>OY744519.1:65483177-65570677 GCA_963556195.1 Sepiola atlantica
GCATAATTAAACATAAGCTGTCTGGTAAGATGGGCTTTTAATGAATACATGTTGTGGGAACCAATAAAGAATGAGTGGGAAAACATTTCCATTGAACAATGTAAAAAACTGACAGATAACATTTGTTCAATTATAAAGCGATCTCTTTAAAAAGATTTGATCTGACCAAATGTTTTCTTTTGTATTTTTTATTATGTGAACTCGTCTTCAATAAAACTATATGACCCAGGCTCATCTTTTTGGCCAACTTTGTAAGCATTTTTTAATTGTATAAACGAATGAAAGCTAACGGTTGTGCTAAATTGCATTGTGGGATTATCTCCCTCTAAATAAAGTTATATAAATTTTACCCATCGTGGGACGGGTATTCTTCTTCCAGTTATTTTTATAAAAGGGAATCCAAATAACATTAAAATTGAATTTTACTTTTGTAACTCCTGAAAGACACTACCTTATCGATATACCTACCGATATTAACTAGAATTTTCTATGGATTTATTACCGCTTGTTACGACTTACATGGATTTATCTGCCATTGGCAGAATTTTAAAAAAGATTACAATCGCACTGCTGATTATAATTGTTCCTATATTAACATATAATTATTGGTAATACTTAATTTTAAAGACTATTAGCTGTCCTTACCCAGGGTTGACTGGGATTATTTTTACTTTCATTAATAAATGTAACTGAAATGTAAAAAAGAATTTTGCATTCGCTTTAAAAGGAAGGAACATTATCAATTTTTTTTTTTAATAAATGAGATCAATAAAAATAAGCTTACAATGAAGAACATACAAGTGATAAGTCCAGGAGGTGAACACCGAAGTTAATGATAGCCTCTTATATCACAAAATAAAACTAAATTGTTGTAAATGACAAATTGTTATTTACTCTTATGAGGCTAAATTATTTATAAGAAAATTAGTTCTGTTAAACAAATACAATTGTTTATATTAAATCAGACATAGATAAAGAAATGTTGAAATTGGTTTTATTTTTATCAATGACGTAAGCAGCAGCTGATGTGTAGGTGATTAGTGAAAAATGCTTCCATTTTAACAATCTTCCTAGCCGGAATAACTATTTTTTTAAAATAAACTAAATAGAAATACATTTTTATAGTGGAAAGAACATGGTGGAAGGAAGAAAAAAAGAGAAATTAACTTGGAATAATTAAATACCAATTTGTCAGATTCAAGGCTATTGATGACAAAAGTCAAGAATCCGACTAAGTTTACTTTATATATTAGATTTTAAAATAATGATTTTTTAAATGTCGGGTGATTGTAAAAAAGCACCAACATTTTTAAAGATTAAAATTTTGATTTGTAAAAAAAAAAAAAAAAAAAGGACGTTTTTACTTTATTCCTAACTAGCAAGACTACCCGTCATTGCCTAGGGCCAAATTTTAACACATTTCTATTAAAGCTTCTACCTCTTTAGCTCTCTCTATCCGTCTTTATCTTTCCCCCTCCGTCTCAACACCTTGTTTTCCTCCATAAACATACATACATACATACACACAACTCTCCTTTATATAAATTCCTCGAGGAATGAGTTGACATAAGGAAAGTCACCACTTAATAAGAAAATCTGTTACTTCCCTTCAGCACATAAAATGGCTGACCCCCCCCCCCCCAAATGAAATCAGTTCCATGTTAGGATCAAAGAATGTTTCTAAATTTTACATATTATTCATCCAGGGCATCAATAATATATCAACTTTTGGACTGTTTGTTTTATAGTTTGTGACTTTTAGCTGGACATACACACATACACAGACAACTGTGAATAATAAACATGAAAGATATTCCCATCCATGCAATTAGCAATGAAAATGCTATTTGAAACTTAAACCAGATAAATCGATGTATAAAAATGCGATTTTAAACAGACAGCCTTAAGCATCTCATAGATAAGGAAATGGATCCATAGTTGATAATTTATGGAGACTTAAATTTGAATCATTTTCGTTGTCTTTCTTTCAATAGTGTTTAGCAATCTGGACAAGTTTGGATGTGAGCGTGTGTAAAAAATAATGTTAAAAACGATATTTTGTACATGAAGTTAGATTAAGCATTAGAAGATAAAAGATCAGAATCAGGGTTATGTGTCAAGATATGAAGTCACAGACAGGAAGTCGAGTGACACAGTGGATAAGCTGATCAAATCTTTCTCTTGCTTCTGAACCACAAAAGAAAGCAGTCATGTTTGAGACAGCTGCTACCTCCCTTCATAGGAGTGGGTTGTGGGAAGATCAATGGTGTATTATGTAACATCAAAGTATATATGAAAATGAAAACCACAAAAGAATTGTTAAACCCCAAATAATTTTGTGTTGTCATTATTTACAACTGCTGTGGTACTATCATAGCCCGAGGAGTGTATCTTGGTTTGGCTGCATCATGCACATATCTTGAGGTGCTGGCATGAAATCACAAGATACTGGATATTGATAGTCACATTCCCTTTTCGGGGTAGCATTTGACCATGGTCTTGAGACCACTTATTCAAGATAAAGAACTTTTGGTGGCATAAGACATTAATTCTCTGCAGTGAATTAATTATGTGGACGAGAAATCATTACAGCTGAAAATGGAACACTTGTTAAAAAGTGGACGAGACATCTTTTATGAAAAACGTAGTATTTATTTTCTTAATGCATTTCCAAATAAAAAAAAACACTCCCCAATCATCAGCACTCTCAAAAGCGCATCTATAGTTTGTTAGAATTTTACAAAACTGTCCTTTCTTTCTGGTGAAAACAAAAAGCTTTCCGGTACAATGCCTGGTTTATTTTGACAACAAGGCTGACTATTCTCCAAGTAGAATTTCTGATTGCTAGCTTATTATGTCACAACAATGAGTGGCCCTTTAAATCGGGTATGACAATGTTTTGGATGATAAAATCTTGTTATCTCCATCAGGTCCAAGGCTGCGCAAAAAGGAGCACCTCATTGCCTCGTGCCACACCACTGCTATTAACCAACATGTATCACAACAGAAGAACAGAAAAGAGAGTGAATAAACTGCTGCTACGTGTCATTTACACAAGATTCCAGCAATTTATATGATAAACTGCTGTCCAGATAATCTACCAGGAATCGAAGAATTGATCTACTGTAGTGCTAGACAAAAACAAAGTATACAAAACACATAGTTAACCTAACCACGAGACGAACAGCATCTCTACCCCAGTATAAGGTTATATAACAATATGATGTCTAGAAAGATTTTTTTAAATGATAAAAACTATCAAAAATACAATTAAATAAATAATATATTTGCCCAAATTGCTTTCAAATATGTCAAATCCTCATGGATGACTGTATATCATAAATTGCAATCATATTGTTTTATTTCTTCCTATCATGAAGATTATGCCAATTTGTTTTTGTTTCACAAATACGAACAAATGATTTAACTTGGTTTATTTTCATGTGACATCATCCAATTAATTTTTATTTTCAGACATTACATTTCATGTGCACTCATAAATAATAAAAACTATTCATACACGTCATAAAAAAGATAATAAAAACAATAATGAAAGGGCTGAACAGGATATAAAATTAATGTTAAGCAAACAGAAGAAATAAAGAATATCTCACTTAAGTCCAAACTGACTTATGATTGGTCAGTCAGAAATGAACATGGGTCATATATTGATGACTCAACAAATATTGGGTTGTCTACTAATTTCTTAGCATTTTTGAAGGATGGACCCCTCACCAAAATGTATTTGCATTGCAATCAATTTCACTAAGTCTAACATCCCTGCAAATTCCTTTGTTGAAATTATTATGCAGGCTTCAATGTTAAAAATAAAAAGATTTACAACAGCTAAAATGAAACCTTCATGCTTGAATTTTGTAAACTTTCTTGTTGTTAGTATTGTACAGACATTCCAACACAATGAATTAGATCAGTGTTTTTAAACCTTTTGAAAGCACCTGGAAGAGTACGTGAATATAAATTTTAGAATCTTAAATAAAATATACAATTTTTTCTGCAATCCAACCATATTTGGTACAAATAAACTCCTTGCCTGACTTCTCCACCAGGATTGAGTCATGAATGTCCAACAGTCTTGGTTTTATTGCTATTGAATGATATGCTCCAAATGTGTACCTTTACGTTGATCAATATTGAGTGCTACCTAGCTAAGTTATGGGCAAAAAAATTTTCAAAAATTAAATTAGGTAAATAAAACAAAATAAAAACGATATTAAAGTATTTAAAAAAAAAATAAACGCAAATTACTTAAGATCGTACACCACACCAGTGTGCAGCATCATGGCGGGTGTGAATCACTGTATTAGATGAACTAGCTAACCACCATCTTTATTGAACCTCAAAATACATAAAACAAAGGAAAACAACCTGTATAAAAACAAACATGATCAGATATTTTCACCTACAGCACATCACAAATCGTTTTACACATTTCTGCAGATCATTTCACTCTTTTTTTGAAAAAAAAAAAAAGCACCAAATGTCAAAAATGAAACTATTGATTATCCATTCTTGCCAAGGTTTGACAAAAGACATTTATATTTTTAGACAGGTTACCACACTGCAAGCAAGTGGTCTCGACATTGAGGATATACCAAGCACTAATACACATAATACTGCCATATAGCTGCGAGATCTGCACTGCCTATGACGCATCTTACGCATTAACCTCTCTGACTAAATTGCAAACAGCACCATCCAAACAAGATGCAGCACCACCAACAATGAACTCTTCTGAAAATGAGATTTCGCTGGTTTGGGCACATTCTTCAACACCCTGAGGAGGAATTCATCTGCAAGTTGGTGGCCCCAATCACAGAGGAAGTGGAAAGGCGGCCAACTGAAGATATTTAAATGGTGAAAACAGACATGGAGCTAGTAGCTGACCCATGTGTTTTTGATATTAGTCACTGGAACCGGGAATGGCTCAAGTGTGCTAAGGACTCAGTTACCGACTGGTGTGAGTTGACCTCCATCATGTGAGATGCAGTGAACTCAATCCAGGTGAATGCCATTACAAGTTAAAATGCCAACATATAAGTCATACCAACATTACAGCTGTTTACATGAAACGTTTAAAGACAAGTTTTAATATCATTCATAACTTTCCAGATGGCGCCATATTTTTGTAATGAGATGTTTGATGAGAATTATAAAATGAATGGCCTTGATAGTAAGAATCTTCAAGTGTATACAAGAATGGTAACTATTCAGAATTGCAAACTAAAAATATTTTATAGCCTTTTAGAATAATTCCTCTGAAATTTTCTTATTAATTGAACTCCTCAAAACTAGCAAGTTGGCATTTACCCCCCCCCCCCTACACTCAGGTATGATATCATGTCAGTTTAATGTGGGGCACCCAGCACCTATTGGCAGTCAGGCTCATTTAAAATATTTCCCCGTCTATTCAAAATTCCTTCCATTTTTGGGAGATGCCAGAATAAATAAGACTAAGCATGGGGACAGATACTACACTTTTCTTTAAGCTGGTAGCCATCGGGCCCTTCTCGCAAGTTCACCATGAGTGTAAAGGTTATGCATGGATACAAACAACTGAAAGAATAGTACAGCTACCTTCATCGCTTCGTATGAGATTGTACGATAGACGGAACTGTAAAATTGCCAACATAAACCACGAAAGCAGGATTATTCTGATGAACCAAATAAGATTATGGCCGATAACCTCACAATCTTAGAAATGACATAATCCAAGTTGTCAAACGTAGCTTTAATCATGGTCATTCACCCTTACAAAAGCTGATATGTTTACCCCCCCCCCTCCCATGCAAAAGAAAGCATTATTTCTTCTAAGATCCAATCTACCATATGTTGATGGCTTCATTTTATTTGTTTTCATACCGGCCCACTTTGAATAATGGTTTGAGTGTTCGCTAATGGGCCAGGAGACTAGGATGGTACTCATGCCTTCTTGCTAAACACTCAGCATCATACGGTGAGGGTCATGGGTAAGTGGAGTAATACTGGGAAGGGAGTGGCGTCCTTTCCTCCATCTAGTAGCCAACGTAAAGGGAGCTTTTGAGTTGCCCTTGATCATGATCTATCCATTTATTTTATGGCATATCAACCCTTTTTAATATAATGTTGAAACAAGGCATGTTGTAAAAAATCATTGAAAACAAATTGCTATTCTAGTCATAGCTAGAAAGAGCGTAAAGGTCAAATACGTTTAATCAAATAATTTATAAAATACTAGCTCAGAAAAAAGATGTATCAACACACTTTGGTATGTAGGTGAAATTTCGGACAAAGGGAGAAAATAATTAATGTTGCAAATTACAGTTTAAGTAAATAAATGAAAATTTAGGCAAATAAAATTATGGAGAGAAACTATTTAGAAAAGGAAAAATTAAAAAGTATGTTTTAAAAATATTTACACTAAACTTTTATTAAATATTAAAGAAAAGAAAAAAGGATTTGCAGATAAATTAAAAAAATATGTTTTGAGTGAGAGAAAGAAGTGAGATTGAAGTGAGTCTAATATATTCAAAAGTGAGATTGAAACGAGAGAAGTTTGAAATGGAGCTGATAGCGAACAACAGATAATAATGACCTTTTTTTTCTCTTGCCAAGTATTATTGCAGATAAGTTAGCGGACTGCTGCATCTTTAATTTAAACAAAATACCTGTGAATTTCATTTACTAGTTAAGCCTTTACAGTATCCACATAAGTCTTTTTTTTTTATACTAGCAACATCTACCTCACCCCTCCTCAAAAATGTTGGAGGCATCAGAATATTTGGTCTGGCTCCCAACAAATATATTAATATCGATCTCCATGCAACTAGTTTTTCTTAGCAAAGGTATTGACAATTCAGAGACAATAATTCCAGTCTAAAGTCCAAACTGAAGCTGTTGGTACTTCCCACTTCACTTCATGTGATTAATGGACCCTGATTGTAAACATGCAGGTTTAGTGGGTTGCATTTTTGCAATGCATGCTAATAATAGACTTGATGTAAGTGAGAAATATTTAATGAAGAGAATAGAGGCCATACAAGAAATTGGAAAAGTATCTGATCTTGAGTTTTTAATCACTCAGAATTTGATTTCTCCTTGAGAAAAAGTTGGTGTCTCTTTAAACAGAAGTTCATGCTGAGAGATGAAGCTCCGAAAAAGTAATAGTGTTACAGATATAAGATTCCCTGTTGTGGTTATGACCCACTTGAGTTTTTCCAAAAATAATGGTATGCTAGATACTGGACACCCTAGGAATTAGGTTTTTGATGTTCATAGATAAGGCTGGCTATTATTTTCAAGTGGATATCTGGGTGGTCTTTCTGGTATGGTCCCAGCAATGTCTATATATATTCCAGCAGATGGGCAGGGGGTTCAGTTAGCCCTCCGGGGATCTCACAGTCAATTGGTTTGTTTTCGGTGAACCTTGGAAGCAGATGGTCTGTTTGTGTTCTGTTGAATTTGTTGGGCTAAAAATTCACATTTGCAAGTCTGATGTTCAATAGAAGACGACGACTATCAGTGTAACCTCTAAAGAAAATAAACCTTTGTTACTGGTTTTAAACTGGAGTCGTGATTTTATTTGGAGGGAGAATTCTTCTGTTACAGCACAGACTGAGACCACATTGACACTGAGACCGGTGTCGGCATTGAGCAACGGCTTTGGACCAGTGAGACAGTGAGCCGATGATCACAGCCTTTGCAGTGAATGCACATAGACACATGTTCATATGACAGCTGAGTTACAAAGCAGAATCCTGAGCATCCGTTACAGGCACCATATAACCTATGAGAAATTTCTCAATATCATCGAGCTGCATGCAAGTCATTGTCGAAGAGGAGGAAGTATAGACATGTAACACGATCAGACGAGAACCCGCCAAATCATTTGATAAAGCTTCTCATAGAGACGAAAATACTATTCAAAACTTAATTGTGACAAAAACTTGAAAAGGACAAAACTGAACAAACTCCAAATGAGGTGATAAAAGTAATGGTTACTTTGAAGAAATATAGGCCATAGTTAGTGTCAAACAATGAATAAAATATATCTAACGTTGGCACGCGTGTTCAACTCAATCTTTGATTACCTGTAAAAGACTAGTTCTCACGAATAATGTGAAGAATGAATATCAAGTAGAGAGAAAGCATTTACTTTGAGTTTTTTGTTATTACTTACCTTTAACCATGAGTTTATTCCTTTCAGAAGTGACGGTAAGCTTGATCCGCCCACGTCTCTCTGTGTGGTCAATGCCACACAATTGCGGAACATTTTTCTCACATTTTTTGTGAATGTTCATATCACATGCTGAAAGAAAATAAAAACAGGTCAGTAAAAAGCAAATCAGTAATATGAAAAAAATCTTTTTTCATAATGGGATATATGGAAAAAATTTCCATTGCAAAATAAACAGGCACATATATATATATATATATATATATAATTATTCCTTTTTCATGTATCCACATAAAATGTTATACGGAGAGATAATATTTTACGTATCGATTTTTAGTATTTACTTCAACAATGCTTAATACGTGAATAGAGCTAGGTAGTAAGTTATGAAAATATATTTATGGCAATTAAGCTACACAAAGGCGTCCACGTATCATCCCCGTAGTGAATCGTCAGGCTAAAATGCTAAAGTTTTAGCCTGACGATTTTCTATGAAGATAAAACACGGAAGCCTCTGTGTAGCTTAATTGCCATAAATATATTTTCATAACTTACTATATATATATATATAGTAATCCAGATTAAGTTTGTATTCACAGGGTAAAAAATTCAGAGAATTTTTACAGTGTTTATATAATAGTGCTCAAATAAATAGAGTTATTTATATTTATATTTTTATTTATACAAACATATCAAAAGCTACACATCTATGGAGAGGTTTCGATCATTAGCTCTAAAAATCTACGATCTCACAATGTGTCTTATGTTTTTTAGCCCAATGAGATCATAGCTTTTTAGAGCGAATGATCGAAACATCTCCATTGATATGTAGCTTTTGACATGTTTGTATAAATAAAAATATTGATATAAATATATATATACAATCGAACAATATTGGACACACTATATATGCTTGTGACAAAACAAACATCTGATTTTTCAACAAGAACGTCTAAGAAAGGTAATGAGTTATTCACCTCCCCTTCCATGGTTAGTCTTTAATTAATATTATTCTTAGAGGAATAGAGAATCACAAGAAGGAGGGGACCAAAGATGAATCACTTCAGAACTTTTTTTTTTCCCCTCCATAGAGATGTTGAAAAAAATATTAGTAAAATGAAAAGAATTTCAAAATGATTCATCGAACAAGCTCTGTGCAAAATAGAGAATGCCTAATCAGAGTTCTCTCCACTGCAATAAATGATCACCAATAGCCGATATCGGCCACTGTTTGTGCCTATGTATCGCAGGGGGAGGCATTCTTACCTCTAAGCATTAGATGGTACGCCTCACATAGCCTCGCACTGACCAAGAAAACGATAAACAACCATGTTATACTGAGTGGTGGGGAAAATACTTAGTTCTGAACACCGTTCAAACTTTAGTTATAAAAAAACGTGAAACAACTGAAGAAATCCTATGTGATAACTCCTGACTTTTAGAACCAATCTATGGGAGCTTCACATAAACAGGATATTTTGGGAGCAGTGAAAAATTTGTCACCTTTATATGCAACGATTTTGTCCTTTATATATCTCTCAATGATATGTAACCGGTAACCATTGGACGAGAAGATTTTAGAGCAAATCAACAAAGCCCGATGTACTAATGTTTTAATTTTTCTGATGTTAGGGAGCGAACAAATCCCAGCTAATATACTGACCTGTGAAAGTAGGTTTTCTGTATATGCTGGTGACAAAAACATCTGATCTTTCGCAATGCAGGGTGAAGTAAATTTAAGTCCTGTGAAAACCCCTCAGCCCCTGAACCGGATGAAAATATGGCAAAAACATCACCCACATAACGGAAATAGCACACCGGTTCGGCAACCGATCAAACAGTTGCTCTTGAAAACCAACTACCGGTCACACGATTCTAAACCCTCAGATGGAAGTCAATATTTTAACTTTTGTCTGAATGTTTAAGACAATGCGACCACCAAACACCATGTTGAAGGACAAGAATTAAGATCTATCTTTGTCTAAGTAAGGGGACACACATAGAAAGCTGTCAGCAACAGTGTTCAACGACTTACATATATATTTGGTCAAGTAGTCAAACTTACATGTAAAGCCTAACAGTTATTAGAAGTTTACTGTACTAATATTTAATTCCAGAGCAATTATAAATTGAGATATTTACCAGAAAACAAAAAAAGAATTACAGCCGTTTCATCAATTGTTCATACAGACAAGGAATTTATACAGAAAACCTACTTTCACAGGTCAGTTCTTGTGTCTCCAATGCTGGCAAATCTGTAGTGGAATTAGGCCATAAATGAATGTTTACAATTAATGCTAAGACAAAGCTCCTTTCATTTAATAATTATAAGAAACATTTCCAACCACCGACTGTCAATAGCACCCTACCTGAGAGTCAAACATTCAAAAGAAAACATGAATTGAAACAAGTACATAGAAGATACCATCATGTCTGCTGTAAAGAAGGTGGGCTCCTTCTACCAGGCTAGAAAACTTTTCTCATCTGCCAATATTCTATATCAAAACAAAACCACCATGCATCGAGTATGGTTGCCATATCTGGGCTGATACATTAACCGCTAGTCTCTTCCTTCTAGACAGGGTCCAAAAAAGAGACTCTAATCAAATAGGTCCCACACTGTCTACAAAGCTCTGGCTCCTGTCTCATCACCGCAATGTTGTGTCCCTGTACTTGTTTTACAAGTACTTCAATGGAACATGCCCCAACGAACTTTCTGCACTTGTACCCCCTCAATGTAAATACGACTAATCCGACAATCAAGCAAAATACTATCCCCTTCACTGCAGAGGTCCCCTGATGTCGGAAAGTTTTCTACTCTATTAGTGACTTTCCTCGATCTGCTTGCCTTTGGAATACCCTCTTTGCTTCCTGTTTCCCACCACTGTACAAACATGCAGAAATTTAAATGTAATGTGAACAAGCATCTCACTGCACAACTCCTCATTTAGGATGCTCCTTTTAATCTGGATCCTAATTCACAGTAGCTCCTTACATCCCAGTGGTAATCAGTCTTGTTTGGGATGAACATAAGTTTAAAAAAAAAAAAGTACCACAAAAATTGAATTTTCACCCGACTCTTTCCACAAACACAAGATGTTGACCAGTTAATTCACATGATGTCCCAAGATGCATAAAAGCCTAGTTTCAAGTTTTTGGTATGAAGTCATGTATCCAAAGAGGATCTTGGAGACTGGATTAAAGAGATAGCAGGAGAAAGACTAGATTAGCGTTTCTCAACTGGGTTTCTCTGACTCCCAAAGCTTCCACAAAATTTGCCTAAGGGTTACACAAGAATAAGTGAGATAAGCTAATACACTCAACTTTTTATTTAATATTACTGAACACACACAATATATTCTTGGTTATTGTAATATAGACATCGTCATTATTAACAAAGATAATGATCATTGAGAATATATTTAATGATGTTTTCACAGAATCAGTGTGAATTTTTGAGAAAGAAGTATTAATTTTTCCTTGCCTCATATAGACTAGTATATTAAAAACATACTATGCTATTTATCATGTGAACTACCATGAAAATCAAATAAGATATGGTATATAATTTTTTGTTGTGCAAGGGTTCCATGAGACATGTAATTTATTTTAAGGGTCATACAAAGGTAAAAAAGTAGTGATGAGACAATTCTAAATTTTTTACCCGATTCCGATATAATTATCGATTCTGTTAAAAATTCCTGATTCAAATTCCAATAGCAAAAGCACCCAGCCACAGCATAACTATAGACCCATCTATATCGAAGGAGTTCATTAAAGGTCGTTTATATAGAAAATTTTAGATATTTTTTTAGATTCTCTTATTGCAAACTTTTTCTTAAGAACAACGTTGATTCATGAGGTTAAAATATAAATATACCAAAGTTATGTTAAAACAATCAACTAAAAATTTGTTTATGTCACTTTTATGAACTTTTAGGATATTATGGCATATGTTAGGACATTAACTGGATATCTGATACTGAATAAGTATTATTGACAAACAATTTGATATTTTTCGACGATCTTATAGAAAATATTTTCTCTGGATAAATAAAAATAAAAAAAAATTAATTAAGTAATAAATATTTCTTCTTAAATGAATTTAATTAACTATTTTCAAAATAATTTAAATCTAAAGATATTTGTTTGAAAAGAAATGAAAAAGAACTTTTAGTTAAACATTTTTGTTTACGGTTTTGTTTTACGAACTTAATTACTTATTTAACAAAGAAGTACATTTCAATTATAGATAAAAAATTACAGAGAAATCTTGAAAAAAATAGAGCCAACAAGAGTGCCCCTTTTTTGGAGAGTTGGATTCCCCACATTACAAACCGACCTTGTATCTAACTCTGCCCTCGGACGGAGACAAGTAAATAAGATCATACATTAAAGAATTAGAATAAAAAATGTGCTTTGAATTACAAAACTAAATGCTAATTTAATTATTATAATGGATATTTATCTTATATACCAATCTATATAAAGGTTAGCATATTTATATTTTGCCTGTACAAGATTCATGCCTAAACTAATTAACCGATCATTATGTATTTTGAAACATAGCTATGGGTTATATTTAGTTTAATTTAGTTTAGTTTTCTGTAAAGGGGGTAAGAAGTTGAAGCCATTTGTGAAAATTCAGGTATCTCCGATTTGTGACATTTTGGCAATAGGTATTAATTAATATTCTCTAAATTTTAGTTTCTTTTGAGCATTTTAAAGGGTTTTAGAGGGCACAACTTCCCATTTGAAAATTAAAATATATCAGATTTGCATCAAATTTGATCCATAGGCTTTACACACAAATTAAGCAAGATTCCATAAATTTCAATTTCTTCTTAAGTCCCCTTAAGCTAAAGCCTTAAATGTATGTAAGACATTTTTTTTTTTAGAATAAAAATCATATGTGTAATGTTTTTGATCAAAATTGAAATGAGGATTCTAGACATAATGTTTAGTATCATCTCTATATTTTAATCTTTGTAAGAGGACATAAAAGTGGTGCAAGACTGTTCTGCTCGGGGAATTAATTTTATCTGTCCTAGGACGGATATTCTAGTACTTTTTATATAAATTACTTAACTAAAAATTAATTATTATAGCAAATATTTATTTTATATTTAATAGCTAATTTTATTTTTTTTACTGTTGAGCCATGGTGGAGGTATGCATACACCAGAGTGCTAGTTATTATCATTATTTATTAAGCTTAATATTAAAACAGATAATTTTGCAGCATTGCAATTTAAGCTAAAATCTTACATTCCCAGCAATACAGCGAGAAGATAAATTTTGCCCGTGGAAGAGATTGGCTTAATCATTGTCTTGCTTTCGTTGGAACATTGTCTTTTGTGTTTGCATGCACAGAGGAAGAACACCATTTACTTTTAGTTAGACTTTCCTGCAGGTGCGCAGGTTTTATCTGGCATAGGATTAGTGCAGCTTCCGCCTCCAGTTATCCCCTCATGCAACAATTGTTAGAAGTTGGTTTAGTCGATTAGGAGATTATCTCCTGAACGGATCTATCTGGAAATCTAGGAAATAAAATCATCTTCCAAGAATATTATTTAATCGGTTTTGGTTTAATAAAGAATGGAAAAAAAGGGGGAAAAGTTTAACAGAATTAGAGAAAATAAAGATGCATCCGAGCAAAATGTTTTGCGGCCGTGGTAAGCGTTGGATACAATAAAGCTACAACACAACGTTTTGTTATTATAATAGACATAATATTAAACTATACCATTAATAAAGATGCATTCATTAGAAAGTTGAATCAAGTTAACGCTATTTAAAGTGCTGCATTTCATGACAAAAACACACCAAACATCATTTTATCATCTCATGAGGTGTTAATCTTAAGGAAATAAAATGATTTTTATCAAACTACATGTTACTTGTTTTGGAATATAGAGGAAAAAGGGAAACCACTTGTGGGACGAGGTAAAAATTATAGACAGAAGAACGGTGGGGAGTAAGATGTCTCAAAGAAACTGTGCATATGCTGGGCGACAACACCCTCTAAAAATAAAAATAGTATAGAACTAAATACAATATGGAAACCAATAATTGTGAATAGATTAGAACACAAAATTATACATATATATGTATGTACTAAAAACGTAAAGGTTCATTGGGGTAATTTCAGATGTTCATAAAATATATCCTAACCGCAACCTGTTCTGCTCAATACACATTTCATATCGTAATACATTTAATACATAAGACCTATGAATGTCTTGCAATATTTCCTCTACCATGTTCACAAATTAACCTGAACCCGCACCATATACCAGAGTTTGGGTTACGATCAGAGTTAAGTTATGAACATTATGAAATTACCCCAAAGAGCCTTAACGTTTATTAATAGATAATTCTAAATGTTTTTTTTACTGTCAGTATTTTTTAATGTGTATTCTTACTCTTCTATTGATCTTGTTTGCAAGTCAAAGTCAGTAAATGAACGAGTTATAACGATTCAAAGGGTGCATACATCAGTCTTCTGCATCTCAGTACACACCAATCAGTCTCCTGTGTGTCATGAGTAAGTTGCTTGAATCTGTGATAAATCAAAAAGTTGTCAATCACCACAGCAGAAAGAGCCGACTAATTGACAAGCAATATGGATTTCGTCCTGCAAGATCAACAGGTGATGTGCTGACTAATATCACACAGGTTCACTGAATCTATAGCCGGGGGTTTCGAATCTTGAGCAATAGCTTTTGACATATCAAAGACCTTTAATACGGTTTGGCATAAAGGTCTACTTCACAAACTTGCTAGCTATGGAATATCTGGAAATGTTCTCTCAACCATCAAATCCTTTGTCTTTAGTCGTTGATGGACAGAGGTTTAAAGCATATAGTATCACCGTCGGCGTGGTTCAGGGATTGATTCTGGGCGCAACTCTCTTTCTGATCTTCATCAATGATCTCCCTAATCACATTCTAAGATCATTCGTCAGCATTTATGCAGATGACAACCATCTATGACAACACTTGAAAGAGCATTAATAATTAAGATCTTTCTGATTCTCTCTCCTCGGACTCTGAGCTTTTAATGTGTCTAAAACCAAGCTTCTCTCCTTTCACCACCAACGCTTAGATCCTCACTGTCTCAACTGAAATGAATGGTTCTCACCTTGAGGAAACCCCCGGCTTTGATGCTTCTGAGACACTTTCGTATGGCTTTCGTGGTTTTCGTTCAACTGTTGATCTTTTAACTGTTGTAATTAAGCAGATCTGTTGTTTATGGATAATTCAGGAGAGGGAAGAGCCATTGCGCTTGACATTTTGAAGGCGTTTGACAGAGTGTGATATTCTGGTCTCCTACACAAACTTCAGGGTTATGGTATTGGTGGCGAGGTTCTTGACATTATTAGGTCTTTTCTTTCTGATCAAAGCTTGCAAGTAACTTTAGACGGGGCCTCTTCATTCTCTTTTTCTATCAATGCTGGTGTTCCTCAGGGCTCTATTCGAGGCTCAACACCGGCTCAACACCGTTTCTTCTCTATATAAATGATCTTCCAGAGAATATTGTTCAGAAAACTAACATCTATGCTAATGATACCACTCTCTATTCTGGTGTTACTTCTCACCTATCTCCCTCGAATCAGTCGAAATATGCAGTTGATCCTAGGAGTTGACCAGAGTTCAATTGTGGATTGGGGTACAAAATGGCTTGTTTCATTTAATCCTGTTAAGACTCAGTTTGTGTCTTTCAATCGTAGGCATGTCCCTTTTCTTCCTGAGATTCTCATGAATGGTTCTGCTTTTGAGAAGAAATCGATTCTGAAGCTTCTTGGTCTTTTTCTCTCATCAAATCTTTCTTGAAGTTCATACATTAGATCCATTGCTCTTTCTGCTTCTTGGTTCTCTCTATCACTCCAAACACTTTCTCACACCTGAGGCTATTCTCTATCTCTACAAATCTATTATCAGACCATGTAAGATGTACTGCTGTCATATTTAGACTGGTGAATCTCTGTCCCATTTGAGGGTTCTTGATAAGGTGCAGAAATGTGTCTGTAATTTGATTGGCCCTACCCTTTCTTCTTCTCTGCACCCGCTCTCTCACAGACATGATGTTGCTAGTCTCAGTCTTTTCTAAATACTATCATGGTATGTGTTCTTCAGAATTTTCTGATCTATTCCCCACTTTCTTTGTTCCAACTCGTTTGACTCGTTGGTCTAGTGGTCTCTATCAATTTGCGGTTTTGATACCTCATTGTAATACAGCTTCCTATTCCAGTAGCTTCTTTCCAAGAACTGCAGGCTTGTGGAACTCTCTTCCTGCTGACGGTTTTCCTCTTATAACCTTGGTCTTTTCAAGACTAAGGCCAATAGGCATCACCTGCCATTGCGATAATCATATTTTGTTCTTGTTAGCTCCTTACATCAAGTGGCTTTATGCCTTGACTGGAGCGATTTCTATAAAAAAAAAAAATCTATTGCTTAGATTTTACTGCTCCAGAAAGTATCTCATGCCCGACACAATCTTCTACCTGTATATAAAAGTTAAATACGTTCTAAGATTAAATACTGTTGCCACACCTGGGGAGGTGCTGCTCAGAGCACCTTTCCTGCTTTGACAAGGTACAAAACAAGACTTCAAAAATCTTGTGGGGGGGGGGGGATGTCCTCTTCTCTTCTCACAGAAGAGATGTTGTTTGCCATTCTCTGCTGTATCGTTATTTTCATGGAAGGTGTTCGGATAAGCTTCTATCTATGGTCCCCCCTTAAAAAACATTCACAACAAAACCCTGTCTAGCTACAACCACTTTCAATAATTTCCCTTTCTCCCTCTGTACCTAAAAATAAACAAAGCTCTCATGAGCAAAGTTTCTTACCTAGAACTACTCATCTGTGAACACACAATACCATGGGCTGCTTCCCAGCTGACTACAACATAGTCATTTTAAAGTCCAATGTAAACAAATCTTTGTTGAGCTGTCCTCTTAAATAATCACATTTTGCCCAGTTTCAACCATCGTTACCAATCATCACATTGTTGTCTCACCGCCCACCTGACAAACCTACTAACTCTTATTCTTGAGTGGTCTTTGGGCCTTGATAAGTTGTGGCTCATCATTAAAAATAAAAGAAATATATATATATATATATGATTAATAATAATAAGTAGTAATACTACATATTTCGACAAGATTAGGCTTAAAGCTCCAAAAATTCAAACTAGAATTGTCCACATGGACCTGTGGTACAACGGTTAACAGTGTTGATGAGTAATCAGTTCTAAATGAGTCTTCTGAAGGTTGTAGGTTCAATCTGTACTACAGGCGATTATAACTAAGAATAACATAATAGTTGGTTTGGTATGTTTCTGGCATGTCAACAATCTATGGGTTATTTAATACCGAATAAAGGTGTCAAATATAATTCTATAGATAGAATAATTATCTTATATTCTTAGAATACATTGCTCTCAGAAAAAAATTTCACAGTTAGAGTGGGAATATTGAACTTAGAAAACATTACTCCCAGAAAATACTACTCTAAGAAAAGAAAGTTTACAGAGACGGTAGGGGCATTACTCCCAGAAGATATTACCCCATGGCATTGGTAATCTTCTCAAGACAATTGACCCTCAGTCATCGCCTTCTAGTATCTATTTTGGAAGAAAAAAAAAGAGAAATGAGTTGAATACTATGGTCGGGGATGAACTTATAGATACTAGGGCATGATGTGACCAGCTGATTAATCGGATCGGACCTCTCCGATCTCCCGTCTAGCCGAAGTAAGGGTCGAAGTGGAAGAATGGTTCAGCCACCAGGATCCCGTCTTAAGGCATCACAGATTGCCACCCATGGGCTACAGGTGGCCTCGTTTTTTTTTTACATTTCTGTATGGGGTTACAGTCGGCAACCAAAATAATACTTTTACCCGGTCATAACTGATGGAACGAGAACAATATACTTCCGCAGATTAAATAAAGGGTTCAGTTCTAATTTACGTATAGGTTCCTGAGTTTGACAAAAATATTCCTAAGTCTGAAAAAATGCACCTGAAGAAGGTCAGAGGTTACATCAGCCAAAACGTTGTGAAAATCACAACCCAGTTGTCTGAATAATTAAAATTATATTTGACCTATAACAGAAAGGTATTTTTCTCAATTAAATGAAATTTCATTTATAGTGGTTTGCATTGAAACTCTTTAATTTCTAACACATATATATATTTTTTGTTGGTGATTTTATTCCATTAATTGCGACAAAATATATGCTGTTTCATTAACGCTCGCAAAGAACGTCAACTCTTCAAGCTATAATGGAATCAAATGGCAAAGATTTTAAATTCAACCTCAACCGGAAATTGAAGATGCATTAGAGGGCGGGGGGACAGAGATGGAGCTCTGCCTATAATGGGGACATGAGAAGGGAGGGAGGAGGGGGGGGGGAGACCCCAACAAGTCATGTTTCAAAAAGTTGCATGGGAGGTTCTCTTGTGTCTGGGCCATCGTGACCTCAATTCCAGCCAGGAATTAAAAGAATATTTAGCTGACAATGACAATTATTTTTATGGAAAAAGAAAGTCATCATTTATCTTATTAGTATTGAACTAGACAGACATTTATTATTTATTTCAAAAGGAATATTATTATTAACAGTAAATTATACAGATTGATGTAGAAAGCAGTATTGAATTTCCACGAGGGTAATGCTAGTACTTATTATCTATTTACAGGTACCTTCTAAAATCCTATCATTTTTTTTCCATCTTCAATTCGTAGTAAACATTTAAAATAATGACCGCCTGTCACGTTTTACCTATTTTCTTTACTTTGTCCTCCGTTAAAGTATACACTCGATTATAGACAAGCCAAATATGATTACAATCATTTATAATTAGATACATTATTTCAAGAAAAAATGTATGTATCATTTTTTTTTAAAGTGTTATTGCAGAAAAATACAGAAATAATAAATCAAATTTAAGCTTATGTTTGCGGCAGCACGGCTCTAGGGTCCAACCCTCTACTTAACGCATCAGGGCTATAGCCACGGGTAGTGTCAGATGTATGCTGCCGGGAACTTTAGCGGATTGGTCAGACACCTAGCGGTATTAGAGTTGCAACCTGGCTAAAGAGGCTCCAGTGAACTCTAAAAGTGTCTTCTTGTTCTTGCCAACGCATTTGTAGACAATCTATGATCAGCAAGGACATTCAGTTATAAACCGCAATTCACGGCGAGTATAACAAACTTGCATTGGTATATGTGAAACAGTCACTCGATGTCTACGGACGATTCTGGTTGTCCGAGGTAAGCTGAAATCCTTCAGGTACGTAAAGTGCTCCAAATCTATGAAGGCATTCAATTCCAACTCACTTAACAACAGCAGAAGAATGAATGAACTAGTTGTAAAATATTGACAAATAACCTGAATTGTTTTCGAATGTTTTTCATGGTCCTCTAAACTGATAAAATATCGGCAAATTCATTGGGAGAGATGAAAAACTAAGTGTGATGGATTGATGAAAATGCTATTTTTGTTAAAAAGTATCACTTTAATTAGTACTACTAGACAGTAATAGGGGTCAAAATACCCCCCCTCACTTCCCTAATCCTTTGATCATATAGGAATCAGAGTTATCTGTCCCTAGTTTTTTTAATTAATTTATGTAGGGGCCCTGTGTAAATAAAGAAATGTACTTCAAAATAAAATAGCGAAAGTCTGCCAGCAGTTTTAAAATGATCCATTTAGTTAGTACTACTAGAGTGCATTAATAGGGGTCAGATTCATCTTGTAGGGATATAAGAATTATCTGTCCCTAGTTCCTCTTTCTGTTAATTTTTGTAGGAAGATATTATATTGTTGTCCCTGTGTAAATAAAACAAGGTAGCTTGTGCGTGGGTTACGATACAACATGCAGATGTTCATTTCTTATGCTTTTCTTCCAGCTAAGAAAGTTCATAGTTTGATTTATTATTGGATTACTAAATATCCAACAATGTTAGTGTTAGATGAATCGACGTTCAGAGCCTCATATGGGTGCATTTTATAATTAAGTGTAACAGACCAACAAAAATGTTATTTCAAACTTAAGCATGACTGACCAACGGACAGAAACTCGTAAAGAGAGGATTCATCTGAAATCAAATGTATCCATTCTGTGGATTTAGCGGTAAAAAAAGCTATGACAGACATAATAGATGGATGAATTGACAGAACCTCTTAATAAAGATGTATAGATGCATCTAAATATGTTATTTCAAACCTAAGCATGACTGATAGGGGATAATAAAAATGTATCTAAAAATAAAAGTTGACCCCCCCACCCAAAAAAAAATGGCACCCATGGAATCGTTAAGTTCACAATCCTTTCTGCAATCCAACTATATTTGGTATAATTAAATTTCAGTCAATGTCTGACTTGTCCATCAAGTTGCAGTCATGAATATCCAATAGTCTTTGTTTTATCACTGTTTAATGATATGTGGGGGCATTTCAGTGATCGTCTCATCAGTATAAAGTGTAATTCTGAATGGGCTTCACACGTTAACACAGCATAATTTTTTTATCTGTGGAGTTATTTCAAATAGAATGCCTATAAATGCAATCCCCAGACTATTCCAGAACTGAAGAGGAGCATCCCAGTCAAAACCATAGCCGTGCCAAGAGAGGAATCTTCCAGGGTTATTGACAATTTTGAACATTTTGTCCTAGTGTGCTCATCATTGAATGACAAATTTTATTAACAATTCCCTGGGGGTGCATTTATGGCAGTAGGTCATCTTATATATATTCATTTTTTTTTTTTTTAGAAGAATTAATATTGTTTCTTACTAAACAAAAAAAATAAAATACCCCCTCGCCTCACTTGATCAAAGAATGCATCTTTCCGATTGTTGCATTCCTATTTTTAAGATGACGTTTCAATGGTTGATTCCGGCTTTGAAGAATCATAATAGAAGGCAAACATGAGGAATTGATTAATCTCATTCTTTGAACTGGATTCTTTGGAGACAAAAATGTCTAATTAGTTTTTTCACTCTTTAACAAATAATTAAGAAAAAACAACTTTTTAGCTTCAAATACTAAGAAAGTGAAAGCAGGTATTCTCACATTGCACTAATTGACCTGAAGCCGAATGAGGTTAAAAATATGAATTGCCAAAACTATTTTAGACACTAGGTCATCCTTTATTCGGGAGGTGATGGTTGCTTAGTGGTTAACGACACGGACTGACAACCTGGGTGTGTTAAGTTCAAACCCAGTTCGTCCTACAGAAACACTCTCACTTAGGATGTTGACAACCTTCACGTCAATGTCTTTCTAGAAAGAATTCTTACTAGAAAGATATTGTGGAACACGATATCAACAATAGAATCATCTGATGAATGAATCCTTTATTCATGGTCAACAAATCTATTGAAAAATAGAAAATGATTCAAACTCATTGCAATCTCAGGCTGATCACTATCGTTAGTGATATCTAGACGGTTGTAGGTTCGATCACAGCTTGGAGTAGGTGCTAGTTTAGCCACATTAAAGAGCTGCGATACAGCTAAACAGTGTCTATGCGCATGACTAATTATATATATATATATATATTATATATATATAGAGTAGGTTTAGGGTGTCATTCTGAGTTGGGAGCTGTGTAGCGAGATGTCTGTTTACATTAGTTTTAAACCTCTGCATGTTGGTACTGTTCTGGTCTATCCGTAAAAGGAAAGTTCTTGAAAAATAAAATTTATGTATTCTCCACCGACTGCCAACTGCCTTTTGCATCTCTTTCTCTCTCCACTTCACTTTGCTCACTGAGCAACAACAACTCTTCAATCAAGAGTACAGTTTTTATACTGTTAAATCCACCCCTATGCAAATTGACTCCCCACCAGAGCCATCTAGTGGTTAGAGACTCCAAACAGCCAATTTGCAAAGGGGGGATAAGTCAAATGGCACTTAACCACAACTGTCAAGGAAACAGGGAGCAGGGAGGGAGTTCCAGAGGCCAGCAGCACGAGGAAAGAAGCTATTGGAGTAGAAGGCTCTCCGGCATCTGGGGACCTCCACAGTGAATGGATGGGATTTAGCTGATTGTCGAGTTGGTCTAGTGAATTTACGTTGCGGGGGCACTAGAGTAGCCAGTTCATCGGAGCATAATCCATTGAAGTATTTGTAAAACAAGCACAAGGATGCTACATTGCGGCGATGGGACAGGGGCTGGAGCTTGGTTGACAGTGGAGGACCTATTAAGTTGGCGACTCTTTTTTGGACCTTGTCAAGGAGGGAGAGACTAGTAGATGATGCACCAGCCAAGATGTGGCAACAATACTCCATGCATAGGCGGATGGTAGCTTGGTAGAGATACAGGATGTCAGGTGTGAGGAGTTTACTAGCACGGTAGAGTGAGCCCACCTTCTTTGCTGCAGCCTTGGCAATGTTTTCAATGTATTTGTTCTAATTCATGTTACCTGTGAAGGTTAGGCCGAGGAGTTTGAATGTTGAACTCTCAGGTAGGGGTGTTATTTGCCATGACAATCGGTGGTTGGAGAGGTTTCTTGTACTTATTGAAGGAAAGGAGCTTTGTTGATAATGAAAAGACGTTGGGCAACGAAAAGCATCTTCAGTATAACTTTTGCTTTAAATAAACTTTCATGGATATTTCCCTATGTGTAGCCAGACAGCTACCTGGACGGGGTCCTAAGAACTGAAGATCGCAACATCTTGCAAATCAAGTTCACCCATAAGTTAAATGATCTAAAAGTACCGAAAATGTTGTTTTCACCAACAATGTGCAGTCTTTATCCACAATATAAAAAATATTTGTAAATAGAAGTATGTGTTATATTAAATTGAAAACAATAGAAACGAATATTTAAATCATTACTAACCAGCAGAGCATTACCACTGTCAACCAAAGGAAGAGTCTATCAGGCATGTGTATGCAGTGTGATAATATATGGATGTGAAATCTGACCAGTGAAGGCTGAGTACATGTGCTGTATGGAGAGAAATGAGAATGGATGAGTGACGCGAGTGAACTTACTCCATCCACTCCTAATTCTTGCAATCACAATAGCATTGCTCCTCCCTGATCTCCAATGCTATCACCAAGAAGATAACAAAACTTTTAAACAACATCAATAACTTTGCCATCCAAATATATTTTCTCCACGTCCAGCAAAAATGGCATCCCCAGCATTATTGTTGGAGATTTCATTTGTGGTTTTGAATATTCAGACACCACATGGTTAGCTCGGGTATGGACCACCATCTTTTCTTCGCAGTGGTCAGATGATATGACTACAAAGGACAGAGAATATTTATTTTATTTATTTCTAAAACATCACCGGACGCTTTGTGTGTTGAATCCTAACTAATATATCATCTTATTTAGTTGGCCATAAGGACAGGAGCCTCACATGGGTACCTGCAGGCCATTGTTGCCACTCACCCAATGCTGACTATTTCAAAATGCTTCTCTCCTAACACATGATCTTCGTATCTTTCAGCCTCCTTCACTATTTAACTTTGGATCCTCTGGAGAAACAGACAGACAACCAGTGATAATCTACAGTTGTAAAAACTTCACCTGCAGGCCATTGTCGCTACTATTTCAAAATGCCTCTCTCCTGACACATGAAGAACCATCTATCATGATTTCCCATGTTCATTGCTATTTTATGAGCTAGACAAACGTTTACCCTACAAGTGGGTTCATTTCGCAATTCTACTAGTCTCTTCTTTTTAGACAGAGTCCATAAAAGTTTCCAATCTAATAGGACCCACACTGTCAACCAAGTTCCCACCCCTGTCCCATCGCTCCAATGTTGCATCCCTGGGATTGTTTTTAAAAATACTTTAATGGAATGTGCTCTAACGAACTTGTAGTACTTGTGCCCCCTTGACATAAATAGCTCTGACTATATCTACAAGCAGCAAAACCCCACCCCTTCACTGTAGAGGTATCTAGATGCCGGAAAGCTTTCTACTCTAATAGTTTCTTCCTTCGAATTGCTTGACTTTGGAATTCTCTTCCTGTTTCTTGCTTCCCTGACCGTACAAACATGCAGAAATTTAAATGTAATGTGAACAAACATCTCACTGCTCAACTCCCTACATAGTGTTCCTGTAGGCATGGTCCCCAATAGTAGCTCCTTATGTACCAGTGGAAATGTGCCTTGTTTGGGATGAATTTTTTTTAATTTAGCAGGTCTTGTTTCTTTTTTATCGTATTGGGTGACTAGCCAACCTCCTCACCAGTCAGGCCAGGTAGGTAAACTAGTTTAGTTTTTGATGACCCGATTATGCAGTAGTTAGTACAGAATAATACAAATCTCTGTCGAATGACAGCTTTAGCAAACTAGAAAAGGATGCATGTTGAACTCGGAAAAAGTTGAAATCTGACTAAGAATAAGGAAGAGGAGAAAAAGGTTTAATTAAAACAAATCCAAAAATAAAAACTTCATGTTCAATTCTACTAAACAATTATGTTGTTTAAAGAACAGATCAATTAAAAATCTGAATTGAATTTTGAATTTGAGTCACTGTCGTCCAATCACTTGATCAAGACATAATTACAAAGGAAATATAATCACAATTTGAAACACTTGCTAATGCTTAGTAGAGTCGTCATTAAACTAACAAACACTTAATTATCTAAACAATATCTAATTATAGCAGCAATCAGCAACAAATATGTTTTCTTATGAAACAAAAAGAAAAAGAAAACACACTTCAAGCAAAATATGAATCTGAATATTTTGATCCACAGATCTTGCAAAAAAGTGTTTTTTTTGTTGTTTTTTTAAAGATATTCAAAAGATTAACATTTAATTGGAATATCAGTATCATATTTGTATTATCTCATGCAATCTTCTACTTGTATAAGAGCTAAATACGTCCTTAGATGGAGTACTGCTGTCATATATTGAGAGGTGCCACTCGGAGCACACTCTTTCTTGCCTTGACAGAGTACAAAATCAACTTCACAATCTAGTAGGAGGGAGGATTTCTTCTCTTCCTTAGAGCCTTTTCCACACAGAAGAGATGTTGTTAGCCTCTCTCTACTGTATTGTTATGTTCATGGTACATGTTTGGCAGAGTTCCAATCTCTGGTCTCCCCACACAAAAAAACATTCACAGCAAGAACTCACCTAGCTACTACCACAGAAATGAACCCCCCCCCCCCGCTCTCTACCAAACACCCAAATGAAAAGTGTGCAGAAAGGAGAGCACCAATGGAAACAGTCCAGTTTGTGACATTTGCAACAGAGCCTGCCACTCCTGCATTGGTCTCTTCGGCCACAAGCAGTGCTGCTCCAGTCGAGCAGACAGCCACGACAACTAAGCTAAGGATGCATCACCCATGGTCGAGCCTGACCAATCATTAAAAATTTTGGAACACAGCTACTCGATGTAAGGGATTCAAATGTGGACTATATTTAGTTTTATGCAAAGGGAGTAAAAAGGGGGTGGACACCTTTCGTAAAAATTCAGATATCTCCAACGTTTGTGAAATTTTAACAATAAGTATTAAGCATCAATAAATATTCCCCAAATTTCAGTTTCTTTGGGGTATTTTAAAGCAATTTAAGGGGGCACCATATAGGGGAAAAAACATTCAGAAATCTAAATATTTCAGATTTGCATTGAATTTAATGCGTAGTCATTAAACACCAATTAAGCAAGATCACTGAATTTCAATTTCTTTTAAGACTTAAATTTTAGATATTTTCTAGAATTAAAATCATGTAATGGATTTTGATCATAATTAAAACAAGGATTTTATACATAAGGTTTAGTTTCATTATATTTTGATTTTAATCTTCATAAGCGGACATAAAAGTGGTGCAAAACCGTTCTTTATATATTTCTTTCCATCTGCATATCTCAGATTTTTCATGTTTTTCTATCTACATTCCAGGTGTGAATGAATGATCCTATAGATAAGAGATATTCAAACTATAGATATAATCTCAAAGATTTTAGAATGCTGCATTCTTGCCCTACAAAACTTATGTTTTACTTATCAATTATTACAATAAGCTTGTTTTTTTAATATTAATGGGTTACACTTATCAAGGCCTCGAGGTCAATAGAGGATAACAGTTAAAGAGAAAATACAACGACGAGAGGACTGGAATAAGTGGGCAGAAGATTACTTAAGAGGGATTGATTATACAAGAGGACTGCTCAACAAGTATTTATTTACATTAGACTGCACCGTAATGACAAGACAGGGCAGATGGATCTGTTTGTTGAGGCCTGAACAAAACATACCTTTCGGGTCTCTACTCGCACAACTTGAAAAGCCTCACAGACATCATACAGAAGAGCAGATTGCATTGGATGGAGCACGTTGAGCACAGCAATGGCTGGATTGCTAAAGCCCGACAGCTCAATGTGCTACCAGAGAAGACCACCTCTGGCAGACCCAAGTTATATTAGAAGGACGTAGTCAAACATGATAGGAGAACCTTGGGCATGGATTCAGTCTGGCCTCACCAAAGACAAGAATGGAGAGGAAGGCTTAGATTGAGACTAGACAATAAGGCACCACCCTCATTAAAGGATTAATTGTGGCCTGATTCAATAAATAAACCGGAACATGATGAGACTTGAAGACGATCACGTTGTAATCGGTCAGTAAGGTTTTTTCCACAGATTGTATGTTCTAGGAAATAAACTGTTCATGGATGTTCCATTCGAATTTTGGTAAAGAGAGGGAGAAAGAAAAGTTAATTGCTGTGGTTGTAGCTAGAAGAGTTCTTGCTGTAAATGTTTTTTCATAAATATTTAACATTGGAACTTATTTCCGACAGTATTTTATGTATTATGTAGCTTTTCTTGTCAATGATCATGTTTGTGTGGATAATATTAAATAAACGAATGGTTTTGTTCACGAGGATAGAAATGAACAAAGAAAACCACAAAGTAAAAAATGACACTCATACAGAATTCGAACCTGTGCCGCAGAAGAAGAAACCACCTAATGCAGATGTCGTCTTAGACCACTTGACTAACAAGCCGAATGGTTAGAAAACGCTGAAATTGTACAAATAACTCATCTTCTAAGCTTTGTGATAAATCTTTTGTTCAGGTTTTTACTAACGGAGCAACCATAATCAAGCAAGTGAATTTGTTGTATATTTAACATTGGAATTTTTTTGGGTGATTATTTTACATCAAATTTGGTACTTATGCAGATTAGGATCCAAGCTAAAATCGACTTGGTGTCAGTTGTTTCTGGATGTTTAGGTAGATGGCCAGAAACTGCCAAAGCGCATATCCAATCAGAATGCGATAAAATAAGTAGACAACAAGTTTACAATTTATTGAATCGCGAAATTTACTAATTGGAAATAAAAATTGATTAAAGCGATAATGAAATTTAACGAGTTAGCACAGGTTATTACGAAGGAGTGATTAAATTTTGTCAGGGTAAAAAACTGATAGCCAAAGAAAAAAATTAGTGAAAAAACCAACTTTTTCATGAAGAAAAAAACATTTTATAACCTTAAACCGGTACTTATCCAGATTAGGACCTAAGCTTATTCTAACCGACGCCAAGTCGATTTTAGCTTGGGTCCTAATCTGGATAAGTACTAACTTAACCCTAACACCGTTTTAACACTTGTCCTGTGATTTAAAAAAAAAATAAAAAAAATAAAAAAAATAACATTCAACCTCGTTTTGGATTCTGCCTTTTCTGGTCGTCTACATAAACATCCGGAAACTACAGTCAAGTCAATTTTAGCTGGAGTCATAATCTGCATTTAAGTAATTTAAATTTATATGATAAAGTCATCCACCAAGTGTAAAATATTGTTTTTTTTGGTTGATTTAATTCTTTTGAACTCAACTTTTTCAGGCTGTTTACATTTACCAGCCCATTTGGCTTAATGGTAAGAGTGTTCACTAATGGGTCAGGAGACTAAAAAAAAATGGTACTTGATGCCTTTTTGTTAAACACTCAGCATTATAGGGTGAGGATCAAAGGTAAGTGGAGTAATCCTGGGAAAGGAGTGGCGCCCTCCCTTACATCTCTGTGTAATAACTAATGAAAAGGGAGCCTTTGGGTCGCCCTCGATTATGATCGACCATTTTACTTACTTTACTTTTATCTAATCGCCTAAAACAGTAGAGTCTCATTCTATTTGTAAGAGAATTAGTACAGAGTGCAAGGCTCTTTCCTTTCTTAGTATATTGTTTTTATGGAGTTTATGAGTCAATCCAAACCACATCAGAAAAATTAGATCAAGCCATCTATTCTAGCAGTGAATTTGCTAATAATGCACTGGCCACTTCCTTTCTGGTGTTTTTCGTCTACTGAATTTAGTTGAATATGTCTGTGCGCACGTCTCAAGCTTGTGAACACTAAAACTGCGCGACATAGAAAGCTGAATGATTGGTAAAAATTATTTTTCCTAAGACCATAACTTCAGTTATGTAATCTATTTTCACACACTTTTTATCATGCCGATATATGTTCTTGATTACTTTGAAGTATTTTGGGGTCTAATCTTTCCTACTTATTAAAGGTTCTAAGCATGTCTCATTAAGATGAACCTGTTCTAGGATGGGTGTTTAAGCAAGTTCCCAATAATAACTTTTTTAGATATGCGTTGCAGTTACAATCAATTTCAATAAACAAAAGTTTCTGTGGCTGATCAGAATAAAAATTAAACTGGAGTGTTAATTGCTAGGGATCCAGAGGTTAAAAAATAGATAAATATGTTTCTCTTGCAGACAGTTTTATTTTTGACTTCAGTAGCAGTGGAGAGTTTTGGAGCTGTCTGCCTTTGTTCAATTGCATTCTTTCATAAGATTGGTGGGATTCTATCTTGTTTAAACAATGAGCCTTGTGACGCTCGGTGGCTCTGGCTGTAAGTTTCACTCACAACTAATGCAAGGTAATACATTAGCCATCATTGAAGCAGAAGGTTATAGCCACAAAATCGTTCTATCATTAATAAAATATTTTTGTAGTTAATGAAATAACAGAAAATAAATCGCTATTATTTCTTGATTCATTGAATCAATCGAATCTCAATTTTATGGACTTGCTTCTTTTATTCATTTTTTAAAATCCAGACAGGAAGAAAAGAAAAAGAAATATTCAGAAAAGAAAAAAAACAACAAAAACACTGCTCACGTCTAGACAAAAATGACAAGGAGGACCCAATAAATGGATTGGATATTTTCTAATGACAGGAAGCT
The DNA here is from genome assembly GCA_963556195.1 of Sepiola atlantica. Taxonomy (NCBI): domain Eukaryota; kingdom Metazoa; phylum Mollusca; class Cephalopoda; order Sepiida; family Sepiolidae; genus Sepiola; species Sepiola atlantica. The sequence continues at coordinate 65,512,539 of OY744519.1, forward strand.
CATTATTTTTTTCTCTGACTATGGTTTAATTTTTCTGAAAAGAAAGAAACTCTTGGAGGTTGATGAATTGATTTAAAGAATTAATTCCATTCACATTAATTATTGGTTTGTCTGCTTTTACGGCAAATCAACCCATTTTGTAATGGTGAAACAATGCCCATTGCCAACGAGTAATTACATATGGTAAATTGAACACAAGCCACTATTTTATAGTTCAGGGAGAGGTGGGGGTCATGCCTTTCTCAAGAGTATAAGTGTGTACATGATGCCAATACATCTGATAGGATTTGGACATTGCATGACAGATTCCACAGGCCTCGACTGTATCCATTAGATCAATTAAACACCCACACCAATTATTAAAATAGACATTTGCATCCACAGTAAGAGTAAACAGAAATAGTTTACTTTTTTTTATTCCATTCCAATCAATTATTGGTTTAATTTTACGGTATAATCACACCGGTTCTCATAAGATCACCGAAGTTAAGCAACGTTGAGCCTGGTCAGTTCCAGAGAGGTGACCATTTGGGAATACCAGGCACTGTATGGAGAAGGATCTCGACACCTCCCTGAAAGAACTGTAAAAACCTAACGTCGTCGTCTCCCCTAACCGGGGTATACATGCAACTGGGAACCGCGTGTGAATTTGATACTCCCATCAGACGTCCGCCTAGGGTGAATGCCACTTATTTTTTACGGCAAATCAACACTTTTTATCTTTTTAATTTTTAAAAATAACACCCATTTTATTTAATGAATCACCATTGATCAATGCTAAAAGCCACTAGAGGATAATAAGGGTTAATGGGATGAATAGATTGTCAAAATTCAGTTTGATGTTAAGCATGCAGAGGAAGACAGAAAAGTTCTCTATGCTGGTGGTAGAGAGACGAGTTCTTGCTGTGAATGTCTTGCAAGAAGAAACTATTATATACAATTAGTTGAAATAATGGGAGACACTATTTTACCCATAGCTGGGGGGTGAAAGTGACTGTATACCTTTCCAAAAAGTATTACACTATAAGCATTTATCTTTGAACAATCATTTCTTTTTTAAGTTATGGAAGGTCATTATAACCTATAATCTAGCACTGAAGACTAACATTTATTCACATCAACATTTGGCCAGGATCAAAGTGTAGGATCTGTGCCACTATTTTGTCCCATCTCTTCTGGCACATCTCAATCAGGAAAAATGTGGAAGAGATGAGGGATTTAAAAAAAAATGACCCTGGTGATTCAAAAGTGCTGGGTAACCCACATTAAATTGAGCTTGCTTCATACAATGTGGTCACTAGAAAAGCGGGAAATTTGAGCAAGAATTTCAATTCAATTTCTTCAACAATTTCTTCACTTGAGTTCATTTAACTGGAGGATTGACCTTCAAATAGCCCAGACTTACATCTCTGGAGCTTGTTATTAGCAGAAACTCATAAATGTCGATGTGACAGACTATTGATGATTTGAAAACGTGCTTGGCAAGAGCTTAGAATCATATCCGACAGGTTACTCTTCAATATGCCACGTGAGATTGGATTTCTACGTTAAGACGCTGCTATGAAGTGCACGGATGACATTTTGAGCATTTGTGAGCATATTATAATATCAGTCTTTGAAAAACTTTTATAAAAAGTTATTCTTTGTAAAAATAAGTTACCGTTTGACAAATTTCCTGCTTCTCTAGCAAATATAATGTATAATGCATAGAGCAGGGAAGGCCAAGGAAAACATGGGAGGAAATAACGATGGACTTGAGAGGAAGTGGGATGAAAAAAGACCTGACCAGAGATAGGTTAGTTTGTAAATCAATTTCTAAAAGCTGTCCAACACATGCCAGCATGTAAAACGGACATTAAACCAAATATGATGATGATGCTTAGTAAATACCAATCACCCATAATCTTGTATGGTTACCCAGAACTCAAGAACACTATCCCAGTTTGATAGTATTAAAGCTGCATCAAATTACAATGGCATATACATATATTCTCGATATCTCATCCTTTTTTCACTCTTTCCTTTTTGTATTGCTTTGGCTGGATTTTTCTAGACATTCCATTTTTCTGCTTTTCTATCCAGCTCACGGTTGTAGCATTATTTTTTCAAATCTATATTTTATATTCTAAACCTATACCCCTATTGTCACTTGGTTTAGTATTATTAGACTGTGATAGCATTCAGGAGAGATGGATAACAAATATCGCTTATTTTGTCCATTCGTAACTATACAAGCCTGATTTTTAAATATATACGCTTGTAGGGTAGTGGATAAAATCCACATCAAATTGGTTCCTGAATTCGACAGCCTGACATGCGTGATTGAGTGGGCGGACAAATTAGAGCTGGCGTGCGACATATGGAGTAAAACGTGTTGAACGAGTCTTCCGTGTCTTGCTGCTGGTGTTGTGTGGGGCGTGTTTGCAGGCTATTAACAATTGAGCCCAAAAGGAAAATCTAATGTGACCCAGATTAAAAGAATGCACAAAACACTGCGTTGTCTATGGTGGCATGTGTGTTCCGGAATTGCAGACACGTTCTAGTTTTAAAGTCATCCCCTCATTTCTCTGCAGTTTTCAAGCCATTCCCTCTTGTTGTGATGACCCAAAAGTTTCTCAGTTACAGGGATGTGAGTGGCCAATGGCAAAAAAATCTGAATTTCTTAACTTTGGGGAGGGGAGAACAATTTTCAAAAAATAGCCGAAAAAAGAAGAATCTCATTTTTGGAAGGGGGAGGGGCATTTAGCAAGGAGTGTTAATCTACAATAGCTTTTTTTTCATACTGAAAGTATCGACTGATATGTTTTAAAGGAGACAGGAAACATTCATTGATAAAACAAGTCTTCTACCCCTCCCTCTCTCTGAATCGTTTGAAGTATGGCAAAATTAACATTTGCAGAGAAAGGGGAAAGAGAGACGAAGCAAGGCAAAGACAAAATGTGACAGAGAAAGAAAAAACAGGAAAAGAGAAAGAAAGATAAAGGAAGAAAGAGAAATAATTAAAATCAAGCCAAATGGGGGAAAAATAAGAACATAAAGCTCTAGCAATTTAGTCTTTTCTTAAAAAGAAAAATGCGGAATTACAGTTTTTCTGAATTACAAAAAAGCGGGAACTCACATCCCTGCAATTATGATGAATCAAGCCGTTTTAATGCCAAAACAATGTCTATTGTAAACGATACATTGTGTGTATAAGTAATTGAACGCAAGAGACTATTCTACCCATAGACGAGTAATTGTCTGTTCAGATGGTTCGAAGCGGTAGTAGTGCTTAAAGGAACATAATAGATCTGATAGAATTTAACTCTGTGTATCGGATTCCATAACCTGGGACGGTATCCATTAGGCCAATCATGAATCTCAAACATCAAAGGTATTCTTTGTATATGCAGCACAGAAATGGTCCATCTATAAAACAAATCCACTGAAGATGAACTGCTATTTAACTAATAGCTGCGAGAAAGTGCTTTTTATCTTTTCTCTGTCCAGTATTTTTTCTGATTAAGAACACACTTTTACCAACCTTCAAATGCTAATGACTATTTCTAGAAATTCATTAACATATTATACAAATAATAATAAAAAATAAGCTTGGATTTAAAAAAATATTTTCATAATACTAGAAGGCCTATATGGTGTTGCCCGGTAATGAATGGGGACGCCCTGCTCCCAGCCCGGAGTTAAATGATAGATTTTATCTCATTCGTCCTGCATCGCCAAACATAATTAAATTACAAAAATAAGGAAGAAAAGGAAATTCTTCTCTATTTACCTCTACTCACCTCATTCACTCTTTTCCCTTCTATCTAAAATATTCACGTGCAAACGAGCAAGTTTTATTATATAAACATGAGTGATATCACCTATCAAAGACAATAACATTCAAAAAACTTTTACCAAAAAATCCGATATGCAGCTTTACCCTACTTTCATTTTTCCAGAATAATTCACTCAGGAAGGAATTAAACAATGGCAACATTTTTTTTATATATTTATAAACGTCTGAGAAATTTAATTCATCAGAGAAGAATGCATCCAACAATCAGTTACACCCCTCAAAATAGATTAAGCCTAAACACTGTTGTAAGCACAAGAGTCAGTGAAGAAGAAAAAAACTGTAAATTTAATGGCAAAATTACGAAAGAAAAATGAAAAAAAAACAAAACAAACTATATTTTGTCTATCACACCTCATTAATCAAAACATGAGAACATTGTAAATGATACTTTTAATGAGTAGTGAATCGAATCTTGTCCGCCTCGTCAAAATGTCAAAACTGTAATTGTTGAATCATTTGGGTTAGTTTAGGAAATTAAAAATTCACTTACTTTAAATGAAGCATGCATTCATATTTTACTTAGTGTATTTACACGACGTTGCCCAGGAGTAGTTTTTAGTTTCATTTTTAAACTGTGTCATTTGTTGTTTTTTTTTTTTTTTAAATTATTATTTTCAATAGGATATTGAAAGTTAAATTAAATTATTACGGTATCGTCTGGTCCTGAAATTATTAATTGAACCAAATTCTTATAGAATTATAACTATTTGTTGTTACGGTTATATTTCAATCTATTTCAAACTTTCAATACATAAGGATTTGCTAAGATTTTTAAAACCAGAAATAACTTTCTATTTGACAATTTAAATGCTTCCAAATCCTTTTCAAATTTTGAAGAGTCACAAAGTAATCTTTTTTTTTAGTTAATGAAGACACAAAAATGCATTCTGGAGGATTTAATTTCATAATTAAATTATTCTTTCTTTAATTTAATAGTAAATAAAAAATATTCTATGTGTAATTATCAAAGTTATTTTGATATGAGAAATACACATATGAAGTTGTCTCATAAATTTATTTAAAGACTTAAAACAATATATACTTTCAAGAGTAGTCACTAACTCCACTATTTAGCCTAAACCCTAATAAGTCTCATTTGTGCAAATAATAAAACAAGAAATAAGTAACCATAATACATTGAAATTCCAACAAAAATTTTAATTAAACTAGCAAAATACTAGAAAAAGAAACGACCACAAATCTCTTAAATATCATATTTTATCTTTCGATGTAGAATTTGTATTTCCTTCTTGCACCTTTTTTAGTTATTCAGAATTTCAACTGATCTTATTTTTCATCTTTTTCCATCCGTGTTTTGTTACATTATTTTTATTTTCTACCAGAAAGCTTGATTTATGATTATGTTTCTTCCACAAAGTGTCACAATTAAAAAAAATAATAAAGGCCATTATACAAATCAACCAGTTAGAAAGTTGAATGAAAAATCCAATTAAAAAGAAAACTTGTATTAATTTATCATATTTATTTATAAAAAAAACACTTATCTTTCCTAAATTCAGTCTTACTCATAAGAAAACGAAAACAATCAACAGCAGCTTCTTTCCCCAACCGACTTTCAGGGTCAAAATTAAATGGGATCAACCTACCGACAGATAGAATGTTCGAATCTAATAAATAATTGAAAAACAAATCTTGGAATTCTACCAAAAATAAAAACTGTAATTAAAATAATGAATATTTCTTCAAGTTATAATTTAAACACTTAAAACTAGCCCGCAATTCAAATAAAAACATTAACCCAATAACATCTTAAAATGGACCATGGGAGAGAATGCTACCATTCCCTGATGGGGAATAAGATGGGTTGGGGGTATTATGTATGTGTACTGGAGAAGAAAAATAAAACCATCAAAACATAATTTTGTGTCATTGCTATAAATCGACACATAACGAAGAGAGAGAGAGAGAGAGAGAGAGAACGAATTACGGCTACATCTCATCTACACAACTAGACTCCAGCTGCCTATGTCCAGATAATCTGCTGGGATCAAAGAATTGATTCCCATAGTATTACACTCCAGCTATAAGTAAAATGCCAAATTGTTTGAAATAAGCATTGTTTTAGTATTAACTAATTCCAACATATATTAAACTATATATTTATATATTAAACTAGACAAATCACTTTTTGAAGAAGTTCCAAGTGCTCAATGGCATTAATCTGCAAGTGAACAGATTAGATCTGTTGGCATTTGAACTCGGCATCTGTAACAATTATGACCCCTAAACAAGAGAGTGCAGACTCATATATCCAACACTGTGTGGTGTATAGTTGATTGGGGTTAGAATTGGATAGACAATTTATAGTCTTGATTAAGTTGCCAGAAGCTGGACAATTAGCAAAAAAACTCACTAAAACCGGTTAAAGTTTGATAACTATCTTTAAGCAAATTATTAGGTGAACCTGCCAAAAAGAGAATGAAACTTTGATGTTGGACTAAAGGTGGGACTAAACTTTATGCTTTGACTGCCAACGACACGAAAAAGAGTTAAGAAGCCATTAAGATAAGAAGATTAAAGGAGTTCCTCACTTTGTACACTTATACTTGAAAAGACTAAAAACAAGAAGGCATTTTCTGAAGATGCCTTCATTCAATCTGCACAGTGAAGAAAATGCTATTTCAAACTTATACGTGACAGACCAGAGAAAAAGTAATTTCAAACGAATGTATGACAGACTGAGAAACATTTCAAATTTGGATGTAGCTGGTTGATCAACAGACAAAGCCACTTATAGAAACGCTTAGACATATCTAAACTAAGATTCGCCCATTCAATCAATTCACTTAGCGATGATAAGACTATTTCAAACTGAAACATGATAAATAGATATATGGACACAGCTTCTCAGAGAAGTGAGGTCACACCTAAAAATTATATTGAACAGCATCACCATGTGAAAATATATTAATAAATTTTTGTGAAATTTCTGTCATGGACTCATCTGAAGAAAATATGTCCAATAATCAGTTAGATCGGTAAAAAAAGAAATAGATAGTCTAGTGGAGCTGATATGAAGATTTAACGGCTCACTATCTCTCAGTAATAATGTCCGTCCACACCAACTTGTGTGCTGTGCCTGTGGTGGAAAGGAGACAGTGGCTGTCTCAAATAAGTGGTTGTAGAGAGACATCCGAGTCATATCCGGTTATGTAAGTGGTTCATTTTGCTGACCAATCAATGAAATCTTGGGTTCGCTATAAGCAAGCATATTTTGCCTATTAAGTTATTTTAGCAACTAGACTGCTATTCAGTTCTAGTTGGTTTTCGTTGTAATCCCTGTTGCGATAATCAGTGATCTTTTGAAGGCAGTGTTCATTTAAAACCTGTAGGCCTTAGTTTGTTTGAAATTTACATCAGTTAAAAACTAGTTGACATTCACCTGGACAAAAACAAATAGAATCAAAAAATTAATTGAGGAATGTGATTTGGAAGTAAATATTAATTTCTTCAGTATGCCATACAAACAACAAACCCTATCTTCAAAAAGATGTTGTAAACCTGGAGTGTACTCAACAGTTGGCAACATGGTAACGGAATTCTCCACACTTACCTACAAAGAACGGTCTTCAAAGATTTGAGGTACAAAGGATGCGAGGGGGACCTGATTCTGGCATACAACAAGAATGTAAATCTACCCTTATAGAGGTTTTTCAACCCAACACCGAGTCGCAGTCTCCATAGTTATTCACAGAAGATGTGTAATCGTCGTTTTCATTTCGGTAGAAGAAAAGCAGCATTCTCTGTCTGCTCCCTGGAACAACCTGCCAGAGGAGGTTGTGATGATGCCTACCACATCCAGGTTTAAACACGCCTTGGACAAACATTCAGACGGTATATAGATGCAATATCTTGTCTTTTTACATGGCTTGCTGCAATTTGCTACTTTTGCCAATAAAATTGATCGATTGATTTAAATTGTATTTTAAAGGGATGCAAATCTTACTGAAACAATACGTAAGACTAATAGAACCATATACAGAATAGTGTACTCAATCCTGAGCATCAGTAGCTAGACATGGAATTGGGATATATTACAGTTAGGTGTATAAAGAATAGCAACTAAACTTCTCAATTATAAAAATAGGTGGGAAACCTTAGGTTTAACTACTTTACTTGAGACTTTAAAAATAATTAATGGGATCTCTAAATATGGAACATCTTAAGACTTAAAATTTTAGACATTTTCTAGAATCGAAATCATGTAATGGAATTTGATCAAAATTAGAATAAGGATTCTAGACATAAGATTTAGTAGCATTATATCTTGATTTTAATCTTCGTATCGCAACATTAAAGTGGTGCAAACCTTTTGTTTTGAGAATTAATTTTATCCATCTTGAGACAAGTAATAATCTAGTAATATATATATATATATATTTGTCGTTCCTCGAAAAAGTAGAGCACTGTAATGGCAGTACTAACACAGCATGATGTCACTTGCTTTATAATGCATCGTTCCTTCCCTTAAAAAGAAGTAGAATGCCTTGACGTTAAGCCGCCGACAAAAGTGTTAAAATTATCATTGTTTATCAGCTATTTAAAATTGCCCGAGCGGTTTAAGACGTTGGATTTGAGTTGAAAACTACTTGTAGTCCAGAGTTTCGAATCGCATGACTGGTAGTGAATAGTCATATCTCTATGCTGAAGAGTCCAGATTAAAAAGGACGAAACGTATACGTACATAGATAATAAACAATAACAAATATTTATATATATGTATATATATATATATAACAATTGTGATGCAGCAAAACTGTCCGTTTTTCGGTTTAGCACACGGATAAGAAAACTAGTAGCTTGTGCTGATTGTGCAATAGGTAAAATGTCTGACTGTTTTGTAAACAGTCAGGTTTCGATCTCAACTTGAAGCACTTGTGAGTCTAACCCTACTAAGAGCTGTAATACAGCAAAACAAGGTCTGTGGATGACTAATATATATATGTATATATAACATTTTTTTTTTCATTAAAATTGAAATGCAATTACTAAAACAAGAGATGCTTACAAAGGTATAATATATAAATGCTCTCTAAAAAGAATATTGGAAAAAGTATCTGAAATTAACTGAAATCAATAATCTAATAAGTATGTTAATAAAAAACAAATACCATGAGAGAGAGAGAGAAAGGGGAGAGAGAGAGAGAGTGGAGAGAGAGAGGGAGAGAGAGAGTTGTACAATTAATTAAGAGACAAGTGCTTTAAACTGAGTTGTCAATTATGTTGAATGGAGAGATAGTTTTGGAGAGGAGAAAACTGATGCGTTCAGAATGCTTCAATGTCATAACATCGAAAACGTACATTTGCCGGAGGATTGATGGAGAGATGTTAAAAGAAAATAAGATGAATGCAGAAAAATAATAAAAGAGAAGAGAACAATAATAAGAAAAAAAGATCTTAATATATTAGAAGCAGCAATTAGTTTTTTTATGAAATTCTCAAGACTTGGGATGAGAAGACAAGGTGAAATCTAAGTATAGAACAATAACTGCAAGACGCAACAGCCAGCTTTCAATCAAAGACACACATATAACATGAAAATCAATCTCAAAATCAGAACAGAGCCAATTCAAGAAAGCAGACCTTGCTCACATAAAGAGCTCAATATGCTTTAAAATAGAGTTTTATAACAATAAATAATAAATTTAGCTAATCTTTACATTCTACTGCAGTTTCATGGGAAACCCAACCCTTAGATGTATATTAATAATACCATTATCGCCTTTATGCATTTGAATACTAATTTAAATGTATATAAACTATTAATACACATCTGATTGGGTATCCCATAAAACTGCAGTAGTGTCCTGATAAGCCAGATTTATTATATATGTCTTCTATCTTCTACAGATATAAAGTTGAGTTATTTGCCACACTTAATTGGTATTAAAAGCTCACTTTTCTATTTAAAAAGTAAAAACAACTTCCTAATATACTTAGTCATGGATATGCGAGTGACGTAAAAAGGATAAATAATTTGCATATTCCTGTAAAAAAAACGAACTCTCATTAATTCACTATACTTTTTTTTTTTTTTATTATTTAATGATTGGTTTCATTTAACGATTATACACACTTTTATTTCTGCATATTTTCTACATTGTGCATCATTGCGTAGCATTTGGAGTCAAAATGTTCGAGTACACATACATACATCATTATATATATATATATATATATATATAGAGTTTCAGGTTGTATATGAAAAGAAATCAAATAAAGTGCTCGATCATATAAGAGAACTAATATAATTTATTTAGATACTGTATATTACATATTTCAGCAATGTACCGTGGTTTCATCCAAAAGGGCAGATTTAGACATCTTTAGTAAATCTCCAGTGGAATCATCGGCAAGCTGAAATGATTGTAGACACGCCTGACAGGGAATGGCATCAACAATGACAGAAAAAACGTGTCTACAATCATTTCAGGCGTGTCTACAATCATTTCAGCTTGCTGATGATTCCACTGGGCACGGAGATTTACTAAAGATGTCTAAATCTGCCCTTTTGGATGAAACCGCGGTACATTGCTGAAATATGTAATATACAGTATCTAAATAAATTATATATATATATATTTATATATTTAGGAAAAAAGTCTGAGGGAAAACAAAACAAAAAAACGTTGAACTCAGTTTTAGCATGATAATACACTGGCGAGACCGAGTGGAAATTCCATAGGGCTTTCTACATCAATCTGTATAATTTACTGTTAAAAAGTAATATTTTTTTAAAATAATGTCTGTCAGGGTGAATACTATTAGGAAAAACGACTTTTCTTCTGTAAAAAAATAATTGTCAGCTAAATGTTCTTCAAATTGATAAAATAAATGTTACTTTTTGAAATGTATCTATTTTAGTTGATGAGATGACATAATTTGATTTTAGAACAACACATTTTAAAATGGGTTAAGTCAGAATTGTTTACCTTAGCGACATCAGATTAATCACCAACCATGTTTGCTGATTGGATGATCCCATTCTTTCTTTTAAGTGAAAGGTAATAATGTACATATGAATGTGAAATGACAGTGTATTATGATATAGATATTCTGAAAATACATCTTCAAGATGCTTCGGTTTCTGGTTTTTCAACATCAGATAAACAGTCAGTAATCCAACCTTGCTTTGATCGAAAGCGACATGATATGCAACTTCAGGCTGTCTCCACTTTCTAGAATGCCTAAAGAGACAGTCTGAGAGATAGATGCAATGAGTATGAAGGCATGCCTGCAGCCAATGTGGCCAGAATTGCCTGTTACCTGCAAGCCCACAGAGGATCAATAATTGCTTTCATTTTGGATCTTCAGGCCAAGAAAAAGATATATTACAAGGGCTTATTTCTCTTTTTGTGTACTCTGCCTACTCTGTGTGTGGTCAAACTCTTAAATAGATTTCTAATATTACACACACTGACAGTCAAATTGAATGCCTACTGGAGAGAACTTGAATGCCTACTAAGGTCTCTCTGCACAGGGGTTTATCATGACAACCTGACATGCGGGATACTTCCTACACGTAAACCCTGACTAAATATTCAAAATAACAGTGTTCGAAGCCCAAATAAAATCCCCTCAGTATGGTTACACTACACTAACTTATACGAGGAATGGTGCACCTTCTCCAAGTAATGTTATCTCAAGTAACAGCACTTAGTTGGATACTCCACCAGACTATATGAATTCTTGTCCTGGAATCCAGTAAGACCAAGAGACCACAAGAAAGATATACTATAACATAGCGAACTGGTCAATTCAGAAGAGGAAAATTAACGTTCTTAACTTCTTTACTAACTCAACGTTTGACAGATAAAGGAGAACTTGAATATCTATGTATCTCATATAGAGGTCAAGTTTTAGCTCCAGGAAGAGGCCCCTTGATTTGAGAACTTTGACTGAAGTAAAATGAATGAAAATACTTTGAGTAAAATTTAATACTGTTACATAACAAGGGCTGTTGTTTGAATGGAAAAGTTTAAGTGACACCTTAAGGGTCAGAGGTGACTCCGGATGGAGATTTTTTGTCTCTTGGCTGGTGATACTTCAAGCAGGAAGAACGTGTCTGGGGTGTCGCCCCCCCCCCCAAAGAGGAGGCGGGGAGGGGGCGCACACTGTAACTACGTGTAACAGGATGAGCTATCTGTCTATCCCTCTCATGCGTACGAATGTAAACTGTCTCCTGTTTTCTGTGACTGTTCTTCTCTTTGTAATAAACCTTTTTTAAAAACTAAACATCAGCGTGTGAGTGATTGTATCCACAGACAAGCAAAAACCTGTGTTCCCGGTAAGCGAAAATTTAAGTAATACTTAAATACAAATTTGGAGGGATAATAAATATTTCCTTACCATCACATTTTAAGCCTTGATGAATCAGCCCGTACAGTAACGATCCGCAGTGGTCACAGAATGTGGGGCTGCCATAAGAGTGTGTCTTAAACTTATGAGATTTGGTAGCCTGAAAAAACAAAAATACAGATAAATATATTAGTAAATAATAACAAATATTCAGCTTAAATAAGGATTTTATTTTTCAAGAAAACAAACTCAAAGTTCTCTATGGTTGTGGTTCCAAAAATAGGCAGTACCAATCCTATTCCTGGAGAGAGGAAGAAAACCTGTAGGAGTGTAAGGACGAAGAGGGGTGAATCAAATTTTTTCTTTTTACCAAACTCATATGAACAGTTATTTTTTTTTATAGATAGAATTTTTAATCTTTAATAAATGCAAGTGTTTAGGCCTCAAAATACATCAAAACTGTGGAGAGACACAGATAATATAGCAACCAGTTTCTACTGAAAGCGACTGCACAATCTTTTCTCAATGCAGGTCACCTACTTGTCATATGTGGCACGTACAAAAAATGCCTCTAAGCTGCTTTAAAGAAATACATCTTTGTTTATCGATGTGTTATGTGAGTCTTATGACAGGCTTAGATCTGATGACCTCAGTGGAAGATAAAATATGGGCAGTATAGGGAGATGTGTGCAGACCAGGAAACTTTGATGGTTTGTTTGGTCATGTTGAAAGAATAGACAAGAGTTTTGGGGGTAGTAGATATAAAACAGTTGAGGTAGTAGGTTCTGTTCACAGGGTAAGACCAAGAAAAACAGGGGAGGAAGTGATAAGAATGGACTTGACAGAAAGAGGAATAAATAAAGACCTAGTCAGAGATAGGTTAGTTTGGAAGTCAATTTCTAAAACCATCCAACACATGCCAGTATGTAAAATGGACGTTAAACTGAATATGATTACAAAGAATCATATTTAATAACAAACCTTTTTTCTATGAATGAGTCACCACTTATCAAGTCCAAAAAAACACCCAAAGACAAGAGCTAACGAGATGAATAAGTTGACGGTAAAAATGATGATGAATGAATACCATAAGAAGATCGAATATCTCCACATATTATCCACCCAAAACAGTCAGCCCAGAAAACAGCAATTCTTACCCCTCTGCCAGAGACATTGTTCCTAAAATGTGAGGACTAAAGGACAACATAGGGTGGAAATGAGTTATAAGGCTGCCAAAATTAACCTCAAGGTGCACTTTCTACTCTCGACACCACTCTACCAGGATCTTAATTGAAAAAAATAATGACAAACTTAATTTCACTCATGTATAATATTGTTTGAAAAAAATAAATAAATGAATAGTAAAATGTCATAAGTATTTTTATTTTATACAATTTTAGGTCAATTTGATCATGTAGTTAGGATTCTCCTGTCTGTATTTTGAAAATAGTTTTACTTTTAGTTTGTTAAGTGAAAAAATTGTTTTAATTAATGATTCCCCATGAAATAAAAACCGACTAATTTTCCACAAAACAAGTGAATTTCTTGGTTTTCCCTCTACCAGTCACCCCCCCCCCCAGATACGTGCGAACCCTCTAAAAAAAAATTGCATTTTAATACGACTACATTTATTAGCAAAATAGCAACTTTAGTTCAATAAATCATTTACAAAGAATCATTTTCGTATTGGAAATGGTTTTGCATTAAATAACATCCTAAAAAGATTAACAACTCTTCATTTCTCTACAAACATTTATTTATGAAGCCCAAACATATACAGAGTAAACCTCTAAAAATGCCACCAGTGGACTTGTTAATAAAATTCACAATCCTTTCTGCAATCCAACCATATATAGTACAAATAAACTTCAGTCTATGCCTGACTTGTCCACCAAGTTTCAGTCATGAATATGCAACAGACACCTTGTTACAACACGCAAAATTGTCAGTAACTGACATACTCCTCTCTTGGCACTGCCCTGATTTGGTGTGATGACCCTCTTCAGTTTAGAGATTCTTTTCATATATATTATCTTTGAGATAACCTCATAGCTAAAAATCTGGGGGAGGGGGGTTAAGGTCCAGTGAGTGTGGAGCCCATTCTGGATCACACTATAAAAAAACAAAACATAGTTCACCCCAAACAAGTCAAGTTGCCACTGTAGATGTAAGGGGCTACTGAGAATTAGGGTGAACGTTTTGAGGGTCATCCTAAATTGGGAGGTGTGCAACGAGATGCTTCCAACTGATGAGATCACTCACGTGTCCTAACATAAGTGAATGGCGATAAAACAAATAGTGTTGGACATTCATAACTGAAACCTGGTGGACAAATCAGGCATGAACTAAAGTTTATTTGTACCAAATCTGGTTGGATTGCAGAAAGAATTGAAATTTTATCAACGATTCCATGGATACCATTTTTGGGGAGGGGGGGGGGAGTCATCCTCTACCTAAGCCGGCAGTTCAGTGACAATGGTGTATATGTATACTCTCTGTGTCTTATCTGTTTGTTTCAATTTATCTATTTTACACCGTTTTTCTCATTTCCATGGCTTCTCCACATTCAGGTTTTCTCTTGTTTTTCTTACCACATTCTTGGATGTCTGTCATAGCGTCATGTTTATAAACTTTTATTTTATATTCCATACCTTTACCTCCACACTTTGGTATTATTAGACCAGAAAATTGTTCAGGAGATATGGAGAAAATTATAGATTATTTGGGCCATTTGTAACTATAAAAATCCGATTTTCGTATATAAATGCTTTTAGGAGTGCATCATTAAGTTCTGGCTACATTCTTATTCATATTGCGTCTATATTGAGCAAATAATAAACAGAGAACTACAGCAGAAGTTTGACAAAAGAATCAGCCTATGTGTTATGCTCTGACGATCTTCTAAGTTGATCTCGCATATATACAAATGAAATAGAAAAATAAATCGGAGTTTTTCATTGAGAAGATGAACAGTAGAGATTCGATTAAGATTCAAGCCATGGGAAAAAAGACAACACACAAAGTGGTTTTGTTTAACCATTTAAGTATCATTATTGTTAAATTCAGATCACATACACGACTTCCTTTTGATTGTAATTCGGTTTGGTTGTTTTACGGTATATCAACCCTTTTCGGGTTATTTAATGCTGAATCTGGTCATTTTGTTGATGTTTTTATGCTTCAAGTTCTTTATATGTTTAGGTATTTATTCATGGTGTTTCGTTGAGTGAAAGGGGGGAGGGGAAAGAGGGGGAAGGGGGAAAGAGGGGGAGGGAGAGAGGGAGAGAACAGGAGAGGGAAATTGTTGTTTTTTGTTTTCGATTTTGCAGAACATGATTTCGTTTTTGATAGTAATTCCAATTTAGCATATATAAATCGCCAGTCAACACATACATATCTCGGTTCATATTTAATGTGATGTATATTGCAACACAAATTTAGTGACAATCTACAAAAAAAAAAGTATTGAAAAATTTAGTTCCCTGGGATAGACATTATATATATATATAAATAAAATTTAGGTACGTATATGTTTACATATTTGTATGTACAGGATTCATTCCTTAACTAATTAGCCAATCATTATAAGTTTTGAAACACAGCTTCTAGGCATAAGGGTGTGTAATTTGGGCTATATTTTTCGTTCAATTTTATGTAAAGAGGGCAAAAAGGGGGTGGAAGCCCTTTCTGAAACTTCAGATACCTCCGACTTTTGTGAAATTTTTACAATAGCTACTAAACATGAATTAATAAATATTATTCAAATTTCAGTTTCTCTGGAATATTTTAAAGGGTTTTAGGGGACATTATATGAGCACAACTTACCACTTGAAAATTCAAATATTTCAGATTTGCATTAAATCTTATCCATAGTCATTAAACATCAATTAAGCAAGATTCCCTGAATTTCCATTCCTTCTCAAGACCCTTTAAGCTAAAGCGTTAAAATTGAGATATTTTCTAGAATAAATATCAAATAATGAATTTTGATCAAAATTCGAATAAGAATTCTAGACATAAGGTTTATTATCATTAAAACTATGTTTATCTTGTAAGGGGACATAAAATAGTGCAAAACTGTTCTGTTTGGGGAATTAATTTTAACCCATCCTCTGATGGATATTCTAGTTTTTTAATTATTATTATTTATAATTATCTTTAAACTTACTTCTACTTAGTGCAATTGTTAAACTGCAAATTATATTACTATTTTTTAAACTTTTATATTAAGATATGTTTTAAGATGTTTCTTGAAATAGTTATATCTTAAATCTTTAGAATTGAAAAGCTTCAAAATTTTATCCGTTTCTGTTAAGCACTAGAATTTGAAAAGATATTAACCCTTGTTTTGGAGCTCTTCTGCTTTTAGAGGGAAGAGTGTCCATTAAAAAAGTCTTTCATTTTGGTTTTGCTGATTTCTCTCAAGTGTCTGGTTGCTGAGTTCTCTGAAGTGTCTGGTTTATGCTGGGAAATTGAAAAAAAAACAGGATCTTAAGAGTGTGTGCTTTTTGTTAGATTCAACTTCTTTGCGTGTCTTCGAAGCACGTGGTCATACAACAGTTTCACACTGTTTTATGCATGGTAGAAGTGTTCACGTCACAATCCGTCAAGTAATAACTACTATTACCTGCACATTTCACCAAACACTTTGAAGCGAGCCAAAAGACGACTTATGTCCAACAGATTCAACTAGAAAATTAACAAAAATATTTGTCAAGTTAATTGATGGTCAAGAGCTCTTCAATCCTTCATAGAGAAAGCGGGTGGAGTGGGGGTCAACATAAACATTTATATAGTAAAGCCAAAGTAATGGCAGCAATAACAGTATTATTGTAAAGGCATACTTGGACCAATCTGAATTTCAAGCAGGCAAATAGGTGAGTAAAAAAGACAATAAAACTAACAAGAGTGGGTACAAGTGTCTAATTTAGTACCTATTAAAATAGATTCTAGATAATGAGCTTTCATTGTTGGGTAGAGAGTAATGGTACTCGTTTTAATACAAGAGCTTTGAAGATAATTGTATTTAATATGACTGATAAAAATTAGCAAGGCACCAGCAGCAAGCCATAACGTTAGAAGATAATTAATTAATGCAAGAGATTTTACAGAAGTAAAGAATAAAGTCTATTAATATGACTTATGTTAAGAGATTACGTTTTTTTACAGCTCCCAATCCTGTTTTTTTTTGTCAGGAAAACAAGAAAAAAGCAGGATCCTTAATTAACCCCAGCACTCCCTAAGTCTGAGGTAACAATACAAGAAAAAAAAAAGAAAGTGGAACACATACTAGTAGTTCTGAAAAATTGTTTAATTTTAAAATAGCAGCCATTTTGGAAATACAAAAAAAAATAGTTACTCGTTCTGTCCTCTGCTATGTGGTCAAGAACCGGATGATTAATTTCTTACTGGTGAAGACATGGGTGATAATTCTACATCATTGTTAACTAACTGTGCCAGAAAAATAAAAGAATTGAAAACAATAGTTTTGACTGAAATTCAATTTCAAACCGAATTTCGTGCAACCCACTTTCTCTCTCCAATCCCAATCTCTTCCTCTTCCTTCCCAGCTGTCCTCTTCATTTATATCAGCCGATATCCACATATACAAATCAGAGACCACTATAAACACCTGCACCTACGAAGAGAAGCCCATTTTTAATCTGCAGACACGACATGCGAAGCACCTCATTATTTTTCCTGATGGTGAGTGTTCCTCTTTATTGTCACAATTATATAGTAAAGTGAACCCCCATTCTAAAATCTACATTCCCCCCAGGTATTTCTAGAGTTCTGATGTATAATCACATGAACAAAATTGAATCTCTAGCATGGGGCCAAAGAGTAAAATTTTACCGTTCTAGAAGCTATTTCGTCTGAAAAAGTGGCATAACAGTGGGACAAATTCGTAGAGACGCGAGTTCAATTTCAGTCAGAAGAATATTCTTGATTTTCTGATCTATGATATTATTCAGAGAATAGTTATACTAAACAAAACACCAAATGTGTCAACATTAGATCTATTTTAGCATGTATCAATAGTGATATATCTGGTGGTTAAGCTCTAGTTGGGAGATCTTTGGAGAGTGACCCCTTGGTGGCCACTACTTCCAAGCTCACTCGAAGTCAGAATGGTAGTATCTGTCCATGTCCAAACTATAGGTTAAACAAACTGCAACAAGCAATGATATGTACATAAATTTACATCATGAATTACTAGTTTAGGCAAATGCCCTTTCGGAGCTATTGTGATTCTCCCGTCGACAACACAGTGACTGCTTGAGACATATCATGCAGCTCCTATATGGCATTCGATCTCAGATACTCTTTGTCCAGATGGTACAATGGCTAAACCAAGAGGTGTATCTATCAGGCTATGGTGCGGATGATCCTTCGCTATGGTTTTGCAAAATTTGGCCAATGATTGATTTGCATAGAGTTGAAATCTTCGACAATGACTGCCTTAACTGCATTCTATGCTGCCGCCGTGTTGATTAAGTACCAACTTTGACAGATTCTTGTTGAGCTGTTCTCTTAAATAATCAAATTCTGCCCAGTTTCAACCATCGTAACCAATCCTCACAGTGTTGTCTCACCATCAACCTAACAAACTCATTAACCCTTATCCTTGAGTAGCCTTTGGGCCTTGATAACAGTACGGGCATGCAGTTCAGAAGGAGAGCTCATTCACAAAGTCCTTTTCCCCTTCTCGACATGTTTGGCGCAGGCGTGCAGTTGAAGATCTGGGTGGCGACAATCAACCTCACAGCACTATCAGGTCCACAAGTACTATAGAATCGGGATCGGCTAGCCATATCATGTGTTGATGGCAAAATGGACTAAAATGCTGGTGAAAGGAGTGAATTTTTAAAATACATCAGAGACGCGCACGTGAAAGAACACCTTACATTGTTCCAAGAAAAGCTTTGATGAATTAAATCTTTTAAAAAATTTATTTATGTATTTATTTTTTAAAGTAATGGCTGATTTATTTGGTGTAGTCTAATAATTATGGAGGGAAAAATGGGGAGGTCAGCAATAATTAATTAAACAAAAAATGCTGCCTAAATACACACAATACTTATATTTTGAATTAGCTACTAGACACCATCCTTGAGTGTCTTCGGTCTTTCTGTACAAGGGTTTGTCAGGACAACTTGACATGAGGATACTTCACCCTACTAGTAAACCCTGACTAAATATTCAAAATAACAGTATTCAAAGCCCAAATAAGATCCCCTCGACACAGCTACACTACGAGGAATGATGCACCATCTCCAAGTAATGTTACCTCAAGTAACAGCACTTAACTGGATACTCCACCAGACTAAATGAATTCTTGTCCTGGAATCCGGTAAGACCAAGAAACCACAAGTAAGATATACTACAACATAGTTAACTGGTCAATTGTTGAGGTGGGAAATTAATGTTCTTAACTTTTTTTACTAACTCAAAGTTTGACAGGTAAAGGAGAATTTGAATGGAATATTCGAATACCCATGTATCTCATAGATCAAGTGTTAGCTCCTGGAAGAGGCCCCTTGACCTCTGAGAACTTCGACTGAAGTAAAGTAAAATTAAACAAGAGAGAAATATTTTTATATATATATATATATATATATATATATATATATATATATATACACACACACACACACAATTTAGCTGACTATGACAATTATTTTATGGATGAGGAAAGACATTTTTTTCTCTGACAGACAGTTATCGTTTCAAAAAGAATATTAGTATAAAGAGTAAATTATGCAGATTAATGTAGAAAGCACGATGTATACAAATGTAAAAAAATATGAGGGTTAGAATATAGCATGTGTATTTATTTATGTAAATAACACTTATATAGTTCAATCATGCCCGTCTCCCCTACCTTCTAACTCTTTAATTTTGAGAGGTAAAATGATTTGCCAAAACAAAAACACTAGAATAATGAAGACGCTTAATCTGAAAACTTGTGACAACATTAATAAAGTCCAATAAAGTGTGAAACATTCACATCCAATCGAAAAATATTTGTTTATCTTTTCTCAAGTGCGAAATCCGAGACGGCTTAATTATTTTCTGTTTACATCAGTGTGAATTAATGTAATTAACAACCGTTGTGCGTTCAATGAAACAGACAATTGTCACCAAAGCCAGAGAACACTTAATTACTGAAAGAATGCCTGTTCTTTGGAATCTCGTGAGATTTACAATTCGTTTAATGAGACTCCCTTCGGGCGAAACATACTTACATAGTAAAGAGAAACTTTTACCTGGGTCGTTTTTTTTGTTTCTTACTTTTTGCTTTGTGTGGCTCCTTTAACAGATGTGAGTGGGTAAGGGAGAATCACCTCCCTATCTTTTCGGACGGCTAAAATTGCTCTCTTGTCTCTCACCCTTGGCAACAAACAAACAAAAAAAATTCCTTGATTTTTTAAGTTTCTCCATCTTTAAATTCATCGTTTCTTCTTATGAATTCTACCTAATTAAGACTATTTTTCAAGTTGCTTTTACGGATATTTACGCAAGAAGGTCATAAACTGCTTTGGGTGAGGCAAAAAAGTAGAAACGATGTTTGGTATA
Organism: Sepiola atlantica; assembly: GCA_963556195.1. NCBI lineage: Eukaryota > Metazoa > Mollusca > Cephalopoda > Sepiida > Sepiolidae > Sepiola > Sepiola atlantica. The sequence continues at coordinate 65,533,276 of OY744519.1, forward strand.
ATTAATGCCCGTATTCCTCACAGTCATAGAAATGAAAATGGAAAAATTGTTATCTCTGCTAATTATGGATTAGATTGTTTTATGGCATATCGACCTGTTTTGGGGTTAATTTAATGCCAAAACAATACCTATTGTCAACAATTGCATATTATTATGTAAGAAACTGAAAAAATCCTGTGTGGTGCATTAAGGTTTCAACTAGTCTAAAACTTTAAAGGAACTTATAATAATAATGATAATTTGGGAACAAAACTACCAAAATGCTCTCCAAAGTGCATGAGTCTCTTTATCTTCTGTTTATGTCCACCTCTATTTTTCTGTTTGCCTCATTGTCACCATGTCTCGTCTTTTAAAACCGAACCGTGCCAACACATTCAAATTATTAAGACCTACAAAACCCCACAACTCTGAGCACGCACTTTTCCCTCTTGTAAATGGTCGCTCGACAAAGAGGACATTGTAAATACTTAGAATAAGTTAAGTGTTCATCTATCATCACAGATTAGTTGAACCCGTCACTATTATACCAATAGTTATGGATAAATGTTGGGTTCATACCTTTTCAAACGTTAATAGTCCTTAACCGAGCAGAACATGTCCAATAAGATTTTCCACCAAATTTGATAGTCAAAGACAGTCTCCATTATTAAGTCAATCACATTCCACCTGAATGCAATAGAGCTGACAAAGATTGAACAGAGCATGCTGATTTTGTAGTCAGTTTGACAACTAAGACATAATAGACCAAGACAAAAACGGATACCCCCATCTCATGAAAATAGTGTTGGTGTAGTGATTACCGTCACCGACTGTGGCCTCAGCATGCCATGTTCTGTCAGAGCTAGAGCAGCATTTTCACTAATACCCTTGGAAAGGGTATGAGTTCATTTTTTATCCCCCTAACTATGAGTGAAATAGTAGGATAAACTAGACTCTGAAACCTTGTTAGGACAACTAGTCTAGGAGGAGGAAAAATTCGAAATAACACTCGTGACCGGGTAGGTCTGTCGTTTGATATACATTGTGCATTTCAAGAATCATCACTTACTTGGGAGAGAGAAAGTGGCTCCATTTGAAACAAATTCATTTGAAGAAAGTCATTTCATAATTTTGGGCTCATCCATGTGATTGATTGATCGACAATCCAAGCACAAGAATGATAAGCAACTCCACTTTTTTGGTATATAAGATTGGAGGCTGTTTTTCTATAGACAGTGGAAACTATCAAGGTCATTGTAACCAAATTCATAGTAATTGCTGATAAAATGTTTGCTGATAATCTTCCTGGGCATAATCAGTAAAGTGCTATCTTGATCTGAAAAGGCTTTTCAGGATAACAAGGGATCAAAACATGATGGAAGATTTTCGTTTCTTTCTGATCCATGTGGATTCCTTAAATGTCTTAGAGCAAATGCAAAAATGTCCAAAGCCTTTAGGGAATGGTAAAAAGCAATAAAGAAAAGGGAACAAGAGAAAACAGAAAACAAAAAGAAAAGAAAAAATAGTGAAAATAATCAAATAAAATTAAATTAAAAAAATAAACAAAAAAGAGAAATCAAGTGATTCTGCGTGCTAATGTAAGAATGACAAAATACTGCAAGACAAATAAAGTTCAATTCCATTCAGGTAAAAGGCCCTGCAAGTAGGGGGGGGCAGTTGTAATCCAGTTTATTTTTCCAGAAACTAAATAAAATGTTAAATAGGGAGAATTTAGGAGAAAGATGATGCAATGTTCATTCACTTGTTGGATTGGAACTTGTTGATTCCAATTTAACAGACATTTCTACATCTGACACATTTTTGCCACTTAGAATTTTTGATTAAAATAATTTACAAATAAGACAATGTCACGAACAAACGAACAAGAAAGAGAGATTGAAACGAGACTAGAGAGAGAAAGAAGCACACACAGATACACACATACAAGTATGAGACACACACCCACACATACAAGACAGAGAGAGAGACATGAGTAAGAACAAGAGAGTGAGAGAGAGAGAGACACGAGTAAGAACAAGAGAGTGAGAGAGAGAGAGACACGAGTAAGAACAAGAGAGTGAGAGAGAGAGACACGAGTAAGAACAAGAGAGTGAGAGAGAGAGAGACACGAGTAAGAACAAGAGAGTGAGAGAGAGAGAGACACGAGTAAGAACAAGAGAGTGAGAGAGAGAGAGACACGAGTAAGAACAAGAGAGTGAGAGAGAGAGAGACACGAGTAAGAACAAGAGAGTGAGAGAGAGAGAGACACGAGTAAGAACAAGAGAGTGAGAGAGAGAGAGACACGAGTAAGAACAAGAGAGTGAGAGAGAGAGAGACACGAGTAAGAACAAGAGAGTGAGAGAGAGAGAGACACGAGTAAGAACAAGAGTGAGAGAGAGAGAGACACGAGTAAGAACAAGAGTGAGAGAGAGAGACACGAGTAAGAACAAGAGAGTAAGAACAAGAGAGTGAGAGAGAGAGACACGAGTAAGAACAAGAGAGTGAGAGAGAGAGACACGAGTAAGAACAAGAGAGTGAGAGAGAGAGAGACACGAGTAAGAACAAGAGAGTGAGAGAGAGAGACACGAGTAAGAACAAGAGAGTGAGAGAGAGAGACACGAGTAAGAACAAGAGAGTGAGAGAGAGAGAGAGAGACACGAGTAAAAACAAGAGTGAGAGAGAGAGACACGAGTAAGAACAAGAGTGAGAGAGAGAGAGACACGAGTAAGAACAAGAGAGAGAGAGAGAAAGAGAGAGTAAGACACACACGAAAGAGAGAGAGAGATACACACACGAAAGAGGGAGAGAGATACACGAAAGAGAGAGAGAGATACACGAAAGAGAGAGAGAGAGACACGAAAGAGAGAGAGAGACACGAAAGAGAGAGAGAGAGACACGAAAGAGAGAGAGAGAGACACGAAAGAGAGAGAGAGAGACACGAAAGAGAGAGAGAGAGAGACACGAAAGAGAGAGAGAGACACGAAAGAGAGAGAGAGAGACACGAAAGAGAGAGAGAGAGACACGAAAGAGAGAGAGAGAGACACGAAAGAGAGAGAGAGACACGAAAGAGAGAGAGAGACACGAAAGAGAGAGAGAGAGACACGAAAGAGAGAGAGAGAGACACGAAAGAGAGAGAGAGAGACACGAAAGAGAGAGAGAGAGACACGAAAGAGAGAGAGAGAGACACGAAAGAGAGAGAGAGAGACACGAAAGAGAGAGAGAGAGACACGAAAGAGAGAGAGAGAGACACGAAAGAGAGAGAGAGAGACACGAAAGAGAGAGAGAGAGACACGAGAGAGAGAGAGAGAGACACGAGAGAGAGAGAGAGAGACACGAGAGAGAGAGAGAGAGACACGAGAGAAAGAGAGAGAGACACGAAAGAGAGAGAGACACGAAAGAGAGAGAGAGAGACACGAAAGAGAGAGAGAGAGACACGAAAGAGAGAGAGAGAGACACGAAAGAGAGAGAGAGAGACACGAAAGAGAGAGAGAGAGACACGAAAGAGAGAGAGAGAGACACGAAAGAGAGAGAGAGAGACACGAAAGAGAGAGAGAGAGACACGAAAGAGAGAGAGAGAGACACGAAAGAGAGAGAGAGAGACACGAAAGAGAGAGAGAGAGACACGAAAGAGAGAGAGAGAGACACGAAAGAGAGAGAGAGAGACACGAAAGAGAGAGAGAGAGACACGAAAGAGAGAGAGAGAGACACGAAAGAGAGAGAGAGAGACACGAAAGAGAGAGAGAGAGACACGAAAGAGAGAGAGAGAGACACGAAAGAGAGAGAGAGAGACACGAAAGAGAGAGAGAGAGACACGAAAGAGAGAGAGAGAGACACGAAAGAGAGAGAGAGAGACACGAAAGAGAGAGAGAGAGACACGAAAGAGAGAGAGAGAGACACGAAAGAGAGAGAGAGAGACACGAAAGAGAGAGAGAGACACGAAAGAGAGAGAGAGACACGAAAGAGAGAGAGAGACACGAAAGAGAGAGAGAGACACGAAAGAGAGAGAGAGAGACACGAAAGAGAGAGAGAGACACGAAAGAGAGAGAGAGACACGAAAGAGAGAGAGAGACACGAAAGAGAGAGAGAGACACGAAAGAGAGAGAGAGACACGAAAGAGAGAGAGAGACACGAAAGAGAGAGAGAGACACGAAAGGGAGAGACACGAAAGCGAGAAAGAGAAAGACAATAAAGGGAGAAAGAGAAAGACAAGAAAGGGAGAAAGAGAAAGACAAGAAAGGGAGAAAGAGAAAGACAAGAAAGGGAGAAAGAGAAAGACAAGAAAGGGAGAAAGAGAAAGACAAGAAAGGGAGAAAGAGAAAGACAAGAAAGGGAGAAAGAGAAAGACAAGAAAGGGAGAAAGAGAAAGACAAGAAAGGGAGAAAGAGAAAGACACGAAAGAGAAAGACACGAAAGAGAAAGACACGAAAGAGAAAGACACGAAAGAGAAAGACACGAAAGAGAAAGACACGAAAGAGAAAGACACGAAAGAGAGAAAGAGAATCAGATAAAAATTGGAAAAAAAAACACTATCTATATAAACAGTGCCAATAAAAAAAGAAGCCAACAGATATTTGTGTTTCATTCATTCACAGTTTATTATGATGACATAAGGCTTTCTGATTAGATCTTGTTCAATTTCTATGATTCTTCCTCTTCAGCAGCAATTTTGAGTAGAAACGTTTAGAGTTTGATTTCATACTGTACACAATGGTTAAAGAATTCTGACTTGTCACGGAATTGGTTTCCTGATTCATAGTCGGACTTCCTAGTAGCTAAGTGAAATAAGAAACGGTTAAGGGATAATTTCAGCTGAGCAGAATGGAAATACCACTTAAGTGTGGCTTGACCTTTTCGGAAAAAATAAGAGAGAATGATTTCTTTCTAGAATGGAGAGATAAATAATCAGACGAGGGGGGGGGGAGAGTAGTGTTCTTCAGACTAAAGAGGAGAAAAAGACTCACATTGGAACTCTGGAGACTAACAGAAAAAAAAGAACTATTGAAGAATCCGTATGGTTAAATATTTGTATAAATCATCCATCACGGACACACTATTTGCATCGTATAAGTGTGGCAAATTCGTAGCTGTAAGCAAGTAGATAATTGTGTAGACCCCCTCCCCCATTTTATTACCAGCTCAAATGCGAAATGCGCAAATCTCATGGAAAATAATTTTTTATTTTCTCAAACTTTTGTTTGAATTAATTTATTAATTTGGATTGGTTCAGTGAATTAATATGACTGCTTTCTCTAATAAAAACTCGAAAAGTACCCATTCCAGGACGGGTAAAATTCTCTGAACAGAACAGTTTTGCCCAACTTATATGCCCTTAAAAAGATTAAAATCAACATATAATGATTCTAAACCTTATGTCTAGAATCCTTATTCCAATTTTGATGCTAGAAAATGTATAAAATTTAAGGCTTGAGCTTGAGGGGTCTTAAGAAATTGAAATTCAGGGAATCTTGCTTAATTGATACCTAATGACTATTGGATCACATTCAATGCAAATCTGAAATATTTGAATTTTCAAATGGGAGGTTGTGTCTATATTATGCCCTTTAAAACTAGTAAATTAGTTCGATGTTTTTCTTTATTTAACAAAAAGTATTAAATGTGTGTGTGTGTATATATATATATATATATATATATACATACATACATACATAAACACGCAGTCATTGACACATTGCATGATATTGCACTCATATTTTATATGAGATCCCGTGCAAAATGTATTTAGCTTAAAAATGCAGAGCTCAATAAAATATCCAAAAAGGGAATTTGAAAGTACCGTACAAGTAAATCAAAAGAGGAGCAGGGCCAATAAACAGGACATGGTTACGAATCCCTCCAATGTTCGGTTCTCCCAATCTTAAACACAAAATTTCAAGGTTTCACTTTGTAACATTTCATTTGGTTGCGTAGCAGGCAGCTTTCGAGGTGAGGGTCTTTTTGTCATTCAAAGCAAGGTAGGGTTGCTGGTTAAACTTCTATCACTCACTCACTATCCAGGTTTATTGTCTATGTTTGACAAGACGTTCGACGCTATCTGGCTCTCCTTATGCTAAGTTTCCAGTGATCACGATTGTGGGGATTGACTGTGTGCATTTGCCACTGTTTACGGTCTTGCCTGATGGTTTCTGTCCATGGCTTCCTAGGGCACCCAACTTTCTTTTTGCTGTCTAGTCTTAGGTCTCTGCATATACTCCTGGCTTCTTTCAACATACTTGAACCAGCAAAGATGGTTTGCCTTTATTAGGCCATCAAGTTTTTGGGATGGCCAATTTCTTAAGTAGAATGTCTGACTTTACGTTGCATATACACCTAATATCATTTCTCTGGAGTTGGGCAAGTAGGGCCTGGGTGAAGGACCAACACTCACTTCCATACAACATCACCCTTCTTACGCAGCTATAATAGACCTGATAATAATTGGGATGGCTCAGGTTAGGATTGCGAGAAGTATTCTGAACTTTCCCCAAGCTGTCTTGACTCTGATGGTCGAACTTAGTTTGCAGCCACCTCCAGCGCTCAGAATATCTCCTACGTAGCAAAAGGAGTCTACTACTTCTAGGATGTTCTCGCCTATTTCAAAATCTGTGTAAGGGTGACCCTTATCTAGGCATGCTAGTCTGGATTTGGTGTGAGCCTACCATGCATTCTGTTGCACTTTTTGTACATGCTTAGAGTGCAGTGGATGCACTATATCGCATTGCTCCTAACCCGTCTCCCTTCTACATACCACATATGGGTATTGACCAGAGTCCTTTAAAGAGTGGAGATCTGGTCCACTAACCATCATCTTTGTCATCCAGTGTTGACCCTCAGACATTTTGCTTCTATGCCTTTTTTCCATACTTTCAATCTTTCCCCCAGCTCATTCATTGTCTCTGCTATTATGACCAAGTCATCGGCATACAGTAGTTCCTCTGGGCACCCTGCTCAGAACTCATTGGAGAGGGCCTCAATGGTAACAAAGGACTGAAGAATGATCCTTGATGTACTCTAATATTTACACTGAACTCATCGCTGTAGATGCCATCTACCCATACCCTGCTTCTGGCATTCCTGTACTAGTCTGATACGCCACTCCTACTCTGGGCTTGCGCATTGCCCACCATAGCACTTCTCTGGGAACCTGATCAAAAGTTTTTTCTAGGTCAACAAATTCCATGTATAGTCCACTGTCTGACCCAATGTTTTTCGCCTGCATTTGACATAGAATGTAGACTGAATCAGGATACAAATCCAAACTGCATAGCATCGATGTCAACTTTCTGTCTAATGTGTTGTGTTTTACTCTATCACTTTCATCGCTTGTTCGAAGAGCTTCGAAACTCTATAGTTTCCTCTTGAGAGTGAATCACTCTCACTCTTGTAGCAATTAATGACGTAGCTCTCTTCTCAACTCTTCTCTTATGATGGAGTTTGCTAAGTCCGACATGATCTGGATGCCTATCTTTCTGGATGCTTTCAACAATTTAGCTAATACCAGACGATGCTGCTTTCCCATTTTTCATCTTTCTTGGAGCCTTTTCAACCATGTCAAGATTCCATTCAAAGTTAATGTAGACTAGCGTTTCTATAGGCATTTTGGTTGGTCTTGTTATCCCGCAAGAGTTGATCATCATCCTTTATACATTTTCCTCCCACAATATCGTGGCTGTCCTTTCTTATTTGATTAGCAACACTGAATATATCATTGTTCTTGGGATCCAACTGTCCGAATCTGGCTGAAGCAGCAGCATGCTTAGCTGAATACACAACCTTTTTTTGCAGATCTCTTAGCTTTTATGTATTCATCTCGACTTCCCCCTTTCTTCCATGCACTGTAGCATCTTCTCTTTTCTTGCATCACACTGTTTACTTCTCCATCTAACCACCAAGTTTTTCTTTCTTCTATTGGTGCTTCTTCGTCAGGCCATATACAGTATTGGCACTTTTCCGGAGCCCATCTTTCAGCTGTTGCCAGCAACCCCAGACACCATCTGCTTAGGAGTTCACTGTACTTGCAACAAAGGCTTCTTAGTATTTACGCTGTACTTTTGTCTCCTTCAATTTCTAAGTTTTCACTCTAGGCTTGAACTTATGGCACTCATGCGGACATATTGTGACTATGCTGGGTTGCACACTCCTCTCCTGCAATGCCCTTGACCTGTCTGAGATCCCTCCGCCTCATTAGTATATAATCAACTTGGATTTCACTCCGCCAGATTCATAAGTAATGAGATGGTTGTCTTTCTTCTTGAACCAGGAGTTTCCTACTACCAGGTTGTTGGCCATCACAAACTCTCAAATCCTATCACCTTTGAGGTTTCTATGATATTGAAAAATCTGAAACAAGAAATTAAACCAGTACATCACTGATGACTAACCCTATAGCATCTACAAGATGTATTTGTTTTTTAACATATGTATGAGTGTCACGTTACACGATGAGTGCTACCGTTATTATGTAATCCAGTACTACCTGCTGTATAATCAGGTTATCAATTATTAAACAGATTCCTCCACCAAGTTTGACTGATATGAAGCGTAAGCAGTCACCCAGCCAGATAAATTTCAAGACTTTACAAATGGCAGATGAATCCACTTGTAGGGTCAACAACCATCTGAAACATAAAATATCAAAAAGCTGTGCTCAATAGGCGGTCCTTTGATCCTGCAGCGATGGAAAAACCCTTATTGTCTTAGTTGTGTCTCTTGCCATGGGAGTTTTCTCTCTAACAGTGAAGATACGTTAAATTTTTTTCAAACTCATAGGCACCATAAATGACCCTTTTGTACATGTATCTACCTCCTTTAACTCGACAAGACCGGTAATCAGAATTTGGCTTAAAAATTTGGCACCAATGGGCTTTTCTTTACGAATGAGTCACCGCTTATCAATGCCAAAAGCCATTCAAGTATAACATTAATGAGATAAATGGATTGTTGGTTTTATGACAAAGAATATTATGAGAATTGAAAATTATGAATGGAACGAACAAGATTTGAATACTTATGAGGAAAGTTGATGACACTAAAGTTGAAGTTTGCAGGGAAGCAGTGAAAGAAGCAAGTATGAAGGCACATCTGAAGAGGGATAAGAGCAAACGAGGATCTACCCCTCTGCATGGGATTGCAGTCGGCAAATTCTTGACCCCGCCAACAGGGCAAGTTTTGTTTATAAAATCCGTCCAGTATTTTTTGGAATTTTTTAGAAACATAGTTATTATATTAATTATATAGCTTATTTTAAAAATTAATATATTAATTATATAATATTGGGAAAAAGAAATAAAAGAAACTATATTTAACAATATATTAACCATGCTTCTTAAAATGTAAAAAAAAAAACAAATGGATTTAATAAACAAAACGGTGAGTAACAGTTTTCTGTAATTTGTTTTTGTCATTTATTTCTTACAATAATACCTAACAAAGGAGCATACATGGCTCTGCATTACAAATTAAAAATATTATAATAAAACATTTGGGGGATATTTTTCAATATTTATTTCTATAAAGCTCAATAAAAATAATACACTCAAAAATTTTCCAGACCGTAATAACGGAACCATCACAAATATAAATCCTATCTGGAATGCCACAGTTATTTGGGTTTGAAAAATTATTAATCTCGGATCACATTCGATAAGAACGGATGTTACAAGATATTAACTGTTAAACGGCAACGTTGTGGAACAGGTTCCATTCATGAGCAGCGTAACCATTTTCAAGAAAACAACTCTACTGAATTAATTTTTAGCATTTTTTCTCCATTTATTCTGATGCTCTCTGCAAGAAAACTAATGAGGATATTAAATTACATGGCACAATTTCCTTGAACATTTTTTCTGTTTTATCACATATTTCTTTCATTCATTCTTCACCCCCGTTTTTCCGACCCTAAAGAACTTTTGACCTTCCCAACAGAACATTCCAGATGATTAATAAAAGTGTTATAGTCTCCTTAAATGGGAATTTCATTTTCTTTTCTCACTTGATGACCACAAAGGAAAATTAAAATTGAAAAGCATGAGGAGATGTGTGCAGAACAGGAGATTCTGTTGGTTTGGTCACATTGAAAGTATAGATGAGAGTGCTTAGGTTAGTAGATGTAGAACAGTTGAGGTAGCCGGGTCGGTTGTCAGGGGAAATCTACAGAAAACATGGGAGAGAGTGATAAGGATCGATTTGAGAGAAAGAGGGATCCATAAAGACCTGGACAGAGATAGGCTAGTGTGGAAGTCAATTTCTAGAAGCCGTCCAACAGATGCAAGTATGTAAAACATTAAATCGAATATGATGATGATTTGACTTTAATAAATAAATTTTAGTTTAATTATATATATATATATATATATATTAGTCTTGGGTGAATTTTGGTTCAGCCGATCAACACTGAAGAATATTAGAAATATTGAAAAGTGATGTTTCTTTGAAGTTAATTGTTTACATAAATAAACTTAGAAAAACTGAATAAGAACAATAACAATAGCCATTAAGCAAGGGGTGGTGCAGAATTAAGATGTGCATATAGAGTCTTTGAAAGTGATGGCCACATCTGAAAATGCTACACCAATCTTAAGTGTGACAGCCAAAAGAATATGCTATTTTAAGCGTAAGCACGACTGACCAACAGAACCTTTTATAAAAATGCTTTGATGCATACAACATAGAAGTCTATTCAATCTGCACGTTTATTTCGAATTCAAGCAAAAACGATGGATAGATCAGCTTAGACACATTGAGGGAGGGAGTAAGTAGAATGGGAAGAAACCCAAAAGGGCAGATGCCTCAGTAAAAACACTGGTCCCTATCATCTCGCTGCATTGGTATCAGAAAAGGCCATCCAGCGTATAAAAAAATATTGCCTCAATTAAGGAAATGACTTCCAAAGAAAATTTAGTCGCATTTCAGGCTATGTAGTTTAAATGTCAGAAGCTTAAGTGATATGGATGGATTTGAGAGAAAGAGATAAATAAAAACCTGGGCCGAGATAGGCCAGTTTGGAAGTCAACTTCTAAAAGCCGTCCAACACATACCAGCATGTAAAACAGAACTTAAACCGAATGTGATGATAATAGTAAAGTTCTTGTGAACCAGCAGCTGCTAGATCTACAGATGCACAACACAGCAGGACGGTCTTTATTCCAGAACCCCCTCCCCACCAGTGGAATTTAATAATTTGTTTATGGATTCTCTAAATCAAGGTAAACAAAATGCCAGTTAGTTTGGTTTCTGTTTAATATCAAAAGATAATACCTATTGGAAACGATTCATTGTATACGATCAATTGAACACAAGTTGTTATTTTAACCTGTAAGCGGGTAAGGGGGGGGTAGGATTATATATTTTTCCAACATTATTACAGCATCAATGATCACAATAGATCTGAAAAAATTTAAACTGTTGATTTCATAGTCTGCAATGATATCCATTTGGTCAATCATGAACACACCCATGCAAGAAACAACAACAGAATGGGTATTCTTAAGATGTGTTTATGTGATACTATGGACTTCCCTTACCTCCTAGAGTCAGGACTGCTGGAAAATGTTAGTTAGAAAATAGATGGCAATACAAAAATGATGAAGTAGATAACAATATGGAACAGATCTATTATATTGTACAGACGGAATCTGCCCTGACAATTAGTTGTTAGCTTCTGGGTGACCAGATAATGATGTAGAGAGTGAGCTGGGGAACAGGCAAATGTAGCCAGTTCCGGTGGTCAGCCAAGAGTAACTGAGAAAGAAATTAGAAACTTAAGATTTTCGATTGGAGGTAGATATATTTAGGAGACAGAATTAGATTGGCAACGTAGACCGGCAAATTGGGTTGAGCAGATTGGTTCGAGCAGACGATGAGACGAACATAAAAGAGACGAGTAGATGACTTCAAGCAGACGCCAATGAATGGTCGTGACAGGCAGATAATCTCAGTTAGGTTGAAGCTGATATCCTGGACTTGATAGATAGGCCTAACTCAGATATGGGCGCTAGCGACGGGGCCCCCAACGACACACACACGCGTCCTTGTTCAACAAGTCGTCCTTATACAATGTATATATCTGCATTGCTTAGAATACAAATCGTAAACTGGTGATCACCTTACACTAGAGTCAACACAGCCAGTATAAGAAGATGAAGAAAGAGAAAATGATGGTAAACATGCTTTTGGGGGGTTGATGATCATCGAGGGGTGTCATAGTTATACATTTATTCAATCCACATGTTTCATCATCATCATATTCGGTTTAAGGTCCGTTTTACATGCTGGCATGTGTTGGACTGCTTTCAGAAATTGACTTCCAAACTAACCTGTCTCTGTCCAGGTCTTTATTTATCCATCTTTCTCTCAAGTCCATTCTTATTACTTCCTCCCATGTTTTCCTGTAAACTGACCTTGTTACTTCAACTGTTTTACATTTACTAACACAAGAACTCTATTCCATTCTTCCATCTCCTGTTCTGCACACGCCTCAACATACTGTCCAGATGTAATCTTCCTCTGAGCTCACTAGATCTGAGCCTGTCTTTAAGACTCACATTACACATCCATCGTATCATTCTCATTATTTTTCTCCATGCAATGTATGTCCTGAATCCTCACTGGCCAGGTTTCACTTCCATGCATCATCACACTATGTACACATGCCTGATAGACTCTTCCCCTGGTCGACATGTTTAGTAATGAAAATCCTATTTTAAACTTAAGCATGACAGACCAACCAATGAACCAACTGATTGACAAACCCTTGATTTAATTCAGCCAAAGCTTAAACCACAAATTCAAGACTAATTTTCATATGGCTTGACAATATTTTAAAATAGTAAGCTCTATTCTAACAAAAAAAAAAAAATTGAGTGTGACAAATTGACTGACAAAAAAAAAAGAAACCATCTATACTGGGGTGGGCATAAAAAACTCCCACATTTTGAATGGATATAAAAAATAAACACATGGACCTGTGGTGCAACAGCTAAGTTGAAGGTTCAATCCTTGCTATAAGGCGATAATAACTAAGAATAGCATAAAAAAATCATTTAACACTTCTACCCGGTCATAGCTGATGGAATAAGAACAATCTACCCCCATAGATTAAAATTCTGTATAGATCCTATAGTTTTAAAAGATTCTTCTGAAGTTGCATCGGGAGAAACTTGAAAATAACAGGATAAGTATAGTCATCTGAATAATCCAAATTATCCTTGTTTCAAAAATTGTGAAACAGAACACAACAACTTATTGCATTTCTAAAAAGTACATAAAACCTCGTTTTGTTTGAATTGGTTTCAACATTTATATCAGACAAATGACCGCCATTTTTCGCATTAAATTCATGGAGTAAAGTCATTCCTTGAAGTTCCACATGATCCAACATGTCATTCCACATGACCTCCCTCCCTCTTGTGTCATCTCAAATAGAATTATATCGATTTTCTCTGATCTTCCCTTCAAATCCTCAAGAGTTCAAGGACGACGTCATAAAACCTTTTCTTTCTGATATCCGCAAAGGTAAAAGTCACAAGGTCTTAAATCCAGCGACCTTGCTGGAAATCTCCAATGCCCCCTCCACTCTTTAAAGAGATCAAATAGCCAGGAAAGATTCTCCTAAACACTCCATTGATCATTATTAGACAAAAATAAATTTGTTATAGAAATTGTTATAATAATTGATGAAAATTATAGAACCTAGCCTATTAATAGAGACCCATGCCAGCAGTCTACTGCCATTATAACTTGCACTGTACCCATTCCAAATACAGGAGATCTTTATACCCCATCAGGTGTATAAGAGAAGATTAGGCTTCCGAGATTAATGTCGCTTTCATTTTTTTTTCTCTCTCTCTATGATTGGAAGTTGTTAACATCCTTCCCTTCACCCTTCCCACCCATCGGTAGAAGAAAAAACAATTTGCTCTCCACATTACCACTCGTCTCACATCTCTCGTGTCCAGCCAAGAACGTTCACCGTGTACGGCTGTCAATTGAAAATGATGTATTCGTGTCGTGTATCCCCCTCTGAAATGCTTCCCAGAATCGATTTGCTTGTTGAAAAAGAGTCAAGCTCATCCGTCTTATTAAATATGTACCAACAAAATAGAATCTATCGACTAATATGCATAGCTGCTGCCATCTATATGTGAGTGTGACAGTCTTCAGACATATCATGCTAAGTTGTTCAGTAGCAGTCAGAGAGGGGTGGGGGAGTTAAAGATGGGGGAAAAGGATGCATACAAATAGGGGGAGGGTGGACTGACATCGGAATATTCAGTTTTTGTTAAATAACTTTCATATTTCTCGCTCGCATCTGTTTAAAATTAGGAAGTTTACTCATCATTATCTTTGGTTTAATGTCTGTTTTACATGCTGGCATGTGTTGGACGGCTTTAAGAAATTGACTCCCAAAGTAACTTGTCGTTGGCTAGGTCTCTATTTATCTCTCAACTCCGTTTTATCACTTTGTCCTATGTTTTTCTTGGCCTTCCCCTGTGAACTGAATCTGCTACATCAACTGTTCTACATCTACTAACCCCAAAACTCATCCATTCTTTCAATGCATCCATACCATAAAGTCACCTCTTCTGCACACATCTCCCTATGCTGTCTAGATTTAACCTTAACAGTATGTCAATTCCATAAATATACATTGTCCTTTTCAATAGCTTAAGCCTTAAAACTATTAATTTTTATTTATTTTAACCTCTAAGTTTTTGTTTATTTTCAATTTTATTTAAATTAAAATTTTAACCTATGACAAGTTTTTGTTTACTTATTTAAAAAAAATTTTTTTTTTTTAAATGGCTTTAGTCTTAAAACTAAGAATATACTCCATGTTTTTTAATTCATTAAAATGATTTGTAATTTGAAAATAAACTAAAATACCTTATGTTTCTAAGTAATGTAGACAGACCTCTTTGATTAAAAGAAAAGAGCAATTTCTTAGCTTTCTTTGAAATGTAACATTTTAGAAATTTGTGATTCTATATATACTGACAAAAGGACAAAAGTTTTTTTTTATCAAGTTAAATACTTAACCGTTTTTAACTGTATTAATAGATTAAAACTTTCTTGAAACAGCTTCAGTCATTACTATTTCCTTTATTCATGTTGATAACGAACTGACTAATTCATGACCATCACCAAAGCCCATCAAGCCATCAAGATTTGATGGATCGTATTTTCTTAATCTCCTTGTGATGATTCCTCATGAATTTTCTATTGGGTTTGCATCTTGATTATTTTCAGTCTAATTAACAACAGCCATTTTTTTTTCTGAAAGATTCTTTCGTAGAGTTCTGTCTGCGGTGAATCAAGGTCATGCTAGAAGATAAATTCATTGTTCCCAATGTATGGGATCAGGAACTTATCTACAACATCCTGATAGATAGCAGCATTAACTCATATGTTCAAGAAACAGATCTTTCGACAACAAAGAAAGATATACAATCCTAAGCCATCACAGAATGTTATGTCTTTTTGCATATTTGGGATGTCTAACCCGACACACAAGAGCCACAATCACCAAAGGAAATACAAAATCTAAATTCATCATTGATCAACAGGTGAACTTGGATGATCTATGTCAGTCATGAATGTTCAACAGTCTTTGTTTTATTGCTGTTAAACTATATGTGTGGACACCTTTATGATCGTCTCATCAGTAGGAGGTGTGATCGTAAATGCACTTCACATTCACAGGACTCTAACCTTCCCCCAGATTTTCATCTGTGCAGTTATCTCAAGGATAATGTCCTGTTAGATCACCAAAGTTAAGCAACGTCGAGCCTGGTCAGTACCAGATGGGTATCCATTGTCTTTCAAGACTGAATGGAGGCCATGATGAATGTCTATCAAATAATCTCCAGAATTATCTACAATTACAATTCAGCACATAGTATCCAGCTGTGATTATCATTAAAAATAAATTTAAAAAATGGTGACTAATTTTCCAGACGAGTCTTTATTTCAACATTTCATGTGTACAATGAAACTTGCTATAATTTAGGTTTAAGTAAAAATAAGTTGTTTGGGAATAACGCCAAAACCATGCTGAAACCACTTAACCCATTTCACTCTGAATACTTTATGTGACTGAAATAGTAAAGTACCTAATATCGGTATACACATGAAATTCATTTAAATATTTCATCAGATAGTTCCCAAAAATGCTTTCTTAAACCTAATTCCATCTTAATATGTTCTATACTATTGCTCTTAAACTGATTTGGCAACTTGTTCCACAAAAAATTGTTAATTTAACAAATTGAACATATTTATTATATCTCTGTACCAAAAATGAAACAGAACTTCCATTAACAAAGTTTCTTTTCTAGAACATACCATCTGTGGAACAAAATATCACGGGGCTCCTTTCCAACTGACTACAACACGAGCGTCTTCAAGTCTAATGTAAAAAAATACTTGTTGAGTCGTCCTCTTGGATAATCAATTCCTCTTAAGAAATCTTATGCCTATTATGCCTAGTATTTCCAATCCTCTTTTTTTATGGAAATCATTCTAGACAAAGCATGAAGCCACTTGATGTAAAGAGCTAAAACAAAATTACCACTTCAAAGTGAAAAACTAGCCAATGATAAGTGTTAGATGGGTAGATTCCAACCCAGAAAACAGCAATTCTTCCCCCCCCCTTTGTCAAAAACATTGCTCATGAAATGTGAGGACTGAAGAGGAAAATAAGGGAAGAAGGCGTTATGAGGCTCTTGTCACGTTCATAGTCCAACTGCCAATCTCTTTAACGCTTATGTTCGAGTGGTCCCGGCCCTTGATAAGCTGTGACCCATTAGTCTATAAAAAATCTCTTGATAACTAATTTTAATTAATAATCTCATGTCAACTAAAAAACAAACAAACAGAACAGAGAAATATACAGATCAAATTCTTAAATATTACATCAAAAATGTTTTTGTAAATTCATTTTTTACCATTATTTCTTAATTCATTCGTTTTATTCTTCAATCATTTAGATTAGAGCTATTTTTAATCTGATTAGGAAATTTGTTTAAAAATAAATTACCCTATTAGAAAAAAATCTAATTGCATGGTAGATTAATTTTTTGAAATCTTTAAACAACTCGTGCGAGGAGAGTTATTAAAATGTGCATTCCATATTTTGAAATCTCATTAATTATTTTAAAAGTTTCAATTAAATTAGCACTTGCTGGAAAAAGTTTTATGTAAGAAAAAATGTATAAAAATTACAAGATTCACCCTGCTTTATTTATTTTGCCCCCACCCCTCCCTCTATCATGTAACATCTTTAATCCTAAAGTGTCAATTGTAAATCTTTTACTCATTTTAAATCTATGGATGGAGTAAGTTCAGGAAACTTTTGCCATTACTAACCAGCAGAGTGTTATCACTGTCAACCAAGGGAAGAGTTTATCAGGCATCTATTCGCAGTGTGATGATGTACGGAAGTGAAACCTAGCCAGTGAGTTGAGAACATGCATTGCATGGAGAGAAATGATATGAGAATGATAAGATACATGTGTAATGTGAGTTTTAAAAACAGGCTTAAAGCTGATGACCTCAGAAAGAAAATATGGACAGTATAATAATAAGTAGATGTGTGCAGAACAGGAGACTTCGATAGTTCGGTCACACTAAATGAATGGATGAGTATTTTTGGGTTAGTAGATGTAGAACAGTTGAGGTAGCAGAGAAAGGTCAAGGAAAATCTGGGAGGAAGTGATAAGAATGGACTTGAGAAAAAGAGGGATAAATAAAGACCTGTCCAGAGATAGATTAGTTTGGAAGTCAATTTCTAAAAGCTTTCAAACACATGATGGCATACAAAACAGATTAAACCGAATATGATGATGATATGCTGTATTTCATCCTTTATTATTTTGCATGAAGTTAACATTTTATTGTAGTTCTTTTATAACTTCGATACATGTTTGCCTGTTTGGGCAGAAAGGCTAGAAATCAATATGGCTGCTTAAAACAAATTTCATTCTTTTATTTTAGATTTTCGTTTCTAGAAACTAAAGTTCATTCTGTCTGATACGATTAAGTTAAAATTTAATTTACATAGAAATAAAAAGAAACGTCAATTCTTTTGTTGTTTTTTATAGAAAGAGAGTTCAACAAAGGGAAGTAATTTTGTTAGCATCCATTGAATACTAATAACGTTTTAATCCCTTGTCGATTTGACATTTATACATTGTATCTAATATTTGCACAGCATTCAGTTATATCTTATATGGGACACATTTATCACAAAGAACAATCTGTATCAGCTGGTGGCAAATAAAAGAAAGAATTTCATTAAATACACTAGTGGATACACCACTTAGAGCATTTATGGATGTGACAGTTAAATCGGAAAGTGTTGAAGGAATGGAGGAAGTTCTTCGATTGAATGAATTAATTCTGTGCTCAAAAATGAAATTCAAAGCAAAGAAATCCAGAGTGTTACATATGTGAAAGGCAAACAGAAAGAAGTTCGGTATAAGATAGTTGGTATGATACTCTTAAAGAAAGGCCAGTGAAGAGTTTATGAAGATGGTACAAGGGTGCATTAAATGACAGAAGTAAGGGAGCAGAAATACAGCAGCAAGCAGAAGGGGGACTACGAACTATAGGTAAGACTGTTCTACCAGGTAAATTCAAATGTTGGTGCTTACTGTATGTGTTGTAACCAAGGTTAATGTGGTCTTTACAGATGTATTAGATATCATTGACCCGAGTTGAAAGAATATAACAGAGATGCAGCATATATATAAGAAAAGAGCTTGGATTGCCAAAGTCAGTCAATAATACTGCAATATTTGGAAGAAACAATCTACAACTGCCTGTTGCATCTATTGTAGAAGAATATAAGGCTGCTTAAGTGCGTACAGTGAAGATGCGTCACTTTTTCATCGACGAAAAAAATCAAAGATAATCCACCTAAAATAAGAATTGGGACGAAATGAAGAGCATAAACTGCAGTCGATCATGCAATAGCAAAGTTAGAACATGCAGATACTGTTGGCACAGTGCAGGATGGTGCAAATCTATTTTGAAAATTTAAACCATTTTCCAGGAGTGATGTAATGGAAAAGAGGGATGCTGTAGTGAAAGAAATTAGGAAAGAAGTTCAAGAGAACCGATATTTACATCTTGTTAAATGTGATCAACAAGGACAGTGCTTACGATGGGAGGAGTGTGTTGTTGAGTGAAAAATTAGATGAAAAGAAATATGGGCCAAGGATTAGATCAGCATATGACGCAATGCCATCACCTGCCAATCTTGTTCGTTGAAGGATATGTGATAATGATAGATGTCAATGCGGGAAGAGGGCATATTCTGTCAAACTGTGAGCTGGCAACAGAAACGTATACGTGGCATCACAATCAGGTACTTGCAATAATTGAAGAACAAATCAAGCAATATCATGGAGAATTACCCAAGATTAAACAAATAAAGAAGATGGAATTCTACAAAGCAAGCACAAACAGTAATCTGAGTAGTCATCCAACAACTATAAAAATAGATGACAGATCAATTGGAAACGGGAAGTTAAGTGTGGATCTGGGTAAGTTTTGGTGTTCCCATTGGTATCAACTGGACAACAACGAGATATTGTGTGGTGTGAAGAAAAGAAAGGAATGATACTGGAATTAACAGTACTTTGGGAAGAAAACTTTGCTGCTGCAGAAGATAGGAAAGAGATCAGATATGAAGAGTTGGTACAGGAGTGTCAACAAAGAATGGAAGGTCGAATTCCATCATTTGGCCATTGGGGCAAGAGGAAATGTAGAGCGAACGGTTGTAAACCTATTTCGACATCGCTTTTATTGTAATAACTCAGAATTGAGAAAATTGATTAAGAATCTTCAGAAAACAACAGAGAAAGCATCTTATTGGATATGACTGAAGAGGGATGATACAAACTGGAAGGGGAGGTGCATTTTGGATGGTGAAAGAAGGGAGATAAAGGAGATAGTGCTTACACCATATGCAGGGTAGTTTATGATGTCGCAATGCAATCAAAATCAGTTGTTTATGTGGATGATGGCTGAAAGGTGTATCTGGCTTGATAGCATTTATGGACAGATGACACCAGTGCTACATAACCACCTCCTGACAGAGGGGCCCCACCATTTCAGAAAAGTCGTTGAGGAATACGGGTCGCAACTGCAAAGTGGTTCCTTCTGATAATGGTGTAGTGCTGGATCCGTAGTGGAGCTGTCAGCTGCGAAGCACAAAAAGATTCAAATCCTAAATACGAAGTTTAATCTGGTTACACCTGCTGATTAGTTTCACTATCTTGTCAATGGCATAAGCTCGACCATCCATATTATTTCAAATATTAATTTATTAAATAGCAGGGACTGTTGAAATTCCACAATTAATGTATATATTATTAAAAATCATGGTATTTTTGGAGTTTGTTTATACACAAATAGAAAGATGTGATTGATTGACAAAAAAGAATAGGAACAGTAGCCATTACTAAGGCAGTAGTTTTTATGAAATCAATACCTGAGTTTGAATCTAACGTACGTCTAAAGGATGGTTTTACATGTTTTATATATTAAAAGAAATTAACATAACATAAAAAGCATTATATGAATATATATATATTTTTTAAATAAACAACCTTTTTTTGATAATCTGCAAAAAACATAGTTAAAGGGTATTCATACAAAGTGAATTATTTTTTGCTTATAAACAATTTCTAATGTTTTTTGCAAATAAAATCGATACATCCATCGTAGTAACTCTCTCATGCAAAAAAAACAAACTAAGTAGCATTTTTCTCTCTCCAAACTTGAACAATTTTCTTTGCTAGAAGCTAGGTAAAAATGGAAATTGACATACCCAGGCACTGTTTCAACACCGCTCAAGGAGCGAGTGTAAACAAGTAGGTTTTAATTTTATTACTTTTAATTAACTATAGTAAAATAACACTGGGGTGAGTTTGGATAGAAGCAACACTAAGTAATTAGAGAGAGATAGAGAGAGATAGATAAAGAGAGAGATAGATAGATAAAGAGAGAGATAGATAGATAAAGAGAGAGATAGATAGATAAAGAGAGAGAGAGATAGATAAAGAGAGAGATAGATAGATAAAGAGAGAGATAGAGAGATAAAGAGAGAGATAGAGAGAGATAGATAGAGATAGATAAAGAGAGAGATAGAGAGAGATAGATAAAGAGAGATAGAGAGAGATAGATAAAGAGAGATAGAGAGAGATAGATAAAGAGAGATAGAGAGAGAGAGAGATATATATAGAGAGAGATATATAGATAGAGATAGAGAGATAGAGAGATAGAGATAGAGAGATAGAGATAGAGATAGATAGAGTGTGTGAGAGAGAGAGAGATAGATAGAGTGAGAGAGAGAGAGAGATAGATAGAGAGAGTGAGATAGAGATAGATAGAGATAGAGAGAGTGAGATAGAGATAGATAGAGATAGAGAGAGTGAGATAGAGTGAGTGAGATAGAGAGAGAGTGAGATAGAGAGAGAGTGAGATAGAGAGAGAGTGAGATAGAGAGAGAGAGTGAGATAGAGAGAGAGAGTGAGATAGAGAGAGAGAGTGAGATAGAGAGAGAGAGTGAGATAGAGAGAGAGAGTGAGATAGAGAGAGAGAGTGAGATAGAGAGAGAGAGTGAGATAGAGAGAGATAGAGAGAGAGAGAGTGAGATAGAGATAGAGAGAGTGAGATAGAGAGAGAGAGTGAGTGAGAGATAGAGATAGAGAGAGAGATAGAGATAGAGAGAGAGAGATAGAGATAGAGAGAGAGAGATAGAGAGAGATATAAATAGAGAGAGATTAATAGAGAGACAGATAGATAGATGGTGGAAGAGAGAGAGAGAGACAGAGAGAGAGAGAAAGAGAGAGAGACATAATAACAGTAAATAAAGAAAGTAAATATAAATGGATACATCCTAAGAAAAAGAGTGAGTAGTGTGTAACCTTTTGTTGTCACAGAATCTGCCAACGAAATTCGTCCTTAAAACAACAGCAACTGGACGTTTATGAGAGTCGACTGTTAAGTGTGATTTTCTTTCTGCTTTTATTGATGAGCGACTGTGGCAGAGAAGCCAGTATCTGAAGACATTACGGTTTCCTTTATAACCAACAGGAAAATCTAGATTTGATCTTCAAATAGACACGCACACAACACAAGGTTGTAATAGTTCACCACAATAACAAAATAATATTTTCCAACTATATATCTCTCTCTCTCACATATATATATATATATATATATATATATACATATACATACATACAACGTGTGAATTACTGTCTTCCCTACCTCTCCTCATACCCAGATATCGATGAACGGATGCATGACAACTTTTTTGTTTACTTAGGTAAACAGACAGAAGGTAGTAGTGGTTATGCCTATTACTACACAGATTCTAAAAACAATCAGTTTTTTTTATTTTAATCCAGATAGCCTTGGGGAACTGAGCCCCATAGATAAACACCTGAATGATATCTTCCTGTCTCTAAAACTGACATAACTATTTCATCCAACACTATTAACATATAATCTTTGTCGACCACTCAGAGCTTTGTATCTCAACAATTACTATCAAACATTTCATCTAAAAACGCTTATATCAGCTTTAATGATTTGTCTGGCTATCATAGTTCTGTTGTTTGTCGGTTTTACGAAACATGTACCTCTTCAGTTAATTAATGTCAAAATAATACCTATCGTTGACTATTTATACAATAAAAATCAAAAAGTACATGTCAATTTTAAAACATTCTCACAGAATATGAATGAAAAACTCAAATTCTTATATTTTATCAAAGATCGTAAAAATGTCTTCGTCGATTTTTTATTTTCACCACTATTTTTAATTTCATTCAGATTATCATTAAAATCATTTGCTATTTTTAACCTTATAATTATTACATGTTAAAAAAGTATATAATTGTTAGAAAAAAAACAAAAAACTAATTGTGCAGTAAATTTCGGTTTTGAAATCTTCATTGCCAATTAGATTTCCAGTATTTTGAAATGGCATTATTTTGAATGTCTCAATTGCGTCATTCTCTCATCCTTCTCGAATAAAATAGTTAAACCTAAGGATTCTAACCTATTCTCATAATTGAGATTCTTTAATTAGTTTAGTCACTTTTCTTTGTACTACTTCAAATTGTAATAGTCTATCCCAATTCCCATGTCTAGTAGTACTGGTGCCAAGGATCAAGTACATATATATAGAGTGTATATGAGTTGTTTTTTTTTTATTTTCTGGTATTTCAACTAAACAGCAAAATGAGTATTGGCATGAACTATGCGTTTGGCAGGCAGAGTTCAAGTTTTAAAGTTGTGGAAATCAATAAAGACTCTAAACACTCGAAGGACAAACTTGTGAAAACAGAATCCAAAAACGTAAACATTATGGACAGTGAACTAAGCCATGTTAAAATTCACTTTCATTGATGCACTTTGGAAATCTATCTGTTCGTATTCCAGTTATAGATTAAATAGTAGAGTATACTAGAAGGAAACTTTCTAAAGAGAATGTGGCTGCGATTTTCACTCACATCGTATTTTCTCTCCCACCCCTCCCCAAAACACTGGGTCCTTTCTTGATATAAGGGAAATTTGGTTAAATCACCGAAATTATTTTATTTTATCCTTAATATATTCTACATAATATATAAGCTTTTAAACCTAAATAACAATCGCTCCCTTCTGCAGAATAAAGAATCACCGGAATTCATTTGTTTGGCCATTCTGAATGACTTTTTCTCTGTAAATATTTCGATTTAGAGGGATAATAATAAACGAACATATGTCCGCTTGCAAATGTCGACATATGCGTGAAGCCTTCACAAGTAAGTACATTTTGGACGTTCGAAATATATTGCATTTTTTCACTGGTGTTTTTGTCTTTAGGTCTATCTATAACTACTATTAAGCGAATATAAACATTTCATCTTCTGAAACATGCAATTTCACAGTTCCATACAAGGTCGGTTTTTCTGTGTGGAAAATCCGTCTCTCCAAACAAAATAAACATTGTCTCAGTTTAGAAGGATTTCTTCTTAGGCGTAAACAATAAGTTCTTCATTAATATTCTGTATCGGATACACTATTAAAATAATATTTTCGATATAAACTATTTAAAATGTATTTTAGAACAAACATGAAAACATTGAGTATACACACAAAACAAATTGATTACAAAATAAATTATTTCCATTTATTTATTTTTTTATTTGTGTAAAATTCCACTCTCCAAACAATAATTATAGTCTCATTCTAGAAGGATTTCTTTTCATGCAAAATAAAAAAATTCTTTAATATTATTCTTCATTGGATACATTAATTTCTTTTTTTGGGGGGGAGGAGAGGTATTGTTTGTTTGTTTTACAATAAAATAATGCGCTGAATATAATTTAGACTTTTCTGTACAAGAAAGTATTGGGGGATGCTTTAAAAATAAATGAAAACATGTAAATAAATACAAATGGAGGGGGAACTTGCTTACATTTTCTTTAGTTTTTTTGGGTGGAGGGTGCAGTCATAGATATACTGTAGGTATATCTAACCTAACTCTAAACAAAAACTAAACTCTAGCCGAAAGTGAAGATTGTTTTTCTTGTCTGAAACCGGGTACAATTCAGAAATTTGTTAAAAAATATTTGAGACAAAAAAACAATACCTTGGTTAAACGACTCCATTTACTGCTAACTAGTCAGAAAGTGGGCGCTCATTGTATGTACAATTTATATAGGAAAATAGTCTTCACTCTAAAATCTAGAATATTTACTTTTTTATATTCCTTTTTTGATGATATTCTTTTCAGACTTTACATGTAATCGACAAAAATAAGTAGAATCTGATTTTTATTTGGAAGGGGTAAACTACGATGGGTGTGATAGTAAAAAAATACTGCTGCTTTTTCGTTCTTTGTTTGAGACTGCTTCTACAACATTTTAGAGGTTTACAGAGCTTTAATGTTCTCAAAACTATTAATGGTCAAGTTATGAATATATTGAGAGATGCATGTAGTGCATATTGACTAATTGAGAATGGTAACCACTGGGATGCTACATTACAGGAAGCATCTATATCTGAATCTGCAGACAATTTGAGACATTTGTTTGTCATCATGTTGTCTACATGTGCACTGTCTCATCCAAAACGACTTTGGGATGCAAACAAACAAAAAAACGACTGAAGTAAAATGAAACTGAAGATTTCCTTCGCAAGGAATACAATCAACTTCCTGAGGTTTTTACGACGACATCTTCAATATAGCTCTGGCTCATATCGAAGAAATGACTTATAGGATGAATGGTAAAACACCGACAATATTCTATCTTACCTCACCTGATCGATCTAATACACATATGGTCATTACTGCATGGATGCGTAAAATTAGTTATCAACCGCATGAGCAAGCATCAATTGTTCAGGATGGTATCACACAACTAAATAATGAGCAGATTCATGTGTTTCGTACTGCAGTTATTACTGTAGAAAATCAGCAAGGTGGCCTTATATTCTTTGATGCACCCGGATGTACTCTTCTTCAAGGTGGTAGAACAGCTCACTTGGCATTTAAATTGCTATTATCCTTAACAAAAGATGCGGATCCAATTTGCCAAATAGAAAGAGGGTCAGATTCATCTAAAGTTTTACAACATTGTTTCTTGATCGTATGGGATGAATATACAATGTCATAAAAAAGCATTCAAAGCTCTAGATAAAACATTGTGTGATCTCAAGAGATCTGATGCTGTGATGGGTGGCATCACACTTATCAGGTGACTTCCAACACACTTTCTATTGTTTCACGTGCAAGTCCCACTAATGAACACAATGCTTGCATTAAATTGTAGAAGTACAGCAAGACTGTAACATTATCTAACAACATGCGTGTGCATCTCAATAGTGACCCAATGGCTGGTGAGTATGCCTCCCTACTTATAAAAATAGTTGATGGCAAGATTGTAAGAACTAACTTTGGCAAGATTGTTACTACTCTAGTTTCATCACTCACAGAACTCAGTAGTAAATAGAGAGAGGAGTTCTAGCTTCTTAAAATGACATGGGACATGTCATGAATCAACAACTGCCTGATCAAATTAAAGCTGAAGGCTATATGCCCAATTAGGTTACTCTGGAATATGGATGCTCCAACACTATAGTTTTCTGGTTGCTGTTTCACATTAAAATTGTGGGGTCTTTGTTTGCACCGGACAATCATAAGTAGCAATTAATTTAATAGTTCAAACTTGGGCATGGAATTACTGGAGTTAATCTACTTTTCTGAGCAACGCCAGGACACGGGTAGCTAGTATATATATATATATATATATATATATATAAGTGACCAGTTGAGCTAATATTAAATTGTTTCCATCAGGAAAAATGAGTTGGAAAAGTCAGTTAAATATAAATAAAGACAAAATCCCAAATTAGCCTTTTGCTCGCTATACTTTTCTCTCTCTTCTTCTCTAATTACAAGTTAAATAACTGCCTGTGGTGATATTCCCTTTTGTTTATAATGGATTATTCTAATATTTATTCCTTTTTGTATTTCCGTCAACTAGTAATGAACAGGGAGATGGAGAGAAACAGGGAGATGGAGAGAAACAGGGAGATGGAGAGAAACAGGGAGATGGAGAGAAACAGGGAGATGGAGAGAAACAGGGAGATGGAGAGAAACAGGGAGATGGAGAGAAACAGGGAGATGGAGAGAAACAGGGAGATGGAGAGA
The DNA here is from genome assembly GCA_963556195.1 of Sepiola atlantica. NCBI lineage: Eukaryota > Metazoa > Mollusca > Cephalopoda > Sepiida > Sepiolidae > Sepiola > Sepiola atlantica. The sequence goes on from OY744519.1 coordinate 65,559,968, forward strand.
AACAGGGAGATGGAGAGAAACAGGGAGATGGAGAGAAACAGGGAGATGGAGAGAAACAGGGAGATGGAGAGAAACAGGGAGATGGAGAGAAACAGGGAGATGGAGAGAAAGATTGATAGAAGTGAGAGCAGGGGGAGGGATTAAGTCAAACAGCATACACCAAGAGAGGGTGAAAGTGATAGATAGAAAGTTAGTAAATGATGGGTCACTTGAGTTATTTGCAAATTACAGCTGATTAGAACACTTTAAATCGATTTTAAAATGGAAGGTTTTTAAACAACTCAATCCCCAAACTGAAGAATATTTAAGCATGTATTTTGTCGAATTAAATATATAGGCAAAAGAGCCGTCGGGAGACAAACGTTGATTAACTCAGCTTTAGTATAATAATCGATAAAGAAAAGATCATACTCAAGCATGTTTCCATGTGTATTTTAAAATGAGATATTACTGATCAACAGCTTTTCTCCCAATTGTGTGTTAATATCTGATTGCCTGCAGATGGTAATTCATCTCTCCGTCATGTCAACTCCACATTTCGATGTACTTGCATGACATTTTTCTTCAAATTATCATCCTGAGGAAGTCTTACAATAAAGACGAAACGTTGATGAATATATAAAAATTATCTCTTGTTTTTCCTTTTTCATTTCCCATTACGTCGGATTACTCTCATCTTTCCTTTCTCATCATCTAGAATTATAACATTCCTCTAGAGCAGTGGTTCTTAACCTGTGGGGAATTCCCCACTAGTGGGGAATGGCGGAGTTGCCAAGTGGGAATGGCCGGTCGGACAGAAGAACCACTGCTTCAAAATGTAATACATTACATCCAAATGTTGACTTACTTGGACTGTAATAATTTTGACCATTTTCTTGATTCAATGCCACTTCTGTTGTTCGTTTTTTGTTTCTCTCTTGTATGGCTGTCACTACCTTCTTTTCTTTTTATTTCTCTTCAGGTACATTATTATTATATAATTTTTTGCTCATCTCACAGATACATACCCCAAAGATCGAGATGCCGAAAAGAAAGTACAACGACAATTACCTGGACTACGGCTTCACGTTTTTGCAGTGCGTCATTTGCCACAAAACGCTCAGTAATGATTCGATGAAACCCCATCAACTGAAGAAGCACTTCTCCAATGTACACCCCGAGTTCGTTGGCATGGAGAGGCAGTTTTTTGAATTGATGGCAAAATGCTTGAAGAAAATGAAAATGGATCAGGGCGGAAAATTTCAAATTGAGTCGAAAGTGATATTACACGCATCGTATGCTGTTTCTCTGCTGGCGGCGAAGGCAAAAAAGCCACATAACATCGGAGAGACGCTGATAAAGCCATGCCTTGTGTCGTGCGCTGGCATTTTGCTTGGCGAATCTGCGATGTCGACAATGAAGCAAGTTTCTCTGTCCAACAACACTGTCAAGTCCCGCATCTTCGACATGTCATGCAACATCAAGTCACAGCTCTTGGCAAAGGTAAAAGCGTCTCCCGTCTTTGCAATTCAGCTGGATGAGTCCGTGGATGTGGTAAATTTGTCTCAACTAATTGTCTTCATTCGATACGTCCACGACCAAAGCATCGAAGAGGACTTGCTGTTTTGCTCCCCACTGGAAACAACAACCCAAGCCGCCGACATCATGCAGCTTGTTGACACCCTTTTTCGAGGAGGAAGGATTGGACTGGGGCAAGCTCGTCCATGCCTGCACAGATGGGGCTTCTGCTATGTTGGGTGCGAGGTCTGGATTCGCGAAACTACTGAAGCAGAAGAATCCCAAGATGGTGACCCTGCACTGCATAATACATCGAGAAGCGTTCGTATCAAGGACGATGACACAACCGCTCAAAGAAGCGCTTGAGACGGCGATCGGGCTTGTGAATTTTGTCAAAGCGAGCGTCCTCAACACTCTATTTCGACGATTGTACCAGAATATGGAATCCGACTACGAAGGACTGCTGTTCCACACTGCCGTTCGCTGGTTATCGAAAGGCGACATGTTAAATCGGCTTGTGCATTTGCTTCCCGAAGTTACAAAATTTTTGGAACAAAGGAGATCTGAAAGCTGCTGTTTCTGGTGAGGCATTCCAGTGCAGGCTGGCATTTAGTTTAGTCACCTGAATGAGCTTAACCGCAAGCTACAGGGCGTGGACGCCGACATAATCGGGCATCAAGACAAAGTGAATGCCTTTGTCTCAAAACTTGAGTTGTGACGAGGCAAGTTCGAGACTGGCCGCAGCGCAACGTCTTTTTCAATGTTGGCGCGAATCAGCGAGACCGTCGCTGATGCCACCGGCATTCTCAAGAACGAAGCCATCATCCACCTCAACAGGCTGCTGGACGAGTTTTAGCACTATTTTCCGGATTTCAAAAGCGACAACCCAATGATGGAGTTCACGAGCTTTCAGGTTGACAACTTCCCGAATGAAGACAAAGACATCGAAGACAAGTTTCTTGACCTGGTGCATGACTCCGCAGCAAAGGCTGTTTTTGCGGAGAAAAGCCTGAACACATTCTGGGCCACTATGCATGGTTCGTATCCTCGCGTTGCTGTGGCGGCGCTCACACTACTGGTTGCATTTCCCTCTACGTACCTGTGCGAGTTGGCGTTTTCGAGCATGGTTGAGATCAAAAACACATCGCGAAGCCGCCTGATTGACCTTGAATCTGATTTGCGCTATTTCAAAGGTTGAACCGAACATTGAGGCAAAACAAATGCAAAAGTCTCATTAACCTGTATGCGTCTAGTGCTAGTGTTACATTTTTTGTATGCTCTTTATAGGCCAAATATATTTAGAAAAAACAACGAATCTTTTCGTATGTATTTATTTCCATCTGATAACTGTGGTGGGAATGGAGAGCTGGCTCACTAAATAGTGGGGAATTGGAGAAAAAAGGTTAACCACTGCTCTAGAGTGTGTTCTTGGTAGTCTTTTTAAAGACAAAACCAAAATTAGTATACTGTAAACATGCAATAATTAGAAAATTTATATATATATATTTTTTAAACTATCTGAAAATAATGAAAAACATACTTCATAATCAGGTTTTTAGATGGAACCCTTGATTCTGGCATACAACATCAATGTGAATTTAGAGATGTTCACCCCAGCACCAAGTCGTGGTTTCTGTGGGAACCTACAAAAGACGTACAATTATCGCTTTTTTTTTTTCAATAGAAAAAAGGCAGCCTTCTCTATTCTTGGAACAGCTTGCCAGAGGAGGTTGTAACGATGCCTACAATATCGAGGTTCAAAATGGCCTTGGACAAACATTCAGGCTTAAAAGCGCTACTATTTAGCTTACTATTTATAGACCTGTATGATGGGACAGGGGCAAGATATCGGACTACGATACTGGTGGTTCTGGGTTCGATTCTCGGTACTGATATACTGGTTGTGTTTAAGTTACACTGAGGAGTCATACTGAAGATGAAACGGCCATATTTGGAAGGCATATACTAATACATATATATATGTATATATATATATATATATATATATATATATATACACGTTTGGTATGTGTATATCTATAAAGTTAGGTATGTGTGTGTGTGTGTGTGTATATATATATATATATATATATATATATATATATATATATATGTGTACAGGGTAATCTCCTAAACTAATAAATGGATCATTATAAATTTTGGAATATATATTCTAAAAAAAAGATACATTGAGTAACATGGGCACATTCTTTTTTGTAAATGTTAACATTTAAGGGGTGCAGATATAAAGTTTTTTTTTTATTATTATTTATTTTTTTAAATTCATTTTTTTTATTAAAAGATCAGTATGAATTTTGGAACATATATTCTCGGCAACACGGTGAGTAACATGGGAACATTGTTTTTATTAACTTTACCATTTAGAGGGTATGCTTACACAAACTCGCACCTGCCCCCCCAAAAAACTTCTAAATGAATAAATGCAAAAGCTTTTTTGATTTATCACTCCCATATTATGACTAAAACGGGTTACTGTTATTTAAATAAAAAATACAGCATAAACTCTTGATATTCTCTATATATAGTGAAGATAAAAGATTAAGAGAGAACCCTTTGACTGCTTAATTAGCATAACTATTTTTTTAAACCATTCATAATTACTTAATGTTTAGTATTATTAATTTGGAATTGCATTGGTTTATGTTGGCTATCTATATGCAATAGTTTCGTCTATATTAACAGTAATTAAAGTTATTTAATAAATAAATCGGAAAAATAACTAAAACACCTTAAGTTTTAACTCCACACGCTCATTGATGACCTTACCAAAGGTTGTGACTTGCTACGAGCGAGGCAGAAATGAGAAGCGAAAGGGGAGTGTGAGGGAGAGTGTGGTTGTCTTGGCTTGCTACGAGCGCGGCAAAAGCGAGAAGAGAAAGAGAGTGGAAGGGAGAGTTGTCTGTCTCTCTCTGCCCTCTTTTTGCAGTTTTTACATTTTACATAAATAAATAAATACATTTTTTAATTAATTAAGTTGATGCCTAATTTATAAATTTTAACAACAAACTCATTTTTTTAATGTTTACAAAAACCTTTTCACTATTCTAATTGACAAATGAAAACAAAAGTTTAGTAGCACTATGCTCTGTCCAGATTACAAAAAAAAAAATAGGAGATTCATATTTTGATATGATTATAGATTAACATCCTCCACTAAATCCACCCAAAACATTGATCTTTTTTAACTTGATGGAAAGAAGAAAAGAAAAAAAAATTTTCTAATTACAAGTGGGGAAAATTTTTGTATATAAATTCAATTTTTCAGGCCAGTTCAGTCAAACTTTGGGCTAATGTTATAAACATTAACCGCACTAACAATGTAGACCCTATAAAGAAGAATCTCATTTTTAAAGGGGGGGGGGGGTTATTTAGCTGAGGATGTTAATTTACTAAAATCATGAAATTCTCAGAGTAAAAACATTTTTTTTAATTAACACCCCCCACCCCTCCTAATTAATTGCTGCCCGGAGGGCGGTTAGGTTTTGCTAGTTTAAAATAAAGTTATAGAAAAAAAATTTAATAGAGAAAAAAATTGGTAATACATTTTTACAAGGATTTGTGCATGTGCATGAGCGTCAATAATATGTGCTAGGTAAAATCCTAAACTATTGACCTTATGATTTATGGAATATGTATTCTAGGCAACAGGGTGAGTAATATGGACACATTTTTTTTGTAAACGCCAGAGAAGCGCCATCGAAACCGTACGATACCTAAAAAAAATAAATAAAATTTAAAACTAATGCTATATTTATTGCTTATACCTGTTCTGAGACGAGTATTCTACTAGTATATATATATATGTCAATGTCTGTGTTTCCTATAGAGAGAATTTACCTAAAAACTAAAAGTGTACCGATATGTAAAATTTTCCAGGGAATACAATGAAAGTGGCTATGAAAGCAGAACTCTTTAAAACTTCAAATACATCCAATTTTGGTGAAATTTAAATCATATTTATGAAATTTTCCAAGTAAGACAATTGAAGTGGTCCGGAATCTCTAACTTGAGGGAGGTATAGGAGCCGCACCTCCATTTCAATATTTGAAGTTTTAACTTCAAATATTTTTATTAAATTAAAATCATATCTATAAAATTCTCCGGAGAAGACAATGGAAGTGGTCCCGAATCTCTAACTGCCACCTAAGAGAGATATGGGGACAGACCCTCCCTTAAAACTTCAAATACATATATTGAATTTTAATGAAATTTCAGTTTCTTCTTACTTTATTAAGGGGCAAAACATGACTCAATAAAACTAAAGAAAGTAATATGGTGTTATGAACATAGTGAAAAGGGATATAGTGCTCCTCATTCAATCCCGAGCAACTTCGTGTCTTACTGCTATATATATATATATATATATATATATACACACACACACACACACACAGGAGGTCGACAAAATAATGGAAACACCTTGTGAATTTTGCATCAATTTTAAAACATATTTTACTTTTAAAAATTACCAAAATGTTTGTTTTTTTAATTTTTTATTTATGGTTATTATTGTCCTGAATTAATTGGTTATATTTATTTTTATTTCAGATACTGAATATTAATAAGGAAAAATTAAATAACAGATCTATAAAATTTCCAAACCGGGCAGATTGATGGTGTCTGTATGGCAGGTGCTACTGTAACGGAAGTGGATGAGATGGTGGCCGTATCGAGAAACGTTCTCGAAAGTGATGACAGCCTATTAAAAAGAAGGGAAAACATCATCCTCAAAACAAAATTCTGGAAGAAAGCCGAAGCTGTCTGAAAGAGATCGTAGAACTTGTAAGGATTGTGAAGAAAGAGCATAAAACCACGGCACCCAAAATTACAGCAGAGCTTAACAATCATCTGGATAATCCCGTTTCAACAAAAACTGTTCACCAAGAGCTTCACAAGGCTGGATTTCATGGGAGGGTTTCAAGGTGTTTCCATTATTTTGTTCAACTCCTTTCTTGTTTCTAAAATCTAAATCTTTCCTTTTTTCATTTCTCTAAAATGTACAATATCACTTTGTCCGTCTGCCTGTTACGCTTCTGTTTGAAGAAGTATTTTCATCAGTACAAGTACAGATTGAGAGAAGTCTTATTTCAGATGCGCTCAAGTATCACGGAAAGAGGCTCTGTCTGGCTGGTTAGTTTATCACACTTTGAAATTGCTCATCTGACACTTTAGTTTGAAATGACATTTCCCTTGGTGTGTCATGCTGAAGTTTGAAATAGCATTTTCTTCAGTCTGTCACCCTTTATTTCAAACAGGACTTTCATTACTGAGTCATGCTTTACATTTTAAAGAGTAATTTAAGAATATACACTTCGTTTACTCTTTCGTAATTCTTTTACATTCATAGATCTTTGTTTTAAAAACTTAATTCTCGAAAGAGGGGGTGAATTCGGCTACTTTATTCTAAAAGTAGTATACACCCTCGTAAAAAATGATTGAAAAAACTAAAAACTAAAATAAATAATTTTTTATTTTTTATTTTTACTTTGCCGGTGTTCGTACTTGCTATCTAGATATATCACTAAAATATGCATATAAAATTATGTCAATTTAATTTTTCATCTATGAATTATCATTTCTGATGACCTAAAAAAAAACACACCCACCGTTGACTATTCATTATAGAGTGGAGAATTTATTTCCGAATTCATTTTAGGCGGCAGGGTAGTCTGAGGTGGTTTTCTGACTTGCTATTTGCTTTCTCGCTTTTCCTCATAACTTGATATTGGTTTCATTTGGCTAGAAAAGACAGGTTTTTACTCGCTAAATTTTGCGTGATTAAAAGAAAGTACATATATATAAATATACAAATTGGTCTTTATTATAGAGTGCAGGATCTCATTTACTCTTTCCTCATCCAATTTCTATGTGTTTTTGTTTTTACACCTGAAGCATTTTGGAAAAATTGCAGAGGCAGGAAATCCTAACCTTTTCATCCTCTTCTTGAAGTAAGGAAAAATACATCTGAAATTTAAATTACAAGTGTGCAGTTTCTTCAGAAAGAAGCAAACATGAAAACAAAATTTCTAATGACCTCTTGCTTAGAGGTTTCAAGATAAGACATTTTATCAAAAGCAAAAAAATAACCGGTTTCCCAAGCATTGCTTAATAAAACTCATAACAGACTCTTCAGATGTAACCTTTCTGCAAGTTTATTAATGAAACTATTTCAAACATAACCGCGACAGCCATTTCAAACATAACTATGACGGTCAAGCGGAAATGCTATTTTAAACTTAAGTGTTATTTTTAAATTAAATGCGACAAATCGACTAATTTATGTAGTCATATTGAAACATCTGGACGCATCTAAAATAAGATGCACCTGTTTAATGTACACATTTATTGATGAAAATGTTATTTGAAACTGAAGTGTGACAGACAAAGCCTCTTATACAAATGTGAACATACAATTTTTTTTTTTTTTAAATAAATTAAATGCTTAGACAATAACATTTTTTAAGAACGAAAATGCGAAATTGAAAAACACCAAAAAAAACATAATAGTCTGAATGATACGGAACTTAAAGAGAAAATGACTTATTTGTTTTGCTTTATTTTCACATTGCATGATGTGCAGCAAATTCATTTTCAAAATAATTCTACAAATCTTTTTCTCACTGTCAAATTCAATCACAAAAGCAGATGCCGATTCCCAAGAGAGAGAGAGAGAGAGAGAGAGAGAAAGAGAAAGAGCAAAAAAAAACGTTGCATTCATTTCACAAGTGTTTTAAGATTAAACAAAATGTATAAAAATCAGATACAGAAAAATATTTACTTAAAATTGATTTCATAGGAATTTAAGAATTAAGCAGACACAAAAATCTTTCTGTGAACAGACAACAACTTTACCAATTTATTTTGTTCAATTTTCTTTTTAGAAACAGATACACATTTATAAAATGTAATCATCTAAGGACACGTGTTTCGCTGCTTACAGCTCATCAGTGTGGCTGATGAAAGTGGAATTGTGTAGTGGTTACGGGCGCAAACTGTGAGTTTAGCACGCTGGATCAGAGTTCTGTTGGGGCTACTGCACTACTTTCATAAATACCCTTAGGAAAGGTATAAATTCTCATCCTCATTCGAGCTATAGACTAAATACTATTGTAGACTAGATTTCCAAGCATTGGTTGTGCAACTAGTCTTGGAGACGGCACACCCTGAAATAAAACTAGCCTTACTCCGCTTATCTCGGCATTGTTACCATTCATCCCGACTTCTCCTTGCCACTGAACTCAATAAACATTCGCTGCCAAAGATAAACAATACCCTTCCTAATGCACGGTTCTAGAATCAGGTACACAGCTGCCATAAAGATATTCTTTAGAGTATATATTTTCTTATGAGAAGAAACAAATTTACACAATTCGTTCTAAGATCATAACACTGGGATGATATAAATGCGGCACAATACAATACTGCACACCATCATTCACATAACATTACGATATTAATATACACTATCATATGAGGTGGTACTATATTACCCAAACATACTAACACGCTATACAACTGTGTTGTACTACACGCTACTTCTGACGCAATTGCATATGTATAGTGCAATAATTCAACACATTCCTTCTTGATCCAATTTCATGCTCATGGTGAATCATACTGCATCAATGCGTTACTCTCAGATCCTATTGCATGACATGAACCTCCCAGCATGTGTAGCCTTCAAACTAGGATGGTGTGTAGACTACCTCTGAAGGAGAAAGTGGTACTGATATCGAATATGAACCAGTTTCCGGGAACTTCACATCGGGAGCATTCGGGCATGTTACGTAAACACCCGAGAGATGCTGAGGCGATTAGCTAATCAGCTGTCAGACGACAAATTTTCTAACCAATATTGAAATTGATTAAAGTGAGAAGATTGGAAGAATTTTTTAAGGGAGGGTGCAAAGACCATTTGTTACGAAATCCTCGGCAGATCAGATGCCCAGGGCATACGGTTGAGATAGACGAGTCTATTTAATCTTAACCCTAACCTAACTGATTAAAAAAGACAATGTAAAAAAAGCCCCCCCCCCCAAAAAAAAAAACACAAAATTATTTTTCAGTTTTAAGAAACACAAAAACTACTTTTTATCCAGTTGACTGAATACAAAAATAATAAGAAAATATAATAAAAATGTATTTATTAACAGTTTAGCATTATTTAATTAAAAGATTAAAACAAAAAATTATTTTTTTTTAAATAAAACTGAAGAAATATGACAAAAACATATCTGCAAATGTGTCAGAAAAACAGAAGAAAAGAAAAATCATTGAGTGTGGAGAAAGACCAGCAGTAGAAGAATGAACTAAAAACAAAAACAGATTAAAAAAAAAACAAAAAGACTAGGTTCGGTCATTGAGAGTATATTTATATCTAATTGCCACTGCTGGTTTAATATTATTAGATTGGGCTAGTTTTAAGAAGAGTTGAAGGGTCATACAATATTATAGGTTACAAAACCACCTGTAACACGGATCAGTATTATATCTTTATTCATTTTCAAGTAAATATATATTTCTTTTATAATAATCATTCGTTTTATTCCCTGCAATTTCTCCCTCTTCTTAATTATGTATGCTGTTTGCCTCCTCTCACTACTTCTCTTATCATTCGCCCTTTATGACACCATCCAATGTGCACAGTGGCAAGATACAAGCAAGCAAGATAGAGTTTTAGTAGTATATAGATTAGAGCCTTCCATAACTAAAAAAACAAAAACACAAAAAAAAACCTGATTTTCCTGAAATTGTTTGTAGAAACGTCCGTGCCAAGCTACCGGTGTTCATTACAAGTTCATACTCTGCAAAACCAGAGCAACCATGATACTCCTAATCCCATTACGTGTCCCTGCTGTGACAGCATGACACTCCCAACAGGCAACATGTAATTCCTGATCTCATCACAAAACCGTGAAACACCGGACCTCAAGATTAAACAGTGTAACTAATGTACACCACACTGCATGGAATAAAAATGCATGGAGGCCTGTGGATGATAATAATGAGAATGTCTCAAAAGAGAAACGGATAATAACTGTCATAGAAATAGGCAATCTATTTTTGTCATATCCTGAAAAAGGGGAAGACATATTGGACAGCAAGAGAGAGAGAGAGCGGGGAGAGATTGAGGGGAGAGAGAGAGAGAGCGGGGAGGGATTGGGGGGAGAGAGAGAGAGAGCGGGGAGGGAT
>OY744519.1:65573177-65583177 GCA_963556195.1 Sepiola atlantica
AGAGTGAGAAGGAGAGAGTGAGAAGGAGAGAGTGAGAAGGAGAGAGTGAGAAGGAGAGAGTGAGAAGGAGAGAGTGAGAAGGAGAGAGTGAGAAGGAGAGAGTGAGAAGGAGAGAGTGAGAAGGAGAGAGTGAGAAGGAGAGAGTGAGAAGGAGAGAGTGAGAAGGAGAGAGTGAGAAGGAGAGAGTGAGAAGGAGAGAGAGAGAGAAGGAGAGAGAGAGAGAAGGAGAGAGAGAGAAACAGGAAGTTATTTTACATCAATTCTACAGGAACAGAATTTGAATCAGACATTAATGGCCGTAGCAGATGCTCAGAATCGTAATGGATGGAGAAGCAGCACAAGAAATTACTTGGCTTAAAGGCGTTTTTTTCTTTTTTTGGAGGGGAAGGGCTGTCTAAATTTTGATGCAAGTAATATATCAGCTGTCAAGTTTTAGCCATGTTGAACACTTATCCGCAAAAACTTTGTATACGATTTAGAAATTATTAAGTTCCATACCAACACACAAACAATTCCTTCATAATAATTTCTATATTAATGGCCAGAGCTGCAACTTTCCCTATGGAAGTAGTAAGTGTGACAGAGGTTGTTCTATCGCCCTAACACCCCATCTCTCTTCTAAAATTATGATCTTGAAAATATGTATTTCTAATTAAACCATGGACTCTTCATATTTCAATTGGCATTCCAGAAGGGTGCAGTCCTGTGCTGACTTCCAGTTTATCTTGCAGTAAATTTCAAGCACAGATGATCAGAAATGATAAAAACTTTTAAAAAAATTGTTAGCAAAACAAATTATATGTTATTTTTTAATGAAAATTTAACAAATGTTTAATAAAAAATCTTTTTTACGAATCAAATATGTTGAAATGTCTTCTTTTTATTGATATATTGAAATGTCTTATATTTTGTGAAACAGCAACATAATGTGTTTTGATTTTTTATGAAAATATAATAAAATAGCTTAGTATTTTAATAGTGATTTCTGAAGCAAATATTTTATAACAATTTAGTAACAAAAATAAAGCAAACATTGTTTTAAACAAAGTTTTTAAATGTCTTTCGTATTTTGTGAAACGGCAACATAATTTAAAGCATTTAAAAAGAGTAATAAAAGTGTATAGAATAAAGAATATTGCCGAAACAATTGTTTTATTCGGCGCCGGTTTTCCGAAATCATATTTTTGTATTTATTTCAAACACTTACATTATTAAAAAATGCATTTGTGAAGTCACAACTTAATATGAATTAAAAAAAAATTTTTTTATCATTTCTGATCATCCGTACTTGAAATTTACTGCAGGATAAACCGGAAGTCAGCATGGCAGTGAATCCTTCTGGAATGCCATTAATTAGATCTATGAAGCTAAAAGTAAATTCTATGTATAACATCAAAATATTAACAGAAAAAAAATCGATCATGTTTAGTTTTACTTATGTTCTCTTAATCAATAATCTCATTTCAACATTTTAAAAATCTCACAGAACATATAATAGAAATACAAGGAGATTGGAAAGTAATTTCCCATTGTTAAATGCTCGTAATTTATTACTGAAATATATTTATGATAAGAAAGTGTATAGCATTTTTTTTCCCAGAAGTTTTGAGATGAGGATTGATTATTTGGATTATTCAGACTACTATTCTCATCTTGGGTGTCGAACTCAGAATAGGATTTCGAACAGAACCCCTTATTTAATCCACAGGAGTAGCTTGTTCTCGTTTCATCAGCCATGCCTCGGTAGAAGTCTTAGGTAATTCATAATTGTATTCTTAGTACCGGTCGTACTGAGGATTGAACTTTCAACCTCCAAAAGACTGCCACCTAGATCCCAATCATTCTAGTAATCGTAGTAGCTCATAAAAAAAAAATTAAAAAAACTATCTGGCGAATATACCCGTTGAACCAAGTGCAAGAGAAACAGATTTAAAGGGGCATTTTAAATCCTAAAAAGATCTCTCGGTTGGAGTCTCTGGAATAGTGGGTGAATTTCTGGCATCCGGTAGAATGCTTAATCCCAAGAAAAAATTTAAAAAATAAATAAATAAAGAGATGTATTTTTAATTAGCATAGGCTTGCAGCGGGAGGGTGCATCTATTTACTAGGTGAACAAATGTAATGCAAAGACATTGAATACTGGTGTATTATTTATATGCCTTTTGGTTTTATCAATAATCCTATTTTAACTTTTAATGAAAAGAAAAAAATGTAAACACATGCTAAGCCAGATATCCAGTAACAGATACAGAGAAAAGAAAAGACAAAAAAAAAGACTGACCTCGATTTATTTGATAAGGAGGTTTATCTCAAAATATCAGAAAATATAACTATTAACATTTGAGTTATTTTATTTTATTTTAGAATGTGCATTTATAAGGCTTTCTAACATTTGACACAATGCTTCTAACAAATAAGAAAACTAACCTGTCAAAATCGAAAGAAAACCGAATTAAGGCAGCAGATGTTATAACAAAAGACTCGATATCCTATTGGATAGAGCAATGTCAATACTAAATAATAGAATTTATCTAGCTTAACACTTTAATGCAGTTTCACAACATCACCGATCATCAGAAGTGTATCTGACAGGTATCAACTGATTATTGCCAGTCAGAGACACTCGTAATAATCGATGATGCCACAAAACTGCAGTAAAATGTTCAGCTAAGTACATTATATATAATATTTATATATAAAAAAAATAATGAATGTATTAAATTATTTTTAACCCTTTTGAAGTCGATATCATTTTCTGTATGCTGACACCGATGCATACTGTCTCTTCCTAAATAAAATATCAATAGGACTAAATATAGAAACCAGAAAATCGATTGGAAGAAAAAAAATTATTTTTAAGAACATAATCGAATGAAACGCATGTTTATATCAAAACAGATTTAATTATCTACTGTAGGAAATGAACCTATCTATGACAAAATTTGAGAAATACACCGGCTTTTATCATCATCTACTCGTGGTAGTGTCACGGATCTTCCTGACTCTCACGCCATCTTGTTCTATCCTCCATCACACCACGTAGGTTTTCAAAGGTGCTAGTTGCTTAATGTAGGTTCTTTGTGGTCTCCCCACATCAGTAACAAATTCATCATTAGCTCTCTAGCAGTGACTAGCAAATCTGGTTCTACTTTTTTGATCAGAGTTGAAATCCGAGGAAGGTGTCCGTAGGGTTGCTCTCTCATGGGGTGCTGCCACCAGGAGATTTTAAAAACAGCTCGTAGCATTCTGGTGTACACATTGTCAATTTTCTTCTCCAATCTTTTGGCAAAAGTCTAAGTGCTACTTCCATATGCCAGAACTGATGTAATAATTGCTTCAAAGAAATCACGTTTTATGTTGATAGGAAGATCTGGCTTCCAGAGTTAGTGCTTTCATCTTGATCCGCCTGGCTATATATATATATATATATATTTAGTATAAAAATGTGTGGCCAAATGGTTAGAATGCTGGCCTTCTAATTAGTGAGTTACATATTCTATTCCGCCTTGATAAGAGCCTGAAAACTATGTGTTATGGATCGACTCAAACTTTGAGAGTGAAATTGGGTATGACGAAATTGTACAGAGGTTGTTGGACTGCATAGCCTGGAGAAAGCTGGGCACCGCCAGGCTTAACTACTTCATGAAATGCTGCATCACTGATATCCACGATGCAGTGCATATACAACCTGCAAAGTGTTACGGGACCGTTTACATTATAAAAACAAGATTTTTTTTTAATAGGAAAAATACTTCATTTAGTCCATAGCATATTGCAATTACTTACAATTTGGGATTATATAATGGGAATATACGGATCAAATTTTTAAATATTTCATCAGATAAACCCCAAAAATGACTTAAACATTAATTGATTTTATTCTTTAAATTTTGTACACTAGTGATAATCTTTATTTGATTAGGTAATCTGTTCCAAAAATATATTATTTGAAAAGATTAAAAATCTAATTTTGTGGTAAATTTTGTTTGATGAAGTCTGTTATAGAATGAAAAAGAAAACAAGAAACGATGTGTACTATTATGTTGGGTGACTTTTTTTCATGTGAAAATAAAAAGATGAGAATAGTAGTTCAAACAATCCGAATAATCAATCATCTAAAAAATTCCAAAAATATAATTGTATTTTTGGAATTTTTTAAAAAGAGAAAACAATAAAAATATAGTAGTGATTATGTATGTTTTTGTCCTTTTGGCTAGGAGCAAATTGTAGGTTTTGTTTGAATACTAGACTTCATCTTTTCTGTCCTCGGTCAGTGAAGTAGAAATCCTAGACAGAGGCAATTTTAATTTTTGTCCCAATTCAGAACGACTCTCTTTGGGGAACTAGATTTTCCCCAACATTAAAAATCGACCTCGTGCCTAACTTTGTCTTCGTGGGGAGGCAAGTAAATAGGGACTATGTTTTATTTTTAGATACGTCCATGCATTTCTTGGAGAAGATTTGTCTGTTGGTTGCTCTGTCAGGCTTCAATCTGAAACAACATTTTCATTACTAAACGCAGACGGAATGAATGCATCTTTAATAAGAAGCATTTCTATGAAAAATTTCTCCATCAGTCGATCTGTCATGTTTAACTTTTAAATAGCAGTTTTTTTTAATGTGCCACACTTAAGTTGCGAATAGCATTTTTGTTGCTAAACATTCAAATTGAATGGACGTATCTTATAAATACCCGGAAATTAAGAGAAGATGGCAAAGATGACGTCTTCAAAGACACGGTAACATTTGAAACAAAGGAAGCAAGAGATAAAAAAACAGATTTTCTGCTTTTCTGTTGTGAATGAGCATGACACAAAATATTCATTCAAATGATTCTCTTTTATGCATTTTAAAATTCACTTTTTTTCTTTCTCCACCAAGTTTACAAATAAAGTGATTCACTGGATAATAACAACTTCTCATGTTTTGGAAATACTCCTCCACCACATCCCACGACTGAGCAACAAAAATATCTGTCAGATAGGGGAGGGAGGAAATTTCTTTAGAAATACAAATAAAGGTCATATCAAAAAGACCCCCTTCCCTGAAAAAATAATTACCCATAAGTGCATAGACGTTAAAGGGATAATCAGGTAAAAGTAAATAAATAAAAGTGAATCTATATTTATATGATGGATAATCAGGTAAAAGTAAATAAATAAAAATGAATCTATATTTATATGATGGATAATCAGGTAAAAGTAAATAAATAAAAATGAATCTATATTTATATGATGGATAATCAGGTAAAAGTAAATAAATAAAAATGAATCTATATTTATATGATGGATAATCAGGTAAAAGTAAATAAATAAAAATGAATCTATATTTATATGATGGATAATCAGGTAAAAGTAAATAAATAAAAATGAATCTATATTTATATGATGGATAATCAGGTAAAAGTAAATAAATAAAAATGAATCTATATTTATATGATGGATAATCAGGTAAAAGTAAATAAATAAAAATGAATCTATATTTATATGATGGATAATCAGGTAAAAGTAAATAAATAAAAATGAATCTATATTTATATGATGGATAATCGGGTAAAAGTAAATAAATAAAAATGAATCTATATTTATATGATGGATAATCAGGTAAAAGTAAATAAATAAAAATGAATCTATATTTATATGATGGACTTTGTGTGTGTCTGCGAACCTACTCTTAGGCAATTTAGAGCGAGGAATGTGAAGTTTGGTAAGATTACATTTGATGTGTGTTTTTTGCTATATCAATCATTTTCCAGTTTTTATTTTAATGCTGGAATATAATACCTAGGGCAATGAATCTCTCTACCCCCTCATACTAAGTGTAAAATAGTAGGGCAACTAGTCTAGAAAGAAAAACTACAACATAATGCCACTTTCTCTACGTTTATCCTAGCATTTGTATTTGTATAATTCGAGCTACTGTTCTCATCTTGGATGTTATTCTCACGTTTCAGCCGATGTAACATCCAACCTTCTGCAGGTTTATCTTGTCGAACTCACAAAGAATCTGTTGTAGAACTCGTTAACAGATAAAGTGCTAAAGTAATAACCAGTTTGAAGTGATAGTCTTCTGGAGATCGAAGTTTCAATCCTCAGTGCAGACAATACTAATACAATTGTGAATTACTTAAGACTTCGACTCGATCATAGCTGACGGAATGAGAGCAAGCTATTCCTGTGGATTAAATAAAAGAAATTCCATACAGAGTTTCGAGTTCGGCAAAGTACACTTGACGAAGGTCAGAGGTTACATCGGCCAAAACGTTGTGAAAATAACATCCAAGATAAGAACAGTAGTTTGAATAATCCAAATAACAAATTATCAATCCTCATCTCAAAAACATATCCTAGCATTGTATATTTCTTCTTATCAATGAAAGCTACCATTCACCCATGCATCTGGGCTGGTGCACCAACCACTAGCCTCTTCCTCTTCAATAGGGTAAAAAAAAAGAATTTGTAACCTAATAAGTACCACACAGTCTGCCAAGCTCCATACTCTGTCGCAATTGCTGTTTTACAAGTACTGCCACGGAATGTGCTCCAATGAACTTACTGCATTTGCAGCCCCCCCCCCCTCAACGTCAATACCTCCTGACCCATCCGACGATCAGTAAAATATCACTCCTCCTCTGTAGAGGTCCCTAGATACTGGAAGATTTCCTACTTTTAATAGATTCTTTCCTTTACAATGAAAACTGACCAAAACTCAGTCGCATGCTAGTTGCTGAACTAACTAGGCAAAATATGCCTGCTTATATCGAGCCGAAAATGTCTTCAATTGGTCAGCAAAACAAACAATTTTTATAATCGGACACAGCTTACTTCTTTGTCTGGGATGTTCGTCTACAACCGCTTATTTTAGGTAGCCACCATCCTCTTTCCACTGCAGACACAGCACACAACTTGGTGGCACTTCAACTGGCATGGACTACAGTTATTACTGATGACACCACTACAAGAATATAGAACATTTTGCTTCTTTTTGTTTTTTGCAATTAATAATAATGAAATTTATCCATGTACCTTGCATAGAACTGGGCAAGAGTACACTGCATGCTCTTTACGGATCACACCCCGATCACTGCAGACATCCCCCAACTGCATCACTTCGGCACCTTATCGCGATATATCTGTAAACGAAATTTACACTTTATAGTTGCTCAGCTTGACAAATTAAGGAAATACATGACGATTTACTACATCTTCAGAGAAGACTGGCATCTCATCATGCTTTTCCTCGTTCGAGACCTCATAGGAGGCTTTGTAGACCAGGTGCAGATCTACATGGCGTGTAGTATAAGTGGAAAACACACACATCAGTTTCTGTCACCTATGTGCAGAATTGTTCTGTGTGCTACTAACAGATTATGTCTACGCACTTCGTCTCTCCTCGATCACCATAGTACTTTTAGAGTGACAACATGAGTAGGAATAAACATAGCTCAAATAACTTCAGCTACTATTAATAATTTAATCCAAACACCTAAGTCCAGCATTATGCCCAATATAAAAGCTGGCATATACTCCATCCCTTGTCAAGACTGTAATAAGTTCTACTTTGGAGAAACGCAACGTAACCTTGACAAGCGTATTTATGAACATAAGAGAGCAATTAAAACAAACAACATGCTTAATGCCTTATGTGCTCATAATATGGAGTATGGGCACAGCTTTGACTTTAACAAATCTACTCTGATCAGGATGGTACATAAAAAGTCGATGCATCGTATAATAGAATCTGCAGTAATAGCCCTCTCTACAAACAAAATCAGACAAAGAATGGGTTTCTACTGTATCTCCCCCAACCTCTCTAAACAATCTTAAACGAAAATAAGATATGTATAGACACTGGATGATTCCCTGAATATTATTTTGTTTTTTCTTTTTCCTTTTTTTTGCTTTTGCCCCCTATCTTCTCTCTAGTTTCTCCTTTTTTATATTACTATGTACATTTGAAATTACAGGTTTATTTGTGCATACATGTATTTAAAAAAAAAATGTATATCTATATATATATATATATATATATGTATGTATAATTATATGCTGACATTTTGCACACTTATTTCTGGCACTTTACATATTTGCATATATTTCCCTTCATTCAAACCCTACCACTATATATATTCCTCAATTATAGGACCTTCCCGTCTTATCATTTTTAGCACACCTTTCATCTGCTCTTGAAAAAGCCCACATCACATCGGGCGAAACGTTGAGCTTATGGGTCTTCCACTGTTCCATTTTTAATTTCATCCCGTCGGATTGTTTTATCCTTTTATCTAGACATATATATATATATCTAATATATATATATATATCTAATATATATATATATATACATATATATATATATATATACATATATATATATATATATCTAATATATATGTATGAGAGAGTAGATAGTGAGATAGATAGAGCCTTTGAACAGTGAACTTGCAAGGAGCATGAGAATGTATAGAGTTTTATTGCAACAAGCCTTATTTTATCGCAAACAGATCAACCGTTTCTTTTCCATTTCCATAGAATCTAGACTTGCAGATATTAGAGGTCAACAATCTCTCAGTGTAAAAAAGAATGATTAAACATATTTCATATGTGGCTTTAAATGGTTCCGTTTTTCTCATGCCATTAAATCAGGTTCCATTTCTTGGTTCGGTACAGCTGCTTCCACCAAGACTGAGAATTATCAGATTCTCTTGTGAAGGACAGAAAAAAGGTATTAAACTTGTTTATTGATTTACAGTCACAGCATGGGATATTCTGGCTTTGTACCATCCTCGATTCTACCTTGCATTGTTGGGACCGTCTTATCAGATTCTTTGAGCAACAGAAACAAAGAATTAACTATTGATCACAACCACAATCTAAAGAGAATTGCTGTTAGAAAAGAATTACATATATACAGGAAGATGGACCTGGCATTGCCCATGTTAGAAATACTTTGAAGAAATTTGCTTAAATGTCTGCAGCTTTCATCTATATAATAATTGTGTCTATTCCTCCCTTAGTACTTGTATTTGGAACGGCTATCACCCCGGCCAGGTTGATCCGACTTCCACCCGAGTAAGTACAGCATCTCTGACCATCACAACCCACTTTCGACGATCCTGAATTAGGTCACACGATATGGCTAGTCAATCACAATTCCATGGTCAAAGACTACCTACTTGTGGACCCCAACAGTGCTGCTAAGTCACCCTTAATTCTGCACTCAAGTTCAACCTGTCCTAACCCTAGCAAGGAGGTGGCAATGTGGTAGTGTCAGGAATATGCGATTGGGAACTTCGGTTCCTGGTAGGGTCACCCAAGATGAATTTTTCTGCCACCCAGTGGTATTAGGGCCACAACCTGGTTAAAGGAGCTTATTTAGTTTGTTTTATGGCATATCAACCATCTATATGTTATTTAATGCCAAATCAACTTGTCAAATGGAATCCTATAGGTAGCATAATTATTTTATATTCTTTTATTATTTTATATTAGTCACGTGACCATTTATGCAATCAGTCCATGAACTGCTCAGCCGCTAAGATCCTGTCCTAAGGCATTATGGGTCGCCCCGTTTTGGGGGGCTGGAGTTGGGGTTGGGGTTGAGCTTCCCTTCTACATGGGGTTGCAAGCAGCGAATTCCTGGCTCCGCCGACAGGGCGAAGAGGAGCTCGTGAAAATCCAGGAAGTGGCTGTTCTGACAACCAGTGACCTTTGGTCGTTCTGCCCCTGCATCTGGTGAATCTGTAGCAAACAGGAAATTTGCTAGGATAGGTTGGGTAGGACTTGGGGCCGTCTTTTAAAATAATCCCAAATAAACTTTCTTTATGAACCATACTTAGTGAGCACAATCATAACACTGCCAATATGCTTGCACTACATCAAAGGGATGTAATTGATCCAAACTTGAAGTAATATAAATAGTTTTCTTTGTATACTAAGACAACTGATTTTCTTTTCAAAGTTAATTTAATGACAAAAGTTTTAGCTCAGAAAGTTATTAA
>OY744519.1:65585677-65678177 GCA_963556195.1 Sepiola atlantica
TGCTAACTCCTTGGCTATTTGAATAGGAGCAAAATGTAGTATCTGTACTGAATCTGCACTTAGTTTTTATGTTCTCTGTCAGTGAAGGAGAAATCCTTCTAGACCGAGGTAATTGAAATTTTTGTTCCAATTCAGAGTGCCCATTTTGGGGAAGCTGGATTCTCGCCACGTTAAATATTGACATTGTGCCTAACTCTGCTCTCGTGGGAGGAAGTAAATATGAACAGTAACAACAACAAATTTATTAAAAAATAATAAACGCATATATTTAATTATTAACAGGTTAGAAAATATTAATTCATTAGAAACTTAAAAATAAATAAATATGCAAATGAGAGGCTGATATCATGATGAACGAACTACATACACTTACCACCCCCAAATGAGGGGTTAATGCCTGGGAGGATATCATGACAACAGAATAGATAGTACACTAACTCCCCGACATACAAAACTTGTAATCCTGAGGAAATGGTATCGTGAGGAACGAATGTATACTGTACGCCCCCCCCCCTCGAAGAGGAGATAATGCCTGGGAGGAATGTATAATGACGAATGAAAATATACTACAGAGAATTAAATAAGCATTAACCGTTTTAATGTCAATATAGTTAGAATAGGTGGAAACAACTTTTGCATTTTTTTATTTAGATAACATTAAAAACCATGGCAAGTTTCATTGTCCACGTGAAACGCCTAAATGAAAATTGGCTGGAAAAATATAATCGCCATCTTTATAAAAAAAGATGAATATGCTGGCTAAGGAAGAACGATAACTTTCATAATTTCCTAGTTAAAAAGACATGTTTATTATAAACTTGAGTTATCGTTCTTCCTTAGCTAGTATTATGGCGAACGAACATATACTACACTGACCCCCCCCCCCCCCTGACAGAGGATAATATCATGATAAACAAACACGACTTCCCTCCACCGAAAAAAGAGGAAATCATTCTTGCGTGGACGGTCTTATGAGAACAGAACCAATACTACACTACCCCCCCCCCCCTAAAAGATATTCTGACTAAATCGAGTCTTGGATTTTTTATTTATTCTGGGAGGATTCCCCCCTACACATACTTAAAAACGGAGGAGGTAATTCCTGGGAGAACAGTCTTATGACAATAGAACCGATACTATACTACACCGCCCATTAAAAAATATTCCAATTTAGTCAATTGTTTTTGTTTTTTTTATTTAAAAATGCCTAGTCACAAAAAATACTTTTTATGGTTCTGTGGCCTTTTGGCTGAGATCAAAGTGTAGTATCTGTTCGACATCTCAGCGATATTTGACACTTTACTAAAGCCGGAAGTAAATTATCTCTCTTAAAAATGAAATTCTAAATAAGTTTTTAAACGCTATAATTTTTTTAATAAAATCTTTATCTTGTTTTATTTATAATTATAATAGTACTATCGATAAAACGATTGCGTATATAAAAGAAATTTGACAATACAAAGTAGAAAGGTATATTACAGAATATTAATTTATTAAAAACTTAAAAATAAATAAATATGCAAATGAGCAAAATCAAGATTTGTTTGAGTGAGTTGGAGATGCCTATATATACGGTATTTCAATATAATCTTATATCATTAGAATTAAATAATCCTACCGTGTTTTGATGTTAATATAGTTAGGATAGATGGAAAAAACTTTCGCATTTATTCATTTAGATGATCGTTGTGCTAGTCAAATGGTTATGAGATCAAGGTTCATAATACTTGGATCCGGGGGTTCGAATTGTCCGACCGGCAATACATTTACATAATCTCATACTGACGAGCTTAAAATAAAAACACAAAACATGTCTATGGATATAAAAATATTTATTTATTAATAATTATTAAGCTCCCATAAAGTTGAGCCCTTTTGAGAGATAATAAATTGATGATTCCTAAATTAGCCACGTTGCAAGGTTCTCTCCCATGAGAGATCAGAACTCTTTTTAGAATCACAGTACTTGTGTTTACATTGAAATAATACATTGAAATTATATTGAATTGTTCGACTGGTGATATGGTTACATTATTCCATACTGACGAGCGTAAAATGAAAACGCGAAACATATGTCCATGGATATATAAATATTTATTTATTAATAATAATTAGTTTTATTTTAAACAATTTTTATTTATAAAAGCATACTCTGCTACATAGATACACATGTTTCGACCTAGGCGAGAATGTAAACAAAATAAATAAAACAAAACAGAACGGAAACTGGAAGAACTGTTTAAGTAAAGAAAATAAAATGAAAATTACAGAAGAAGAACACACGATCTTATGGAATAAGTATAACATGATTTTGATTTAAAACATCCGATTTGATAGAAAGGTGCATATATTTAAACATGTTTTCATTCAAACAAGTTTGATTAGAAAGCCTTTCTCTATTGATCCTTTTATTTAATATTTCAATTCTTCTGATGTCTCTTAATATCAGAGATATATAATTTTAAGCCCGAAGAGAATGAAATAAAATGACTAATAAGCATCAAATGTTAATTTAAGAGGGAATACACAGCTAGGCCCCAATTACGTTTGTAAAAGCATAATATATTATAACTAATACCATACAACGATCATTCAATTAGTAATAGTAATACTGGCAATTTCAAGGATCCGGCTCATTGGGCGAGGAAAATCACTAGTCTTACCACTACCAGTCAATAGAGTAATGGCAAAAAATGGGAAACATACAAAAGTTTATAAACATTCAATGACCAATGGGTGCATATAGACAGACTACTGGAGGTATGGGGGTAGAGTAATAAGGACCAGATAGAGAAGTATAAAGGTAAGAATAATAATTCATCTCCCCTAATTTATTCATGAGGGTTTGGGAGTATACTTCATTAGGGTGGGTGGGTAAATTCTTGATAAAGTAGTTCAGTTCCTGTAGATTCATTTTTTATCAGTAGGTTGCTCAACTGTTTTATTATCTGGAGTGTCCATGATTTACACACACACACACTTTGTTGAATTGCCAGTTGGTCCGGGACTGCTTATTGGTTATTCACAACTGGCCATCTCAAGACTGTTCCAATTCACCACCCGGGGACCCTTTGTGTACATGCATATATGATATTTCGCTGCATCCTTACAAATAATAGCAGTCTGCATGGCCTGTAGCACAGGTTGTAGACTGACATTTTTCACAGCATTTATGAGGTTATCTTTCGAGATCTTAAATAACAAAAGCCGCTTATATGCAGAACTGTGACTACCTGCTCCCAACAGGTTATATCTGCACACTTCGCCGCTCCCCCGTCTCCATAAGACGTTTGAGTGACAGATGAGATTGCAGAGAGACATCTGTACAGTGTTGGATTATAGGAACAAACTACATACATACACACAAATGGTATTTTACTTTATATTATTTTGATGTTATATTACTATAAAGGTATTAACTCACAAGAGAACAGATACAAACGAGACGCCTTTTCAGTTTTCTGGTGAACGTTGAGATTACACATTTCTCAAGTTCCAGTCATTATTGAAAATCGGTGGCGTCATAAAGATAGTGGGATTGTGAGGAAGGCGAGGAGTAGCAGCTTTTCAGACGGGAAATTCCATGTAATTCTTATAGTGAGGTTGAACTTGCTGAGTGAAGAGGCACTTCAGATCAAAATGGCTTTAAAATATTGATAAACAGCACACAATGACTAAAGTACAAATCGATTATACTCTATGAGAAAACCGAGAAAATGACAATTTCAAAATATCGCCGTTCCCCTTCTCTCTCTTCACTCCAACACTATGTGTCTATTGTGGAGGGCGGAGATGCCTTCACCGCCAATGGAGGTGAACGGGTGGGAGGAAACAAGAATGGATTTTCTTAAGAGGATGCGTAACAATCTGCGCATTTAACGATGAAAATGCTATTTTAAACTTAAACAATCATGTGTTGAAACAATGTCTACGCGAAGCAATTCATCGAATACAAGTTGCTATTTTACTCATAGAGGGAAGGGTCGGTTCATACCTAATCCCAACATCATTACAACGTAAGTGAACTCATCATCGTGCAGAAAGACAATTTATAACTAGACGTCTTCATGCAAAATAGAGAGCAGACTTCAAATAAACATTTAAAAAAAAATTATTTTTATAATTAAATTCAGCTAAAAATCACATGTATTTGATTCTTAAAATACAAACAGAAAAAGAAATCTATATTAGATTTCTTTATAAAGGGAAGTGTATGTGTGTGTCCAGCTAAAAGTAAAAAGAAGTATCAAACACTAACCCACAAAGTTGGTATATTCTTGATCAGCGTTACCCGGAATGAATACTATCTAAAATTTAGAAAGAAATACTCATTCTTTGACTCTAAACATTTCGTCAGGGGTAGTCGATTTTTAAAATTAATTTTCATGTACTAACTAAAGGGAAGTAACTGATTTTTTTCATAAAGTTATTTCCCTTATGCCGACTTGAGTAATCTATAAAAGTGTATATTCAGAGAGAGGAATGGGCTGGGTGTGGAAAGGGAGGGACCGGGGAAGAGAGATATAGAAGGTTGAATAGAAATATGCTAAACTTTTGCCCCAGGCAATGCCGGGTAACCCGTCTAGTATTAACTAAATAAACATACGAAATAATGTTTTTTAACAATCCTATGATAAAATTTAAGGAGCATACATATTTGCGATATACAATATATTTTACAAAAAACAAAACCAACCTAATTGTGTCTCAGGACGTGAAAGTAGGTTTATGGAAATTCAAGAGTCTGGTTAAACTTAATTGCATGACACATGTTAACATCTCTTATTGACAAGCATCCGTTATCTGTCAGCATCTTATGTGGCCTAAAATATGGTGTGAATGTATATACATATATACAAAAGAGAAGTTACTTACAATACCTTTAATGTCACATGTGTGACATGCAAAAAAAACAAACTACACACATTCTACCGTGTTACTTTAATTGCAGGTGTTACTTCACTTACAAAATAAAAAAATTTCAACAATCGATCCAAGATGACGTTGATAACAGATGATAAAATTCCCACTATCGACAATGTACGGAAACGTAACCAATTCAGCAGAAGAAAAAAGAATTTGGATCAGTTGATTTGGATCTCAAATCATAAAATAACACCAAGAAAAAAATACTTTAAAAAAACAACAAAGAAACAAACTTTTTCCTGTATTAAAATTGAAAGCTTAAAATGAAATATTGAATATTTGGAGATGGAAAGAAATTCAATGTCTTCTTTACTTTTTCTGATTCAAGTTGGTGAACAGGCCGACATAATTGCCATATGAGAGGTGATGCTATATCCATTGATAGGTTCCCTAAACAGTTATAACGTTTCACAAGATATATATATATATATACACACACACATATACACTCTCTCTTTCTCTCTATGACCGTCTCTCTCCATCCACGTTCATGTCCATCTCTCTATGTTTTCTATCTACTGTAGTGATTAGTTTCTACTGGAAAGTACACGCTATCATTCCTCAACAATGAACGTCACCTAATTTGCATATGTGGTAAACAAAGAAAATAAAGACAAATTTTCTAATCTGCTTTCAAGAAAAAAAAATGAAAGTAAATTGTGTCAGATTGATTATTGAGGTAGTAGCGCTCTGACAATTGGTGACACTTGTGATTTTTATAATGTAATCATTATGATCATCATATTCGATTTAACATCTGTTTTACATGTGAAACAGCTTTTAGAAATTGACTTCCAAACTAACCTATGTCTGGTAGGTCTTTATTCCTCTTTCAACCCCATATTCACCACTTCCATGTTTTCTTTGGCCTTTCCCTGCCAACTGACCTTGCTACCCCAACTGTTCCATATCTACTAACCCAAGCATTCCCATCTATTCTTTCAATTTTAATAAACCATCAAAGTCTCCTGTTCTGCACACATCTCCCTATACTGTCCAGATTTGATCTTCCGCTGAGGTCATCAGATCTAAGCCTGTCTTGAGACTCACATTGCACATCCATAAACAAAGGTTGATTTCTTGCAAGCAGCTTGGAGACGTTTATTTTCTTGTTTTTTATTTACTTTGTGTGCCACCTATGCAAATAAGATGACCTTCATTGTTTCGGAAGGATAGTGTAGTTGCTTCCAGTAGAAACTGGTCGCTACATTATCGGTGTGTATCTCTCATCTCAGTTTAAACATTTTGGGTCCAAACACTTGCATTTATTAAAGGACCTTAATGTGTCACAGTATCATAGCCCTGTTCAAAAATGAATATTCCAGATAGTGTGTGCTTGTTAACTAGTCTCAGACTATTAGCCCTATGAATGTGAAATTTGATAGCAATGGTCACTACTAATGTTGTCATATAGTTTCTATTTTGACTTTGTATTGGAGCATTTTATGATCTGGCTCTGTAGCACTTTCTAAGATGTCTCAGAATTATGAACCCATCTTTGGATGTGTATTACACCTAGTATATATAAGTTATATTTGTAACATTTGCCGATATATCCAATGAGGTGGTATTAGTTGCATATTTTTGATTTATCCTCATTGTGCTTGTCATATTCACAACGTTTGTACAATTTTTAACCTTCTGCAAGTGCTTTTTTGTCATAATTACTTTGTCGGCCAAATAGTGAAAATAATCAATTGAGAACGTGCCACTGCAACTTCTTTCTGCAGTGTTAAAATGTTAATGCTGTTGACTAAAACGAGGTGATTGAAACATTTGTTAAGCCCTGGATAAAAAGAGTAAACAATGGAAGGCTCTACATGCATTAGCAGGATCAGCACTTTCTTGGAAAGCTCAAGCCATCCACTACTGCATAAGGTATAATCGCCATGATCATGCAATGCTCCAAATCTGGCCTCGAAACTCACCAGATTTAAATTAGCTGGCCGCATATGTGTGCAGTATTGATGGAAGAAAGACTAATCAAAATCCCATAATATCAAATCCTTTGTCACTTTATGACTTAAATCAACTGCATGGAAACATGACAGAAGTAAATAGACACCTTTATTATCCTTCATAACAAAGATGAAAAGTGGAATCCCAAGGTTTGTCACTATTTGACGCTGATTAAGTCCACCTTCAGATTGATCTATAATATGGCTCCTCTGAAACTGACAATTCTAAAACTCCTTTGGTGTGTAACCTATTTAAAACATGGTATATATGATAGATACGTTGATATCTGAAACACATAAAAAAATCTCAATGTTTCAAAGCTTTACTGCTGCTTTGTACAGCTCAAAGTGCTGTTCATTGACAAAGGAAGCTTAAAGACTATTGGTCATGGAAACAAAGATGTTACTTTAGCTTTCTGATCTGACCAGATTAAACTACAGGGTGGTCGCTAGAAAAGCGGGAAATTTTTCAAGCGGTAATTTATTTTTTTACAAAGAATAACTTTTCTAAAGTTTTTCAAAGACTAATATTATAATACACTTACAGATGCTCAAAATGTTGTCCGTGCAAATCGAAGTAGTTAATAAACCAGATGAAATAAAATTGAAACAAAATAAAATTCAAACAATAAAACTTACAACCTCAAATTTCCCACTTTCCTAGTGACCACCCTATATGTCTGTAGTTATGCCGCTTTTTGGACAAAATGAGGAAAAATCGTCTGTGCTGGTACGAATAACATTATTATTAGGGAAATGAGACTCAAACAAGCGGCCCTGGGAAAAGGATAAGGGGGTGGCTGAAACAATGCTGGTTGAATACCCTACCATAAGAGCTCAAGGTAGACAAACTTCATTCTGACCAAGTCTTTCATCATATGAGACATTCCAAGAGAGTAGAAAGTGGACAAGAGAGGAAGAATTGCTGTTTTCTGGGTCAGAAGCTATCCATCTAACACATTGGCTGGTTTTTGACCGTCAAATAGTATTTTTAACCCCTTACATAAAGTGGCTTCATGCCTTGTCTGGAGCGATTTCCATAAAAAATTATATATATATAAAAAAAACCACTTCATTGTATTAATACATAAGAAAATGATGATCAATGTTTCAAATTTTAAATATGTATAATTTGGATTACTGTTCTCATCTTGAATGTTATTTTCACAACGTTTGGGTCAATGTAACCTCCGACCTTGCTGCGTCTTGTCAAACTCAAGAACCTGTACAGAATTTAAAACGAAACCATTTATTTAATCTGCATGTATTAATTATTTTTTCCTGCGGTGTCTATTTACTTCTGTCAAGCTTCTATGTACATAAGCTATTTGCATGCCAAGTTTGGTTGAAATCCAAACAATAGTTTCTTAGATTCTATTTGTATAGATTAAATTCTTAAAAGATATTTTGAGGACCGACTGATTTTGATAACATTATTAACATGATGATGATGATAATGACGATTAATAAGCAAGTTCCATTATGTATATATAAAACAGATTCTATTAAATATTTGTATCCCATTAAGCTACTTTGAGCTTAAAAAAAATGATATATTCTAAAACCTCACTCAATGGTTGAGTTTCTTGGAATATCCAATCTTTCTCCTCCAACAGCCATAAAAGTAAAAACATTTAAAAAGAGGTAAATAAAATTTAATGTTATTTGAGTAGAATCACAAGTTTCATCTTATGAAAAAAAAATTTCTTTTACTATTGATCAGATGACACCATGATCAATTTTTTAATTATGAATTAGTTTGATCATTTGTCTACAATGATTATAAGTTTCATCCAAAAAATCTCTTTATAAAGCATTACAAAAGAATATTAGTCTTTATTATCAACTCGTTATAACTACCCAGTGCAGACTGGGGTTTATTAAAACCATTTTAGTTAAACAATTTTAATTAAAAAAAAGTGTCATGAATAGATGAGAAAAAAGCTCAAAATATAAGGGAGATAACGCATCTGTAAGTTAAAATATGAATTATCTTCCTTACATTTTGAGCTTTTTAGGTCACTATTTAAAATTGTCTTCACTGTAATAATATTCTTTGCTGGAATAATTATTTTCAGAAAGAAACTGATGCGAATAACACTTTTTTAGTGTAAACAAACCTGCTGCAAAGATGAAAAGGGAGAAATTTCTAGTCAGAATCAAATATTGATTTGACAGATATATTGCTATTTACATCTAACATGAAAAATTCAATAGAATAAGTTTATATGCCAGATAGCTAAAATATTCAGTTAATGACACACACTCTTGGAACCTTTAATAAATGTCATTGTGAAAACCGTGTGGAAATACAGCTGACATGACTGAAGTTATGGGTTAAAAAAAAGGTTGGTTTTATGGAATTAATCCCTCCATCAGAATGTGTACAAAGGATGAAAAATTTCTCCAATTTCAAGAATCAGAAAAATTTTGTCATTTAATTGTGTTTGAAATCACTTTAAGATCGGTGGGGGGGAATTATATGAACCCCATATGAACATCTGCTTACGTCGAAGATCATTCATACACGATTTTAAGTCTTATAGCCTTGGCACCATAAAAGATTTGAAGCAATTTAATAGAAAATATAAGCATATGAAGTTACCATTAGGATTAGCATTTACACACTGCTGGAAGGAAGGCTTTCATTTTAAGATAACTAGTTTCTAAACAAAAATGATAAAAATATAATGATGAAAATACTTATATGGACGAAAATGTGAGAAAACCCTTTCAGCCCTTACTTCCCAAGTATATTTCCTTTAAAATCTCATGTCGCGAACAATTACATTTGCCCTTAAAAGTTAACAAACATACATGTATTATGATAATATAGATGTGTGTGTGCATTTATATCTATCTTGCATATGCTTCTCTGCCAATTGAAAAGAAAGCTCTCTGTAAAGATCAAGCAATTTTCCGAGTAAAATTTTCCAAGGAATCCTATGGTTTTATTAATTTTGTATTATGGCATTTTACAATAATATTAAAAAGACTATTTCTATGAACAGCAACTACAGCATTTTATTGTATTTATTTTATCTAAATAGAAACTTTGTCACCGTCAGTCAGTTATTTTTTTTAAACGTAATAAATACATTGCGGAATTTGTCTCATTTCGAAATATCAGAGATCTTCACTAGTTTTAATAGAAAATATTGCATTAATAGTACATAATTCCCACAAAATAAAGCCGATGCCATGACCGGAAATTGAAACCGAAACCTCGAGATCTATAGTTTGATGCTCTACGAACTGAGCTATTTGGATTTTCTTATAAATAGATCTTAAAACATTAGCTTAACAAAATTATAACTTTGGTGTGACATCATAGATTTATGAGTTACGTGATGTTTTAAAACATGACTTCAAACATAAGCAACAATAAAATATAAATAAATGAATGGGTAAACATTAGTAATAGCATTGGAAATTATTTAATAGTCCAAAACAAGAGCATATATTTGTTAGTAACTTAAAAATTGAATATGATAGAAATTAAGAAATCAATTACTAATGGAGATTTGGTATCTATTTGTCTGAAGCCGAACCTATACTATTACTTCTATTAATATACTATTGTACTATCTTTTAATGATCAATTCAGTCTACTATACTAATCCAAATTCGAGGGGGGTAGTGCAGTATCTGTTCTGTTGTAATGATACCAACCTCTCAGGCATTACCGCCTCCTTTTTGGGAGAGATAATGTATCTGCTCTGTTGGCGTGAGACCATTCTCCCAGGCATTACCTCTTTCTTTGTGAGAGTAGTGTAACATATGTTCATTCGTCATTATACTACTCTCACAGGCATTACCTCCTAATTTTGGGGATGGTAATGTATCTGTTCCTTTGTTACGATACCATCCTTCCAGACATTACTTTCTACTTTTTTATGGAGGTATGCTAATAATGATAATATGGCTTATGGACTGGGAGCAGGATTACACAAGGTTCTCATTCATTGATATGCAATGCCAGTGTGCCTGCTAGCGGTGTTATTAAAAATTGATGTGGGAATGAATATTGATTAAAATAACTGATGATCCCCAAAGAGGATTAAAAAATAATAAAATGTCAAGATAAGCTATCTTGGAAAATTCCAAAAAGCACCAACAATGTTCCCAGCTGTTGTGCTATATATGGATAGGTAATATTGCATCAAATATGTAATTTGACTCTACAGATGTTATTGGAGATGTACGCTCTTTTTAGGTTCCTCGGACACAATATCGATCGTTTGTTTAGTGCTAAATACCATTCTAATTTTTGTAAGCACTGATTATTGGGGATTTTTTTATCAATGTATGGTAAACATCCGATAAAGTGGTCTTTTTCTTTTTTAGTTGCAACTGTAACTTGTCAAAAGAGAAAAATGAAAAAAACCTAAATAATAAAGACCGCACCTCAATTTGTATCCCTCCTCGGTCTTTAGTGAGAAATGGGAATCGCGTGCCTGAGTTAGCCTCATTTTGGCTGATGACCCATGCACGTGTGCTGTATCATTCCATCAGAGCTTCGCTGACGTTTACCATGTCCACAAGCACATATTTAAATGATTCGCCTGCTCTTGCTTTGGCGAGGCAAGTCTCCGCCACAAAAACCACAGATTTATAAGAGTAATTTTTTTCTTAATTACTTATTAAAGTAAAAAAAAACAACCTTTTTCTAAAGTTCTAATTTTTTAATCATTTTTCATACTTTAATTTTACTTTAATATATGCAATTTTTATTAGAGAATAAAAGTGAATTTAGTCCTTATATGCACATCTCTAACCATCGCAAATAGCTCGTTTCATGAGTCAACCAACATGCTGAGCAGTGTTGCTTTAGCATATGTCTATTGATACGCATTTAAATAACTAGTGTCTGATGACGAACAGGAATGATAGTGATCTTCTCTACGATGCTAGAGGTCTCAACCACAAAGGGCACAGAATAGTATAACTCCATCTGTTGATAGTACTTAATACACTTTTCTTCTGTCATTGCTGTGACAGTCTTTGGAACTGTCACAATTGCAAGATTACTGGGTGAAAACATTAATTATAAAAAGTTGAAATTTTTACTAAATGATTGGATGAAGACAAAAGAAAATATAGAAGAGTATATTATTCAAAGTTTAAAGTGGTGGCTGTTGTGCATAAGGAACAGGAGAAAGCCGGATCTATTCAACTCTTATTCTGACCAATGAAGGCTTAAAAGGTCAGGCTCTGGCTCAAATCTAAGGAATTTTCTTCTACTAGTAATCCTTCATATACACTATATATTATTCATAGTGTTTTGATTTTAAAGTTGACGTAAAAGTTTTCCAAGGTTCTATGAATTCAATTATTTTAGCCCAAATCCCAACAGATTTTCAGAGCTTAAAATCATCCTGATCAGTAAGCCAGTCCATCCAATAGCTGCTTCATAATCTATCAATATGCTCACAATTCTGGGAATTGAAATACACATGTATAAACCCGACTCGATTTTGATTTTGTATATATATATATATATATTGAATCGTGCGACTGGTTTGAATGGTTATCTCTACACTGATGATTCCATAAGGATGAAACGTATATGTATGTATGTAATAATTGAATATTTATTATTAATATATATATATATATATATATACAGGGTGGCGCAAAAGTCACGCATTAGTTTGAATCAGTAACAACTTTCACATTTAATCAAATTTTCTCCTTATTTTTCAGAATATTACAGATATAAACATTGATAATTTATCATAGAAAAATATAGCACTGAACAACGAACCAAAATTATTGAACTTTACTTCGGAAACCATCGTTCAATAATCTTAACCCAAAAAGCCTATCGTCGGCAATATAATCTCAGACAATCTCCCAGTCAGACCACAATTGATCGTCTTGTGGTCCGATTTCGGCAGCAGGGTTCAGTGAGTGATCTTCCACGATCTGGCAGACCACGTTCAGTACGGACAGCAGAAAATGTAGCACTCGTTGAGGATAGCATTGCTGAAAATCCAGACACCTTAACTCGAAGACGAACCACTCAGATTGGGATGTCCAGAAGGTCACTTCAAAGAATTTTGCGTGAATTGCATCTGTTTCTATACAAAATTCAATTGGTACAGGCATTACAACCCACAGATTTGCAATTACGCATAGCTTATACTGTTCACATTCAGCAATTAGCCAGAGAAAAAAAATGAGTTCATCCATAAGCTGATAATGAGCGATGAAGCCCATTTTCATCTGAACGGGTTCGTAAATAAGCAAAACTGCAGAATATGGGCCATTGGAAATCCAAGAACCGTTCATCAGCGTGAATTACATCCACTAAAATGTACCGTATGGTGTGGTGTTACCTCGGAAAGAGTGATCGGTCCATATTTCTTTGAAGACGAAGAAGGTGTCGCGGTGACGATAACTGCACAGCGATATCAACAAATGATTGAAAATCTTTTAAGGCCAGCTGTTCAGGACAAGCCAGAAATGTGGTTCCAACGAGATGGAGCTACTGCCCACACTGCCCGACAAAGTATGGCACTCTTAAGGGGATTGTTTGGCGAACGCTTAATTAGCAAATTTTCTGATTTTAACTGGCCTTCACGTTCACCGGATTTAACAGCCCCTGACCTTTCCCTTTGGGGTTATCTTAAGGAAAGGGTATATGTGAACAAGCCTACAACGATTCAAGAGCTTAAAAACAATATCAGACATGAAATCCAAGAACTAGAGCCAGTTATTCTAAGGACTGTAATGGAAAATGCCCTAACTAGAGCCCGTCTTTGTGAGGCCGAAAATGGTGCCCATTTAAAGGATATTATTTTTAAAACCTACTGCAACAAAATTACCAAGTAAATGTATTATTTATCAGAAAAAGCCTAGTAAATTACTTGAAATGTAGTTTCTATCACCTAAACAAACCAATGCGTGACTTTTGCACCACCCTGTATATATATATATATATATATATATATATATATATATAACCACACTGAAGAGTTGTGATACAACCAAACAGTCCATCCTTGGGTTGAGAATATGTGGTAAATGAAGTCGCCAACAACCATATCGTGATAATGCAAAGCTTTTCATGAAAACGAATGAAGCACTCTTTGGTAGTTGACAATATTTATATAAACACTGACATTTTGCTTACTCATGGCTGACTACCAAATGGTTAGAATCGCCAACCGTCAACTAGACGGTAGAGTTTTGATCCCAATTTAAAGCACTTGCCCTTCTAGCCAAACTAAAGAGCTGTGATACAGGTAACGAGTCTGTGGATGACTACTATTATATTAAATAAATAAAAATAAGACAAAGGTGTGAACACTTCTCAGGCTCTCTCTATTCAATGCAAGGCAAAAACTCATATCATCTATAAATCATTGCTTATAGAACTACAATAATTGGAAGTACTTGAGAATCTTACCATAGACAGGCACTTTAGCTAGTAATAATGAGAGATGTCCATCTGTCTGGGTCTGCTAAATACATCTAGCCTATAAGATTTAGAAACATGAAATCGTGGAGGAATAATTCTCTACATATGCATATGAAGTCATATTTACCTTGGATCATGACAGCTCCCTCCCTCACACTGAAAGGTTTTTATTTCTTATTTTAATGAGACTTAAACCATACTCTCTTCTTGTCTTAGGTCATCCATCAATTGACGATGGAACATTCATGAAATTTGTGTGCCATGATGCTTGCTTTCTCATTATGGCCAGAAGCTTCAATCTTGAGAGGTCAGTGTCCATTTTTAGAATAGTCTTAATTGTAATATGAGGCCTTCCAGCCCGTCGCTTGACCTCTCGGGACCACAGAAGCACTTTATAAGCCAGTTCATTGTGTTGAGATACATGTCAAGCCAGCACCAAAAGGTGATGTTAAACAACTGCAGATATGTGTGGAAAACAACAATACAGCATTTTCATTGTTACATGATATGTTAGCCATGACATGATGAAAAGAAAATTATGTTGCTTTAAAATAATTCTAAAGAATTTTGATGATATTAAGACCCCCATTAAAGCGAGAGGATCTAACCCCACAAAATGAACACTTTTAAGCCCATAACTCCATTCATGTAAAATGTATTTTCAGTTTTCATCACATCAGTATATATATATTTTTTTTTTATTGATAGGACATAATTTGGGGGTCAGAGGACAAATCTTGCATTTTTAAAAAGGGGTCATGATTTTGAAGAGTACATCAGATAGTACTTATTTGGCGATTTAAACTCACAAGAGAAAAATTAGTATGTAAACAGGAAATAAAGGTCAGACAGGGGGATGGGGTATTGTCTCCTGAGGGAATACTAGCAAATAATGTCAGCTGAGATAGGACAGGTGCAAAGAGCGGGCACTCGGAGTTGGAAGTTTGATGTGATCAGATGTTATAAGAGACGACTTAATCAATGATCTTCTCGCTGCACATAGCGAAGATGGAGACGACAACAGCAACAGCTAACAAAATGGTCCCTCTCTAAATTCAAGATCTAGTTCTTTTCTTCATGTTGTGCCAACTTTGATCCCAGAGCGAAAATGCTCCGTCCCCTAGGAGAGACCGTAGAGACGATTTTGGATGCAGTGTCCTCAGTCTTGGAGGACTGCTGTGATTAAACATACAAGACACCAGGTATGAGTCAATTGTATTGTTCATGATTTGTTGATTTGCATTGAATAACTGACATCTATTTGATAGTGACACTCAGAGTGGTAACCTCACCTTGGAGGAGGTAACGCAAGGGAGCTTGACCCCTCTTCCTAAGATTTTAGTTTTGATTTTAAGTAGATTTAAACCGTAGGTAAAACACAAACGTATATAAGTTCACAAAACTGAAGCAATTTTTTGTCAATTTAGGACCCTAATGAGAGCTTAACTATACAAAATTTAAAAAAATCTTTTAACTCCTATGCAGTTCTAAGAGGGCCACCCTTCCAGGCTTTACCGTCTCTCTTTGAGAAGGGGTTAGTTAATTGATAATTGCCTGAGGTGTCCCTATTGGAGAATACCGATAGGCCTGCTCAGGAATTTTTTGTAGGCCAGAACACTCTTCCTCTTGGAAGCTGGGTTTTCAATTCCCACCTTCTGACCTGGTGTTATGTAACATGTATTTTCACACAATTTTCTCCATTGACTATTTTAGATCGCTTTGTAGTATTTTTTAGCGGTTATGAATACATTAAAGTCACCTGTAACTGAAAATAATTTGAAGTAGCCTGAAAAAAAAAAACCCCAAAAAACGTATTAATTACACAAGAAAAAGAATTGTACATCTAAAAAGAGAAAAAATAAACTTTTGTTTATATCTAAATTTTATTCAAAATAAGCCCAAAAACTAATTTTGATATCGCAGGCTGAAATTAAATGGAATTTCACTATATTTACCCATTTTTGTACTCCAAACTAGGCTGGTTTGTGATACCTAATTAAAGAGATTCTAAATATTTTAACCCGGCCTAAAACGTATATTCCAACAAATATAGCCCAGTTTAATCCGATATGTTATGGTCACAGATTATAGTGTTTTCAGTGTTGCTTATGCACTTGAAAAAGGACATATTTTAAAAAAAAATAGAATGCTTGGAATGCGCGAAATACATTGGGGAAATTCCAGAATTATGTGGACATTGTCAAGATTAAAATATTATGCTTAATGGACTTCTATGTAACGAGAATTCCCTAAACTATATTTTGATATATAAAAAAAAATAAATACGAACATGTCTTTTCTCTTCCTTTCTATCATAATAGAACAATATGGCCATATTTTCCAGTATTTATTTTAATAGTGCTGAATACAAAGTAGATCCTTAGAAACATACAAGTTTAAATAGCGAAACAAAATGTAATCATATTTCAATCCAAGATTTTTTCACAATACTCTGAAGAAATTTAGAATTAAAACATGATTACATTTGTCTAGACATTTTAATACTAGCAGAATACCGGTCTCAGGATGAGTATAAGCAATATATAAATATATATAGAGAGAGAGGAAGGGTGAGAGAGGGAGAGAGAGAGAGAGGAAAGGGTGAGAGAGGAAGGGTGAGAGAGGAAAGGGTGAGAGAGGAAAGGGTGAGAGAGGAAAGGGTGAGAGAGGAAAGGTGAGAGAGGAAAGGGTGAGAGAGGAAAGGTGAGAGAGGAAAGGGTGAGAGAGGAAAGGGTGAGAGAGGAAGGGTGAGAGAGGAAGGGTGAGAGAGGAAGGGTGAGAGAGGAAGGGAGAGAGAGGAAGGGTGAGAGAGGAAGGGTGAGAGAGGAAGGGAGAGAGAGGAAGGGAGGGAGGAGTAGGAGAGAGAGAGGGAGGAGTAGGAGAGAGAGAGGGAGGAGTAGGAGAGAGAGAGGGAGGAGTAGGAGAGAGAGAGGGAGGGAGGGGTAGGAGAGAGAGAGAGAGGGAGGGGTAGGAGAGAGAGAGAGAGGGAGGGGTAGGAGAGAGGGAGGGGGGTAGTAGAGAGGGAGGGAGGGAGAGGTAGTAGAGAGGGAGGGAGAGGTAGTAGAGAGGGAGGGAGAGGTAGTAGAGAGGGAGGGAGAGGTAGTAGAGAGGGAGGGAGGGGTAGTAGAGAGGGAGGGAGGGAGGGGTAGTAGAGAGGGAAGGAGGGGTAGTAGAGAGGGAGGGAGGGAGGGGTAGTAGAGAGGGCGGGAGGGAGGGACAGGAGAGAGGGACAGAGGGAGGGAGGGAGGGGTAGGAGAGAGGGAGGGGTAGGAGAGAGGGAGGGGTAGGAGAGAGGGAGGGGTAGGAGAGAGGGAGGGGTAGGAGAGAGGGAGGGGTAGGAGAGAGGGAGGGAGGGGTAGGAGAGAGGGAGGGAGGGGTAGGAGAGAGAGTGACAGGGAGGGGTAGGAGAGAGAGTGGGAGGGAGGGGTAGGAGAGAGAGGGAGGGAGGGGTAGGAGAGAGAGGGAGGGAGGGGTAGGAGAGAGAGGGAGGGAGGGGTAGGAGAGAGAGAGGGAGGGAGGGGTAGGAGAGAGAGAGGGAGGGAGGGGTAGGAGAGAGAGAGGGAGGGAGGGGTAGGAGAGAGAGAGGGAGGGAGGGGTAGGAGAGAGAGAGGGAGGGAGGGGTAGGAGAGAGAGAGGGAGGGAGGGGTAGGAGAGAGAGAGGGAGGGAGGGGTAGGAGAGAGAGAGGGAGGGAGGGGTAGGAGAGAGAGAGGGAGGGAGGGGTAGGAGAGAGAGAGGGAAGGAGGGGTAGGAGAGAGAGAGGGAAGGAGGGGTAGGAGAGAGAGAGGGAAGGAGGGGTAGGAGAGAGAGAGGGAAGGAGGGGTAGGAGAGAGAGGGAGGGGTAGGAGAAAGAGGGAGGGAGGGGTAGGAGAAAGAGGGAGGGAGGGGTAGGAGAAAGAGAGAGGGAGGGGTAGGAGAGAGAGGGAGGGAGGGGTAGGAGAGAGAGAGGGGTAGGAGAGAGACAGGGAGGGAGGGGTAAGAGAGAGACAGGGAGGGAGGGGTAGGAGAGAGACAGGGAGGGAGGGGTAGGAGAGAGACAGGGAGGGAGGGGTAGGGAGAGACAGGGAGGGAGGGGTAGGAGAGAGACAGGGAGGGAGGGGTAGGAGAGAGACAGGGAGGGAGGGGTAGGAGAGAGACAGGGAGGGAGGGGTAGGAGAGAGACAGGGGGGGAGGGGTAGGAGAGAGACAGGGAGGGAGGGGTAGGAGAGAGACAGGGAGGGAGGGGTAGGAGAGAGACAGGGAGGGAGGGGTAGGAGAGAGACAGGGAGGGAGGGTTAAGAGAGTGGGAGGCGGTAAGAGAGGGAAGAAAGGGCGAAAGAAATGATTTGAGAATGATAACGATGGATTTGTAATGTTAGTCTTATAGACGGACTTTGACCTGATGATCTCAGAAGGATATTAAATCTGGAGAGTATAACAAGGAGAGTATAACAAGGAGAGTATAACAAGGAGAGTATAACAAGGAGAGTATAACAAGGAGAGTATAACAAGGAGAGTATAACAAGGAGAGTATAACAAGGAGAGTATAACAAGGAGAGTATAACAAGGAGATGCATGCAGAACAAGAGACTTTGAACATATGGCCACATTCAAAGAATGAAGGAAGTTCTTGGGTTAGTAGACGTAAAATAGTTAAGGTAGTTTCTATCGTTTTATTAATTTGCATACACCTTGAATATACTTTTCACTGCATCGATAGCAAACAAATTTCCTGCCTGGATAACATTTTTCGTTTTTGGACCACTATACATCACTTGGCTTATTTTTGTGGTAATGGTCCTCTGAGGAGAAGATTTTCTTTGAAAACTCATGAGTTAAGGACTTTAAAGTACTTTGCCTGAACATTGAACTGTAATAAAATTTGATTCGCACCTTATTTTATTCTTTCACTTCATCTATTGCTATTAATGCTCTATCCAGTATATTTAGCTTCATTTTTATCCGGATGTTCACTAATTAAAGATATTAGTTGCCTCTTATATCTTTTGTTGTATTAACCGTATATATATATATATATATATATATATATATATATATATATATATATATATATATATATATATATATATTGTAAATAGTCTGTAAACGATCTTGTTCAATGATTGTCAAAGATAAAAATTCATGAACTGCGTTGAAGCACAAAACATCTAAAATAAATAGGATAGGCTAATTGCATTATTATTTGCAAACAAGCAAAAATTCAACAATTCTATATTCAGTGGCAAAATCATTCTAGTGTCAACAGAGAGAGAAAGAGTGAGAGAGAGAGAGAGAGAGAGAGAGAGAGAGAGAGAGAGAGAGAGAGAGAGAGAAATATAGAAACAAATATGCGACACAATTTCTTCCACTACCACGATGGAGTTATTAGCTCAGTTGGTAGAGCGCTGGACGTCAGTCACTGGGATCTCGGTTTCAAATTCCAGTAGGTCTAGCTGCACTGATAAATAGTAGAGATGATGAAACACGTGTCTGTAGATAAATATATATAATATAGTAATAATTTAATAAATGTTTTGAATTTGTTAAAAAAACAAAAACAAATTTGAAACATTTACTAAATTATTATTATATTTTGATCTCTGGTGATGTATACACTATTGAGCGATTATCCTTACTTCCGTGTTAGTTTAAAGGAATTTATATAATATATATGATTTAATAATTAAATATGTTATATCCACAGACAAGTGCTTGTTTCGTCTTTTCAAGACTCATCAGTGTGGCTATACAGCTGATCCAGCAACTGCATGGATCGAACCTTAGACCTTGGGGCTAACATCCCAATATCTACATCCATGCGCCCAACCGACCAGCTGGATAAATGAGAAGTGTAAATACTGCATTCAGCAGTACTATTCAATTCTTTCTCAGAGGATTAAACCAAGGGAGGGAATCTTAGCATTACTGCTTTAAGCAAAACAGTCAATTATTCTTAAACAGAGTGGCCTCTTCTTTAAGGGAGATGATAATTATAATTTAATAATTAAATAATGCTGTGTTTTTGTGTAGGAGAAATGAAATGACCAGAATACTCAATTATGTATGTCAATGTGTAACATTTTATTGCTATACATTAATTTCATCAGGCAATTAATACCTGCGGTTTCATGGAAACATTGGAAATCCAGCCTGTTGGACTAAAGAATACTGAGTGTAGCCATTCTTCGGGCAATGGTCTGCAAGTGGTTATTTAACACAGACACATCTCAGATCAGCTCACGACAATCAATTGTGAATGTTTGAATAGCTTTTCTTATAAACACAAAGCATAATATGGCTAAGGAAGGATATAATTACATGGGAGGGACTTGTAATGAACACAAATTGTTACGCCCTTTGTATATATATAATTTTGTAATATTGGAATTTAGTGTTTGCATCTGAAACAGTACCACATTCCTCAAACATATGAGGTGTCACATTCGCAAGGAATTTTAAGAAGTCTGCAACATTGGGAATTATTTTCTTATTGCAGTATTAACACTGCTGCCACTATCTACGCCCATAGTGAGAAAGATTTAATTAAAACAGACTTATTAAGAGATAACTAATTATATATATATATATATCTCACTCTTTTGCGATCGAGCACTTTATTGATTTCTTTTCAATATAACCAGACACACACACATTATATATATATATATATTAGAAAACATTGGAATTTGTATTCCGACAAGATACTGTATATCTTGCTGCCTTTTTTTCTTGTTTACACCGTTTTCGTGGTTAATATCCTTGAATTAACGGTTCATTCAGTCCACCAGGCTGAGAACATAAAAAAATCACAAAGAGAAAAATGACCCTCGTACGGGATTCGAACCTGTGCCTCAGACAAGCAAGGTCCACATGTGGCAGATGTCGCCTTTCTA
This sequence comes from Sepiola atlantica, assembly GCA_963556195.1. Classification (NCBI taxonomy): domain Eukaryota; kingdom Metazoa; phylum Mollusca; class Cephalopoda; order Sepiida; family Sepiolidae; genus Sepiola; species Sepiola atlantica. The sequence goes on from OY744519.1 coordinate 65,606,858, forward strand.
CGAGGCTAACGTAACATCAAGTATTTTATATTTGTATTAGAACTTTTTGAACTCATTCTTAGTTACAGTCATAGAGAAGTGTGGCTGACGTGATGATCCTGAACCAGCATCGAGCAGTGGAAGTGGCCCCGATTTGCCTCATCCCCACCATAAAAGGGTCTTTGTCTGGTGTGTAGTTTGAAAATAAGGGAAATATCGAAATCATAGGTGACGGGTGAGGATCAAACTCATAGCCTATGAGAAACCGAATGATTGGCTATTGCACTGCAATAAGCAAATCCACCTTAATAAGACAAAGGTGAATCCACAAATTATCTGTATTCTCATTAGTTAAAAAGAACTGAGATTATTTAACATCTGAAATCTGCTGACTTGGGGAAGACGAGTCAGAGAAAACGTACAAGGATTGTGAGTCGCATTATTTTTGACTGAGGCAACAAGTTAATTATTATTTTCATATTCACTAGGTGAAATTGAGTTTTAACGGTCCTGTTTAAGTCAGAGTTTAAGTGGTGTTCTGATCAAGTTTCAAATCTATTTCAAGTAATTATTTCATCCTTGTTTTAAAAGAATCGAATGACAGTTTTTATGAACAGACAGAAAATGAAATCATGGAGTATAAGTTATCAACCAGACATCTATTCTGGTTCGGTAATGGCCTTCAACTTCTATCAGCAACATCATCCAATAAAATACTAAAACCTTCTAAAATCCTACTGGTTGCCGAAAAGACAAGCTCCAGTACAGCTATAAATGACAAGGATAACACAGACATTTGCTTTGAATATATATATATATATATATATATATATATATATATATATATATTCTAGATTGTCTTAACCTACAAAATCTTTTGATTTTAATGGCGCTATATATATATATATATATATATATATATATATATAGCAAGCCCACACAAGATTTGGTTTAAAGCTCCCATAATTCATACTAGAATTGCCCACGTGGATTCATGGTGTAACGGTTAAAGGTGTTGATTAACAATTAGTTCTAAGTGGTAGTCTTCTGGAGGTTGAGGGTTTAGTACTACACACGTTACTCACTAAGAATAACAATATTAACACTTCTACAGTCATCCCTGAGGGAACAAGAATAATCAACCCCCACTGATTAAATGAAGGGTTCAGTTTGAAATTCCATATAAGTTCCAAATTCTTAACGATGCATCTGAAGAGGTTACGTCGGCCAAAACGTAGTGAAAATAACCAAAATAAGAAAAGCAGTCCGAATAATCCATATACAGATTTCAAACCATATGTTTGTTCAGATAGAAAAGCTTACGATATACAGGAGAATGTAGCAAAATATGTCTTTTCTGTAAAAAGGAAAAAAAAATATATAGATTGGCCTAGAAATGAATACCCAGACTATTTTCCTTCTTTTCCTTCTAAAACCAAATATGCAGAGATCTTACAATTTCGTGTGGAACATTATACAATTAAAACAGATTTTCTTTGGTATTATTTTTCGTTGCCAAATTCTACGACATTGAAATCCAGTAAGTAAAAATGTGGTGTAGCCTAATAAAAAAAAAATAAAAAAATGACTTCAATGTTAACAAAAAATGAACAAATACATATATAAATCTCCTTATCTCTATGTGAGTAGCATGGTGTAGTGATTACAGGCACAGACAATGGGCTCAGCATTTCAGGTTTAAGTTCTGTTGGGGAAACTACATCAATTTCACTAATACCCTTGGGAAAAGTATGGATCCAGATATCTTCCCTCCAACTATCAATTAAATAACAGAGTAGACTAAACTGAAGCCCTGATTGTACAAGTAGTCTAAGAGAAGGAAAAACAAAATATCAGCAGTCTTTCTCTGCTTATCCCAGCATTGTTTCCAATCATCCTGAACTTTTTGTTACTGTACTCAAACAATGATGGTTCAGGAGAGGTGCAGTTTGAGATTGTGCAACCCTTGCTTTATTTTCGACTCCACATATTCATCATCTCTAGAGGCTGAATAGAGGCCTTATATATATATATATATATATATATATATATATATATATATATTTTAACGTACTTCACCCCAAACAAGGCAGGCTGCCACTGTAGACGTAAGGGGCTACTGAGAAAAAATAAAAGCGGAGAAGGTTGGGGGGGGGGTCAACATAAACTGGGATTTGTGCAGCAAGATTTCTGTTAACATTAATTTTAAATTTCTGCATGTCAGTACTGACGGGGAAACAGGGGGCAGGGAGGGAGTTCCAGAGGCCAGCAGCACAAGGAAAGAAGCTATTTGAGTAGAAAGCTCTCCGGCATCTGGGGACCTCCACAGTGAATGGATGGGATTTAGTTGATTGTCGAGTTGGTCTAGTGAATTTACGTCGAGGGGGCACTAGGGTAGCCAATTCATCAGAGCATAATCCATATATATATATAGGATGATTCAAATAATTTTCCCCGATTATGATACAATCACCGATTCTGTTATAAATTACTGATTCTGATACTTTAAAAATTTCAAAATATTTAGCTATAGAGTTGGGTTTTCTTGAATAGGGTGAGGGGGGGGGGGGTCGGATTACTGTAAAAGTCTATGTAATATGTGCATATATTTTCACAAACATAATACACTTGTGTGGGTGATCTATAGATTTTAGTTTTACTGGTAGTTTAAAAACAATAAATATTTATCATAAATACGAACTTTAGGAAACTAATGAATAAAAAAAAATTTTTTTAATCGTATTTGGCATCAAAAAATGAGCACAAATTTTCCTGATTCCAATACGCCAAAAAGTTCAGGTTAATCGTCCCAACACTAATTATATATATATATATATATACATATATACATATATACACACACACATTTTATTTTTATATAATATGATTAAGATTTCATCAAATAGTACCAGAGTTCCACAAAACCAACCCTCCACTCAGAAAACGAACTAGAACAATGGTTCATAAACTTTAATATAGAAACTAAGAACTCAGACGCTCTTAAAAAAATTCTCAAAACCATTATCTCACCGGTGTTGATCGTTCTTTGCAAAAAAAAATAAGGGTCTGGTGATCTTTACCCGGGATCACTGTGTAATTATATACATATTGGAGAGTTAAAACTTAATAAATATTGAAATGATATAATCTTACGATCATCAGAAGACTAAGTGCAAATAAAGGTTAAAAAAAATTCAAAGAAAAGAATATCGGCCTTTGTAAACAATTTCCAAATTAAAATTTTAAAAGTATGCATGTCTGTCTTTTAAGCATTTAAAGCTTGCATATTGCTATTTATATAAGCCAGTCATTTTGAAATTCATAGAAGAGGTGTAAGGAATATTAAAGATATACTCATTAAACCTTATGTCTAGAATCATTATCTCAATTTTGATCAAAATCCATTACATGATTTTGATGCTAGAAAATGTCGAAATTTTAAGGCTTAAGTGAAATTGAAATTCAGGGAATATTGCTTAATTGGTGCCTAATGACTATGAATCAAATTCAATGCAAATCTGAAATATTAGGATTTTTAAATGGGAGGTTGCACCTATATTATGTTCCTCTAAAAACCTTTTAAATCCTGTAAAAAACCTGCAATTTGAGGAATATTTATTATTTGATGGATAATTCCTATTGTTCAAAAGTAACTAAATTTTCACAAAAGGCTTCCACCTCCTTCGCATAAAACTAACTTAAACTAAATATACCCCGTACACCGAAAAACTGTATTGCAAAATTCATAATCGGTTAGTTTAGCAATGAATCCATACATACAAATGTATTAACATACCTAACTTTATATCTCTATCATATAAAGGGCAGTTGTGTGTGTATGTACAGCTAAATGTAAAAAACTTCAAGACAAGCACCCACAAAGTTGGTATATTCTTGATCAGCATTGTCCTGGATGTATATTTAAAATTAAAAAAATATATATTCATTCTTTGGGGGTCAACTGTTATCTATTATATAAAGGAAAAGTGAATGCCTTACATCATCATTTTCAATACACTAAAACAAGAGAGAGGAATGGGCTAGGTGGAGGTGAAAGAGAGGTGAGGAAGGAGGATGAGGGAAAAATGGAAAAGAAAGAGGCAGATTGAGAGAGTTAGAAGTCTTACTATAAAGATATTACACACTTTAACCTCTATTTTTTATGGCTCCGGGCAATATATAATAAATGGTAAAATGATGTACTTAACATTTTACTTCAGTTTAACAGTTAACAAATCAAAAATGTCTGACTGGGATTAATCGTTTTTCAGTTGATGCCCGTCGGACACACTTCGGATAACCAGTGATGACGTGAAGGTGTTGGTGATATAAAAAGAAAACCAACCCTAAAAATTGGAACAGAACCAAATTAAAACAGCAGATCTGGAGCAAACAAAGAGCTCAATATCCTATCAGATAGAGCTATGACAATTAATGATAATAAATTGTACTTACCTTAATGCTTTACAACAGGTTAACAACATCACCGATAATTATAAGTGTGTCCGACTGGAATCAATAGAAATCAATCAATCGTTTTTTGTTTGATGCCAGTTAGACAAACTTCTGATGATCTGTGATGTGCAACTGTATTAGAGTGTTTAGCTAAGTACATTTAAAAGGTTAGCTATGCTTATATGTTCATATATTTGTATGTACAGGATTCACTCCTGAACTAATTAACTGATCATTATGAATTTTAGAACACAGGTGCTAGGCATAAGGGGGTGTAATATGGGCTATATTTAGTTTTAGTTTTATTCAAAGAGGATTAAAGGGGTGGAAGCCTTCTGTGAAAATTCAAATACCTCCTATTTTGATAATTTTTAAACAAAAGGTATTAGATATCAATTGATAAATATTCAAATTTCCGTCTCTTTTGAGTATTGTAAATGAGTTTTAGGAGGCATAATATCGACATAACCTCCCATTTGAAAATGAATATATTTCAGATTTGTATTGAATTTGATCCATAGTCATTATACACCAAATAAACCAGATTCCCTGAATTTCAATTTTCTCTCAAGACCCCTTAAGCCTTAAATTTTAGACATTTTCTAGAATTAAAACCATGTAATACATTTTTGATTAAAATTAGAATAAGAATTTTAGATGTACGGTTTAGTATTATTATATCTTGATTTTAATCTTCATAAGAGGACATAAAAGTGGTGCAGACTGTTCTGTTTGGGGAATTAATTTGACACATCCTGAGACGGGTATTCCTCGACTATATAATATATATATATATATATATATCGAAGTGCCACAGTAGATTTCGAATGGCATCTCATTTTTGTAAGTGATCTAACGATTTTCTAACATAGTACTACTACTAATAGTAAAAGCGGCAGATCAGTAATTAATTTTTTTTATAGAAATGGAAAATAACAATTCCTTCGCATAAATTGTCATAAATAAAATATTTGAAGAACTTACATTTCTCTATTTATAGAAAAAAGGAGGGAGCGAAGAGCAAAGATACAATGCTTGTGCCATTTTTTGCTCTATTGAGATGAATGTGATAGCAATGCTTAACAACCATTGGAATGCATAAGTAGCTTGTGGAAGTTTTATTGGTTCAGCAAACCTAACAATTCTAATCAAGTACAATCCAAAGGAAGAACTGGGTCAAACAGGAAGGTCATGGCAAAAGCAGTATCATCATCACCATCACCACTGGATACTCAGTATAACTTTACAATATGACAAAGAAAAAAGGACTGGTGTAGCACTACAGTGGACATTCTGTGAGGCGAGCAGATGATTCAAACAGCAGCTCATTATGTAGACATCTTGAGTCTTGTTGGTTTGATCAAACGTAGCAGTCGTTCATTTTCTCTTCTTTCGTTGTTATTGTCTTTGTTAAATAACAAAAAAACGTTATTAAAAATGACAGCACAAAATCAATTGTACTTAATGCTTTCAGAGGTTTTATTTTTCAGGCTTAGATCTGATGACCTCAGAAGAAGATTAAATGTGGACAGTATAGGTAGATGTGTGCCGATGGTAAGGTGACATTGAAATAACGGATCAGAGTTTTTGAGTTAATAGATGTAGAACAGTTACGGTAATAAGTTCAGGTCACAGGGGAAGGCCAATTAAAATATGGGAGACACTGGTAAAAATAGACCTGAGAGAAAGAGGAATAAATGAAGATCTGGACAGAGATAAATTACATTGGAAGTCACCTCCTTACAGCCGTCTAATGCTTGCCAGCATGTAAACCGAACATGATGATGATGAGTACACAATATAAGTAATACTCTCAACCTGTCACTCAATTGGGAAGAGCTGTCCCAAAGCATGATTACTCTCTACTGCAGTTCAGGAAAAAGACAAAGATTTGATCAGCTTATCCGCTACATGTCAATGGCAATTTCCTGTCTATAATGCAATATTTTGACATGTAGCCCTAACTGTAATTTTTTGTTTTTAACTTCCAATGGAATTTTCCACTTTCTTATGACTCTAGCCTTATGTTGAAAGTTCTGTTCTTCAACTTATTTTTAGACACCCACATCTAAACTTGCAATACTGGGAGTTTAGAGAGGCTGACTGGCTGAGCTAGATCACATGTTAAGAAAGACAGTTTGTTTGAAAAAGACTTAAATGGCAGTCAGTATCATTCAACTGGAACGTTCGTCTTTATTACCAACTGAAAAGAGAAAGTTCATAGGGGTTTATTCTGTGACCAATAGCCCTGCCGGGGAAACTGATGAATAAAATGACCTTATGAATTTTCGGTGTATTCATGTTTTTCTATTTGTCTCATCAGCTATGAGAAATGAAGTTCAAAATAGCCACGTGGATCCACATGAAACAATGAGAAGGAATATCAAACATTAATACAAGGTGTTGTTGGTGTGTCATTAGAGAAAAGGCATACCAAGTTCTGAACCCATTTCAGCTCAAGCTGAGAGCTTTAATAATATATATTCATTTCTAGCTTGAACTAATCCAATTTTAGTCAAATATGTTGAAGCATAATTGGCTATGAACCACAGATATCCAACTTCAACAGAAAATAGATTGATTGTCTAACCAATCTGAACATACACTGTTTCTACTTTTCAATTAATGACCAACTACATGCTTTTCAAAAAGAACAGTCAATTCAATAACTATTGCTGAACTAGAAAACAATTATTATATCAGAGCATCAAACTTCCAAAACTACTGCAACAATAAAAATAGATTTGTACAGTTTTTTGTCTTATAAGATTTGGAATAGAGGCTGCACTAATTTTGGTCATGTGAAATTTAAAAAAATAAAAACAAAATTCACATTGCTGCCTATTAGATATTTTCCTTAAACTCTAATCTGTGGCACTCAAACCAAACTACGAAGAACTAGTGTTAAGGGGGATGGGGCAATCCATAAAGCATCTACAATGTTTTTTTCATTAGTAAAAACATTTTTTTTGTTAAATATTTAACAAAATAAAAATATTTTCAAAATGGTTAAGTAGAAATTTAGGATTAAAAATGATACCTTTTTTTGGAAAAAGGAAAAAAATGTATTGTTTGGATCATCTGGACTCCTATTGGTTGTTAGATTCACGTTACGGCCGATGTAACCTCTGACCTTCTTTAAGTGTATCTTGTCCAACTGGAATTATGAACTGATCCTGTTCTTTTACCAAGACCAGATAGAAATGTCATGTTATTTTAGATATCACTTGTAAAAAGGAAGTGGCATGGTGTAATGCCCACAAGCCCGGGCAGTAGGCTTGGCATACCAGGTTTGATTTCTGTCAGTGCTATTGCATCAATTTCACTAATACCCTTGGAAAAGGTATGAATCCATATACCCTCTCTCCAGCTATGGATTAAATAATAGGATAGACTAGACTCAAGTCTTAGTTGTGCAACTAATCTAATAGAAGAAAAAACTCTGAAATAACACTAGTCTTTCTCTGCTTATCCCGGCAATGTTTCCAGTATTCTTGGACTTCTTACCACTGCACTCAAGAAATTCCGGTTCAGGAGATGTGTGGTTTGATATTGTGAAGCAAGGGTTGTGCACAGGTCCCCTTACATGGGGTGTCCATTGTCTCCCGGGAGTGAAAGGACGTGTTTTTATTTTCAGCTTTTTAGTAAGGATTGAACTTTCAACCTACTGTCACTTAGAATCAACACTACTAACCATTAGACCATATGTCCATGTGGACAATTCTAGAATAAATTTTGGGACCCTTAAGCCTCATTTTGTGTAGGTGTGTAGTATCACTACTTATTACTACATACGGGTTTTTTGAGTTTACTAGAAGGTTCCCAAGTTCGAAAAGATGCACTTGAAAAAGGTTGAAGCTTATGCCGGCCGAAACATTGTAAATATAACAAACAAGATGAAAATAGTGATCTAAAATATTTTGAAGAAAAAGAAAAAAAATGAGACATAAGAATTTTTTTGTGAATGTTAGAGTAATTCTAACCTGAGATTATTTTCATTCCCACGTTGAAATTAATGAAATAATACGTATAGAATGAATTGGTATTTCTGATTAAAACTCCGGGAAAAGAGCAACATTATCAGTTGATTTAGAGTATTTTGAGAATTATTTTACTGATAAAAGACCAGGATGTTTTTTTAATCTGCTTTATGGGAAAGTGTTAATTAACATATATTGGAGTGATGAGGGTCGTTGTACATGAAAGAAAAAGAAAAGCATTTACATTTTAAATCCCCCCTCCTCCTACAAAAATACATTGATATAACAAAAGATATGACAAATGCCCTAGACTAAAATTAGCAGGCATTTTTCTAAGAAATTGTGATTGAAAATAAATAAAGTAATTTATGATGTACTTTAAACAAAGTTTTACTTACAGAAAATTTGCTTAACGACAAGAGATGTCATTAAGTTATATTTTTTTCATGATATATCATTTATCTGTATATTTATAAAAGTGAGACATTTGTCGCACTTACACTGAGATTAAAAGGCCAACTTCCTGTTCATGATAAAAGAATAATAGCTTTCCAATATACTCAGTCATGCTTCAATAATCAACATCCGAAGGTTAACTAATTTGCACATTGCTTTGCAAAATGAACTCTCATTAACCATTTGTTTTTCTTTTCTTATTCGATTATGGTTTTCATTTTAGCCACAGTTTTATTTCCAATGATTTTCTAAATCGTCGATAAAGGCTTAGCATATTGGGTAAAAAGACTTTTCGGTTAATTTACTTCTAGGAGTCACGATTCTTGGTTTCCTCAATTTTCCCAGGCAACACCGGGACATGGATCCTGCTAGTATATATATCTATATATATATATCTATATCTATATATCTATCTATATATATCTATATCTATATATCTATATCTATATATGTGTGTGTGTGTGTGTGTGTGTGTGTGATTTATAGAAGGTTTACCGAAGCATTCCGTTCAGGTGGTTATACATCACCACAAAAGACTGCTTATTTCAAAGTTCATAAATAAATAATACTTTGAAATAAAGTCTTTTGTGGTGATGTATAACCGCCTGAACGGAATGCTTTGGTAAACCTTCAATAAATCACATATAAATGCTCTGTACCCTGAAAATGAGTATCATCGAGCTTATTTTTATTGACCTAATCCCGGTCTTCACTGAATAAACTATCTTCTAAGTGAAAAATCTAAATCTATATATATATATATATATATATATTCTTGGGTATCCATCAACTGATGGTGAAACAGTCATATTTTTTCATGCGGCTTATTGTATATGCAGCATGCCAAACCTGCATATAGTCCATGGTACTCCACTGGTTATGTCCTCCCATTGTCAAATATATATGGAACTGGAATTACTGCTACCCATGGAATAGTAGAATTTCTGGTCAAGGTTTGCTCCTCTAGATCTGCCATGTTCTGTCTATGCATATTAGCAAGGTAACCTCAAGAAAGATGTGGCTTCTCACCACGCACATGCGGTCTGTCACTAGTGAGAGTCTATATTTAGTGCTGGGATGCATGAAGATCAGTCGAGGACACACACACACACATATATATATATATATATATATATATATATATGAGAGATAGAGGATTTCTTATGGTGTGTATAATTTGATTCTGTGTCGAGAAAACTATTTTTTAAATAAATAAAAACGCCTCCGACATATCCGATTGGTTAACTGTTAGTATTATACGTTTTATATTCTCTATAAAATTCTAACAGAGACTAAATAGTCAACCATGGATCACTGCTGTCTTAGCTCATAGAACTTACTATTTTAATTTTTATCAACGGAATAGATGCCCTGAAACCAAAACTGCCCTAGAACTGTCCACAACTGCTGTAAATGGGTTATAGAAAACGTGAAAGAATCTTATGCAGAATTTGTTAAAGCCAGAATTGCTGCATAGAGGCTTGATTCTTGCGAGTTTTGGAAAATATCAAACAGGTTGCTGAGCAGATATAACACCTTTATTCCATCCGTAATTAATAGTCCTGAGGTGATATCCTCAGCATCTGATTAAGCCAAACTTTTCACAACGAACTTTGCTACAAACTCTACTCTTTACGATCAGGGCCAACAACTTCCAGAATTACCCCCACAACTGTAAATATGTTTAGTCATATACACATATTGGTTCAGGACGTTGCCAAACTTATCAGGAACCTCGATGCAAGCAAGGTAACTTGTCCAGACAATGTTCCAGTCATTGTGTTTAAGAAGCTGCTATGGGAACATGCTCCTATTCTTACAAAAATTATACAATTGTTGGTCTGCCCGGTACCTAAAAATACTGGTGATCAGTCCTCTGCATCTCAGTACAAACCGATCAGTATCCAATGCACCATGAGCAAGCTACTTAAATCTGTGATAAATCAAGCAAAAACAATATACTTAGTGACAAGCAATATAGATTTTGTACTCTAAACTGTAATATCGCACAGATCAGTGAATCTTAATGAGGGTTTTGTTTCTAGAGCAATAGCCATTGACATATCAAAGGCTCTAGATAGGGTTGGAAAAAAAAATGGGTTGCTTACAAACTTACTAGCTATGGAATCTCTGGCAATGCCTTTGCAACCACCAAATCTTTTCTCTCGGATAGGTTTATAAAAGTAGTTGTTGATATGCAGAGGTCAGAAGCACATAGAATACATGTAGGCATGATTAAGTATCTATTTTGGAGCCAACACTCTTCGTGATCATCATTAATGATCTGCCTAATATTCTGGAATTATTTGTTGATATCTATGCAGACGACAACTGTTCATAGCAACATCTTGAAGAGCATTAGTGATCAAGATCTTGCGGATTCACCTTCTTTGGATCTGGAGCACATGGTGCATTGGGGAAAAAGTGGCTTGTTACTTTTAACACCTCTCAAACCAAGCTTCTCTCCTTTCACCACCAACACTTGGATCCCTGTTTTTCTCCAATTGAAATTAATAGCTCTCTCCTTGAAAAAGCCCTTTATTTTGATAAGCTCTAAGGACTGACTTTCACTCCACATCTAAAATGGAAGATGCATATCCAGTTTAGTGTTTCTAAGGTTGCTGGAAAAATGGTTGGATTATTCTACCACTCCAGATGCAACCCTCTAAAGAGTCAGATACATCCTAATATGGAATACTGCTGCCACATCTGGGAAGGTGCTGCACAGAGCACTCTTTTCTGCCTTGACAGATTTTGAAATCTGGGAGGGGAGTGATCTCTTCTCTACAATCCCTTTCTTACAGAAGAGACGTTGCTAGTCTTTCTCTACTCTATCATTATTTCCATGGAAGATGCTCGACTGAGCTCCAATCTCTGGTTCCTCCTTTTAAGACAGTCACAGTAAGAACTCATCTTCTACTGCAATGGCAAAAAAAAAATTCCTTTCTTTCTGGACGTGTCTAACGTCACGTGGAAATTCCATGGACAAAGCTTCTTTGCAAGGACTTTCCACCTGTGAAACACATTACATTGGGACGGCTTCCCTGTTAATTACAACTTGGTCATCTTTAAATCCAATGTAAACAAATTATTGTCATTATCTACTCCATAAGAACTCAAATACAGTTCATACCTTTGATAAATCAAGGGAGGCGCGAGAGCGCTCTATCCCTTAATAGACTTCACAAATGGCCTATGCTGGAAATCTCATTTCTTTGATCAATCATTACTCAAAAACCAACAAGCCAAATTAGTTAAAACTTTGCACAAAATTTTTATTTGATAGGTTCTATAAGTGTGTAGAATTTCAGCATCATTAGTCAAGGCAACCCAGAGATCCAGAAAGTTCAATCATGAAATCATGTTATCTGTGTGTATGTACGTACGTGCCAATCTGCATCTCATCAACTATTTGATGGATTCAGCTGATTTTTGGCAGAGATAGAGGTTCTAGGGTCTAGTTGATGGCATTTTAATTTCAGTTTACCATATACCTTAGTTTTCCAGAAAATTCCAAAAAACCTTAAAAATGACCAGTATTCATACACTTTATTCTATATCTTATCGACCATTTGATGGATTCAGCTGATTTTTGGCAAAGATAGAGGTTCTAGTGTCTAGTTGATGGCATTTTAATTTCAGTTTACCATATACCTTGATTAGTCAAACTACCAACTATATCAGTTATGAGAAGGCATTGTATTGAGGCATAGGCCTTTACAAAAGTAGTGACATTCCATGAAAAATGCCAGTATACTGAAATCATATGCCCTTAATAGGGTTAAGATGAAAATTCATATACACTAAATGTACAAAAGCAAGGAAATTCCCAAATTTTTACACTTTAATTGTCATTAAGGGTATGCGAGCACAACAGGGCTATGTATTTTACTGGTAGGAATTTTTCTTCAGCACACCTCACACACTTCATCCACTCATGCATAGAGATTTATACTGTAGTGATGTGATAATGAAATGGTTTGGTTGATATGTAGTCATACCCTTAATTAATGATAATAAAAGTGTAAAAATTTGGGAATTTCCTTGCTTTTGTACATTTAGTGTATATGAATTTTCATCTTAATCCTATTAAGGGCACATGATTTCAGTATACTGGCATTTTTCATGGAATAGTGTTACTCATCTTTCGGCTGGCAATCATTTCAGTCTTATTAACCCTTATCCTTGAGTTGCTTTTGACCTTGTCAAGTGGGGAACCAATAGTAGAAAAAAAAAGAACTATTGATTTTCTACATGCTATATATATATATATCCTTGTGAAAAAGAAATAAAATAGTACTTATCTTGCTTCTAAAATCGTTAAAACCACTTAGAATGGAATAGTCAATTACACAATTTAAAACAATTTCCACCCACTTGTGCTGATGATTTCACATAAACGGATTACACCCATCTGGGTGTGTGTGTATGTATAAATGCATCGGTGTGTGTGTGTCCATATCAATAAAACTATACTGAAAAACTGAAAGGACGTATTTTGAAAATTAGAAATGTATTATCAATTCAAAAATATTTAGTTGGGTGGAATCAATTTGCTTAAAAGATAAATTCCTATATTTGAAAAACGGAAAGTGTTTGAATTTTTTAAAAATTCGTTAACAAATATTAATTAAGGTCATTATTTTCTTTTGTCAGAGTGAAACATTAATAAAGCTTAAAAGCTATAGAAATAATGCATACATATATATATATACACACACAGAATACCTTCTTTGAGACGTTTTATTATATAAGACCAACAATTAACTCTTTAGATATTCTTTCAGTAGCTTTTCATGTTCTCTCAAGGGTACAGTTTTTTTTTTCATACTGATGGAATAAAGAATATTTTCAATTGTTATTTCAACGTTTTTAATTTCATTTGTCCTAGCCATTTTCAAGGAATTATATGATAATATCAATATCAGGAATAATATAATAATATCAATATCAGGAATAATATAATAATATCAATATCAGGAATAATATAATAATATCAATATCAGGAATAATATAATAATATCAATATCAGGAATAATATGAATTATATTACCAAGTTTGCATGTTTGGTGTAAATTCGGTAGATAGTTTGTTCTGAATAAAAAACTGCTCATGATTATTAACAGTAATAATAATAATGTCATTTTACATGAATTATTTCAACAATAAAATAACCCTATTTATTAAAAATATTAATGAAACTTTAATTTTTCATTTCAGTTAGGATGCAATGATCTCATTAGCAGCTAAGTCATGTAATAATAGAAAGTAAATCCTCAAAGGTGTCGTCTCAGAAAATAAAATGTTTTTTAATTTTTAAATAGTGATTGTAATGGAATAAAAATATTGAAGCTCATTAGTAAATTCCATTGGTAAGGGAAAGATCAGTAATTGTGAAAAAACTTGAAAATAAAAAAAAACAAAGAAAAACTAAAGATTTGTTAGTTTTATACAATGAAACATCAGTATAAATATATGCATGAAAGATCATAGATGCACACATGAGGATAGATGAAAGGTAAGAAATAGAAGAGAGGTTTTTGATGCATGACAAGAACCATCTGCATTTAGAAAATCAAGAGGCATGTTAAAACTGAGGACGCAAGCAAAGGATAAGGAAAAAAGAAATCGAGATCTTATGGGATGTTAAAAAAGAAATCGAAAAATTATGGGATGTTAAAAAAGAAATCGAAAAATTATGGGATGTTAAAAAAGAAATCGAAAAATTATGGGATGTTAAAAAAGAAATACTTATTTTTTAGTGAAAAAAAGATAAAGATGCATTTTTTTTTCACGCCTAGAGCTAAAAGTAGCAAGTGACAATTCGCACAACATTGATTGAACAGCGAGAGCAAAGCGGGGTTAATAGCATTGGTAACGTAGCGGCAATTTTGGGTAAGCAATATGAGAAGTGAGAAATAGTTACCCCAGTTTTGCTGCGTCTAAGGACCTGAAATAATCAATTGAGACATTGAAACATTTTGATTTTATGAAAAGTAAAATAATTAAAAAAACAAAACAAATACGGAATAACAAATCTCCATCACATCACACAAAAGTTAGTTAGTCAAAAAAACTGCCGGACGAATTCATTTAAAGTATTTAGGGCAATTGAGAAAACAAATAGCAAGTCAGACAACCCCACCTTCAATCTCTTGCCATAAGGAGACGTTTTCTGCTTTCTCTACAGTTATATGCTTTTTCTTCCCTTTTATCTTTTTGTTTTTTAAACTTTTAAGTTTCAGACATTTTCTTTCTCTCTTTCTTTATTTCTTTCTTTATTTTTTTTTTAACTTCACCAATTCAGACATTATTTTATATTAGAGCAACCTAAAGATTTGTTTTCCATCATATTTTTTTTTTGGGAGGGGGGGGGAGTACATGTTGTTAGAGAGAATAGTCTGAAAATCCCAAGCAATATATTTAAATATTCTGGGTGATTTTCCAGTATTTATTTCAATTTCATAATAAAACTAGCAAGAAGACCCGATGTTGCTCGGGATTGAATGAGGATCACTACTATGTACTTTTTCACTATGCTGATAACATCATATTAATTTCTTTGTTTTTACTGCCCCCTCCTTCTCCCGTTTCGTCTCCTAACATAGTCATAGGAAACTGAAATGTTGGAAAATCTGAATTAGTGTCTTTACATTTCATTAAAATCGGATATATGTATTTGAAGTCTTAAGGGGGTTCTGCCCCCATGGATCACTTAGAGATGGGGCACGTAGATATTCGACACAATAAGTAACGTAGAGACTACTTCCATTGCCTTTCCCAGAAAATTTAATACACATGATTTAAATTTAATCAAAATAGGATATATTTTGCATTTTTAAGGGGGTTATGCCCCCATTGTCCCCTTAGGAGTACACTTAGAGATTTGGGAATACTTCCATTGTCTTCCCCAATAAATTATACATTTTATGTAGATTTATGTAAATTTTATGTAGATTCCCTAACCTTTCTTTCTATAGGGAACACACAAACAGACAGGCATTGAGTTTTATATATTAAGAAATTATGAGAAATGGCTACACGAATCCAAACATGTTTTGATCATAGCTATTATCTAACATATAACGTTATCTCATCTGATTTTCAAATTTAGACTCAAATAGCATTTAAGCTCTAAAAACAAACTTTGCTTCTGACTGTCAAGAGACATCACCATCCACTGAGTCAACTACTTAGATGTCAACGAGAGAGATGACTGTTTGCTGTCGAAAATTTGTGGGGATCGAAGAATTACCCTCGTAATGTTACATTCCTACAAGCATTTATTATTTCTGAAAATAAGACTTTAGTTACAAGGTTCTAATGGGCACATTCTCTGTGGTTATGTGTGTCTGTCAGGCACACTTTTTTTAAAACAAATATCTTAATTTCATTTATAAATAGAAAATATTGCATTAATGCTAAATAATAAATTCCCAACAAATAAATCGGACGCCATGACCGGATATTGAAACTGAAACCTTGAGATTTTTAGTGTGACGTTCTACCAACTGAGCTTTTTGCACTTATAAACAAATCTTAAAAGATTACCATGACAATATAATTATAGCTTTGGCATGACGTCATAGATTTATGATTTACGTCATGTTTCAAAACATGAATTCAAACATAAGCGATTAAAACAAAATAATGAATGGGTAAACATTATCAATAGCGTTTGAAATTATTTTCATAATCCAAAACAATTTATTTTGCTTTAATTAATGTACTGTATGTAGTTATTTTCACAATTATATAATTCTAGAAAAGTAAATAGGAACACCCTCTCGCAGAAAGCGAGAGAGAAGGTGATGCGGTTGCCTCGCAAAAATATGCGATCAGAGGGAGCATATATTTGCTAGTCCACTTATAATATAACAAACACTGTCTGTCTATCTTTCTGTCTGTCCGTCCGTCGCAGATAATTTTTGTAAACATGACAAATACATTAGGGCACATATTAACGACTAAATAAACAATAAATAATTTCAACGCCGTCGCCGTGATTAGAACTCGCAACCGTAACGTCAAAGAGGAATTGGACGAATTTGTCCGACACTACCACTGGGCCACAAAGACAAGTTGAAAAAACCTTTCTGATTTAACTACTTAAAGAAATGTTTTTTTTCCACTTTTTCCAGTTAGCAATGAATGATCGTATCAAAACTGGTTTTTCATTATAGTTTGCGCTCGTTTTTTTATGGGTGGGGTGGGGGGAAAAATGTCACCCCCCCAATTTTTAAAACTTTTTTTTAACTAAAAATGTCTCACCACCCAAGAACGCGGCAGCCTAGCAAAAATAGACGACCGTTAGGGAGTCTATTTTTACTAGTTCACTTATAATATAACGAGCACTTTCTCTGTCCGAGTTTGAGAATTTTGTAAATGTAAGAAAAACATTAGGGCACATCTTAACAACTAAATAATACATAAATAAACAAATAAATTTGACGTCGCAGTCGTGATTCGAACATTCAACCTCGACGTCTTAAGTCAAATTGGAATATTTTAGTCTGCAGCTCTAACGACTGAGCCAACCTGCCAAAGATAATAGAAGGATTTTTGATTCACATAGTTAATGCTGAAGAAATGCTTGTTTCCCGTTTTTACTTACTGAAAATGAATGATCTTAAAACAAGGCTATGTAATGAAGAAATGCTTTTTTTTGTTTATTTAAATTTATAAATTATTTTAAAAAAAACAAAAAAAAACGTAATTGATTCCAAACCGAAGTAAATAATATTTTTAAAAAATAAATTATACTTTTTTTTTTTGCAAATTCTGTTATTGTGAGATCTCATGCCGTGACGAGATTTAGAAAGAAATCTAACCATAGTTGATAGTCGGGCATTTAAACCGACATCTAACAGAACGAAAAAGGAGTAAAAAAAACAAAGTGGCAACAAAGAAATGTTATGCAAGGCAAGATAATTTACTCTTCTACTAACTTGAATAAGTTTATTTGTGTTTTAACTTATTTTAAAGAGTTTTTTTTGTTCAAAACAAACCTGGTGTCCACCTGTGCAGTTAGAAAAAAGAAAAATGTCTGTTCATGCGCCCAGCACGGGGATCTTTGATAATTGGTGAAAAATCGAAAAATAAACAAAATAGTCTTAGAAACACATTCAATAAATTTCAACAATCATGGGAAAATGTAATGTTCTACCAGTATTTTGCTAATATTTTGTTTTTTGAGCGATTATCGAAACTCTGTAATTTCAGCCATTTTTTCTGTTCTAACTGTTTGAACAAAAAAAAACCCTTTCATAACATTTAGCTGTTGCCTATATATTTTTGACTCGTTTTTCGTTCTTTTAGCTGTCGTGGGCAGCACTTTTTATATTCACCGGAGGCGCCAGTAGGTGTGACTCAAATTAACCAATCAATCGCAATCATTTTAAAATTGATATTTCACCTTCATTATTAAAAATGAACACCGAATTGTCATTTTAGAGGCCAAATTCAAACTTACAATTCTATGAATAGAAGAGTAGACCATATGGTGATTGTGCAGTATGGTTACTGACTGAGCTAACTGACTGAACTTATGAAAGTCTTTCAAATTAACTCACTTAAACAATTCACTGAACTCGCTCGGTTGACAGTGGAACTCTTCAGAGTAGGAAGAGACGCGGCAGCGTAGCAAAAATATACGACTGCAGGGAGTATAGTTTATATTGTCTATAATATAAATGCGGTGTGCCTGTCTCTCTCAATACATGTAAGGCTTTGCTTTTAATTGCAAACATTTT
Organism: Sepiola atlantica; assembly: GCA_963556195.1. Taxonomy (NCBI): domain Eukaryota; kingdom Metazoa; phylum Mollusca; class Cephalopoda; order Sepiida; family Sepiolidae; genus Sepiola; species Sepiola atlantica. The sequence continues at coordinate 65,625,480 of OY744519.1, forward strand.
ACGAGGAATCAAATGGCTATATTAGGTTTTATGTTATTTAAAAAAATAAAATGGTAATATTGGATACTAGGCTGGGAGCATAAATACACATGGTCCTCACCGGAAATGCCTGCTAGTAATCCATAATCTTCTACTTTTCTCCAGCTCTTCTGAACACTAGCCTAGTCTAATAATACTAAACTAGCAATATCCTATTAGTTTTTCCAGGTCATTTTTACAGTTTTCCTTTGTCCTTTCTGCTGCTGGCTTCTTCTAGACACCCAATGTTTTTTGTGCTCTATATTTTTGCATGAATATTAGAAATAGTGAACTCATTTCGTTTTTGATAGATAAGGGTATATATGATATATAAAAACAATTACTTCAGATAGATTCTCATAAGATTTTATTCCAAAACAAAAAGTTCAATATTTAAACCTTTAAAAATTTCTTTCAAATTTGCAGTTGCTCTGAAACAGTATTATATAACTGATCTGTATTTTGTTATATATATATATATATATATATAGCATGTATCACAAGTTAGTTGAAAAAACCCATTTAAATTCTCGGTCATAGGTTCTACAAGAACTAATATGAAGTATTTTATTCAAATACTATACATTATACCATCTGTTGAGGATACCCGGGTTTCATCAATCTTAATTATTATATATGTTTTTATTTTCTGACGTAATCTAGGAAAATAGATTTAATTTCTTTGAATGGCTTTAGATTTTATCAACTAGGCTGTTCCTCAACGGGAAAGTTCTGGGAATAGCACTTCCAGATCACTGTTGCAAGATGTTATATCACCAGCTTGACGGAGTGCAGTAATGGAAAAGTGAATAGACTCGCAACCACACATTGTTCAACTGCCTGATTCTGAGACCACCCTGCATCCTGAATGATGTGAAAGACCTAGAACTACTAAATCATCTTGAAAAAATGAAAAAAAAAAAAACCTTAATCTTTTACCTAAAACTTTTTCTTTATATCTAAATGAATAAATGTGAAAGTTTTTTTTTTAATCTATCCTTGCTATTTTTAACTCAAAACGGTTTGCGCTTATTTAAGTCTCGGATACAACAATTTTGAATTTCAATATATAGTAGACTTCAAATATCCACAAGCAGTTTTAGATCTTAATTTCCATATTAATTTTATAAACAGCTCGAAATAAATTAATATTCTGTAATTTTGATTTGTCATATTTTCTTATATATGTGCAATATTTTCGTCGGTAGTAAAACGTCTGATGTAGCTGAGATGCTGAGAACAGATACTACACTTTGATCTTAGCTAAAAGGTCAAGGAACCATAAAAATAATGTTTTTATCTCGGCATTTTTAAATGAATGAATGAATAAAAGCTTATAGGATCTATTGTATTATCTTTTAATAGGTATGGGTAGTGTAGTATCAGTTCTGTTGTCATAAGACCGCCCTTTTTAAGGGGTGGGGGTAATCCTTCCAAGTATTACAACCTCCTTTAAGGGAGGGGTAATGTAATGTCTGTTATGCTGTCATGAGACTATCTTCCTATAGAATACTTTCTTTTTGTGGGTGGGGGGGGGGGGGCTAGCACAGTATCTGTTCTGTTTTCAATAGCATACACACAGGAATTACCTTCTTTTAGTGGGCGATCTTCCCAGGTATTACCTCATCGTTTTGGAGGTAGCATAGCATGTGTTCGTTTCTAATGATATCATCATTCCATGATTATCTTCTCCGTTTGGGGGTGGGTAGTGTACTACCTGTCCTGTTGTCATGATATCATCCTCCCAGGCTAGCAAAGATATGCGCCCAGAGGAAGTGCATATTTGCTAATATATATATATATATATATATATATATATATATATATATTACACACACTTATACACACTACTAAAACTCTGTTGATCTTGCTTGTCAAAAGGATGGTGTCATTCATTCAAAAAAACACAGAAGATCTGTGACCTAAAGGCTCAGTGATTATATATTTATATATATATATATATATATATATATGGTACGTCAATGAAAATTAATAAGACCTGCAAATGGAAGCAAATCGGTATTTTCAGTTGTTCAAAACAGATAAGTTGTTCAAATGATAAGATTTTAATCTTTGAAAAGCCTGGTTTAAGGAAAGAAAGAGATGAAAAATAAATGTTTTTATTAACTAAACTTGTTAATAAAAACATTTATTTTTCATCTCTTTCTTTCCTTAAACCAGGCTTTTCAAAGATTAAAATCTTATCATCAGAGGAAAAATTATGATTGATAAGTTGACAGGATACCATATTTTTGCTCTATCCAGTATATTGAGCTTTCCTTATTTCACAATAGGTCCAACTCTCTAAAAGTTTACCTTTTAGTTATAATTTACATATATACACACACACTAGACGAATCGTCTACAGCAGGGGGGTTTAATTATATATATATATAATAATCCAGGTAAAACATCCACAGGGTAGTAATCCAAAGAATTTATAAAAAGTGCTCAATATCAAATAGAGCTTTTATATGTGATTATTTTTATTTACACAGACATGTACAAAATCTGCGACACTAGCATGCCGATGTTATCGATCAACAGCTATTATAAACTCAGATCTCATCAGGCAGAGTTAGAATCCGATCTCAACCGTAGATCATATTTGGAAAGAACCTTTCCAAATATGATCTAAGATTGAGATCGGATTCTAACTCTGCCTGATGAGATCTGATTTTATAATAGCTGTTGATCGATAACATCGGCATGCCAGTGTCGCAGATTTTGTACATGTATGTAAATAAAAATAATCATATATATATATATATATATATACGTACACCAAGACAAATGATGTAGAATTTATGGTTCCGATTTCTCACCTGATTTGATTACCAGAAAGTGTTTTGCATGATGCACTTTAATAGAAGAAACATCGAAGGAAACACCTACATCCTGCTTTCGTAGTATAGGATTGGCTCCACTAAAATCATTGTCATGCACCGACTGTGAAAGACAGTGGCACCCAGCGTGTGTTGCATTATTATCTGGCTTCACAAAAAGTCCCATCAGAATCACTAAAAGTGCGGAAATGGCCACTAAGTGCATAAAAGATCCAAGTAGCAGCACAAAAGTTACAAAATTATTTACGTGATTTGGAAGTAAACAAAAAAAACAAACTAGGTTATACTAAGAATCATAATGGTTATACCAGAAAGCCATATCAATGGATTCATTTTTGTCACTAGACAAAACAAAAAAACTTGGAAAAAGATGAGTAGTCATAAGCAAATAAGAAACCAGCAAATCATGTGATTACTTGAAGGATGTAAACAACCATTAATCACAACTTTTGTTGGATTTTTAATAAAAGTTAATCGAGTGAGTTTTAGATATTTGCAAAAAAATGAACTTTTTGCCAATTGGAGAGGGGGGTGATTTTCAGTTCTTAGGTTGAAAGCAACATTTTCCTTAGGGTTATTGTACTCGCAAATAACCATTAATCCTAAGTTTTTTTTGAATTTGAACTAAAAATTCAAGGGAATTATAGATATCTGCAAGAATATATATTTGGGGACATTTTAAGCCTAACCTGGGGGACAAAGCAGGATTTTCTTGAAAACATCTGACTATGGCAGTTTTGTTTTCATAATCATAACTTTATGCAAAATTTTGTGAAAAACTTACAAATATTTAGAAAATCAGAAGACTAATGGAATAATAGATTATGATAAGTATCTTTTGGTTGGGGTACCAACAAAAGTAGTTTAAATCAGATTTAAGAATGCTCTGCAAACAAAGAATCCAGCTAATTTTACCGAAATGCCCATGAAGGCATACATTTATTGGTACATCAGTAGTTGTCACCTGTTACTCTCTATTTGGAAACATCGACTCATCCACATGCAAATAAATGAAATATTTATCTGGTATAGTTGAGTATTTATTTACCTCCTCTCCAGGGTGTTAGGCACAAGGCCAGTTTTATCTTACTCCCACAAGTAAGATGTGACCCAAGGTTGGGTCGGGAAAGTGGGGTTTGAAAAGCCAGCGCCTGAAAAAGTGAGCACTCTGGCCATTAAAAATTGCCTGGGCAGCCCCGTTGGCATTCCCCGGTAGGGGCGCCTCAGGCAGTAAGCAATAAACTTACTCCTCCCCAAAGAGGGGAGGCAAAGCCTGGGAGGGTGGACCTCCTAGAACTGCCCAGGACCGACCCATAGACCGGCGTAAATCAAGCCCCAAAGGCCAAGACAATACCAGTTTATGGGGTGTAGTATCCATCGGAACAGATACTACACTTTGATCTTAGCCAAAAGGCCAAATAATGATTCTAGTAAAATGAACCAGTTAAAGAATTATAAAGATGAGGATTGATAATTTGTATTATTCGGACTACTATTCTCATCTTGGTTGTTATTTTCACAACATTTCAGTCGATGTAACCGCCTGACCATATTCAGGCGTATATATTCAGATTCCCAAGTCTGAAGAACGTTTAAAGTTACATTGGCCAAAAATTGGTGAAATGAGAATAGTAGTTTGAATAATCCAAATAATAAAAAGAACCCATTCGAAAATAAATCCATCCCAATCGACGTAAATTCACTAGACCAACTCGACAATCAACACTCAATCTCATTCATTCACTGTGGAGGTCCCCAGATGTTGGAGAACCTTCTACTCAAATAGCTTCTTTCCTCATGCTGCTGGCCTCTGGAACTCCCTCCCTGCCCCCTGTTTCCCCGACAGTACTGACATGCAGAAATTTAAAACTAATGTAAACAGACATCTAGCTGCGCAGATCCCAATTTAGGTTGACCCCCCCTCCCAACCTTCTCCCCTTTTCTTTTTTCTCAGTAGCTCCTTACGTCTACAGTGGTGGCCTGCCTTGTTTGGGGTGAACTATGTTTAAAAAAAAATTAAAAAATTTTTTTTTTTTCTTTAGATGAATGGATAAGTATGATGTCCTATTGAATAGAACTTTAACACATAAAAATAAGGATAAAAAAGGTAATATGGTGTTATAGGTTGGAAGCAAAGAACATAGGCTTCCTCATCTACTCTCAGGTTTTCCTGCTATATATCTATAGTTAGCGAAGGTTGTTTTTTTAATTTTTTAATTATTTTTGTAATGTTATCCATATTAGTTAACACAAACAGCCAATATACAAAAAGCTGCGCATGTGTGGTCCCCCTCTGTATGTGACTCGATGTGGCGAGTGTAAAATACAATAAATTTGGGCAATTTGGGGCATTTTTGACCCCCCCCCTTGACCCCCTGGGGCACGAACCAGAATTTTTCTGAGGTCAAGGATGCTCATTTTATATCCAGAACAATTGCCTCTACATTTTGGCCAAGTTTCAGAAAAATTGAATGGATGGATCAAACGTTATGGAAGAAAAGGGTCATTTTTTGCCATTTTGGGGGCTTTTGACCCCCTGGGGGCACGAACCAGATTTCAGAGAAATTCAATGGATGGTTGCGGAGAAAAATCCGGACAGACAGACGGACGGACATGCCTCAAAACATAAGTCCCCCGATTTTATAAATCGGGGGACCAAATATAAAAGGGTTTATTACTGAAAGTGAACGATGCAATAAGTGTGTAATTGTCTTGTAATGTATATGGGGAAAAGCCCGACTGTACTTGTACTACCATCATACGCCTCGAGGCTAGCATCGTTGTTATTGATATGTTATACGGGGGATAGTTCATTGTATAAGAAACGAGGTGTCAGTACTTTCTCTACAATAATTACCATGGTTCATTCTTTTATTTCTATTGAAATCTAAGAATATTTTTAACTCTAAAATTCTCATGTAACCCAACTGTGGAAATTGAAGAACTGTCAATTATGTCAGTACTTACCTTACCAATTCCTATAACAAGCACAGGCCGTTCTCGTGAGAAAGATTTGATGTTCTATTTCATTAAGGTTAGCAACGTGTGAGTAAGGAATTTAAATGAATATATTTCATTGATACCAATAACTTAAAAAAAAATTCTTTGAATCAAATGGTCTTTAATAGATTTACATTCTTCGCTTTAATTCCGATTCAATATTTTTGCGATTATCAATTGTTTACATCTGACCTAAAACGATTTGTTTAAACTGTCCATTGTCTGTTGACTTATTTTATAACTCAAATACGAAATTTCATTTCCAAAATTCGTAATCTAACTACCTCTTGATAAATAATTTGAATTTTTATTTTTCATGGTTTGAAGTCTTCATCAGTAATTTATGGTACATCATCGTTTCATTGGGTTACAGTTTTATTTTGAAATCTTATGATACAACATAAAATATGCTAAATATAATTATTCTGTAGATCATGGACAAAATACCAAATTTATATTTATTGAAAAATCATTTTGAATAAACATATTGCGAACTACACCTCATAAAAGTGTATTAAAAAAGACAGTTCATATTTATTTGCCCAGGTTTGATTAAAGAAATCGTTAGCTGGTATTTAGCTAATTTCCTAGATTTAGGTAGGAAATACCGGATTTGTAACTGATGTTGGACATAACTTTAAATCATGATTTATGCCATTATTTTTGAGTAAAAACAATACTTAAACATTAGCTAATATTGACTATTACCGTAATATTAACACTGAAAGTCAACATGGCAACATGCCTTGTCCACAAAATTATGTAGGGGCAAATAACTTTGGTTAATTCCGGCTTGGAAATATGTAATTTTCTTACTGAACATCAATAACCAATCTAAAATTACTTCCAGCTTAAAATGTTAAAGTAACAAGAGTTATCTGCCCCTATATAATCTTTAATTTCAGTGTTAATATTACACTAAAAAGGAGTGTCAGTATTGTTTTTATTTAAGAAAATAGTATAAATCATGATTTTACTAAAATGTTTTAGGCAATGCCTAACACCAATAAGAAATCCAGAATTCCCATCATATAAAATAGGATATTACCGAGATTCGATCATACTAAATGAGATTTCTATGCTCCCTCAGTTGGTCTTCTTATGATTGAAGAGCTCTGTGAGATGCAATAGATTAATAATACTGTGTAATTTACATAGCCTATCGTAAATCAATAATATATTCCCTTGTTAAAGCCATAAGCTTACAAAGAGCAATCTCTTGATCAGGTTTAAAAAACAAAAATCATTCAAACAACATTATTGATATCATTACACATTGGAATTGATCGGATTATTTAATCAACTTGAAAAGAACAAGAATGGATTAATTCTTAAGATACGTCCATTCAATCCGCACTTTCAGCAATGATCATGCTATTTAAAATTTAACGGATGAGTTGCTCTTTTGGTTAGGAGTAAAGTGTAGTATCTGTTCTGATACAACACTTCATCTGTTCAGTCCTCGGTCAATGAAAGAGAAACTCTTCTCGACCGAGGCAATTTTTATTTTTGTCCCAATTCGGGGTGCCCTTTTTGGGGAGTTGTATTTTCCGCACATTAAAAACCGATATTGTGTCTAACTTCCCTCGTGGGGAGGCAAGTAAATAGGGATGGATGGAGTCATTTCAAACTTAAGTGTGACGGACTGATGGAAATGCTATTTATAAACTTGGTGAAAGCTATTTCAAATTTACCCGTGACAGACTGACTGATTAATCTTATTATAAAGACGCATTTAAAAAGAGGGGGGGGGGAGTTAAAATTGAAAAACAGGACAATTAATTGAAAAATTAGATAAAAGAATCTACGAGTTCCTTTTGATAATATCTTAGAAGCGAACAGCGACAAAGAACAGAGAACCAATTGGCTGTTGCCAGTGGGGAAGTTATTAATTAAGAACTGCAATTCTGGATTTTGGTGCTAACATCTAAAAAAATGCTGAATACAAAAAACTTTGATGTCTAAGATGAGCACAAATTTAAGTGTCTAATTATGCAGAAACATCTAACAAAATCTGGAGAGAAAGAAACAGAAAAGTTACTAATTTGTAAATAATTACCTTTTATGGCAGATTTTATTTAATGAAATATATTCTATCTATATTATGCTCAATTATTTTCTGTCTAATTTCATAAATAATTTTCTTCCCTCTCTTTTCAGATGTTTTCACACATCTCTGTAAGAGGCTCAAACCATCCGTGGTTCATTATAAGCAAGCTGTACCGACCCAGCGTTACTTGTAATTTGTTTTGCTTTAATTTTTTTAAAATACGTCTGTTTTTTTTATTCAATCAAAGGGAACTAAATCTGGATGAACGAATACAGAGTTACTTGCTTTTTTTTTTAATGATAGATATTTGAAAATAATTCCAACCCAGACAAATTATTTTCTGAAAGGAATTAAATCGAATTACATTTGCTTCTTGACAACATGCTGCAAAGATCCACAAACACAAAAAAAAAACTGATGAAGAATTGCTATTTTTTGGAGGGATATACAAAATTCTAATAACTTATAAGTGATGTGTACAATTTAAATAACTTACAATAATTTCTTTCAGAATATAAACCATTAATAACGAAGATGAAAAAAGAAGAGGCATATACTGTTCTTGTAAGAGTTCAAACTGTCATACTTCTGAAACAATCACGAATATAAACAAGCACCAAGAGAAATAATTGGACAGTATAAAAGTGGTTTCAGAAATTCCATAATGATTAACGAAGAAACGGCAAGATTATAATTCTTTATGAAAATTCTGTAAACAGATTAGTCTTAGTTCCATAAAAAGAATCTTTCCTCCATTAAAAAAACAAATTATTGTATGTAATATAAAAAATTTGAGTAAAATTGTTAATTTTTTTCCAAGCGCTATCAATCATTTAAGGAAACCAGTTTTCCTATATAAAATTCAACAGTTTAGTGAAGAGTCGAGATTTATAGTCAGATGTTTTAGACATTTTTTTTTTCTCTTACTGAGAATTGCACCGAGTCGGTACTATGGCGTTCTATATTACTATATTAATATAGAACTCAATGGTTGATACACAAAACTACCAGTCTTAGTCACAAATGGGTTTTGTTTTCAAGTGCAATGCTTTTGATCACATGAATCAGAGTTAATTCCGAGGTGAACCATAAAGAATCCCTTCCTTCCCCCTAAACTTTATAACATTAACTAAGTAGTGTGTGTGTGTGTGGGGGGGGGGGGTAAAATTACAAAGGCTAAAAAATAAAATTAAAAAAATATTGGTATACTCTTTGAAGGTGATATTTGATTACAAACAAGTTTATATTGACGTCAGAAGTACTAAAATTAAATATTTGGGCACACTGAAGAGAAGAACTCCAATTACAGACACTTATTTAATTCTAAAAACAAAAAAAAATATTCAGATACGATTGTTTTAGTCCTTTGTACAACAAGATAGTTGAAAAGAAAAAAAAGAATTTCTAAATTATGTTTTGGAAGATGAGGATTTTTGAGATGAGAATTGATAATTTGAATTATTCGAATTACTGTTCTCATGTTGGATTTTATTCTCACAACATTTCGCCCGATGTAAACTTCTTCAGAGAGACACCAAATCTATTATAATAGGATTCTTTTCATCTGATGAAATCCCTTGAAAATAGATCAACCCACTTGAATAAATTTTTTTAAAAGGAATTAAGTAAATAGATTTTAATTTCATCATTTTTTATCTACTTTAACAGTTTTATTTACTTAAATGTGAATATCACCATCATATTCGGTTTAACATCCATTTTACATGATGGTGGTGATGGCCCCTATTGAATTCTAAATAAAAATATGTATTATTTTGATTATTCGGACTCCAATTATCTGGAATGTTATTTTCATAAATCATGGTGCAACGGATAAAAGTGCTAAGTATAATCAGTACTAGATGGCAGTCTTTTGGAGATTAAAAGTTCAATCATCAGTGTGGGTGATACTAAGAATACAGTTATGAATTACTTAAGACTTCGACCCGGTCATGGCTGATAGAACGAGAGCAAACTACTCCCATGGATTAAATAATGCTTTTGTTCGTAATTCCATGCAAATTCCCAAGTTCGACAAGACGCACCTGAAGAAAGTCGGAGGTTACATCGGCCGAAACGTTAAAATAACATCCAAGATAAAAACAGTTGTTCGAATAATTTAAACAAAATACTTCTAAATTGGTTTTTAAACATAGATATATTGTACTCGTATTTTTGACCTGTGGCACAACTTTGAACAGCATTGGGCACACCAACAACCCACAGTCCTCTGCTCCAATAACTTTGCAGCCATTTTTGACTCCGTCGATAGGGTTTCACTTCGACGTATCATGCAAGCCAATAACATGCATGTGACGCTACTTCAACTCATCAAGGGCTACTATTAGTCACCACAGGCCAATAGAGACGTTTTAGGTGAGGGCTGGTGTTCGACAAGGGTGTGCCCTTTCCTCCACCCTTTTCAACCACATGATGAACTACAACGAAGTGTTCAATATCATTTTGGATAGAGCTATATAAATGATAATTGATTGTACTTAGCTTTATACTTTACTGTATTATTACCGATCATCAGAAGTGTATTTGACCGATCTTTTAAATTCTGGCATTACTGCAGTAAAGTGTTAAGCTAAATACAATTCATTATCATTGATATAGCTCTATCCAAAAATATATTGATCCCTTTGTTGGTTCAAGATCTGCTGTCTTCCTTTGGTTCTGTTCCCATTATGAGGTTGTTTTTCTTGTTGATATATAATTTTGAATAGTATAAATGAAATCGATAACACTTGGTGAGTGAAGTTTCTCACATTTAACACAAGGTGAGACTGTATGCGAATGATTTTATATTTATACTAGTCAAATTTTTTAAATAATATTTTTGTACGGTTTATATTTTGGAGATGACTGTAGCAAAGTGGGTACCAGAAAGAACCAATGACTCAGCTAAACTTTCATGAGAGATGTAGAAAACGTTCATGTGGTCCCTCTTGTGAGTAGACGATTATATTGGGGAGGAGGGTACCAATGGCCACAATACAGAATCAAGCAGCACAGAAGATTGTAACTTGCTGCACTGGTGCCCCCTTGATGTAAATACACCCGATCAACCCATCAGTCAGCAAAATCTCACTCTTTCACTGTAGAGGTCCCAAAACATGAAGGCTTTCTACACTAATAGCTTCTTTCCTCAAACTGCTAGCCTTTGGAATTCCCTCTCTGCTCCCCGTTTCCCTGACTGTACCAACAATCAAAAATTTATATGTAACGTAAACAAGCATCTCGCAGCACAACTCTCCACTTAGGATGCCCCTGTAGGTATGACCCCTTATTCACAGTAGTCCCAATATGCCTTATTTGGGGTGAATTAAAGTAACAAAAATCTAAAATCAAATCAAAAATAAAATCAAAAATAAAATTACTGATTGACAAGAATTGCGCTTTGATTTTTTAATGGAAATCGATCCAGACAAGGCATGAAGCCACTTGATGTAAGGAGCTAAGAACGGAATATGATTACCGCAAAGACAGGAGATGCCTATTGGTCTTAGTCTTGAAAAGACTATGGTTATAGGTAGGAGGAAAACAGTCAGCAGGAAGAGAGTTCCACAAGCCTGCAGTTCTTGGAAAGAATCTACTGGAATAGGAAGCTGTATTACAATGAGGTATCAAAACAGCGAATCGATGGAAACTACTAGACCAATGAGTTAAACGAGCTGGAACAAAAGAAGCAGGGAATAAATCACAATTCCAAAGAAAAGAGAAAGAGTGGGGCCACTGCACCTTATCAAGAACCCTCAAATGGGACAGACATTCACCAGACCAAATATGACAACAATACTCCATACATGGTCTAATAGTAGATTTGTAGAGATAAGGAATAGCCTCAGGTGTGAGAAAGTGTTTGAAGCGGTAGAGAAAACCAACTTTCTGAGGCGCAGAAAAAGCAATGGATCTAATGTATGAATCTCAAAAAAGATTTGATGAGAGAGAAAGATTTGATGAGAGAGAAAGATTTGATGAGAGAGAAAGATTTGATGAGAGAGAAAGATTTGATGAGAGAGAAAGATTTGATGAGAGAGAAAGATTTGATGAGAGAGAAAGATTTGATGAGAGAGAAAGATTTGATGAGAGAGAAAGATTTGATGAGAGAGAAAGATTTGATGAGAGAGAAAGATTTGATGAGAGAGAAAGATTTGATGAGAGAGAAAGATTTGATGAGAGAGAAAGATTTGATGAGAGAGAAAGATTTGATGAGAGAGAAAGATTTGATGAGAGAGAAAGATTTGATGAGAGAGAAAGATTTGATGAGAGAGAAAGATTTGATGAGAGAGAAAGATTTGATGAGAGAGAAAGATTTGATGAGAGAGAAAGATTTGATGAGAGAGAAAGATTTGATGAGAGAGAAAGATTTGATGAGAGAGAAAGATTTGATGAGAGAGAAAGATTTGATGAGAGAGAAAGATTTGATGAGAGAGAAAGATTTGATGAGAGAGAAAGATTTGATGAGAGAGAAAGATTTGATGAGAGAGAAAGATTTGATGAGAGAGAAAGATTTGATGAGAGAGAAAGATTTGATGAGAGAGAAAGATTTGATGAGAGAGAAAGATTTGATGAGAGAGAAAGATTTGATGAGAGAGAAAGATTTGATGAGAGAGAAAGATTTGATGAGAGAGAAAGATTTGATGAGAGAGAAAGATTTGATGAGAGAGAAAGATTTGATGAGAGAGAAAGATTTGATGAGAGAGAAAGATTTGATGAGAGAGAAAGATTTGATGAGAGAGAAAGATTTGATGAGAGAGAAAGATTTGATGAGAGAGAAAGATTTGATGAGAGAGAAAGATTTGATGAGAGAGAAAGATTTGATGAGAGAGAAAGATTTGATGAGAGAGAAAGATTTGATGAGAAGGAAAGATTTGATGAGAAGGAAAGATTTGATGAGAGAGAAAGATTTGATGAGAGAGAAAGATTTGATGAGAGAGAAAGATTTGATGAGAGAGAAAGATTTGATGAGAGAGAAAGATTTGATGAGAGAGAAAGATTTGATGAGAGAGAAAGATTTGATGAGAGAGAAAGATTTGATGAGAGAGAAAGATTTGATGAGAGAGAAAGATTTGATGAGAGAGAAAGATTTGATGAGAGAGAAAGATTTGATGAGAGAGAAAGATTTGATGAGAGAGAAAGATTTGATGAGAGAGAAAGATTTGATGAGAGAGAAAGATTTGATGAGAGAGAAAGATTTGATGAGAGAGAAAGATTTGATGAGAGAGAAAGATTTGATGAGAGAGAAAGACCAAGTTTCAGATTCGATTTCTCCTCAAGTGCAGAGGCATCCATGATAATCTCAGAAAGAAAAGGGACACATCTACGATTGAAAGACTCACGCTGAGTCATCACAGGCTTAACGTTTATATTTTACACTTAGATCTAACTACAGTTCTATACTAATATTAATTATTACCTTTATGAATATAACTAATAAAATAATTTATATATATATATATATATTAGTAGCATAAAAATACACTTATGGAAAGTAAGTCACACAGAAAGGTTTGTTTCATTCCAGAGGGAAATCGCCTGATTATTTGGAATAAGTACATTTTTATATTACTACGATTGTTGAAGTACTGAAACAAACACATATCATTTTATAATATACGTATATATTTTAAATAAAAATACACACTATATATGTCTATAATAAAGTCAAGTGGAGTTTTCCCCTGCTGCTTTGGCTATTATAGATTTTGAACAAAAAAGCTTCATATGCTAATCTGTTCTACCATTCAATTAGAGCACTTCCGCATGCGTGTTTCCAGAAAATATATGTACATTTCGTTTTCTTTCATAATTTATTATATTTATTCCGGAATAGTTGCTTCTCTCAACTACATATTTAAAAAAAAAGTGGCAGATTTTTTCACTCTCCTACAATTATATACTCTCATGTCTCTCAAATTCACTGGGGATTTTCCTTAATATAGTTACTCATGTTTAACTCGCTATTATCTCATTTTTTGAACTAACTATTTCCTACATACTACACTAGATTTTAAATATAAATAACGAAGGTTCCCTTAATTTCACTTTGATTCTTCCAGTCGTTCTGACTGCATTCCAAGAATAAAGGAATATCAGATTGGATGTCAGATGCATGGATCATCATTCGTAGTCAGCAAGACCTTCTTGCGACTATACTTGTCTTCTTATTCTAGTTCTCATTCTTTACGCCAAACAAAGAAAATTCACTATTTATTCATATTCATTGTGTTGACTGTTCTGTATGCTATTCCATATACATATTTTCACATTCCATAATAGAGTTGAATATAGCAATTAACGAACAGCTTTCCAACATGGCTGCTCTGTTGATGGCTTTCGCATACATAACTTATTACAAATTTATACTTTTCCAAAACCACATACTACACTTTGCTGCTTTTTGAAAAATAAAAACAATACATTCCTTTTCACTACAAGTCAACTATTAAATATTTTCTTATCGCAAATAGATCTCACATTACTACAATACGTTAAAATCTTCAGACGCGGATTTATTTATTTTTTATTTTTTTTACTCAACAACGCTGGTAAGAACATACATACTTCTCCCTAAAAATCATCAGTTTCTTAATGTTTTTATTAACTAACATACGTTACACATTGTTTTGTTAACTTTTTCAGTGCTGGTTTTTTTTTTTCTTGGTACCAAATTCCACCCTGAAAAACGTTTGATCACGCGATATTATTTTAGCCCTCGGTAAGGAAAAAATTACCCCTCCTCTGACATAACCATGTACTTTTATCGCTTTATTTTTGATTTGTTTTAAAACCCGAGTAATCGTAAGTGCGACCAGAAAACAATTCAATTTAAATTATAATTCTTCACCTAAAAATACAAACAAACAAGGAGAAATAATTTATTTTTTCAATGAACAATTTAAAACAGATCTTTAGTTAAATATAACTTTACTTAATTTGTATATTAAAATAATCCTTTTTCAATGAACAACGAACACTTTAAAAATATATATTGACTGACATAACTTTGCACTTCTGCACAATACGAACCAACGTAAACCGACTTTTGCCTAACTAAAACTAAACCTTAGTTCACAGTTAGTTTATGGTTAAGGTTAGGTTAAAAAAATATTTGGTTTGTAATTGTGTAAAAGTATCTATAACTTTACTTAATTTATTTTATACAATTGTGAAATAAGTAATAGCATCATTATATGTATCGCTCTGTGTCACTGTACTAAAATATTGTTTTTTATTTTTTTTAATCAAATAGTGCTCAGTCAATTTCATAAGATATGCTTTATTTTCGCCAGGAAAAAACTGAGCAAAAATAAACCTTGCGGGGAGAAAAGATGGGCTATTTATAGAAATAAAAAATAAGGGAAGACTGAAATGAAAAAGTAAACATGAGTATATTTTGAATTTTGCCGGGTGTGTTTCTCATCATTATGCGATTTATACAGGAATTATTCCTTTATTTACTATTAATTAAATATTTATAGAATAGACATAAAAAATAAAAGTTCTTCTACAGAATTGGAACCAAAGTGTTTTCTTTTTTATTTAACCTAATCTAAGTTTTAGGTTTAGTTCGGCAAAAATCGATTTGGTTCAGTTCAAATTCTGTAGAAGCACCAAAATAAAATACAGGAAAACTGAAACAAATTTTTACAAAAGTCCTATTTAAAAAGATAAAGTAGTGTTTATAATTTCTTTGGTGAAGATTTATAATTTAAATTCAATTGTTTTCTGTTTGAACTTGTGATTCCCCACTTTTTAAAATCTCTTCAAAGAACAACAGAAACGAATCGATAAAAGTGCACAATAATGTCAGAGGAGAGGTTGTTTTCTTTATGGTAATTTTATGGAGGGAAATTTGAATTTCTGCACTCATAAAATGCTCACTCGATTGGAAACAACAATTGCCTAAGCCGAGAAGGACGTCTCTTTCACTGCCCACAGACAAAGCAGATGGAGCTAAAAAACAATATAAAACAAACAGAAAAAGATATTAGAATTTCTGTGATCACAAAAGATTGAAACGATCACAATTGTCTTCTCCTTAACCAACTGTGGAAATCTTCACAGATATTTTTGGATCACATTTACTTTTTAGTTTTAGTGCAGTAATTTTTATTATTAGGAATAATATTAGAATGGGATCTAATGCAATTTTGAAATGACGATTGATATTTGCTCATTTGTGCTACTTGAAAGCCGGATGCATTTCACTCTAAGTAATTAAAATAAGATTTAATTACGTTAGCCCCTACTTCAAAGTATACAGAGAATATCCCAGTCACCCAAAACAGAAAAATATATTTTGTTTGGTTTAAAACAATACTTATTTAGCAAATCTTATTTTAATAACCTAAATTACTTATTGTGAATTGTTTTTTCTGATTTCTTTTTCAGAATTAGTACTCTAATACTTATATTTTTTTTTAATAAAATAATTATTGTATATTTCCCCCGGGCAACGCTGGGACACGGGTCCTGTTAGTACATATATATATATATATATATATATATATAAAATAAAAATAAACAGAATCACAATCACCAATGCAATAATTTATTTCGACCCTGTGGCCTCGTCAAGCATCCAAGCGAGGTATGAATTACCTCGCTTGGATGCTTGACGAGGCCACAGGGTCAAAATAAATTATTGCACCGGTGATTATGTGATTCAGTGTTATTTTATTTGTATTATATTCTTGATCTGTTTATTACATTGAGCTCTCATACCCGGATTTCCTTCTGGAATTTATTTCACTACAGTACCGTCCAAAATTAAGGAACAAAAATTAAATCTTCTGAATCTAAAAATTATATATTAATTTTTGTGAAAATTTCACTGAATATACGCATTATGTAGTTGCACTTTTACCGAGATTTTCAGAGGAATTAAAATAATATTTTTTTAAGTTATCCACCATTTTACAGATTTCAAGTGTCCAAAATTAAGGAACAAAATATCATTTTTTACTAAATCACATTAAAAAGGTAAAATAAATTTAATATTTGGTACTTCCACCTTTGTTTTCAATAAGTGCTGGGCATCTACGACTGCAGGATTTCACTAAATCTTGACATTAGGCCACAGTTATCTTGGCCCATTCATCTTTCAGTTTCAGCCACAAGTCTTCGATGTTTTCCGGATTCTTTGCTATAAATTTCTGTCCTAGAGTCTTCCATAAGTTTTCTATAGGGTTCATGTCAGGACTCTGAGCAGGCCAGTCCATTACCTCTACTTCTTGATCAGCCGGATAATTCATGACCCGTTTTGCCTTATGGCAGAGAGCATTATCCTGCATAAAATGGGCTTTTCGATACCAGAATTGTGCAACATTGGCAAAACATACTGTTCTAAAACATTCTTGTATACAGTGGCATAAGCGTACAAGTGGTGATGTAGCCTGCCATGATATCATGCCGAAAACCATCACGCTACTTCCATCAAATTTAACAGTTTTTTTGATGCAGCTACGATCCAAACTTTCGCCTTTTCTTACAAATTGTTTTCCATCACTGCCAATACATTACATTTCGATTCGTCACTTAATTAACTTTTTTTCCAAGTTTTTTCTGACCATATAACATGCTTTTTTGTGAACGGCAATCTAGCTGCTTTGTAACTTGTTAGCAACTTTTTCGAGGAGATCTTGCAAAAATACCTATTTCGTGCAACTTCCTGGACACAGTTTGTCGTGAAACATTCGTGACACCTTCCATTTGTTTAGAGATTTTGTCAGTTGTAAGGTTTGGTATGGTTTGGTAGTTTTGTTTTACGGCATATCAACCCTTTTTGGGTTATTTAATGCCGAATCTGGTCATTATAGTAAAAGTTTTTATGCTTCAAGTTCTTTATATCTTCAAATGTTTAATCATCGTTTTTGGTTTGGTAGTTTTGTTTTACGGCATATCAACCCTTTTTGGGTTATTTAATGCTGAATCTGGTCATTATAGTAAAAGATTTATGCTTCAAGTTCTAAAAATAAAATAAAAAAGGGGAGGGAGAAAGGGAGAGGGGCTGTTGTTTTTGTTTTTGGTTTTGTAGAACATAATTAAGTTTTACAAAAAAAACAAAACAAAAAAAAACAAAAAAACGTCAATGTAGGTGAATTTCGTCTCAGGGAGCCACAGGGCAGCCTGATCTGGTATCACCAGTCAGTTGTAAGGAAACGGTCTTTTAACACTAGGCGTTGTATAACTCTGTCCTCTTTTGCCGGTGTCTTTCTTGGTCTATCAGGTTTCTTTGTGTTACTTAACCTTCCAGTTTCTTTATAGAGTTTGCGAACTCGGCTTACAACACTTTTTTAACGTTTCACACGTTTTCCGATTTCTTCTATTGTCAACTTTTCCTTTCTTAATTTGACGATTTTTGCTTTGTCGCTTAAATCAGTTTTATTTCTTTTTGACATGATTTAGAATATTTATTTTCATCCTTTTATACAAAAAAAACCCTACTGTTTTAAACTTTAAACAATTATTTTTTCCTTAATGTTCCTTAATTTTGGACACTTGAAATCTGTAAAATGGTGGATAACTTAAAAAATATTATTTTAATTCATTTGAAAATCTCGGTAAAGATCCAACTACATAATGTTTATATTCAGTGAAATTTTCACAAAAATTAATATATAATTTTGTTTAGATTCAGATTTTATTTTTGTTTCTTAATTTTGGACGGTACTGTATATATGAGAATACTCGTCCCAGGATGATTAAAATTAATTTCTTTCACCAAAATAGTTTTGCACCACTCATGTCCTTTATGAAGATTAAAATTAAGATAAAATGATACAAAACCTCATATCTAGAATCCTTATTCCAATTTTGATCAAAATCCATTACATGATTTTGATTCTAGATGATGTCTAAAATTTAAGGTATTTTAAGAAATTTAAATTGCTTAATTGGTGTCTGATGACTATGAATCAGATTCAATGCAAATCTGAAATATCTGAATTTTCAGATGGCAGGTTGTTCCCAGATTATGTCCTCAAAACTCCAGTAAAACACTCCTAAAAAACTGGGCAATATTTATTGATATACAATATCTATTAAGATTTCACAAAAATCAGGTGTCTGTATTTTCACAAATGCGTCCACTTCCTTTTTACCCCTTTTGCATGAAGCTAAAAGTAAATATAGCCTACATATGGAGCCCTTACGGCTAGCAGTTGTGTTACAAAGTTCATAATGATCGGTTACATAATTTAGGTGTGAATCCTGTACATACAAATATATAAACATACCCAATTTCAATATTTATTATATCATTTTATAATAATTTATACCTAAACCAAGTTATTTGGTTTTAAAATATCTGTATAGTAAACAAGAAATCTGTGTAGTTCACTATAAAAACAAAGTTAGCCAAAAGGAGAGATAAGCAGAATATCAGAAGCATATTTACCTTTCACTCTTTCTGGCAAAATTTTATATTTACATCTTGCTTGGAGGTTCTGAAGAAAAGAATTTGTTTTTATAGTAAACTACCTGGGTCTTTTGTTTACTATACAGATTCTTTTTAAAACAATTGTAAGCCAGATGTCTTGGTTCGGATATACATTATAAAATTATATAATAACAAATTTTAAAATATATATAAATATATATACATATATCTATACACACACACACATATATATATATATATATATAAGCTATTTAATCTTGAGCTTGTTTTTCAGTAATTCAAACTATCCCTTCGCTTTGGTTGTTTTGTTTTATGGAATATCAACCCTTTTCGGGGTATTTAATGCGAATTTGGTAAAAGTTTTCATGTTTTAAGTTATTTACATCTTCAAATATTTATTCATGGTGCTTGTGTTAGATTATGCTGGGCCCTATTTTTGAAAAAGTATACGTTAGCTAGTATGTATTACGAATTAGGTGAAATTGATAAGTGCAGGTTAGGATGGCATGAGATCTTGGTGGAGGATTCATTCTCAATGTAGTAATATATAGACAGGATTTGGACGAGATGAAACATTTGCGGTCAGTGGGGTTAGACACAAAGCGAGAGGAAATGTGGTCTTGTGATTGGTTGTGGCAAACGAAGGCCATGTGACGTCACTTGTTCAGATGAGAATCGTGAGCAGTTCCACCATGGAGTTCGAGGCAAGTGAATACTGAAAAATATTATCTGAAACTGAGTTAAGTCCGATGAGACGAAATTCAGTCCAGCCATCACTTCCCCTGTCGTCAAGTAGACATTCCGTAATAGTTAGGTCAGAAACCTAGAAAAACAAACCGACTAGAAAACGCCAATTACTCTCAGGCATTATAAAAAAATAAAAATAAGGATCAATAAAAGTCTCTTGGAACCTCTCGAGATCTGTCTTCCGAATTCTTTTGTCGTTTAAAGAGTTTTATTCCCAGAGAACAGATACACCACACTAAACGATCGACAGCTAAGAAGAGGGAAGACGAAAAGACGAAAGCGAAGCAGAAATCCATATGATGACAAACAACAATGAGAGTGCGAAGAAAATCAAAGGTAAATTTCATTCTTAAGAAAATCCAATCACAACGACTAAGAATATAGAATTCAACATGGCCATGAATAGCAGAACAGAAATCACAGGTAACTTTCAATTGATTTGTAAAAGAACATTTTGTTGAAAAAAAGTAAAAAAACGTTTAAAAAGAATTTATGGACATCGTATTGTCGATGGACCACATTAAAAGATTGTAAAATATGCGACAACGGCGTATGTGACCAATAACATGGAAACCATGTAAGAGAAAAGAGATTTAAAATGGTAAATACTTTTTAGTACGTTTCTAAGCTTTCGAATTTTGGGAAACGTTTTATGAAATTAGTTAAAGACTTTTAGTAACGTTTTAAAAAAGGCACAATGTAACATTTGATTATTTTGTCGAGGAAAATTGTGGTTTTTGTTTTTAGCTTTGCAAAGGGAAAGGAAAAAAACAACATCAATGTTTGGTGCATTTTAAGTCAGGAAGCCGGTATCTTCAGACAGCCTGATCTGGTAGCACCAGTTATACCTTCTGGAATCATTTTGATCTTTATAAATTTAATTATATATATATATATATATATATATATATATATATAGTATGACAATAGTTAGAATTTTTTACTTTTTCAGTCCAGATGACATTTCGGTATACTGTACGTTCTTCAGCTATGTATAAGCTAAGAAAGCAAAAGATGTTTTCTCATCAGAATATCATTCCCCCCCCCCCCCCGTCAAGTATCTTTCCTTATTTATTTCTAATGCTATTATCTAATGTGAAAACATCTTTTTTCTTCTTGGCTTTTACATATCTGAAGAAGCCATATAATATACTGAAACATTATCTGGACTGGTTAAAAACCGTTTTCACATAAAAAGGTTTCAAGTGATTTTTATACTGTCAGATATAAGCCCCCCCCCCCCCCACCTTTTCTACATACACATGTATAAATATATTTGCAAAACTTATTACAAAATATTGATTCCTTTCTCTTCATCTTTTTTTTACTCCAGTAAGTTCCTAGAAATCAAGGGACCCCTTTCTATATGAGATACATAGATATCCAAGTGTTTAATCTAGATTCTCCTCTACCAGTCAAACGTTGAGTTAGTAAAGAAGTGAAGGAAATTAATTTTCCTCTCTTCAAATGACCAGTTAACTATGTTATAGCATATCTTTCTTTCCGGATTTCGCAAGAATTCATTTGGTCTGGTGGAGTATCCAACTAAATGTGTTACATTCCCCGTATGAGCCAGCGTATAGCCATGTTGAGGGGATCTTATTTAGGCTTTGAATACTATGTTATTTAGAATATTGGGTCATGGTTTACTTGTAGGATGAAGTATCCTCATGTCAAGTTGTCCTGACAAACTTTTGTACAGAGACCGAAGACACTTGAGGATGGTGTCTAGTAGGTAATTCAAACTCTTTTGTTCCATGTATACTTTCTTTAGAGGCTAATAAAACAAATTCTGGCATGAAACAGTCTTCCAAGAAGTTGTGGGTGATATTTTATAATATTAGTAAACATATTAACCATTTCATTTTATCTTAAAACAAAACCATTTTTATTCTGGTTTTAATCATCATATTTACTATTTGAATAAAACATTATTTAATCCTTAATTGTGTTTTGTTTCAAATATGAAACATTCCAACAAAATGCCTATTTAGTATCATATTCAACGAAAATGTGTCAAACTGTAACGAGCCTGTCAGCAAGTATGAGTAGGTATTAGTATGATGTTGCATCAGCACATTCGCTAAATAGGTAATCAGTATCTTTAACGTCAAAATTGTTTTCAAACCAACATAAATAAAGCATTTAAGGGTTAATATCTTCACTGCCGATGTTCACAAAAGTTACTAAAATACCAGGAGTTAAATTTTTCTCAGATTTTTTCATTTTACTTTGTGTTGCGTAATTTAGGCGGTCCATTGTATGAGTGCTTGTGTAAAGGGGTTAAAAAAAAGTTGATTTTGTCATTAATATGGCGCTGGGTTCAATATAATTGTTGTATTTTGTTTTATAATATATAATAGTTTTATCAATATATATATATATATATAATATATATATATATATATATATATATGTATGTACTAACAGGGCTACCAGGCGTTGCCCGGGCCAAAAGTGTAACATATTTCTATTAAAACTGCTATCTCTCTCCCTCGGTTGGCCCCTCTCCCCTACCTCTTCCCTACCCTTTATTCTCTGCTCAGCCCATTTCTCTCTCTAGACATACACTTTTTATAGAATACTCAAGTCGGCGTATGGGAAATAACTTTGAAAAAATATCAGAGTTACTTTCCTTTATTTACGACTTGAAAATTACAAAAAGCCCAACACTCCCCCAATGAAATCAGCGACAGTTTAGGGTCAAAGAATATGTATTTTTTCTAAATTTTAGATATTTATTCCTGACAACGCTGATCAAGACAATATAAACTTCATGGGGGTTATTCAGTAGTTTGGGAGCCATAGCTGGACATATACACACACACACACACATTCAACTTTCCTTTATATATGCATATATCAGTAATAAATGGTAATAAAAATGTACTTAACTTTAACACTTTACTGCCGTTTCATAGTATCACTGATTGAAAATGTTTTCAACAGGTATCAATCTGAAAATTGATTGATGCCAGTCAAAGACACTTGATCGATGATATAGCTCTATCCAATAGGATATTGAGTCCTTTGTCAAATGTCTGATCCCTGAGTTGTTTTCTTGTTTGTTTTCATATATATATATATATATATATATATATATATATATATATAAATAAAGCTTTTCTATAGATAAAGAACTGATATTTAATTGGTCCCCCGATTTATAAAATCGGGGGACTTATGTTTTGAGGCATGTCCGTCCGGATTTTTCTCCGCAACCATCCATTGAATTTCTCTGGAATTTTGCATGAAGTTGTAACTTTGGTCAGGTTAGAAAGTGACATTCTTCGATTTTTGAAAAATATCTGGTTAGCCCCCCAGGGGGTCAAAAGGCCCCGAAATGGCAAAAAATGACATTTTTTGCCCCATAACTTTTCATCCATCCATTCAATTTCTCTGAAACTTGGCCAAAATGTGGAGGCAATTGTTCTGGATATAAAATGAGCATCTTTGACCTCAGAAAATTTCTGGTTCGCGCCCCCAGGCGGTCAAAAATGCCCCAAATTGTTCAAATTTATTGCATGTTACACTCGCCACATCGAGTCACATACAGAGGGGGGGACCACGCACGCACGGCTTGTTATTATTGCAAGCTCTCTTAGGGCACTTTAATTGGGACAAAATAATTATATCGTCCTATAGTTCTTTTCCCTTCGATCAACACTTTAGATGTAATTACCAGTATGGGTTTGTATTAAAACCGTATGTACACGTCTCAATTGTGCAGCTGACCTGCTAGCTACAATCGGTTAATAACGTTTGTTACAAGACCCGTGGGGTTCTAAGTTCGGACCAGTTAGTAGGTAGGCCTACTAGGGAGTCTTCAAAAGACAAAACATGCTTATAAGTCTATAGATAAATAATATTTAATTATATATATATATATATATGAGAGATTTTTAGATAAATAAAATATCTATTATATAATAAAATTAAACAGTTAATCCTTGCTCACTCAGTATTCTACCAGAACAAAGTCTTCTTCGGCCATGTTTCTTCCTTCACCCAATCACAAAAAATCTCAAGGTTTGACAAAATATAGTCAAAACAAACAATCAAAAACAAACAAACTGTATTATTGCAAAGTGCCAAACAAATGGATCAGAATTTTTTTTTTTTTTCACAGTTATAAAAATAAGTTATATTTTAAACTGGGAAGGGGGACTGCACGAGTTTTGTATGAAAAGAAAACAAGAACGACGCTAACAGTTCCACGCAATGTTTCACTCATAAATGCCAAACTGCACATGTACGACTGTATATACTTGGCTGGAACCATTTGTAAAACAAACAAAGCCATAAAAGTTGGAAAGTGGAATGAAAAATCTTTTTACACTTCATAATCGAATTTGACTTTTTTTCCTTTATTTTATGTGTCATGAATGAAATATTTAAAGTTATGGTAAAAAAATAATAGAATATAGACACTTGATGCTCATGTGATGACACCATTGAAAGAAGGAATTATATTTCAAGGTTAAAGGCAAGGCTAAGTGGGACTGAACGACGGACATAGCTTCTTACAGAGATGTGCATTCGCATCTAAAATCAGGTTTATCTTCTCATAAATAACTTGCAGACATGTTTTATGGTTTTGTTAGTTTCATTCTTTCTATGATGAAACGACTAGAGTGATCTTCCTTAAACAGACTAATATATTCAAAGTCTCGTTAGTTACACTGTCTGCAGAAATGTCTTGCCGATAAAAATTTGCTACACAAACAAAATTTGTTATAGAAACTCATGCTTTTTGTTTTGTTGAGAGAAAACAGAGTTCAGATTTTTACAAGCAACCTGGTGGAACATCCGTAGAATTAAATTCTGTCGGCACATCTACAAAAAATCTTGTTACTAGTTTTGGGGTTTGGAAATGGGACACGTATAACTTCACGCAGTAAGTGTTGTTTACTTGTAAAGATCCACAGACATTGTAAATAGACACTCCCTTCTCTCTATCACTAAACTGTAAAACTGATAAATTTCAAGAGAAAAATATCTAAAGAAAAAAATAAAGAAAAATAAAGACGAAGCAAAAATTATAATCAAAATAAAAAATTGAAGTATTTTTTATCAAAACTTTATTGGGGTCTTAAACAAGGTTGCAGAGTTGGAGAGAATCAGGTTTTGGTTAGAAGTTGGAGTCATTTTTTTAAAATTCAATTCCTATTATTACTGAATATTGGAAGACTTTAAAATAATGAGTTGGAGTTGGTTATTTTGGAATCCTTGGAGTGAGATCTTATACCTTCCGACTCCACTAATTAAATCCATTATCTGATTATTGAACCACAAAGTCATTTTGCTTTCATGAATAGAATGGATTTGCACTTTATAGTGTTTCACTTAGAGTTTAAGAAGAAGGCTACAGTTACAATAAATATAATACATTCTATTGCGATTATTCAAGAAACCAATGTAAAAACAAAGGTCAATGCAGAGAAAAGTCAAGTTATAACAGAAGAAGTCTCTTATTAGAAATCTAGCAATGGAAACTAAATACAGGCAAGTAGGAACAAATGGCAATAAATATGTAAATAGTTCCGGTGAACTTTTGTATACAAAGAAGTGTATCGTCTCACAACAGACAGAAGTCTGTCAATCAAGTCGGGAATTCTTCTCTGATTTTCCTCTCGTTCCCTCCAACTATCTCTCAGCAGGTCTTCCAGAAGTTGATGTGATGAGACCTTCTTTAAGCACGACTGGGATAAAAGAAAGTTGACCATATAGGCGTTTCTTGGTTGGATGTTTCCTCCAGCTGATGTCCAAAGCGAAAGCATAGCATAGAAGTAATTTTCCCAGATTGCAATCATTTTGCAATACTATGTATGGACCATAGTTGAGGAAAAGATTAATGAGCACCTTCAGCCCCTTACGTCTCAGTAGCAGTATGCCTTGTCTGGGTTGAGCTCAAGTAAAAATGAAAAAAAAATAAAAATAACACTAAAAAATTCCTAGAAGTGTCTATAGTTGGAGTAATGTACAAAATGAACAAAGAACACCTGATCCTAGCATGTAAGCGATTCATACCTCACATCAAAACCGTTACCAAAGCTTAAAAAGACTTTACTGAATAAAATTACAAAATAAAAAAATTTCATCCTCAAAAACGTTTTTCTGTAAGAACACATCTGTTTCTAAGTAATTTTTGTGCATGTATAAATCTGTCCTCAAATATAATATGCACAATGTATGTATTTCGACAATATTCTCAATATATACATCATTTACATATTTTAGGCCATTAAAGAAATTAAATGATCCAAGACTTATGTTTTGAAATTTTTGAGAAGAAGATTGATAATTTGCAAGGGCCCGTGGCACAAAAGATGTAAGTGCTAAGTTATAATTAGTTCTAAGTGACCGTCCTCTGGAGGTTGAAGGTTCGGTCGTCAGTACAGGCTATACTAATACAATTACGAATTATTTAAGACTTCTACCCAGTCATGGCTGACAGAATGAGAGTAAGCTACTCTCATAGATTAAAATAAAGTCCGTACAGATTCCAGGCTTAGATCTGATGACCTCAAAGGATGATCAAATCTGGACAGTATAGGGAGATGTGTGCAGAACAGGAGATTATGATGGTATGACTAGGTAAAAAGAATGGATTAGAGTTCTTGGGTTAGTAGATATAGAAGAGTTAAGGTAGCAGGTCGAGTTCACAGTGGAAGGCCAAAGAAAAAATTGGAGGAAGTGATAAATAAGAGAAAGAGGGATAAATAAAAATCTGGACAGAGATAGGTTTATTTGGAAGTCAATTTCTTAAAGCTCTCCAATGCATATCAGCATGTAAAATAGATGTTAAACCTAATATGATGATGATGAAGGTGCCATTTTGACTCTGGTTAAATTGTGGGTTAATGCCTTTTCCATCAGTATTAGTGTATAAATAATCACAACAGATTCAATGGGATTTGAACTCTGCATAGCCGATTCCATATTCGTAAGTCATCATTTACATTTGAAGCACATCTCTCTTATGTCAATATTTAAAAAAAATGGTAAAAAAGAAAAAAACGAATAAAGAACACGACTGAAAGAATACATTACATAAAGTTTTCGAGGTCTACGAACATAGCCAAGTATACAGATGTGATGTCCGTATCTAAAAAAGAAATCATGTCCACCCTAAAAAAGGAAACGGTTATGAATTGCTTGATAAGATTTTTGCCTGTTCGTTGTTTTATTCTTTATTTAAATGTCATTTTTCTCCCACAAAAGGACTGATCTTTTAAATACACCAATTGACAGACTGGTGTCCTCAAGCAAGATTAGAAAACTAATCCAAGAATATCGGCATAAAATGATAATTAAAAGAAAAAATAAATGGACAAAATTTAAGGGCACAATAAATCTCATAACATTAATTAATTCACAAATTCTGTCCCCCAGAAAGTGGTTGGATATAAACTTAAGCTGCCCATAGATGTCATCGACCCTAAATTATAGACCAATTAGGTGACATTAGTTATGTAATAAATGTCGACAGACTATTGAGGTGACAAGCAGAGTATAAATTTAGTCGGCTTCATTTCATTTAATTATCTGCTAATGCTATCGTAAAATGTAACATGCTTTATCACACCGATTCTTGGAGATGGTTCTTTGACTGGTATGATTGGCATAAGAGAGGTGATGACTAGGGGAGAGGTCAACATTCTAATGCTACTACTATTACTACTAATAATCAGTCTATTTTGAATATACAGACAAATGGTAAACACACAAACCGGAACTAGTAATGGAAAAATCATAAAATCATCTGTGATATAGAAATAAAAACAGACAAATTGATTCAAGCAAGTAGAGCGGACATGATGATAATCAACAAGAAAAAAACCTGCCAAATCATACATTTTGGCACCCCAGTGTTACGATCAATTAGTTAGAAAAACTAAGCAAATATATGGAGCTTGTCAAAGAACTGAAGAAATATGGAACATGAAGAAAATTATTGTAATACTAATAATTGTAGGAGCACTAGGACCAATTTCGAATAACCAGGACAGCAGACTAGTAAAAATTAGAATAAAAGGGGGGATTGTCACCATACAATGCACAGCACCAATGAAAACCATTTAAATATTAAAGAAAATCCTAGAGTGTGTAAACCAACTCATTTAACCAGGTAACACTAACCAAACAGTTAAGTTGAAACAGAAACAGAACAAAAATATAGAAATAACATTGCACGAATCCAAGGGAACTGAAACTGCCAGATATCACATCATTTAATTCCTCCCAGCATCTGTTGGTACCACAGAAAATGGTTATGGAGGGCCAAAGAGAATGGAAAGACCAAAGAGAATGGAAAGACCAAGGAGGATGGAAAGATCAAGGAGGAAGAACACCAATCAGCCCTCCACTGGAAAGGTGCAGAGAGTACTTGAAACTTGGGGAGGCTTATTGCCACTCAAATTCTAAAGATGGCCAATAGTTAGAAATCAATGATAAACAGCTGTAGCATGAAGAGCCCTTGGGATGCCGGCTGTAATAAAATTGCGAATACTATTTATGATACTTAAAGCTTCAACTGTAGTTGCTGAAAAAAAACAAAAACGTATTAATGGCTTTTTGGCTAGTTTTCCCAAAGATAATTAACTCTTGTGGTATAATGGTGAAAGTAAAGGTCTTTCATGATGGCGTTCAGGTTTCAAATCATTCTTCTGGAATTTAAAATATACAGACTTGTCTGCTTATGATTTAATTAATGGAGAGTTACGGGCAAAATATAAATAGACAAAGATATGCGTGCCATGTATCCACATTTTGGTGCAGATTTATTTCAGCAGCTTTAGGGATTTTAGTAGTCGAGCACAAAAAGCGCAAGAAAAAAAATCTACTTAGGAAATTCTTCACAACATAATCCTTCAATCCTATTATATATAATAAAGCCGTATTGGCATTCTTACTCTCAGGACATCAACATTAACGTAATTCTTTCTCACAGTTCTTAGGTTCATATATTGTGTGTTCGTAAAGAATGGTTGTTAATCAGTATATAATGTAGCAGTGAGGGTTGAGGAAATACGTTGCATGGAGAGAAATGATATGAGAATGATATGATGGATGTCTAATGTAAGTCTTAATGACAGGCTTAGATCTGATGACCTCAGAGGAAGATTAAACCTGGACAGCACAGAGAGAAGTGTGCAAAACAAAAAACTTTGTGGATTTGGTCACATTGAAATAACAGATGAGAGTGCTTGGGCTAGTAGATGTAGAACAGTTGAAGTAGCAGGACCTGTTTGGAGGGGAAAGCCAAGGCAAACATGGGAGGAAATGATAAGGATGAATTTGAGAGAAAAAGGGATAAATAAAGGTTTAGGCTAGAGATAAATAAGTTTGGAAAAGCCGTCCAACACATGCCAGAATGTAAAACCGAGGATGATGATTATAAACTAATCAAAAATTAACTAATAACCAACAGTCATAATTTAAGCTCATTTAATTTCTAACAGCAATAATAAAAAAAAACTATTTCGTATAGTTTCCCAATTTTGACAAAGATTTTTAAGTTCAAAAAGATGCACCTGAAGAAGGTCAGAGGTTACATCAGTTACAACGTTGTGAAAATAACAACCAAGATGAGAATAGTAGTCTGAATAATCCAAAACACTACGAGACATTTTTTTAACCAGAATTTGAAATTTTATTTATTCTTTAATTTGAGTTGGTTAGATATAGGTTAGTTTGGAAGTCAATTTCTAAAAGCTGTCCAACATTGCAGCATGCAACTTTCTGCATCTTTTCTCCTCCAGCTCAAGTTTACAAAGTGATGGGTAAATCGAGTTACAACAGACCATCATTCTGTCACTGTTGTACACTTGTTGTTCATCACCTCCTGCAACAGGGTGTGGTGTTCTGAATAATATGCCTTTTTATACTTAATAGATTCTAAATAAAGTTACACTAAGATTTGATTTGTTCTACAGCATATCAACCTTTTGGGGTCATTTAGTGCTGAAAAAACAATACAATGACCACAAGTCACTATTTTACTCATAGTAAAACATGTTTGTTCATACATTTCCCAACCATATTAGTGTGTAATTAAATGCATTGAATCCGATTAGATTTTAAATTGGCATAGCCAAATCTGTAATATAATGGTGGGTTAATGTTGCAAAGTAGTGATGTAAGGAAAACATGGCAGATAGAAAACTAGAAACGTCTTCTTGGGTTTTGTCTGTAGAAATGAGCAGAGGTGTTTCAGAGATCTTCTTCCATCCCCCTATGGGGAAGAGACAGAGAGGTTATGTTATTACTGCATACTGTAGGGAAAAATATACTGTGTAATAAAACTACAACCCCCCCCCCCAAAAAAAAACGATCGAAACCCAAAACAAATGTAATTCTGCCAACCCTTTTATGACACTATTACAACTTCTGCTACAAAGAAAGAGAAAGAGTAGATGCAACTCTACAGTCATGGAAAAGCAACAGGACAGATGTAACTGATGACATGCTAGTAAGCCATCTGAAATTTATTCCGCTACATTACATAGGCAGTGATGGTATGCCTTAAGCAAATTTTTTTCCAATAACAATTCCCTTCAACTTCATTTTTTTGCTATGCCATGCCAAAGCAAGACCAAATTCTTAATCTTAGGATTTGATGAAATAGAATATTAAACTGATTAAGAAATGAATCAATAACAATATAATCATGATAACTTTTTATTGTTATTACAACCAGAACAAAATTTGGGATGTTATATCTGGGATGTTACACTTACATTTTGGCTGACGTAACCTTTGAACTTTTTCAGGTGCATAGCTTTTAACTTGAAAACTTATGTTGAACTCTAGGATTCGTACAGCATTTCGAATTTGATATAAGCATTTTCATGTTTAACTAAAAGATTCCCAAGTTCGAAAAAAATGCAGCTGAAAAAAGTCAAAGGTTACATTCACCAAAACATTATGGATATAACAACTAAGATGAGAATAGTAATCCGAATAATACAAATAATCGATCCTTATCTCAAAGATTCTGAAGCATGAAGAAGAAAATTATACTTTCATGTTCACCTTTTTGACATTCTCAATCCATGATGGTTGGTACTGTTTTTTTTATACTAATTTCTTAATTCGTACTAGTGGTTGTTTCAATACATCACAGCAAAGATCATCTTTAAGAGTAGAGATGAGAAGGTCACTTCACACAAGTCGAAAAGAAATGTTGTGAGAATTCTAAGACGCATTTGTATCCATTGTGTATCCAAACTTGAATGAATGGATGATTCTTAATGTAACGAGATGATTATCTTCATGGCTTCACAATCCCAAAAATTGTGGAGCCTCTGCACTAAAATCATGAATATCAGTGACAAAGATCATGCGACGAACAATGTTGTCAGGGACCATATAACACCATCGGCCCAAACCTTCCACTTCTGTCAATTGTCTGTAAAAGAAAGCACAACTGGTTTGGCCAGATTGTTAGATCAAGACTGACAAATGTAGTCCTTCAAAGCATAGTGAACTGTGCAAGGAAGATTGGCTAACAGAACAAGAGGTGGGAAAGCAACATCACGGAATGGACGTGTATGAGCGTAGATGAAACCTAAAGTAATTGTTGAAGATATTACACTGTTCGTCAGCAGTGGCTCTACAGTCCAGCATGACTATGGGTAGTGGGTGAGTGGGAAAGCACTAAAACCTGATTAAATTGAATGAATCGTTAATAAATTTTCATCAAATTTTAGTAATAATTTTGAATTATGATTAATGGACAGTTTAATTTTTAGTTTTCCATAAATCTTTGTTAGGTTGACATTCATGGGGAAGGGGGATAAATTACAACAAAAATGACAAAAATAGCATCACGTACACGGGCCGATTATTATTTCTATTTATTTTAATCTTTGAATGTTTACGCAACCAACAGTGTTTGTTTTTGGAGTCGGACTCGGAGTCAGAGGCGAGCCACATCTTAACATTTTAAGAGCCAGAATTTCAGTCAAGTGTTTGGGTTACCAATTTCAAACCTGTGGTTTCATTATATACCATTTTCTTTAAAAATAATTTTTTCATGAAATTCTTTAGACTTTTTCAGTAAAAATAAACAAGAAAACTTTAAATTCAGAGACTTGAAAAACACGCCCATCATCCTCTTTAACCCTTAAATGCTTTTTGTTTCAAATATGACACATTCCAACAAAATGCTTATTTAATATAATATTCAACGAAAATGTGTCAAACTGCAACTTGTTTCACATCTGCAACGAGCCTGTTGGCAAGTGTGAGTAGGTATTAGTATGATGTTGCATCTGCACACCCGCAAAATAGATAATCAGTATATCTGATGTCACGGGCAAGTGTCATCTACCTAATTCAATAGCCTAAACTTTTAAATCAGGTTATTATAATGGTAAGTAAAAATTATTGTATGATTCTCTAGTGTATTGTAATTATTTAGATGGATATATTGTGTTTTGTCATACATGTTAAATTTTATGCCATTTGATGCACATTTGTAACATTTATTTTTGTTGAATAAATATATTTTTCTTTCAAAAATCATTTATACTACATTATATTACCCTTATGAAACGTTTTTCACTTAATAAAATCTTTTCAAACCAATATAAAAAATAAACATTTAAGGGTTAAAATCAATACTATAACATATACCTATTATTATACTAAAGCCGAATTAATCAATGTTTGTTTTCGAAGGCTTTTTCCTCAATATATTTTAATCACACAAAATACATGCTAAAATATTCCTCAGTTTTTGGATTGAGTTATTTAAAAAAAAAAAAAAAAAACGAATTTTTATAATTAGCCCTAATTTGAAAAAATATCTTATGAAGTTATTACTAACTCTTACTAACTTTCTATCACTTTCACTCTCACCCTATGCTGTTTGCCATTTCTATTATTCTATGTATCGTTAATTACTCTCGCTTCAGTAACTCTTTCTGTTTATTTACAGTCAGAGCTCATAAAGAAAGTAAATAATAAAATGATTGAAATAGTTCATTATAAACAAAAGGGAATATGATCACAGACAGTAATGTTGTTTAATCTGTAGTCAGAGAAGAAAAAAGACAAAGATATATAAAACGAGCAGAAAGAGGCTAATTTTGAATTTTGTCAATTTTTTTAAATATTTAACTGGTTTTGCAAACTTTTTCATGATTAAAACAATTTAACTGGAGCTTAGTGGGTGACCCATTGGGTCACATTTTTTTCTAGTTGTATATAAAAAATATTACTTGTGGAAGTAGATCTTTTAGGCTGGACATAAAGTTGGACCCACAAAATTTCGGAAATTAGAGTTTGAGCTACCAACTCCAGCCTTGACAAATAGCCTAACATGACCTTGCATTTGGTAATAAAATAAAATATCCTTATGGAGTGGGAGACAAAGCTTCTGGGAGATTATTTCAAAACGTTTATGCACACTATTGTTACAGGTGTAGCATCAGGCCTGAAATTGCAAATAACTTTTGATTTACACTTTTTTCATTTTATATGCATATCTCACAAGGAAACACAGTAAATGCATCTCTGACTCACAACAGCAGAAGCTTGCTACCTAATCACCAGAATTCCCCTGTTGGTATCCAAAGGAATGCTAAGCATGACGTTTTGGCAACAGTTCTGGTGCAGAAGTTGCTGGAAAGTGACAAATATGTCATCTCAACACCCTCAAGTCTCCATTCTTCATAGTCATACTGAAGATTTAAGAGGTTTCATTCTAGACTAGTACCCATCTTTGTGAACGTGTGTGCGCGCGCGTATATTTTTGTATGTATGTATGTACGTATGTATGTATGTATGTATGTATGTATACTAGCAGGACACGTGTCTTGGTGTTGTCTGGAAAAATTGAGGAAATTAAGAATCTCCTCTTGAAGTGAACTGACAGGAAAGGAACCGAAAGACCGCTCACCTAAAATGCTAAACCTTTATCCACAATATAAAAAAAATATTTGTAAATAGTTGTTGGGGTAGTTACCGACGAGTCTGCTTGCCTACGGTGTGTTTGGAATGCGGCTTTTTAATTTACAATTTAAAATAATAAAATGGTTGACTTGTGTATGAATGAACCAAAATGCATTATGATGGAATTTAATTAATGAAATTAATGAGGGAGGGAGGTACTTACTGACTTGTTAGATTGGACATGTTGTGTATGTGTCTTTGTGTCTATGTTTGAGGGGGGGGGGGTTAATTTACAATATAGAACTGGATTGCAACTCCCAGAAGTAAATTGACTTTTCACTCATATGATCCATGACACAAATGTGTTATAAAATGAAAACAATCATTAATGAAATATCCTTTTGCAAGGTAATATACAAATTAGTATTAATCTTGCTGTCAGTGCAATAAATAAATATATATGACAAGTTAAAAATAATTAGCGAATATATGGGAGATAACTAATAAGAAAAACGAATATTGTTACCACTTGAATATTTAAACAATATGACAATGGTATATCTTATAAAATGATAAAGGGCTTAATATGAAAAGGAATTAACTCTTCCTGATTGGATAGAACTGGCCCAAACTTCTGGAAGATGAAAATTAACAGTAACGAACACCGAGCACATGTAAGACTGCAATATGGATGTTATTCAACCTCAAAAAGACATTCTTAACCTCTGATGAGCTTTCGAGAAATGCATAATTTGCAAATTAATCTATTGCATTTTCTCTACTTAGGGAAAATTGCTGTCAGTTACAAGAAATGAAAATGATTTTTTTTTTAATAAAAAGTAAGAATTTATTTAAATATATATATATATATATATAGATAGATAGATATAGAGATTGATATGTGTGTGTATGTATGTGGATGGCGTCATCTACAGGCAGCTGTTTGCCATATCATAGCTCTTCAGTGTGCCTAGATTATTTCACACCAAGATTGGAAATTGACCGCTAGATCAGCAGTTGGCCATTTTACTCCTACGGTATTATGTTCATTGAAAAACTGAAGAAATTTATAATCTTTATATAGTTTTACATTCGCATTATCAACTACTGACAGTGTTTAATTCTTTTATGAAGATTATATAATATACAAATCGTGAATTATCTGTAACTTTCTTGTTTTTATCTCGTCTGTAATAAACAGAATCGTGTAGAGTTGGAATTGTTGTGTGCATTTCCCCTTTTGCAATGAACATTCGTCATTCTTCAGCCAAAGGTGTTTCCAAAGTCAAACATTTTCAGGTTATAAACAGGATTGAGAGAATTGTCAGATTTGTAGATTACCACTTTCTAAATCTCAATACCAAAATTGCACATATTTATTTCATTAAATATTACAAACAATTTCTCTCTTTTCTATATTTTTGATAGAGATTAGTTCAAATCTCCTGAGGTGAGTCTTTGTTTCAGATGGAAACTGGTTGATAAATTTACCACAATTTCAAGTAATTTCGGTCTGATTGCAGACCAGCCTCAGAAAGTTGTGCTAAAGTTAGAGTTAGGCCTATCTTTTCAATACACATAACCCACTGAGAATAATCTGGGATCAGAGTGCAAGTACTTGGATTGTAACTATGGCAGCAAAGAATCATGAGAAACTTGAACAGATCTCTTCCAAAACTTTTCTATAATATTTCACAAAATATGCATAGACAAAGGAATGCTGCCCCTCTCTCAGGGATGTGAGTGGCCAATGGCAAAAAAATCTGAAATCAAGATGAATTTCTCAACTTGGGGGAGGGGGGGATTGATCACCCACCAATTTCACAACCTAGAGGAGGACCAGGGTGTTAATCTAGAATACCCTTTTTTTTTCATAATGAAAATATCGACTGATATGTTATAAAATAGACTGGAAGACATTCATTGATCAAACAAAAGTCTTACCTACCTATGAATCACTTGAAGCATGACAAAATGAACGTTTTCAGAGAGGGGGGGGTAGGTGAAGCAAGGAAAGACAAAACGTAACGGAGAGAGGAAGAGACATAGAGAAAAAACAGGAAAAGACAAAGAAAGATGAAACGAGAGAAAAGAGAACTAAAATAGAGCCAAATGGAAAATAAGAATAAAGCGTTAGCGATTTTGCCTTTTCTTGTAAAATATATATTTTTTTTTAGCAGATTCTTTTCCTGAATTACAAAAAGCAGAATTCTGCTAAAAAGTAAGCGACACATTCCAGAAAAGAATACCAAAACACCTTTCGACTATGTGAACAATAGAGACGAAAACTTACCAGCTGAAAAGCGAATGAGATGCTTTGCATATCATGCATACTCATCTACCAGAGTCAAAAAAGGGCTTCTATTCAGTATTGTAATTTTTTTATTGTTGGAACTGATCTGCATATGTGAATCACTAATTTGCATATGTGGAGACCAAATAAAAGGACGGGTTGAAAGCAGTCAGTAATCTTTGAGAGAACAGAGAAAGTGTTAATGCTGGAAATTTATTAAGTGTCATTGCAGCATTTAAGAAACAGCAATTCTATTTGAAATCTAGATTGCCCTTGTGATCTATCTTTTTTTCTGCCTACAGTCAGTTATAGACTAACAAGTGACATGACCCTAAAAGAATTTAAAGAATTCAAAAGCTGAAGTTATGATATTGAAAAATCGCCAGAACCGTATGTAAAAAACTATATTCCAAGGTTACAGACACACATTTCCATTACATTCAGGATTCTTAATTTTGTAATTTCACAGAATAGTTTGATGCTGCTAACATTTTTAGCTGATTTTCCTTCTTTCAAAAATAAGATGTCAGAGTACAGAGGGTTTTTTTCTTTTTTTTTTTGTAAACACATTAAGACACATCACTCTATGAAACAAACTAAACCACACACTGCCGGTCAGTTTCTTTAATGGAAAAAAAAAATTAAAATAGAACATTTTTGTTTATTGCTTGACAAATATTATGATAAACTTACAGGATTATCTCTCTTTAAGGGAACTCTTAAAAAATCAAAGATGGCTGCCTTGCATGCTACAGCAACAGTAAAATACTAGCACTGTAATGTCTAATAAATCTGCTATTCTGTGGTGATACTTGCTATTTCATCACATAATATAATCTACAATGAAACCCTGAACAAAATTTAAAACAGACAACTTATGACAGAATACATAAACATTCAAAATACAACCAACTTAAAAAAGTTAAACCAAAAACGTATAAAAGGCGATATTTTTTGAGATGAGGTATGTGTTATTTATATATTTTTTCAAGCTATTATTCTCTTAGTGCTTGTAGGGTTTTCGCAGCTGTTCTGTCGACCAACTATGGAAACAAATAGATCCGAAGAAGATCTGAGGGTACAGTATACAAAACGTGAACAACAACTAAGATGGAGATAACAGTCCGAAAATGATAAATAACATAAATAAAAAAATTTTTTTTTAATTAATAAAACCCACAGACGAATGTAATAAAGTGTTAAATATGTGCTTAACGAGCTAATCTTTTTTAAATAGTTATTTTTAATTATCTATCTTGTAACCTTAAACATGAATGTTCGGGGAAAGTTGTTCAGATTGTAGAAATAGCGAAATGGCAGGTTGATTGAGAATATGGTTGGAGTCAACAATGTTCCTCACTTTTATAACAAAGAAAGTATAAGTGATTTGGCATGAGGAGATTCAGTACTGAAGCCGAATATCTCTCTCCCTCATATATATATATATATAGATAGAGAGAGAGAGAAACAGAGAGAGGGGGAAAGGTGGGAGTGTGGGGCAAATTTGCAGGAATAAGAAATTCTTAAGAGCGACAGGAGGGCAGCAGACTGTGAGCAGGTCTAGAAATAATTAGGTTAGATGGCGGAATGTTTACAACTTGGCCTTCAACAAGAAAATAGAGGAAACAGGTACTTAAGACATATCAGACGAGGTCAAGGCTATCCTCTATTGTAATAATAGATAGAACGCAAGACTTATTGATAAGGAAATTTAACAACGACCAAATGCCAAACATATACACACACATCTCGAATCATTATTCGCAAGAGAGGAGAGATAACCACTGAAGTATTTCTATTAATATGAACTTGGCACCTTTGGTTAACCGTCATCTTGCATAATTCTATACGAAAGTGTTCTGGAAAGAGGTGATCTATTAACATATTTAAGAGCTGCTCTTTGCATGATATTTAAAACTTGCTTGGGTCTTCTGTAGAGCTGTGGAGTCATCAACATCATATTGGGCTAAACGTCCTTGTTACATGCTAGCATATGTTAGACGGCTTATAAAAATTGATTTCTAAATGAATGTATCTCTGGCCAGGTCTTATATATATATATATATATATATATATATATATATATATATATAACTGCAACGTATTGTCAGTTGAGTGCCATCCTTCATTCAGAAGAGCGTCATTGCCTGAAGGACTATCTGTACTTGAGATGGTTAATATAGAGATCTAACTTTGTATGACAGCTAGATCCCTCAGTTCAAAATGTTCAGATCCAGCAACAAGTGAAAGCAAGATAGCCAGTAACAAGTTGAAACTGAAGACCAGCATGATGTGAGGAGTGGTTTTCCACCTTTTGTTTTTTATTTTAAATAAAAAACAGGGCTCTGCACAGATCGAAAAAATATATATACACTAGCATATTATCAATTATCAGTAACTTTTTTTGTAAGAATGAAATCTAAAGAATTCAATTAAAAAAGTGTTATTTTTTAAAAGTTTGTCTTGTAGTTTTATAGATTTGCTTTTATTGAGATTGTGCCATTAATCGGTGGTTGTCTTTACTAATATACATCTTTATTCATTTTATTCTTCCCTCTCAAGAAGGCCAGAGTTACATAATTCACGAGATAGATAGAAGTTTAGTATTTTCTAGCTGCTGGATTAACCAACAGTATAGATTTAGGGATCATGTTCTACTGCAGATATACTAATGACCATCTCGGAAAGTTTATACTACACACTGGATAAGGAAGGTTAAGCTAGGACAGTAGCACTAGATATCTCCAAAGCATTCAACAAAGTCATGCATGAAGGTCTTCTCAGGAAAATTAACTTGTATGGTATTACTGGGAGAATATTTAATATAATCAGATCTTTCTTATCTAAAAGGAATATCCAGATCGTTCTGGATTGCCATACATATAAAGAACATCACATAAACGCCTGTGTGCCCTAGGGGCTGATACTCTGATGTAAATTGTTCCTGACTTTCATAAACAACTCCTCGATACAATCATATTTGAGATAGGTGTATTTGCCAATCACATTCTACTCTATTCCCGGCATGAGGGCAAATCGGATGCCCATTAATGCAAGACAATGGCTGAATTCTTAGAAAATGATTTCCGGTCTGTAGTAGAATAGGGCCAAAAATGGATGGTTACATTTAATGCTACCAAGACAAAGCTCCTTTCCATAAACAAGTATAAGAAATCTTCCCAATCACCAATTGTCATCATGAGTGATAAGCCTCTTTCCAAGAGTCCGACATTAAAACTGGACAGACATTCAGGAGTTGGAATAAGTACATAGATGTTGTCAATTTTGCTGTAAAGAAGTTGGGCTCACTCAATCAGGCTAGAAAACTTCTTATATCTTCCACTATCCTATATCTTTATAAGGTCATTATTCACCTGTGCATAAAGTAGTGTTGACACATCTGGGCTGGTGCACCAACACTAGCCTTTCCTTCTCTATTTCTAAGTTAAAATCAAGCCTCCCCACACCATTGCTCAGGCAAATTAATTTTTGCTTTAGTTTCCTTTATTTATGGTTAAATAAATTTGTATTGAATTTTCAAAAATGTTAATGTTTATCAATATGAATAAATGCAACACTTTCTGTTTCGTGTTTACAACAAAGTTATGAATGAAATGTTTATTATTTAAAATGTTTGTTTCAAGTATTTTACATAGTGAACTTTGTGAAGCGGTAGCGAGTTGGCAAAGTTGGCTAGTTATAATATAAATGTATTTGGATTTGTTTTCTAAATTAATACGAATGGTCACTCAAATTTAAAATTATACATTGAGTGGTCCATGAAGTTCAAAAGGTTGGCGACCGCTGTACAAGATGACCTTATATAACAAACAAATGTGCCATTTTAATACATTATTAAGAGACTAGTATGCTCATATGATAAAGAATAGCACACCTTTTCATTCCTTCTGTTTATTACATAATTAAGTACGATGCAGTTGTGTTTAAGATTAAATAATGTTTTAATGAATCATGCACTGTCAAGATTTTACACCCAGAAAGGTAAAGAAAAAGAATATTATTGAAAATAAAAGCCTATTAAAGAATACATAGAACTTTAATAATTAAACTAGACATACCAGTGACCCATTGGGTCACAACCACTAACATTATTTATTCTACTTTGATTTCAGTCAAAAAGTCATAAACTGATATACCTG
Source organism: Sepiola atlantica (assembly GCA_963556195.1). Taxonomy (NCBI): domain Eukaryota; kingdom Metazoa; phylum Mollusca; class Cephalopoda; order Sepiida; family Sepiolidae; genus Sepiola; species Sepiola atlantica. The sequence continues at coordinate 65,665,906 of OY744519.1, forward strand.
TTAAGACATTTTTTTGCATAAGTCTCTTTACTTCTATTCTCATGGATAATATAGAAGTAAAGAGACTTATTTTGCCATCTAATTTATGTGTTTGTGATGTATACAGACATTATGTAAATTAGATGGCAATGCTGAAAAAAGTCACTTTCTCCCAACACTCAGATATTAAGAAATATTAGATAGTGGTTGAATAAACATGGAGTGAGAGGAAGGGGGCAAGAAAAATACATAACTAAGTGAGATATGGGTGACTTGTTCAGTTAATTACAAATTATGGCTAATTAGAATAATCAAAACAAAATTATTTTGAAACATAGCTCAACTTCATTATTATAGATTTATTTTGTGTGACACAGGAGAAAAAGCATCATGGGGAAACAAACGTGTACTCAGCTTTAGTATAATAATAGATTCACTTGACACAAAACCAGTTGTGTTTTTTACATTACAAGCAATACTAATACTTCGAGTCAGTTGCTGCTGATGCTTGTTTAAATATATGCTGAATAAATAATCTCCCTTAGTGTTTCGTACAAAAAAGGTATTTATACATATCTATATTGAAACAGACAACACACATTAAAGATTAAAGTAATTTCTCACTTGAAATAAAGTTTAAACGCATTATGGTTTAATTGTGCATCTAAATCCAAGGAAAAATAATTTTTCACATGTGCGACTGTTGGCTTAGTTTATGCAATTTATTAATACTTCAATTTGTTACGGATTATTTTGGTCTTACAGTGATGAGGTATTTTTTATATACACAATTCGGACTTATCCTAATAAGGGTTTTGATTTAATTGCTTCCCACTGCAGCAAAATCTGGCACAAGGCCGGAAGGTGAGAAAAACCAGCACTCTGGTCGGGTATTAAAATAGCCAAGGAATTCTGTAGACCCAGGCAATCGGCACTGAATCAACCTCACCTCTCCTGAAGTAGGATGTAATTCCTGGGCTGAAACGGTGCACCTCCTAGGAATGAGTTGAAACATACCTCATTCCGAAAAAGAAGGGATTGATTACCAGTTCCTAGGTTGCCATAATGATGTCTAGACAAACCTCGGCTGATCCTCATATATATATATATATATATATATATAATATTTTGGCCGTTTCACTTTCCGGATTTCTACAAGTACGTTTTGACAATCACTAAATCTTCCAGAAACCTCAAACTGAATCCTTTATTTTATCCCCTGGATTAGACTGTTCTCATTTTACTTCTTTTTTATTTACTAACGAGTCACCACTTATCAAGGTTAAAAGCCACTCAAGGATAGGGTTAATCAGATGGATAGATTGCCAGTTGAATGACGAAGAATATTATGGGAGGATTGAAAATGATGAATGGAATGGACACAATTTGATTACTTATGAGGACGGTTTATGCCCAGTATTTGTTTTCTATTTTATGTCAGTTGATTCGGTTTTCTGCATGGATTTTCACACGTGCCTCTGGCATTTCAAAGAACCAGACGTTTAAAAATTGAATGATGAGCAAAAACGTATCAATTGATTTGAGCTGCAAGTGAACAGGCGACAATACGGCAGGATATGTAGCAAGGTGACATCGGAAGATGCAGACAGAAAAGCAAAACAGATTTTTTGCCTTTGCAAATTGAGATTTGAATTTCTTTTTTAATTCAGAAGAAAAAATGAAACAAATATTTGTTTTATGATGGAAATTTTTCAAGAAATAGGAAGAGCACGATAAAAGAAAGAAAGCAGATGGAGGGGGAGCAGTTCATTTGATTTCCCACCCTTTACCCCCTCAAGAACACCAAAAACATTTTTCCATGTTTCACAACAAAGATTTATGCAGAAAGAGGTGTCACTCGAACATCAAACCCTTAAATCCAGTATTTATCGCATAATTTGATTGACAAGAAAATGTTCGTCTAAAATAAAGACTCCAGTAAATAAAAGATCTCCAAGATAATTTTTTTTATAAGACCGACAATAAAAAATAGAAAGAGGGAAAAGAAAAAAATAGAAAAAAATGAAAAAAAATGAAAAAAAAAATCGAAAAGAAACAAAAACAAATGAAGTATAGACAAATAAAATAAAAAGGTAAAAGAGCAAAAAGAAAAAAGTTATGAAAGAAAAAAAGGGCACTTGTGCATTTGAGTAAACAGCCGAATTTATTTGTTTTTTTAAATTCTGAATCCACAGACAGTGGCACCCACACGCAATTTATCTAAAAATGGATCTTAACTTAAGGTTTAAAGATCTTATTATTAAAGCCATTTTCAAATAAATTTCCTAACTGTATCATATATTTATTAAAGAAAAACTCCCCCTTAAAAGTGACTTTTTTAAAAGAATGCCAAATTATTTTATTGGAAAGAATGCTTAATTATTTTTAAATGAAAACTGTTCATTTTATAACATTTTCAATTATTAAGAAAAATCGTTTTATAACATTTTCAATCATGAAAAATTTCAGAAACTATATATTTTATTACAATGTTTACAAAAAAAATCACTGAACATTTTAAATTTTAAAAAGAAAATCACATTTTAAATTATAAAAACACTATTTTATTACTATGTTTATGCCAAACTTACTTTATTGAACAAACTTTATTACAATGTTTTTCTTTCAGAAACTATGTTTAATTAAATAAATTCATTTAAATGTTTTAATCTATTCGTCGTTTTGTTACTTCCAGTTGATTATCTTTCTGCTGCTGTCTTGAATGTAACTCTTCAAAATTGAAAACAAATAAATTGGGCGTTTTACTAAAATTCATAAATGCCGAAACAAGAAATGAAAGAAACAAGAAATGAAAGAAACAAGAAATGAAAGAAACAAGAAATGAAAGAAACAAGAAATGAAAGAAACAAGAAATGAAAGAAACAAGAAATGAAAGAAACAAGAAATGAAAGAAACAAGAAATGAAAGAAACAAGAAATGAAAGAAACAAGAAATGAAAGAAACAAGAAATGAAAGAAACAAGAAATGAAAGAAAAACACAGAAATGAAAGAAAAACACAGAAATGAAAGAAAAACACAGAAATGAAAGAAAAACACAGGAATGAAAGAAAAACACAGGAATGAAAGAAAAACACAGGAATGAAAGAAAAACACAGGAATGAAAGAAAAACACAGGAATGAAAGAAAAACACAGGAATGAAAGAAAAACACAGGAATGAAAGAAGAACACAGGAATGAAAGAAGAACACAGGAATGAAAGAAGAACACAGGAATGAAAGAAGAACACAGGAATGAAAGAAGAACACAGGAATGAAAGAAGAACACAGAAATGAAAGAAGAACACAGAAATGAAAGAAGAACACAGAAATGAAAGAAGAACACAGAAATGAAAGAAGAACACAGAAATGAAAGAACACAGAAATGAAAGAAGAACACAGGAATGAAAGAACACAGGAATGAAAGAACACAGGAATGAAAGAACACAGAAATGAAAGAACACAGAAATGAAAGAACACAGAAATGAAAGAACACAGGAATGAAAGAACACAGAAATGAAAGAACACAGAAATGAAAGAACACAGAAATGAAAGAACACAGAAATGAAAGAACACAGAAATGAAAGAACACAGAAATGAAAGAACACAGAAATGAAGAATGAAAAATAAAAGATGACGAAATAATCTAGAGACCAAGTATAAATAAAAGTATTTCTACCACCTTAACTTGTATGTCCGAATTTTGTAATCTATTATTTATCTCTGAATTCCTGAGACAAGGAATTATTATGTATACAAATTTATTTGAGCTAATTTCCTAATACTGATTGTACTATTTAAACTATTTTAAAGATGAGGATGAGAAATAATAAACTTGTTATTCCTCCTGTATGTTTATTAGTTAACAGGATAACAAAAATTGATTTCCACACCATTTGTTTGCTCTCTTCATTTCTAATTGTATTGCATTCTTGTCATACATATAAACTGCTTATTAGAAAACTATTAAAGAAAAACAAATAACAAACAAATGTAATCTTTTTATTTGCATATTTAATAATGAAAGCCTCAGACAAATGAAAATTAAACCAAGAACATTAATTATACTTGCATATTTTTTGCTAGCCTGGGAGAATGGTATTATGAGGAACGAACATACTAACACCCCCCCCCCCCCCAAAAAAAAAAACAAGAGATAATGCCTGGGAGGATTGTCTCGTGACAGCAGAACAAATACTACACTGCACTCCATCACAAAAAGGAGGAGGTAATGCCTAGGAGGATGGTATCATGATGAACGAACATATACTACACTATCTTCTCCTACTGAATTGAGAATTGAAAGATATTACATTAATCTGAAGAGTATAGTAAACTGAATTAAGCATAAAGCGACAGTACAATAGTATGTCAATAGAAGTCATAGTTTCGACTTCAGACAGCTACCAAAATCTCTATTAGGTTTTTATTATTTGTAATTAAAATTCCACCTCTAATTTTACTGATGAAGTCTTGATAAATATCGATGAAATATAAGCTATACATTTGAGTTTCATATAAATGTGACTTTTTCACTTGTCACAACATTTTGACGAATTTCATCCAAATTACATTTTATATATATATAATCATTAAAAATGGCTTATCTTATGACACTTTAGTTTCACGGTAAACCCGATCGTCAGAAGCATATTATTCCATACGTCCTTAGACATTTAAATGCAAGTTCAAACTGAGCGAATTTTATGGAACATTTCAAGTTTATTTGGCATGATGTTAACACTCAACATCCCATTTTCATTATATATAAAAAAATACCCGTTCCAGGATGGGTAAAATTAATTACCTAAACAGAAGTGTTGTACCACACTTCTATGTCCCCTTATGAAGATTAAAATTAAGATATGATACTAAACCTAATATCTAGAATCCTTATTATAATTTTGATCAAAATTCATTAGATGATTTTGATTCTATAAAATATATAAAATTTAAGGCTTAAGTTTAAGGGGTCTTAAGAAATTGAAATTCAGGGAATCTTGATTAATTAGTGTCTAATTAATATGGATCAAATTTAATACAAATATGAAAGTTGAATTTTCTAATTGGAGGTCGTGCCCATATTATGTCTCTTAAAAAACCTTTAAAATGCTCCAAAGAAACTGAAATTTAGGGAATATTCATTAAAATTTCACACAAATTGGAGGTATGTAAATTTTCACAAAAGTATTCCACTCTCTTTGGATAAACTAAATATAACTAAATATAGCCTATTACCCACCCTTACACCTAGCTGTGTTCCAAAATTCATAATGATTAGTGTATCTCTTGTACCATGACATATATATCTTTTAAACATAATACACAAATACTGTCTACATATTTTCGTTTTGATCCTTTCCTATTTCCTAATAAATCTACTTAGTAAATAACACGTGATTACTGAGGGGGAAAAAATCATCCCTATAAATAGATTTAGCACCGTGACCTTTACTGACAACACCAAACCACCCTTGATGATAGATCTTTACGGATCAGAAAGTACTCGGGTGAAAAGCGACGATGGCAGATACATCGGCTAGTTCAGGCCTGAAACAAGATTTATTAGGAAATTTGAAAGGATCAGAACGAAAGTATGTAGACAGAATTTGTCTATCATATTTAACGAAATATGTTTAAAAGAAGGAATGCTGCCCAAATATATATAATATATATACATACATACACATACCTAACTTATATGCATATATATATATATATATATATATATACATATATATATATATATACACAAAAAAATGTGTCCATGTTACTCACTGTGTTGCCTAGAATACATATTCTAAAATTCATGACCTGTTCAATATATATATATATAGAGAGAGAGAGAGAGGGAGAGAGAGGGAGAGAGAGGGAGGGAGAGGGAGTTCTTATTTAAATTCCTTTAAATTCACAATAAAAGTGGTTACTAGAATTCAGAATATAATATAATTTAATAAATGTTCTTAATTTGTTTAAAAAACATTTTTATTCATACAATTATTTCTGCCGATTTTCAAAATCACAGATTTTTCTTGATTATAAATTCAAGATGTTTTCAAAAGGCTTCTTCAGTGAATTTTTCCCAATAAATTAAAATAAGTTTACTTACTTAAATAGATACCATTGGTTTCTGTATCTATTTAAATAAACATGCCGGTAATTGGTCACTCTGGTCAATTTTTCTTTTTACCTCTCATATTATATTCATTCAGAACAGTGCTATTGTCTGAAGGAGTATCTGTACTGATATTGTAAATAAAGATATATGGCTTTGTAGTTCAAAATGTTGAGAACCAGCAACAAGGGAGAGCAAGATAGCCAGTAACAAGTTGAAACTGCAGATCAACATGTGAGGAGTGGTCTTCCACTTTTTTTTTTTTTTTTGATGTAAAAACAGGGCCCCACCTACATCGTAAAGTCGGACAAATGTAAATATTTCCTTAATAATGCACATATATTGGTACCGTTGGAACCACGCGTTTCCAACACAAATTAATTTTGTGTGTTTTGGCTGTTTTTTTGTTTTATATATATATATATATATATATATATATATATATATACACACACACATATGATATACCGATTCCGGTTAGACCACTGAAGTTTAATATGTTGTCTTATTTAAAAGAAAATATACACCCGTGTGTGCTCATGAAAATTCCATGGTTGCATTCTTTATTGCTATTCATTTTTATCTTCATCTCTACAATGTTTTAATAATAACATTCTAGCTAATAACTTTCTTATAATTAACTTAGAAAATTATCAGTTTTTGTTTGCTTCTTGTTTATATTAAACGATAATAAAATTGTATTAATACTACTGAGTAGAGTTTTAATGAATTTGATTTCATACATGCACATTGGCAGTGTTACGGTTGTAGAATCATTATATAGATCAACTCTATATTTAAATTATATACATATATATATATATAGAGATATATATATATATATATATATATATAACTAAGCTTATGATTGGTATTTATTTTAAAATTTATATTATCTATAATAGCATGAACTTTGTAGCTTAGTTTAAAGAAAATTATATCGACTTTTTCATTAATAATCTGTACTGACTTGACAGTGTATTAAATTGTTTTATTATTAAATTAAGGCATATTTAATTATAATAATGAAACTGGTGTTACTACAGTTAAAAACGTCGTTGAAATGATAAACTTTGAAAATTGTCTGGTTTCTCAATTTTCAAAGTTTATCATTTCAACGACTTTCCTATCTGTAGTAGCACCAAACTCATTATGCGTGCTTCACTATGGATCAGACATTTAAAAAAAAATAACAGTCTATTCGATAACACTAGAAGAGATCGTAGATTTCCGGCTACACCGTAAGACTTCGACGATGAAGAAAAAAAAGGAAAACATTGTCTGTATTACCATGATTAGAGTTTTATAAAACCGAAAATTTGGATTAAAAAAAAAAAAATGAATTAATAAATATTTCGTTAATTTGACAAAATCATTCAAGTTTTTCAATTTTCAAAGTTTATATTTAATTATATATTTATATTTTCTACTAAGGTTACAATTGGTATTTGTTTTGTATTTACATTGTTTTATAATAGATATTAGATTAAAATGTTAAGGTTACTTTTTTTCCAAGCAATATAATTGCAAAAATGTATGAGGTATGTACCTGTAGTATATTTTTAAATGTATACACATATTGGTTCGAAGGTTAACATAACAGATAGTGGATTATTAGAAATATTATTAGTTTATTGTTTTGTTTATATATTTATTTGAACTCAACATTACTGACTTTTTTTTGCAGTGCAATCAACTATATTTTTAACTGAATGTTTATAAATGAATATATATTGAGGTTTTAATCATTAAAATTGTTATTACATTTTATAATATATTTATTTTCTTTCTTGTTGAACTATGCATTTGGTCTGTCAAAAAAATCATGTTTTATTACAGGCATAAAAGAAAATCAAACATCAATTTACTGTAGGGTGTGCTTTTGAAACACTGACTATTCCATGTTACTATAGACGCTTTTTCCTTTAATTTACAGGTATAAGTTTAGTGGAATCTTTACAATTTATATTCCTGAATATCTTAATATGGTAATTATATCTCGTTTCCACTCCCCTTCATTCAAACCAATGTATGCCTTTTCTGCATTGTCTGTTGTGGTATTTACTGTAGTTTTGTAAATGGCATCTTTTGTAAAGAACTTATTAAATAGTAGACATTTTTGTTACATCTATTTTACCATTGTTGGATACACTGATGAATACTGTTATATATAAGGTATGATAGAGAGCGAGAGAGAGGCTTTAGGTGCATTGATAACAGTTGGTTGAAAATAAATATAGATGAAAGCTGAAGCAACAAAATACAAAAGAAAAAGAGCCAAAAAATGTGATGTCTTCTCATCAAGATACTCTGTTGTGTTAAATGATGATAGAGAAATACCGAGATTTAAGAAAATATTTCTGCCTTGTCATTAATTCACAAAATGAAAACAAGTTTACTTTAGAGATCGTGAGCTTGTGTTTTAATTCAATTTTTATTCTATTGTCGTCACCATTGTTTGGTGTCGGAAGAAAAGGGAGACCTCAACAAATTATATGGTTTTTCTTTTTGTTTTAATTATAAACAATTTGACAGCTTCTGTGCCAAACGAATCTATGGATACTCATAACAATAAAATAATGTTCAACAATAGAACTGGCATAACTGAATAAAGCAATATAAAAAATAAAAATCTGGAAATTCTAGACCATCAAAATCAAAATAGAAAAAAGGCTCTGATTGAAGATGGGAGGAGATCAAAATTGTTTCATACTAGTTGTAGCATTAAACCCCAACTGGATTTTCTCAGATTTGGATTATGTTCTTTTGCAGCACCAGATCGAGAAAATAGCTTTTAATCAGAAATTTGGGAAGAAGTCGGATCCGTAAGAATACTAAGAATCGGAGTCAGGTTTTTCCATCTCTGAAGAAACAGACAGTCTGAATATTGAAAGATTTTAAAATAAGGAGTCGGAATCAGATATTTGGGAATTCTAGGAGTCGGACCTTATACCTTCAGACTCCATAAACATAGTATTTTTCTTTTAAATGGAAATCGCTCTAGACAAGGCATAAAGCCACTTGATGTAAGTAGCTAACAAGAACAAATATGATTATCACAACGACAGGAGATGCCTATTGGCCTTAGTCTTGAAAAGCTCAAGGTTATAAGTAGAAGGAAAAGTCAGCAGGAATAGAGTTCCACAAGCCTGCGGTTCTTGAAAAGAAGCTACTGGAATAGGAAGATGTATTACAATGAGGTATCAAAACAGCGGATTGATGGAGACAACTAGACCAACAAATCAAACTAGCTGGAACTAAAGAGGCGAGGAATAGATCACATAATTCTGAAGAACACATGCCATAATAGTATTTATACAAAAGACTGAAACTAGCAACATCACGTTTATGTGAGAGAGGGGTGCAAAGAAGAAAGGGTAGGGCCAATCAAATTACAGACACGTTTCTACACCTTTTTAAGAACCCTCAAATGGGACAGAGATTCACCAGCCCAAATATGACAACAATACTCCACACAGAGTCTGATTGTAGATTTGTAGGGATAGAGAATAGCCTCAGGTGTGAGAAAGTGTTTAGAGTGATAGAGAGAACCGACTTTACGAGAAGTAGAAAAAGCAATGGTTCTAATGTCTGAACTCCAAGAAAGATTTGATGAGAGAGAAAAACCAAGAAGATTCAGAGTCTATTTCTCCGCAAGAGCAGATCCATCCATGAGAATCTCAGGAAGAAAAGGGACACGCCTACAACTGAAAGACACAAGCTGAGTCTTAACTGGATTAAATTAAAAGCCATTTTGTACCCCAATCCATAACTAAACCCAGATAAACTTCTAGATCAGCTGCATATTTCAACTGATCTGAGGGAGATGGGCGAGAAACACCAGAATAGAGAGTGGTATCATCAGCATAGATGTTAATTTTCTGAACAATATTCTTTGAAGATCATTTATATAAAGAAACAGTGTAAGGCCTAGAATAGAGCCCTGAGGTAATAATAAATATTAATACCTAAATGACCACAATAGAACCTGATGCAAGGATTTAAACTTGGCACAACAATTATTAAATTACTAGCTGTACTTACACATCCAGAGTTTGCCGGGAGTCATTTACAAAAAATTGTCTGTTTTCACAATAGTTTGTATAAATTCATGGGTGATTTAGCTAACAAAGTTATAATTTATTATGGTATTAAATTCAGGAAAAAGAGAATGTATTCATGTCGACTTAATATCATTAAGTTAAACACAGGTGCCCAAGCCACATTTATTAGAGTATCAGCAGCAGCAGCAGCATTGCTGGATGGTCTTTTTGTAGTAGTAATAGTATAGTACTCTTTTTCAATAAACAGAGTTTCCAATAACTTCCCATCTGTAGAACACATCACTATGGGACTGCTTCCATGCAGACTACAACAGGGTTGTCTTTAATCCCATGTCAATAAGTATGTCATAAACCGTCTTCATAAGTAATCCAATTTTATTTATTCCATTTATCAGTCTCAATCCTTTCATGATATTCATAATTTAAACTGACAACCCATCCATCTGATTAACCGTTATCCTAGAGTGGCTTTTGACCTTGATAAGTGGTAACTAAAAATTTTTTTTTAAAAAGCAAGCAAATATTCTGTAGAAAAAACAAAATTAAAAACAAGAAAACGGCTGTGGATTGAATGATTAAAATATCAAAATTATATATCAGCCAATCAGAAGCTAGGAAAATATACTAAACGTTTCTTTTTATTCTCGACAACTGCTCGAAGCCGATCAATATTAATATGCATATTCTTTGTATATTCCTTTGTTTATTATATAAAGTTTCATATTTATCAGATACATTTGTGTTTGTACATCTCACTGGTAGATGAATGACGTCATAATACATCACATTGAATTAAAAATATCAATAAAGCGTTGAATGACAAGCATCTATGTGCTATTATGTGTGTTTACAGTTAATTTTTGCTATACATATTAAAAAACAAAACAAGTGCGAATAACATTAAATCAATAAACAAGGTTAATGTGAACATCATAAAAGTACACCCACAAGAAAATTTAATTAATATTTTATCTGTTGCAAGAACAGCAGAAGCAAAAATGTGATGGAAGGTTAGAATTGCACGGATATTGTTAACTAACCAGATCCGTTATTGTAGAGTGGAGCCATGCTAACCTGCTCTCATCCACAGACTTTTATTTCGACTCCTCCAAGGAATCACAAGTGATTTCCGCACTTCTCTCATTTGGTTAGTATCACACTGCTTGTATATTCTCTCTCTCTAGATATTATATATATATATATATATATATATATCTATATCTGTATATAAGATAGTTCGATATAATAGGTTTAAACTCGCACCAATTTATGTAGTTGGTCATAGTGGCCGTGTGGGTTAGGGCGTCAGAATTTGAGTTTAAAAAAAAGACATGACACTTGTTCCGAGGTTTTGAATCCTGTGAGCAGCTTGAATAAACTGACGATTCCAAAAGAATAAAACGTATGTAGATAAACAAATATTTATAATTATTTGTCTAAAAAGTACATTCAGATTTTTTAAATTATGGAAAGTAAAATAAAAAATTACATTTGAATTGTTTAAATTATGGAAAGTAAATAGTGTAGGACAAATTGAAACCCATGAAAGCAATTGAATGAGGAGGAAGAAAAAACGTTTTGGCAAACAAATAATGATTGAAGAAATTAGACGAAACAGAAGAGATGCTGTTTATAAAAGAGGGGCGGTTATGGCAATAAATAGGGGAAGGGGTGTTTGTCGCAAGGGGGGGGAGGGAAATGAAAATTAAAATTGACAGGGGACAGGAGAGGGGAAGTAAATAGAAAGATAAGGCAGTGATGTCTTGAAATAGATTGAAATGGGGAAAATAAAAATAAAATTAAACACACTCAGGTTCCATTTTCAATGTAAGCTTTATAAAGTGTGCTAGAAAAGCTAAAGAAAAAGTTTCCTTGGATCATGATTGGCAAGCTTGAAATGAGATGTATACCCCCCCCCCCTCCCCCACCACCACCACCACCGCATTGGTTAATGACAGTAACAGACTCCAACTTTGAGAAAGCCATTGATTTACCTAATGGATACCACCACATAATCATTGAGGTCATTTAACAACTTTTATTCAATTTGTCGTATACAATTTTTTGTATTTCGCCATTACATATTCTCCACCAAGAAAAATGCCATAGAAGCATTTA
>OY744519.1:65683177-65693177 GCA_963556195.1 Sepiola atlantica
AGAGATGAAGAGAGTGCGAGAGAGATGAAGAGAGTGCGAGAGAGATGAAGAGAGTGCGAGAGAGATGAAGAGAGTGCGAGAGAGATGAAGAGAGTGCGAGAGAGATGAAGAGAGTGCGAGAGAGATGAAGAGAGTGCGAGAGAGATGAAGAGAGTGCGAGAGAGATGAAGAGAGTGCGAGAGAGATGAAGAGAGTGCGAGAGAGATGAAGAGAGTGCGAGAGAGATGAAGAGAGTGCGAGAGAGATGAAGAGAGTGCGAGAGAGATGAAGAGAGTGCGAGAGAGATGAAGAGTGCGAGAGAGATGAAGAGAGTGCGAGAGAGATGAAGAGAGTGCGAGAGAGATGAAGAGAGTGCGAGAGAGATGAAGAGAGTGCGAGAGAGATGAAGAGTGCGAGAGAGATGAAGAGTGCGAGAGAGATGAAGAGTGCGAGAGAGATGAAGAGAGTGCGAGAGAGATGAAGAGAGTGCGAGAGAGATGAAGAGAGTGCGAGAGAGATGAAGAGAGTGCGAGAGAGATGAAGAGAGTGCGAGAGAGATGAAGAGAGTGCGAGAGAGATGAAGAGAGTGCGAGAGAGATGAAGAGAGTGCGAGAGAGATGAAGAGAGTGCGAGAGAGATGAAGAGAGTGCGAGAGAGATGAAGAGAGTGCGAGAGAGATGAAGAGAGTGCGAGAGAGATGAAGAGAGTGCGAGAGAGATGAAGAGAGTGCGAGAGAGATGAAGAGAGTGCGAGAGAGAAAGAGAGTGCGAGAGAGAAAGAGAGTGCGAGAGAGAAAGAGAGTGCGAGAGAGAAAGAGAGTGCGAGAGAGAAAGAGAGTGCGAGAGAGAAAGAGAGTGCGAGAGAGAAAGAGAGTGCGAGAGAGAAAGAGAGTGCGAGAGAGAAAGAGAGTGCGAGAGAGAAAGAGAGTGCGAGAGAGAAACAGAGTGCGAGAGAGAAACAGAGTGCGAGAGAGAAACAGAGTGCGAGAGAGAAACAGAGTGCGAGAGAGAAACAGAGTGCGAGAGAGAAAGAGAGTGCGAGAGAAAAAGAGAGTGCGAGAGAAAAAGAGAGTGAGAGGGAAAGACAGTGAGAGAGAAAGACAGTGAGAGAGAAAGACAGTGAGAGAGAAAGACAGTGAGAGAGAAAGACAGTGAGAGAGAAAGACAGTGAGAGAGAAAGACAGTGAGAGAGAAAGACAGTGAGAGAGAGAGAGAATCTATACAACATGAAAAGAAAGAAAATGAGACGATTATATATAATTCTTTCAATTAGAAATCAAGCACTGGTCCTAACATTACACTAGGTTTTATGCTTTTAAAATCAATTATGATTAGCAATAACGAATGGAAAATCTTTGCTGATAATAGTGTTTATAAAGCATTAAGATTTCACTTACTCTTTTTGTAAAAGTTAGAAGCAGACTGTTGACAAAACAGTAGAATTTTGATCCTGGCTTGAAGCACTTGCCTGTCAAACCACACTGAAATGTTGTTATACAGAACAACAGTCTGTGAATGACTGGCATATATATATATATATATATATATATATATATATATAAAATGAAAATAATTATGCTTCGCCAGTGTTTACACTAATATTCATATAAAATAACATCTCAATCGGCGAAGTTAAAAAGTAAACCTCTCAAACAGAAACGTTTAAAAAAGAAAAACGTATCAATCGGTATAGAAATAAAAAAGGATAAAAAGATAAAGAAACTATCTCATCATAGAAATAGAGTAAAGGATTTATTTCCAAATTGATTTCAGACGGTAGGTTTGTCTGACTTGCTATTTGTTTCCGTTAAACACTTTAAATGGTTACGTTTGTCACTTTTTATTTACTCATGTGATGGGATGGAAGTACATTTACTTGCGAGACAGGATGGAAGTACATTTATTTATATACAAATAAATACACATTGGTCTTTATTATAGAGCAAAGGGTTATATAAAGTAAAGTGAGATTTTTCCGGATATGATTCACCAGAATAGCTTAATGAAGAGCTACATCTGTTTAGGCTGAAAGATAATGCACATATTGGTTTGTGTTTAAAAAAGAACAATTTTGTTTCCTCCTGATTTTTTAGTATTTATATTTTATCTGACTAACAGTTTATGTGGTGACTAGTAATGTCATAGACGTAGTCGGAGAAAATCACAATAACTTCAGAGTCATCTACCCTAATCACTGTGTGCTATTTTTATAATAGATATTTTCTTTTACACCGGTTGTCACTTATTATTAAGGTTTTCTTATTAACTTCAATGTTCGATGACTCAATGACTTAATTTCATTTCTTTTTAACTTACATTTTATTATCCTTAACCTGTATTAAAAATATGTATTTTACTTGGAAACAAATTGCTTCGGCTACTAGCCATGGCCTACCCGCAATTGTCTCGGAGTCTTTTTACGTTCATGTTTGTTTCACTCTTTTTTTCATTAACTATGCTGTTTTATTATTTTCAGTTAAAATTACTTTTGGTATTAATCACAAATACCTTATTTTTAATTAAACCTAGTTTTAATGAACCTAAAATAGTAATGTTTTCATCGCTGCCGGCCATGTGTACGTTTTCTGTGTCCCTAATTCTCTTTCCTGCTTTTAATCAGTTATCCTATTTTAAACTTCAATATCATAAAATGAAATAAATGGAACAGAGAGATGAAATAAGCTCTTAACCTTAAAGCAATATAAACTAAAATTTCTTATACAGGGTTCAAGGGTGGGAGCAGGAGTTTCTTGGGTTCCTCAATTTTCCCGGGCAACGGATCCTGCTAGTGTGTGTGTGTGTGTGTATATATATATATATATAGTCTGATGGTAAATAACTAAATATTTTTGTTCCATTATTTGTAAATTAGATTTTGTTTCAGAAAAGTTTTTTTTTGTATTGGGTCAAGTAGATGTAATAGTAGTTATTCTTCCTAACACTTTCGACCAATTACCATTTGTTATTGTAGGTTTGTAATGTGTGGTTGTTGTTTAGGTGGGAATCCTGCAGGAAAGAACCAATTTAAAAAATAATGGAAAGAAAATATTTGGTCACTTTTAACTATACTTGTATTTACTTAAAGTTGGTGCCAAAATACACACAATATTCCCATGTCTTCTTAAGAACAATGCATATAGGCGATCAGTTCTACTAAATTTTCTTTTCCTAAATCTAATTGCTTAAATAGTTAGTGGACATACTTCTCTCTCATATATATATATATATATATACACGCACGTTCATTGGAAAATCGATGGCATACCTTCAGAGATTATGTTCTTACCATATATAGGTCCAAAAATGCTTGGTTTCCGAGTTACAGGCCATTGAAATAAATACTGATAAACATTATTATAAAATAAACACTATCCCTGTGATAGGATAAGTATAATAAGCCTGGGTCTGATGTAGCCACATACACCAACAAAATCATGAAAAAAGACACCAAACAAATATTAAAGTTGTAGCCCTCAGGAAAAAGATCTGTGCATCATCGGCAGGGGCTTCTTTGATTGTCAACATGGGTGATCCAGTCAGCATTCTGCAAATGTTGGACCATCTTATTTCAGGTAACAAAATACAACAGACACCATTCAGGCAAATAAATATGATCAGCACACTCCAAAAACCATGCAAAAAAAGAAATCGACCACAGAAGGAAAGTAGACTAGTAATAGAGTGCTATTACGAAAGAAACCCCCACACAAAGAGCATATATATATTGTTGAATATGACAGACACCTTATGTCTGGATATCTTCTATTTTTTTTTAAACAAATGCTTTTCTTTGCTTTGAAACTGACAATAAATCATAGTATGACATAACTCATCTATTTATAGCTCTATTAAAAACTTTGAAATAACTATTTAAAAGTGTTGAATATTGAGCTTCATTTTGGCTCTGGAATCCGATTCCAATAAGAATCGATCTAATCTATATAAAATAACTTCGTTTCTTTTATATCACGCACACACATCTCTCTCATATATATACATATATATGATACACACACATACAGGGTGAGTACGATATTTGTTAACACGTTTGAATAATTAATTTTATACATTTTTTTTTCCTTTCATTGTCAGTCTTGTCTTCATAAAAACAGTGACTATTTCCATTTAGAGAAAACAAATTTGATTACAATTATTTTGCAACAAGCCAAAGAAATGATTATTCTTTTAGGCCAGAGTTTGTAAGCTAAAATTACTTATATTTGATCTCTTTACTAGTATGAAGTATGTGTATCTGCTAACTACTTTTAAAAAAGTAGATTTATGAGAGTCGGATTTGGTACGAATCATTGCTGATTTATGAAGATTGGTCAAAGGAAGGTGGTCACCTTTTATTTATATAATAAAAAAAATAACCGTTCAGATATGATGCCGAATGAAGACAGACTTTGTCCATTTAAAAGACTTCATAACTTTTCAGATAGAGCTTTTTAACAATATGGTTAAATCTGAACACATTACTGCAGTTTCATGGTTTATCAATTCCTCAACTGTGTGAATATATACGATGCTTATACATTTGAATAAGAATTTTTATTAAAATATATATGCATTGCATATATTTATATACATACAAGAATATATTCATACACTTCTGAGGCATCTATAAATCATGAAACTGTAATAAAGTGTTCAGACAAGCCAATTTTATTATACACACACATATGCATTACGACATCAAAAGAAACTGGAATCTTAGGAAAATCTCCATCATACCAGTAATTATAGGAGCAACAGGACTAATGAAGAAAAATTTCAAGAGCTATCTGACGAGTATACCCGGTGAAAAGAGTGCAAGAGAAATACAAACAACTGCACTTAAAGGGACGGTTAGAATCTTAAAACGATCTCTAGGCTGAAGTGTCTGAAATAGCCGGTGAATGTCTGGCATCCGGTAGGATGCCCCATCTCCAGCAAAAACAGAAAAATAAGAAAAAGTTTGAATAACCTGCTAGACACCATCCTCAAGTGTCTTCGGTCTCTTTGTACAACCTGATATGAGGATACTTCACCCTACAAGTAAACCCTGACCAAATATTCAAAACACAGTATTCGAAGCCCAAATAAGATCCACTAGACACGGCTATACACTGGCTCATACGAGGAATGGTGCACCTTCTTCAAGTAATGTTACCTCAAGTAACAGCACTTAGGTGGATACTCCACCAGACTAGATAAATTCTTGTCCTGGAATCCGGTAAGACCAAAAGATATACTATAACATAGTTAACTGGTAAATTGGAGAGAAGAAAATTACTGTTCTTAACTTCTTTACTAACTCAACGTTTGAGAGATAAAGGAGAACTTTAATGGAATATTCGAATATTTATATATTTCATATAGAGATACAGCGTTAGCTCCAGGAAGAGGCCCCTTGATTTCTGAGAACTTCGACTGAAGTAAAATGAAACAAAAAATATATATTAGTGTTGGGACGATTAATCGGAAAAATCAGAACTTTTTGGGGTATCAGAATCAGAAAAATTTCAGCCTAAATTCTTATTCCAAAAATCATTCTTCTAATTTGTTTTTTGTTTAAAACTTAATTTTCTATTGCTGGTATTGATAATAAATAATTATTGATTTAAAACTACCAGTAAAACAAAAATTTATAGATCATAAGAATTTAGGTGAAAATGACACCAGAAAAAAAAATGCTGCGGTAAAAATGTCACAAATGGATAAACATAAATGAAAATCTCACAATAAGTTTATTAAAATCTTCGATACAATACATAAAGGAAAACATTAAGTTTATCAAATTAAAAAGAAAATTATATCTATATTCAAAAGTAGAGGAGGACTGTTACCCCCGCCCCCCCCCCCCCCCTTGAAATTCTACCTTTTTAGGCGATTAGGCGATTTTAGAATCAGAATCGGTAATTGTACTGGAATCGGGAAAAGTTTTAGAATAATCCCATCACACACATATATATGTATATATATATATATATATATTCATATATATTGTTAATGACAATATATGTATTAGCATATACTATCAGTTCCTTTTACTTTGTAGTCTCCTTAAAAGATTCAGCTCAATGCTTGTCAATTATTGATAACAGAGCAAAATATAAGTCAGTTCATATTATATTCCAATAACCATGGTTTTATTTTATTATTTTTATTTTTTCACATTTCCAATATTTAAATATATATCTCACACACACATACACACATACATACATACATACACTAGCAAGTATATGCTACCTCTAGTCGTATATTTTTGCTAGGTTGGGAGGGTGATATTCTGCATTAACTACATACACTGACCCCTCCCCCAAGGAGGAGGTAATGACAATGATATCATGACGAACGAACATTACCCCCCCCCCCCAAAAAAAAAAAGTAAGAAAAAAAAAAGAGGATTTAATTCCTAGGAGGATATAACAATAGATAGTACACTACCTTCCCTCGTTGTCTCCAAAAAAGAAAAGGTAATCCTGGTATTATGGTATCATGAGGAAAGAATATATACTATACTGCTCTCCCTCAAAGAGGAGGTAATGTTTGGAAAGAATGTATCATGGTGAATGAAAATATGATACACTAACCCCCAAAAGGAGGAGGTAAAGTCTTCGAGGATTAACTCCCCCCTCCCTTAGAAAAGGAGGTGGTAATGCTTGGGAGGGAGGATGGATTCATAACAGACCAGATACTATAATACCTCTCCAAAATAGAGGAGGTAATAGCTGGAAGGATCCACCCAGAAAAGGAGAAGGTAATGCCTGTGAGTACGGTATCAGGTCAATAGAAAAGATACTACACGACCCCCTTCCCTAAAAAAAAAAAAAAAAAAAAAAAAAAAAAAAGAAAAAAAAGAAAGTCCTTGGAAAGATGGTCTCATGACAACAGACCAGATACATTACCACCTCCTTCAAAGGAGGATGTAATACCTGGGAGGATTAGCTCAACCCTTTAAAATAGGAGGTAATTCCTATGAGGACAGTCTTGTGACAACAGAACCGATACGACACTACCCACCTCCATTAAAAGATAATACAATAATAGATTAAATCAGTTTCTTTCTTCATTCATTTAAAAAAGCCTTGACAGAAAAACAATTTTTATGGTTTCTTGGCCTTTTAGCTAAGATCAAAGTGTAGTATTTGTTCTCAGTAACAATATTACATATGTATAAGAAAATATGACAATGCAAAATTACAACTGTATATTACAGATTAATTTATTAGAAGTCATTTATAAAATACATATACAAGAACTAAAGGTGTTTGTGAGTAGTTGCAGTTTACTATATATATATATATATATATATATATATAGTATTTCAAAATGTAATGTATCAATTGAATAAGTACCTCTTGATGTTAATATAGATGAAATTTTTTTTTCGCATTTATATATATATATATATATATATATATATATATATAATAGACGTAACTGTGACCCATTAGATCACAATAACTACCACTATTCTATTTTGATTACATTTTAAAATTCATGAAATGTGATATTTAAGAAATTAAGTTTTGCACCACTTTTATGTCCCCTTAAAATAAAGATATAATGATACTAATCGTTATATCGAGAATCCTTATTTTAATTTTGATTAAAATCTCAATTACATGATCTTGATTCTAGAAAATGTCTAAAATTTAATCATTAAGGGGTCTTAAGAAATTAAAATTCAGGGAATATTGCTTAATTGATGTCGAATAACTAGGAATCAAATTTAATGTAAATCTGAAATATTACAATTTTCAAATAGGGGCTTGTACCTATATTATTACCCCTAAAAAACATTGAAAACACTTCAAAGAAACTGAAATTTAGGTAATATCTATCAACTGATGTCTAATACCAAAATCGAAGATATCTGAATTTTAACTTCTCATGTCTAGCAGCAGTGTTCCAAAATTCATAATGATCGGTTAATTTGTTTAGGAGTGAATCTTGTCCATAAAAATATATAAACACACATACCTAATTTTACAAAGATACATACACACACACAAGCTTCTCAGGTTATGGAGATATCTTCCCAATGACTAATCATAACCCGATTTTCAATGTAAGTCGGAAGACACCTAAATAAGCACCTACGTCGTTCACTCATGTTAACTCACTAATAAAATGAGAATATAAGACAACAAAACAACATTTCCATGTCATATAATTAAATAATTATGTCATTTCATAATTATGGCCACCGTCGAACGGCTTAGGCCTTGTGCGCGGCCAATGGTTGTAGGTGTTCTGCCCTTTTCATTTCCTTTTGCTTACGTGCAAGGCCATCATACTAAAGCTGAATTAAGCAAAGTTCGTTTTCCCTCGGAGGCTTTTTCCTATATATTTTAATCACAAAAAATATGTCTAAATATTCCTAGGTTTAGGGATTCAGTTATGTCTAAAAAAGTAAATTCCATTATAATTGTTCAAATTAGCCACAATTTGCAATTTACTCACCTAGTCACCCATCTCTTACCAAGTTTCAGTCTATTACTCTTACTATCAGTTGTTTGAACCCCCACTTATCTTCTCACCTCTCGGGCGCTGGCTTTTCAACCCCCACTTTCCGACCCGACCTTGGGTCACATCTTACTTGTGGGAGTAGGATAAAACTGGCCTTGTGCCTAACTCCTGGAGAGGAGTAAATCAATACTCTATGTTGTAAATTATATACTTTACCCCTCCTCCCACTAGATGAACTCGTCCGTCAGACTTTCTTTCGTTCAGCCCCAGACTAGTTAAATGCCCCTTCACTGTATTATTCGTTGTAGCTTTCTTTTGTAATTAAAATCTTTACCAAAGGTGTTCCGGTCTTTTATTATTCTCCATGTCACTACAATCTATCACTCTCGCTTCTCTCACACTTTCTGCTTATTAACTATCAAAGTATTAAAGCGAACTATGAAAGAGAATATCCAAAAACTCTATTGCAAACAATCAGGAATATCACTACATGTATTATACTATTTAATCAATAGCTGGAGACAAAGACAGACAGAGACAGACGGACAGACAGTCGAAGAGAGAAAGAAAGAGGCAGAAAGAGAGAGAGAGAGAAAGAAAGAGGCAGAAAGAGAGAGAGAGAGAAAGAAAGAGGCAGAAAGAGAGAGAGAGAGAAAGAAAGAGGCAGAAAGAGAGAGAGAGAGAGAAAGAAAGAGGCAGAAAGAGAGAGAGAGAGAAAGAAAGAGGCAGAAAGAGAGAGAGAGAAAGAAAGAGGCAGAAAGAGAGAGAGAGAGAAAGAAAGAGGCAGAAAAGAGAGAGAGAGAAAGAAAGAGGCAGAAAGAGAGAGAGAGAAAGAAAGAGGCAGAAAGAGAGAGAGAGAAAGAGAGAGAGAGAAAGAGAGAGAGAGAAAGAGAGAGAGAGAAAGAGAGAGGCAGAAAGAGAGAGAGAGAAAGAGAGAGAGAGAAAGAGGCAGAAAGAGAGAGAGAGAGAAAGAGGCAGAAAGAGAGAGAGAGAGAAAGAGGCAGAAAGAGAGAGAGAGAGAAAGAGGCAGAAAGAGAGAGAGAGAGAGAAAGAGGCAGAAAGAGAGAGAGAGAGAGAAAGAGGCAGAAAGAGAGAGAGAGAGAAAGAGGCAGAAAAGAGAGAGAGAGAAAGAGGCAGAAAGAGAGAGAGAGAGAAAGAGGCAGAAAGAGAGAGAGAGAGAAAGAGGCAGAAAGAGAGAGAGAGAGAAAGAGGCAGAAAGAGAGAGAGAGAGAAAGAGGCAGAAAGAGAGAGAGAGAGAAAGAGGCAGAAAGAGAGAGAGAGAAAGAAAGAGGAAGAAAGAGAGAGAGAGAAAGAAAGAGGCAGAAAGAGAGAGAGAGAGAAAGAGGCAGAGAGAGAGAGAGAGAGAGTGAAAGAGGCATAGAGAGAGAGAGAGAGAAAGAGGCATAGAGAGAGAGAGAGAGAAAGAGGCATAGAGAGAGAGAGAGAAAGAGGCATAGAGAGAGAGAGAGAGAAAGAGGCATAGAGAGAGAGAGAGAAAGAGGCATAGAGAGAGAGAGAGAAAGAGGCATAGAGAGAGAGAGAGAAAGAGGCATAGAGAGAGA
>OY744519.1:65695677-65698177 GCA_963556195.1 Sepiola atlantica
AATCCCTACACACACGCTGATTGAACTCCAACAGAAAAAACGCTGATTGAACTCCAACAGAAAAAACAAGCCGCGCATGTGTGGTCCCCCTCTGTATGTGACTCGATGTGGCGAGTGTAAAATGCAATAAATTTGGGCAATTTGGGGAATTTTTGACCCCTGGGGGCGTAAACCAGAATTTTTCTGAGGTCAATGATGCTCATTTTATATCCAGAACAATTGCCTCTACATTTTGGCCAAGTTTCAGAAAAATTGAATGGATGGATGAAAAGTTATGGGGCAAAAAATGTCAGGCTTCTAAAATTGTTGTTCCATTTCTTTTTACCTTAATTTTATCTTTCAGACACATTCATATATATACATAATTGTTCATAAACGAAGAAAAATGTATAAAATCCAACAAAATGCAAACATGAATGGAAAAGCGAATCAACCAAAACAATGCAATCAAATTAACTCATCACATGGTAAGATTTTCATATTTTGTCTTTCCCTGTGAAGATATTAGTTTAAAAAAAAAAGAAAGATAAATGGGAGGGGGGGCAATAAAAGAGGAGAGAGAAAGAGAGAAAACAGGAAAGAAAGAAGAAAAGAGAGGGATTTCATGTTATTTTCAAATCTCCAAGGTAATACTATTTCTCTCATGTGTCATTTTTTGAAAAATCGAAAACAATCACTCATTTCTAAGGAAGTTTTTATGATAAAGACGAACTATTAAAAATCTAACCATATAACTTAATTTTATTTTATTCTTTTGGTCAATCCAATTCTCATATTTACACACATGCACACACTTTTCTAAAACACAGTTTTGGCAATGTAGACTCCAGCCTTTTTCTAATGTTTGATTTATTTAACTTTGCCCCAGATGTTGTTAACGTGCTTATTCTGAGGCATCAAATAATAGACATTTATGGACAGATGAGGCAACATAAGTTAAATCGAACAGAAGGCCGCAGGATACACAATTGAAACATCATTCTATATAAGAAAATAAAAGAGACAAAAGAAAGTTCTATTAAAATGAAAAGAAAACATTAAAACTAGTTTTATATACGACATTCGGTGGAGTAGAGGGTATTGATGTTATTCACTTATTGGGTTCGATGTTAGTGTTTTCTAGATTCACCATTTGGACAGGGACCTGGAACATTCTTGAAAAAACGAGAAGAAAATTTTACATTTAAACAGCCTACTTTATTACACTAAACTATAGATCCATTTCTTTATGAGTTCCTTTTGGATATTGTCCATGGGGACACGAGGGGATGTTTAAATGTCTATTTATCCTGACCTTTTCTTCTAAGTTTTGATCTGAAACTGTCTCAACTACAAATCATGCTACATCACATTATTAAATGACTAAAAATTTTTACCAAAATGACAAGATTCAGCATTAAATAACCCAAAAAGCTGTTGATATCCCATAAAACCCTTACCCCACTTTGCCTCTTTAGAGTTACCTGTTACTTGGGATAATATCCCTTTTAGAGAGGAGTGTAGAAATGATTTTCCAAATGCATCAGGTTATTTAAGTATGATCCTTATTTACTTGCCTTCCCACAAGGGCAGAGTTAGACGCAAGTTCGTTTTTTCATGTGGGAAAAGTCCATCTCCCCAAAAGGAAGCACTTTGGAATGGGACACAAATAAAAATTGCGTCAGTCGAGAAGGATTTCTCCTTCACTAACACCCTAGATTAACATTACTTAATACGAGCGATGATAGCTGATTGGTTAGTGTCCCCCATGGACAATATCCAAAAGGAATTCATACTTAAATAACCTGATGCATTTGGAAAATCATTTCTACACTCCTCTCTAAAAGGGATATTATCCCAAGTAACAGGTAACTCTAAAGAGGCAAAGTGGGGTTAGGGTTTTATGGGATATCAACAGCTTTTTGGGGTATTTAATGCTGAATCTTGTCATTTTGGTAAAGTTTTTATGCTTCAAGTTCTATAAAACTTTAAATGTTTATTCGTGGTGTTTGGTTTGATTGTTTTGTAGAGGAAAATTGTTTTTTTGGCTTTGCAGAACATGATTGAGTTTTGCAAAGGCAAAGGAAAAAAAAACAATTGGTCCATTAAAAGTCATTCAGAAAATGAAAGAAAATCTTTAGAAGTGTTATAATATTAAAATAAAAAAAAAATTATATGTACAGAATGTGACAAAGTACAAGGCAAATGTCCTGTGCTCTAAAAGAATACATACATGACCATAAAAGTGCAGTAAGAAACGGTAGCAATATGAGTAAAATGGAAATACTAGTTAATGAACATTCATATACAGTTCCAGTGTTAAATTACCCAAAAAGTGTTGATAAATCATTAAAAAAAAATGGTGTGTGTGTATGTATGAATATATATATATATATTCAAAAATTCTGATAATAAAAGTTATACACTAAAAATTTGTTTTACTGCAGAACTGCATCGTTTTTATTACACCATCTAGTTTTAGCTTTACTTTGGTGTTTGAAAGTGTTTTTAGGGAGCATAA
>OY744519.1:65704327-65719327 GCA_963556195.1 Sepiola atlantica
AAAGAGAGTGCGAGAGAGAAAGAGAGTGCGAGAGAGAGAAAGACAGTGAGAGAGAGAGAAAGACAGTGAGAGAGAGAGAAAGACAGTGAGAGAGAGAGAAAGACAGTGAGAGAGAGAGAAAGACAGTGTGAGAGAGAGAGAAAGACAGTGAGAGAGAGAGAAAGAGAGTGAGAGAGAGAGAAAGACAGTGAGAGAGAGAGAGAAAGACAGTGAGAGAGAGAGAAAGAGAGTGAGAGAGAGAGAGAAAGACAGTGAGAGAGAGAGAGAGAAAGACAGTGAGAGAGAGAGAAAGACAGTGAGAGAGAGAGAAAGACAGTGAGAGAGAGAGAAAGACAGTGAGAGAGAGAGAGAAAGACAGTGAGAGAGAGAGAAAGACAGTGAGAGAGAGAAAGACAGTGAGGGAGAGAAAGACAGTGAGAGAGAGAAAGACAGTGAGAGAGAGAGAGAATCTATACAACATGAAAAGAAAGAAAATGAGACGATTATATATAATTCTTTCAATTAAAAATCAGACACTGGTCCTAACATTACACTAGGGTTTTATGCTTTTAAAATCAATTATGATTAGCAATAACGAATGGAAAATCTTTGCTGATAATAGTGTTTATAAAGCATTAAGATTTCACTTACTCTTTTTGTAAAAGTTAGAAGCAGACTTGACAAAACGGTAGAATTTTGATCCTGGCTTGAAGCACTTGCCTGTCAAACCACACTGAAATGTTGTTATACAGAACAACAGTCTGTGAATGACTGGCATATATATATATATATATATATATATATATATATATATATATATAAAATGAAAATAATTATGCTTCGCCAGTGTTTACACTAATATTCATATAAAATAACATCTCAATCGGCGAAGTTAAAAAGTAAACCTCTCAAACAGGAACGTTTAAAAAAGAAAAACGTATCAATCGGTATAGAAATAAGAAAGGATAAAAAGATAAAGAAACTGTCTCATCATAGAAATAGAGTAAAGGATTTATTTCCAAATTGATTTCAGACGGTAGGTTTGTCTGACTTGCTATTTGTTTCCCTTAAACACTTTAAATGGTTACGTTTGTCACATTTTATTTACTCATGTGATGGGAGGGAAGTACATTTACTTGCGAGACAAGATGGAAGTACATTTATTTATATACAAATAAATACACATTGGTCTTTATTATAGAGCAAAGGGTTATATAAAGTAAAGTGAGATTTTCCCGGATATGATTCACCAGAATAGCTTAATGAAGGGCTACATCTGTTTAGGCTGAAAGATAATGCACATATTGGTTTGTGTTTAAAAAAGAAACAATTTTGTTTCCTCCTGATTTTTTAGTATTTATATTTTATCTGACTAACAGTTTATGTGGTGACTAGTAATGTCATAGACGTAGTCGGAGAAAATCACAATAACTTCAGAGTCATCTTCCAGCTACCCTAATCACTGTGTGCTATTTTTATAATAGATATTTTCTTTTACACCGGTTGTCACTTATTATTCAGGTTTTCTTATTAACTTCAATGTTCGATGACTCAATAGACTTAATTTCATTTCTTTTTAACTTACATTTTATTATCCTTAACCTGTATTAAAAATATGTATTTTACTTGGAAACAAATTGCTTCGGCTACTAGCCATGGCCTACCCGCAATTGTCTCGGAGTCTTTTTACGTTCATGTTTGTTTCATTCTTTTTTTCATTAACTATGCTGTTTTATTATTTTCAGTTAAAATTACTTTTGGTATTAATCACAAATACCTTATTTTTAATTAAACCCTGTTTTAATGAACCTTAAATAGTAATGTTTTCATCGCTGTGTACGTTTTCTGTGTCCCTAATTCTCTTTCCTGCTTTTAATCAGTTATCCTATTTTAAACTTCAATATTATAAAATGAAATAAATGGAACAGAGAGATGAAATAATCTCTTAACCTTCAAGCAATATAAACTAAAATTTCTTATACAGGGTTCAAGGGTGGGAGCAGGAGTTTCTTGGGTTCCTCAATTTTCCCGGGCAACAGATCCTGCTAGTGTGTGTGTGTGTGTATATATATATATATATATATATATATATATATATAGTCTGATGGTAAATAACTAAATATTTTTGTTCCATTATTTGTAAATTAGATTTTGTTTCAGAAAAGTTTTTTTTTTTGTATTGGGTCAAGTAGATGTAATAGTAGTTATTCTTCCTAACACTTTCGACCAATTACCATTTGTTATTGTAGGTTTGTAATGTGTGGTTGTTGTTTAGGTGGGAATCCCGCAGGAAAGAACCAATTTAAAAAATAATGGAAAGAAAATATTTGGTCACTTTTAACTATACTTGTATTTACTTAAAGTTGGTGCCAAAATACACACAATATTCCCATGTCTTCTTAAGAACAATGCATATAGGCGATCAGTTCTACTAAATTTCCTTTACCTAAATCTAATTGCTTAAATAGTTAGTGGACATACTTCTCTCTCATATATATATATATATATATATATACATACATGCACGTTCATTGGAAAATCGATGGCATACCTTCAGAGATTATGTTCTTACCATATATAGGTCCAAAAATGCTTGGTTTCCGAGTTACAGGCCATTGAAATAAATACTGATAAACATTATTATAAAATAAACACTATCCCTGTGATAGGATAAGTATAATAAGCCTGGGTCTGATGTAGCCACATACACCAACAAAATCATGAAAAAAGACACCAAACAAATATTAAAGTTGTAGCCCTCAGGAAAAAGATCTGTGCATCATCGGCAGGGGCTTCTTTGATTGTCAACATGGGTGATCCAGTCGACATTCTGCAAATGTTGGACCATCTTATTTCAGGTAACAAAATACAACAGACACCATTCAGGCAAATAAATATGATCAGCACACTCCAAAAACCATGCAAAAAAAGAAATCGACCACAGAAGGAAAATAGACTAGTAATAGAGTGCTATTACGAAAGAAACCCCCACACAAAGAGCATATATATATTGTTGAATATGACAGACAACTTATGTCTGGATATCTTCTATTTTTTTTAAACAAATGCTTTTCTTTGCTTTGAAACTGACAATAAATCATAGTATGACATAACTCATCTATTTATAGCTCTATTAAAAACTTTGAAATAACTATTTAAAAGTGTTGAATATTGAGCTTCATTTTGGCTCTGGAATCTGATTCCAATAAGAATCGATCTAATCTATATAAAATAACTTCGTTTCTTTTATATCACGCACACACATCTCCCGCATATATATACATAGATATGATACACACACATACAGGGTGAGTACGATATTTGTTAACACGTTTGAATAATTAATTTTATACATTTTTTTTCCTTTCATTGTCAGTCTTGTCTTCATAAAAACAGTGACTATTTCCATTTAGAGAAAACAAATTTGATTACAATTATTTTGCAACAAGCCAAAGAAATGATTATTCTTTAAGGCCAGAGTTTGTAAGCTAACATTACTTATATTTGATCTCTTTACTAGTATGAAGTATGTGTGTCTGTTAACTACTTTAAAAAAAGTAGATTTATGAGAGTGGGATTTGGTACGAATCATTGCTGATTTATAAAGATTGGTCAAAGGAAGGTGGTCACCTTTTATTTATATAATAAAAAAAATAACCGTTCAGATATGATGTCGAATGAAGACAGACTTTGTCCATTTAAAAGGCTTCATATCTTTTCAGATAGAGCTTTTTAACAATATGGTTAAATCTGAACACATTACTGCAGTTTCATGGTTTATCAATTCCTCAACTGTGTGAATATATACGACGCTTATACATTTGAATAACAATTTTTATTAAAATATATATGCATTGCATATATTTATATACATACAAGAATATATTCATACACTTCTGAGGCATCTATAAATCATGAAACTAATAAAGTGTTCAGACAAGCCAATTTTATTATACACACACATATGCATTACGACATGAAAAGAAACTGGAATCTTAGGAAAATCTCCATGATACCAGTAATTATAGGAGCAACAGGACTAATGAAGAACAATTTCAAGAGCTATCTGGCGAGTATACCCGGTTAACAGAGTGCAAGAGAAATACAAACAACTGCACTTAAAGGGACGGTTAGAATCTTAAAACGATCTCTAGGCTGAAGCGTCTGAAATAGCCGGTGAATGTCTGGCATCCGGTAGGATGCCCCATCTCCAGCAAAAACAGAAAAATAAGAAAAAGTTTGAATAACCTGTTAGACACCATCCTCAAGTGTCTTCGGTCTCTTTGTACAACCTGATATGAGGATACTTCACCCTACAAGTAAACCCTGACCAAATATTCAAAACACAGTATTCGAAGCCCAAATAAGATCCACTCGACACGGCTATACACTGGCTCATACGAGGAATGGTGCACCTTCTTCAAGTAATGTTACCTCAAGTAACAGCACTTAGGTGGATACTCCACCAGACTAGATGAATTCTTGTCCTGGAATCCGGTAAGACCAAAAGATATACTATAACATAGTTAACTGGTAAATTGGGGAGAGGAAAATTACTGTTCTTAACTTCTTTACTAACTCAACGTTTGAGAGATAAAGGAGAACTTTAATGGAATATTCGAATATTTATATATTTCATATAGAGATACAGCGTTAGCTCCAGGAAGAGGCCCCTTGATTTCTTAGAACTTCGACTGAAGTAAAATGAAACAAAAAATATATATTAGTGTTGGGACGATTAATCGGAAAAATCAGAACTTTTTGGGGTATCAGAATCAGAAAAATTTCAGCCTAAATTCTTATTCCAAAAATCATTCTTCTAATTTGTTTTTTGTTTAAAACTTAATTTTCTATTGCTGGTATTGATGATAAATAATTATTGATTTAAAACTACCAGTAAAACAAAAATTTATGGATCATAACGAATTTAGGTGAAAATGGCACCAGAAAAAAAAATGCTGCGGTAAAAATGTCACAAATGGATAAACATAAATGAAAATCTCACAATAAGTTTATCAAAATCTTCGATACAATACATAAAGGAAAACATTAAGTTTATCAAATTAAAAAGAAAATTATATCTACATTCAAAAGTAGAGGAGGACTGTTACCCCCGCCCCCCTTGAAATTCTACCTTTTTAGGCGATTAGGCGATTTTAGAATCAGAATCGGTAATTGTACTGGAATCAGGAAAAGTTTTAGAATAATCCCATCACATACATATATATATATATATTCATATATATTATTAATGACAATATATGTATTAGCATATACCATCAGTTCCTTTTACTTTGTAGTCTCCTTAAAAGATTCAGCTCAATGCTTGTCAATTATTGATAACAGAGCAAAATATAAGTCAGTTCATATTATATTCCAATAACCATGGTTTTATTTTATTATTTTTATTTTTTCACATTTCCAATATTTAAATATATATCTCACACACACATACACACATACATACACACACACATACATACATACACTAGCAAGTATATGCTACCTCTAGTCGTATATTTTTGCTAGGTTGGGAGGGCGATATTCTGCATTAACTACATACACTGACCCCCCTCCCAAGGAGGAGGTAATGACAATGATATCATGACGAACGAACATTACCCCCCCCCCCCCAAAAAAAAAGTAAGAAAAAAAAGAGGATTTAATGCCTAGGAGGATATAACAATAGATAGTACACTACCTTCCCTCGTCTCCAAAAAAGAAAAGGTAATCCTGGGAGAATGGTATCATGAGGAAAGAATATATACTATACTGCTCTCCCTCAAAGAGGAGGTAATGTTTGGAAAGAATGTATCATGGTGAATGAAAATATGATACACTAACCCCCAAAAGGAGGAGGTAAAGTCTTCGAGGATTAACCCCCCCCCCCCCCTTAGAAAAGGAGGTGGTAATGCCTGGGAGGGAGCATGGATTCATAACAGACCAGATACTATAATACCTCTCCAAAATAGAGGAGGTAATAGCTGGAAGGATCCACCCAGAAAAGGAGAAGGTAATGCCTGTGAGTACGGTATCAGGTCAATAGAAAAGATACTACACGACTCCCTTCCCTAAAAAAAAAAAAGAAAAAAAAAAAAAAGATAGTCCTTGGAAAGATGGTCTCATGACACCAGACCAGATACATTACCGCCTCCTTCAAAGGAGGATGTAATACCTGGGAGGATTAGCTCAATCCCTTTAAAATAGGAGGTAATTCCTACGAGGACAGTCTTATGACAATAGAACCGATACGACACTACCCACCTCCATTAAAAGATAATACAATAATAGATTAAATCAGTTTCTTTCTTCATTCATTTAAAAAAGCCTTGAGAGAAAAACAATTTTTATGGTTTCTCGGCCTTTTAGCTAAGATCAAAGTGTAGTATTTGTTCTCAGCAACAATATTACATATGTATAAGAAAATATGACAATGCAAAATTACAACTGCATATTACAGAATATTAATTTATTAGAAGTCATTTATAAAATACATATACAAAAACTAAAGGTGTTTGTGAGTAGTTGCAGTTTACTATATATATATATATATATATACAGGGCGTTTCAAAAGTCTTGGGAACATAACGATTTTTAATAACTCAAAAACTATTAGGAGTTGAAAAATGAAATTGGTACCGTTGGAAAGGTTAAAGTTTCAAGTTTTGTGGGGAATCTTCAAAGTTGCTCAATATGAGCACCATTCGTCACACGGCAGACATCTAGTCGATAGTCCATTTCCTGCCAAACGCGTTCCAGCATCTTGATGTCAATGGTTCCCACAACTGCCGTTACTCGAGCCTTTAGTTCGTCAATATCTCTTGGAAGGGGCGGCACATAGACTTGTTGCTTGACAAAGCCCCAAAGGAAAAAGTCACACGGGGTAAGATCTGGAGACCTAGGAGGCCAGGGCATGAGAACGTCATCACCTCGCCCAGATCTCCCAATCCATCTACCAGGCAGCCTTGTGTTAAGAAACTGCCTTACTCTAAGACTCCAGTGTGGTGGTGCACCATCTTGTTGAAAAATGAAGTCATCAGATTCTGCTTGTTCCAACTGAGCCATTAACCAGTCTTCCAGCATGTTGAGATAGGATTCACCAGTGATAGTTGCCTCTTCAAAGAAGAACGGTCCATAGACACCTTTCTTGGAAATTGCACAAAACATGTTCACTTTTGGTGAATCTCGCTCGTGCTCAAGAAGTTCATGAGGATTCTCAGTACCCCATATGCGAGTGTTATGCTTGTTAACTTTGCCATTCAGATGGAAGGTCGCCTCATCGCTAAAAACAAGCCGGTCATCAAAGCCGTTATCTTCCAACTTCTCTTGCATTGCAATGCAAAAGTCACGGTGAAGTGGCTTATCAGTGTCCTTCAACTTTTGGACCAACTTGAGCTTGTAAGGTACCATTTGCAGTCGTTTCCTTAAGACACGCCAGACAGTTGCTGGAGCAAGCTGAGGTTCCCTGCTGGCTCTTCTCACTGATTTACGGGGGCTCCGCTGAAAGGCTGTCCGAACTTGCTCAACTGCATCTTCTGAAGTTGAAGGGCGACCTGTTCGCTTACTTGGGCACAAACACCCATCTTTCACAAATTTAGCATGCCATCTGACAATGGATTTCCTTTCAGGGGCTTCTTTTTTAAATTTCCTGCGAAATGCACGCTGAACACATGTCCACGATTCAGTCTTTGCAAATTGGAGGACGCAAAATGCCTTGTCTTGTTTAGAGAACGCCATTACTGCACCTGGAAAGATAACACGAAAATCATTAGT
This sequence comes from Sepiola atlantica, assembly GCA_963556195.1. Taxonomy (NCBI): domain Eukaryota; kingdom Metazoa; phylum Mollusca; class Cephalopoda; order Sepiida; family Sepiolidae; genus Sepiola; species Sepiola atlantica. The sequence continues at coordinate 65,712,080 of OY744519.1, forward strand.
ATGACCAAACACTTGATTAAGCAAGCTTTAAAATGGCACCAGTTTCATTTTTCTACCTGGAATAGTTCATGAGATATACGCATTTGTAATGTTCCCAAGACTTTTGAAACACCCTGTATATAGTATTTCAAAATGTAATGTATCAAGTGAATAAGCACCTCTTGATGTTAATATAGATGGAAATTTTTTTTCGCATATATATATATATATATATATAATAGACGTAACTGTGACCCATTTCATCACAATAACTACCACTATTCTATTTTGATTACATTTTAAAATTCATGAAGTCTGATATTTGTTAAGAAATTAAGTTTTGCACCACTTTTATGTCCCCTTAAAATAAAGATATAATGATACTAATCGTTATATCGAGAATCCTTATTTTAATTTTGATTAAAATCTCAATTACATGATCTTGATTCTAGAAAATGTCTAAAATTTAATCATTAAGGGGTCTTAAGAAATTAAAATTCAGGGAATATTGCTTAATTGATGTCGAATAACTAGGAATCAAATTTAATGTAAATCTGAAATATTACAATTTTCAAATAGGGGCTTGTACCTATATTATTACCCCTAAAAAACATTGAAAACACTTCAAAGAAACTGAAATTTAGGGAATATCTATCAACTGATGTCTAATACCAAAATCGAAGATATCTGAATTTTAACTTCTCATGTCTAGCAGCAGTGTTCCAAAATTCATAATGATCGGTTAATTTGTTTAGGAGTGAATCTTGTCCATAAAAATATATAAACACACATACCTAGTTTTACAAAGATACACACACACACACATAAGCTTCTCAGGTTATGGAGATATCTTCCCAATGACTAATCATAACCCGATTTTCAATGTAAGTCGGAAGACACATAAATAAGCACCTACGTCGTTCACTTATGTTAACTCACTAATAAAATAAGAATATAAGACAACAAAACAACATTTCCATGTCATATAATTAAATAATTATGTCATTTCATAATTATGGCCACCGTCGAACGGCTTAGGCCTTGTGCGCGGCCAATGGTTGTAGGTGTTCTGCCCTTTTCATTTCCTTTTGCTTACGTGCAAGGCCATCATACTAAAGCTGAATAAACAAAGTTCGTTTTCCCTCGGAGGCTTTTTCCTATATATTTTAATCACAAAAAATACATGTCTAAATATTCCTAGGTTTAGGTATTCAGTTATGTCTAAAAAAGTAAATTCCATTATAATTGTTCAAATTAGCCACAATTTGCAATTTACTCACCTAGTCACCCGTCTCAGTCTATTACTCTTACTATCAGTTGTTTGAACCCCCACTTTTATCTTATACTCTATGTTGTAAATTATATACTTTACCCCTCCTCCCACTAGATGAACTCGTCCGTCAGACTTTCTTTCGTTCAGCCCCAGACTAGTTAAATGCCCCTTCACTGTATTATTCGTTGTAGCTTTCTTTTGTAATTAAAATCTTTACCAAAGGTGTTCCGGTCTTTTATTATTATCCATGTCACTACAATCTATCACTCGCTTCTCTCACACTTTCTGCTTATTAACTATCAAAGTATTAAAGCTAACTATGAAAGAGAATATCCAAAAACTCTATTGCAAACAATCAGGAATATTACTACATGTATTATACTATTTAATCAATAGCTGGAGACAGAGACAGACGGACAGACAGTCGAAGAGAGAAAGAGGCAGAAAGAGAGAGAGAAAGAAAGAGGCAGAAAGAGAGAGAGAAAGAAAGAGGCAGAAAGAGAGAGAGAAAGAAAGAGGCAGAAAGAGAGAGAGAAAGAAAGAGGCAGAAAGAGAGAAAGAAAGAGGCAGAAAGAGAGAGAGAAAGAAAGAGGCAGAAAGAGAGAGAGAAAGAAAGAGGCAGAGAGAGAGAGAGAAAGAAAGAGGCAGAGAGAGAGAGAGAGGGACAGATAGAGGCAGAGAGAGAAAGAGGCAGAGAGAGAAAGAGGCAGAGAGAGAGAGAGGCAGAGAGAGAGAGGCAGAGAGAGAGAGGCAGAGAGAGAAAGAGGCAGAGAGAGAAAGAGGCAGAGAGAGAAAGAGGCAGATAGAGAAAGAGGCAGATAGAGAAAGAGGCAGATAGAGAGGGAGGCAGCGAGATAGAGAGAGAGGCAGCGAGATAGAGAGAGAGGCAGCGAGATAGAGAGAGAGGCAGCGAGATAGAGAGAGAGAGGCAGAGAGATAGAGAGAGAGAGGCAGAGAGATAGAGAGAGAGAGGCAGAGAGATAGAGAGAGAGAGGCAGAGAGATAGAGAGAGAGAGGCAGAGAGATAGAGAGAGAGAGGCAGAGAGATAGAGAGAGAGAGGCAGAGAGATAGAGAGAGAGAGGCAGAGAGATAGAGAGAGAGAGGCAGAGAGATAGAGAGAGAGGCAGAGAGATAGAGAGAGAGGCAGAGAGATAGAGAGAGAGGCAGAGAGATAGAGAGAGAGGCAGAGAGATAGAGAGAGAGGCAGAGAGATAGAGAGAGAGGCAGAGAGATAGAGAGAGAGGCAGAGAGATAGAGAGAGAGGCAGATAGATAGAGAGAGAGGCAGAGAGATAGAGAGAGAGAGGCAGAGAGATAGAGAGAGAGAGGCAGAGAGATAGAGAGAGAGAGGCAGAGAGATAGAGAGAGAGAGGCAGAGAGATAGAGAGAGAGAGGCAGAGAGATAGAGAGAGAGAGGCAGAGAGATAGAGAGAGAGAGGCAGAGAGATAGAGAGAGAGGCAGAGAGATAGAGAGAGAGGCAGAGAGATAGAGAGAGAGGCAGAGAGATAGAGAGAGAGGCAGAGAGATAGAGAGAGAGGCAGAGAGATAGAGAGAAAGAGATAGAGAGAGAGAGGCAGAGAGATAGAGAGAGAGAGAGGCAGAGAGATAGAGAGAGAGGCAGAGAGAGAGAACACAACAGAAATAACCAGAGAAAGAGAGAGAGAGAGAGAAATATTTATATATAGAGAGAGGCAGAGAGAGAGAGAAGTATTTTAGATTTTGTTGTTTTTAAAAAATTTAACTGCTTTGGTAAACTTACTTTTTTCTTTATTCAAACAATTTAACCCAAGATCAATGGGCGATCCAACGGGTCACATTTTACTAGTGTGTTTTATATATAACTGATTACTAGTCAAAGTACTTTCACAAATACACAAAACTTTCACACATCGAATTATGATAATGGACAGTGTCAGTTAAAAACAATATTCAAGAAATCCTATACTTATTAAGATCTTAGCAAAAAACACGAGACACCAACTCCAGCATCGAGTATCTTCAGAAGGAACCACTTCACATCCAAAACTAAAAGACATTACCCCCCCATAAAACTTGAAATAATATTTTTCTGCACAATAACAAGCCTGCATAATATTATTGGAGTTAGGCCTTTTAGAATTTCAGAAGTTAAAGTAGCCTTTGAATTAACGACTCAACTTTCCAGGATCTTTTACCAATGAGAAAAATGTGGTATTAAAACAGATACTACACTTCACCTTTTGTTTTCAGTCAGTGAAGGAAAAATCCTTTTAAACTGAGCTAATTTTTATTTTTGTCCCAACCCACAATGCCCCTTTTTGGAGAGCTGGATGTTCTTCACATTAAAACCGACTTTGTGTCTAACTTTGCCCTCATGGGGAGGCAAGTAAATAGGGACTTAAAATCCCTACACAAACGCTGATTGAACTCCAACAGAAAAAACGCTGATTGAACTCCAACAGAAAAAACAAGCCGCGCATGCGTGGTCCCCCTCTGTATGTGACTCGATGTGGCGAGTGTAAAATGCAATAAATTTGGGCAATTTGGGGCATTTTTGACCCCCTGGGGGCGTAAACCAGAATTTTTCTGAGGTCAAGGATGCTCATTTTATATCAAGAACAATTGCCTCTACATTTTGGCCAAGTTTCAGAAAAATGGAATGGATGGATGAAAAGTTATGGGGCAAAAAATGTCAGGCTTCTAAAATTGTTGTTCCATTTCTTTTTACCTCAATTTTATCTTTTAGACACATTCATATATATACATAATTGTTCATAAACGAAGAAAAATGTATAAAATCCAACAAAATGCAAACATGAATGGAAAAAGCGAATCGACCAAAACAATGCAAGCAAATTAACTGATCACATGGTAAGATTTTCATATTTTGTCTTTTCCTGTGAAGATATTAGTTTTAAAAAAAAAGAAAGATAAATGGGAGGGGAGGGGGGCAATAAAAGAGGAGAGAGAAAGAGAGAAAACAGGAAAGAAAGAAGAAAAGAGGGATTTCATGTTATTTTCAAATCTCCAAGGTAATACTATTTCTCTCATGTGTCATTTTTTGAAAAATCAAAAACAATCACTCATTTCTAAGGAAGTTTTTATGATAAAGACGAACTATTAAAAATCTAACCATATAACTTAATTTTATTTTATTCTTTTGGTCAATCCAATTCTCATATTTTCACACACGCACACACTTTTCTAAACACAGTTTTGGCAATGTAGACTCCAGCCTTTTTCTAATGTTTGATTTATTTAACTTTGCCCCAGATGTTGTTAACGTGCTTATTCTGAGGCATCAAATAATAGACATTTATGGACAGATGAGGCAACATCAGTTAAATCGAACAGAAGGCCGCAGGATACACAATTGAAACATCATTGTATATAAGAAAATAAAAGAGACAAAAGAAAGTTCTATTAAAATGAAAAGAAAACATGAAAACTAGTTTTATATACCACATTCGGTGGAGTAGAGGGTATTGATGTTATTCACTTATTGGGTTCGATGTTAGTGTTTTCTAGATTCACCGTTTGGACAGGGACCTGGAACATTCTTGAAAAAACAAGAAAATTTTACATTTAAACAGCCTACTTTATTACACTAAACTATAGATCCATTTCTTTATGAGTTCCTTTTGGATATTGTCCATGGGGACACGAGGGGATGTTTAAATGTCTATATATCCTGACCTTTTCTTCTAAGTTTTGATCTGAAACTGTCTCAACTACAAATCATGCTACATCACATTAAATAACTAACAAACTTTTACCAAAATGACAAGATTCAGCATTAAATAACCCAAAAAGCTGTTGATATCCCATAAAACCCTTACCCCACTTTGTCTCTTTAGAGTTACCTGTTACTTGGGATAATATCCCTTTTAGAGAGGAGTGTAGAAATGATTTTCCAAATGCATCAGGTTATTTAAGTATGATCCTTATTTACTTGCCTTCCCACAAGGGCAGAGTTAGACGCAAGTTCGTTTTTTCATGTGGTGAAAGTCCATCTTCCCAAAAAGAAGCACTTTGGAATGGGACACAAATAAAAATTGCGTCAGTCGAGAAGGATTTCTCCTTCACTAACACCCTAGATTAACATATTACCTAATACGAGCGATGATAGCTGATTGGTTCGTGTCCCCATGGACAATATCCAAAAGGAACTCATACTTAAATAACCTGATGCATTTGAAAAATCATTTCTACACTCCTCTCTAAAAGGGATATTATCCCAAGTAACAGGTAACTCTAAAGAGGCAAAGTGGGGTTAGGGTTTTATGGGATATCAACAGCTTTTTGGGGTATTTAATGCTGAATCTTGTTATTTTGGTAAAAGTTTTTATGCTTCAAGTTCTATAAAACTTTAAATGTTTATTCGTGGTGTTTGGTTTGATTGTTTTGTAGAGGAAAATTGTTTTTTTGGCTTTGCAGAACATGATTGAGTTTTGCAAAGGCAAAGGAAAAAAAAACAATTGGTCCATTAAAAGTCATTCAGAAAATGAAAGAAAATCTTTAGAAGTGTTATAATATTAAAGTAAAAAAAATTATATCATGTACAGAATGTGACAAAGTACAAGGCAAATGTCCTGTGCTCTAAAAGAATGCATACATGACCATAAAAGTGCAGTAAGAAACGGTAGCAATATGAGTAAAATGGAAATACTAGTTAATGAACATTCATATACAGTTCCAGTGTTAAATTACCCAAAAAGTGTTGATAAATCATTAAAAAAAAATGGTGTGTATGTATATATATATTTATATATATATATATTCAAAAATTCTGATAAAAGTTATACACTAAAAATTTGTTTTACTGCAGAACTGCATCATTTTTATTACACCAGCTTGTTTTAGCTTTACTTTGGTGTTTGAAAGTGTTTTTAGGGAGCATAATATGGGCACAACCTCAAATTTAAAAATTCAAATATTTCTGATTTGCATAGAATTAGATTCATAGTCATTAAACACGAATTAAGTAAAATTCCCTGAATTTCAATTGTTTCATAAGTCTTAAATTTGAGACATGTTCTAGAATCAAAATCATGTAATAGATTTTGGTCAAAATTAGAATAAGGATTCTAGATATATGGTTTAGTAGCATTATATTGTGATTTTAATCTTTGTAAAAGTGCATAAAAGTGGTGCAAAACTTCTGTTCAGGGAATTAATTTTACCCATCCTGGAACGGGTATCCTTTATATATATATATCAAACACATCATTTGATGAATTCGAAAGTGTTCAAAATTATTCTTTACATGGACATTAGAGTCTTCAATCCCCACGAGTCTTGTTCAGATGTGAGATACTTGAATGATATTAAAAAATTGGTCAATTTCTTGTTTAAACCACTTTCAAACTCCACTCCTAACCTCGTATCAGATTTGGTCGGTAGTGGCTTGAAAGGATCGGATTAGCAATGCCTTGTTCGCCAGCATGAAAAATTGGATAAAAGATTGATCTGACAGAGGCTATCGATCATGTTTGATTAAACATGCTTTAATGAAAGAATGCTGTCTAAATACAAATTTCATACGTGCGACTTCCTAACCTACTTTCTTACAAACTGATTCAAAATTTAAGACAGTTAAATAAAGTGTTTTCGATCAACTCTATTAGGTCAGTATACAATCATCAATTTTTTTATTCTCTCTCTCTTCGTCTTTTTTTCTTCCTGTCAATTATCTTTCCTTATTCATTTCGAATAGTATTTCAGATGTGAAAACATTTTTTTTTTCTTGGCTTTGCATATCTGAAGGTATATCATATACCGGAATATTGTATGGAAGAAATAAAACATTTTGCACATAGAATTTTCTAGTCATCTGTCATATGATAATTCATCACATCTTTATAGATGATTGGCATTTCTCCACAGTCTAAATAGACCACAGGAAACTAAACAAAGAAAGTATAAAGAGACCGCCTTTATTTTATATATTAGATATAAGTACATTTCTGTCCATCCATTTGGAAATATTCTTAAATGTTTAGTTAGAGCTATTAAA
>OY744519.1:65724327-65909327 GCA_963556195.1 Sepiola atlantica
GAATAACTTGATTGAACCTTCAAAATAATGCGATTTCTAAACATGAATTGCACTTTTATTAATATCAGTCTGTTTTTAAGATGATTTGGTCACTGGGAGTTGAGCTATAGATACTTTATGAGTCTTTGTGGTTAATTAATGATTCAATGATCTTGTGTGACTATTACACACAATTATGCAGGTGATTTACATGAATAGAGATTTTACTTACAGGGTTCTTACACAGAGAGGATTCCAGAATGAAATATATTTAAAGAAACTAGCCCCTTTCACATATTTCTTCAGCGTCAAAGCTGGTCATACTGAAGCACTGATTTTAACTACGAATGTTGATCAAGAAATGTATTGAATGATGCAAAGTGTTATCAATAAGGGGTTGTAATGGTTCCGGGGGTGTACCTAAATCTGAAAGAATAACTTTGCCACCAGAACTACACACACCTGCTGATTCCCTAATCCATTTTTTAGCTTTACATTCTCTACACATTGTTGCTTTATTCATTGGGCCTATTTGCACGTCTCTACGTACGTGATAATCACGTGCAGCATCATAATTATGTACTTCATGCAACCAGAAACTTGATTAAGGAACAGCTGTATTCGATGTACTTGAATGGCCTCAAATCCAGCATATCTGTTTTGTTCTACCGTATTTTCCACATAGTACCTAATGTTAACACTAATCGAAATACAAATAAGAACAGTTTCGAACTGGGTAAACATGTTTCATTGAAAGTAAAGTCTGTTAAAATATTGATGAAAGTATCCAAACCTAATTCATCGGAAGAATACTTATCGGAGAATAAACACAGGGTAAAGAAGAACTTAAAGTAGGAAAACGTCTGAAAAAACATCCACAGAAAAGAACATATTTTTTTGGTAATTTATATTTTATAGTGAGGGATCACTTTCCGGCGACTTTTTTTTACTATATATAATACAAATAAAAATGGGTGAAAATAACAAGTAGGCAACAAATAAATGTTACCAAAGGCAAGATAAGTTACGCTTCTACTTACCTGCATAATTTTTTTTTGTATTAAAGTAATTTAAAGCGCTTTTATTTACATTTTGTATCCTTGAATTCTGATCTTTGTAACCCCTACAAATTGAACATGGCGTTTTTTATTTTTCGATATGAAGCTGCCATAATCGCTCAAAAGTCGAAAATTAAAAAATACTTTAAAACCACAAAAAATCTTATCTGTGTAAGTAGAAAAGTAACTTTCATTGCTTTTGGTAACATATATTTGTAGCCAATTTGTTTTCTTTTCACCCTTTTTAGTTTTAGATATTTAAGTATTCAAAAAAGATTTTTGGGGCAAAAATAGGTACGTTTTTACATGCAGCCTGTCTTTATTTGCGATCCCCCCCCCCCCAAAAAAAAAACAAACTCAACTACGAAGGTTGTAAACCTCGGTACTCTGTTGCTTTGTAATGTGGGGGGGGGGGGGGCTAAATTATTTAAATCTTATTTGAGTCATGTAAATTAGTGACATTGGATTCCTGTTATTTTTTGCAGAAGTGATACGCTAATTTTTAAAAAAGTTAAATCATTCTCGCGAGCACGGAAACTGACATGTTTGCGCTCTGTTGCGATGCTGCATGTAATCTTTTTTTAACAATAAAAAACACAATTAACCAATAGTAGCCTTATTTCCTTCGGGGGGGGGGGGGGGTAATTTAAAAAAAGTATTTGTATAAGTAAATTGAAGACATAATTTTATGTTTAATATACAAAGACAATGTAATTGTATAGTTTAGTGATAACGTAAACATACTTTTATTTTCTCCAGCAGGGAAGATGAAAAATAATTTAGGTCACTGCTAATGATGGTTCAGAATATATGACGTTTATTCTGATATTCTTTCATTTTGCCCTTTGGAGGAAAGTTTATGTAGTGAGTGCTAAAGATGAAATAGTCATGTTAGTTTAAAAATTAGTAAAGATAAGATTATCAATTCAGAGAATGAAAGAAGTTTAAATATGAAAAAAGTGCAAGACTTTAATGACACAGAAATCCGTAATCGTATTGAACAATTGTTGTTGAAAAAACTTTCAGAGAATCGACGCCAGGTTGGAACAAAGGAGAATAATATTTTTTTTCTGGTATAAATATGTTAATTTTTTAACGAAAAATGAGTATCCATTTGTGCGAACCAATAATTATCCATAAATAATGGCTTGCAAAATGTGATAATGCGAAAAGCTTAATGAAGATAAGGTTAAAAGTTTCACGACGCGGAAATTGAAAAATAAACTTTCGAAGAAGCAAGAAACGACTTCGAGTATGAGATCTGAACTGAATAAAGTTAAAGTTAATTTGATATGCTGGGATGAAATGTAGTTGTTTTATTATATCAAAAAAACAATAGCAATACCTGTTTATTATGAAAAGTTATTTACGAAGCACGTAGCAGTCAGAATAAGACATTATTTTGTATATGATTTGAGGTGTTCTGTAATCTATTCCAGCATTCCGAAGTATGATTAAAAGTATTATGAATAGCCAGAATGTACTGCTAAAATAGTCCAATATTTCCTTATATTCTGCGAACATATTTAAGATGCCAGGTAGAGAATATAAGCAAAATCGAGGGAGCATTTCTTGTTTATTTTAGAGATCTAGTGTAGTATGAAGGGAAAAGTAGGAGTTAAAAAATGAAATAGTAAATGGTGGCTTAATAATAATTTACCGATTAAGGAAATTACACGGTGAATGTGAGTGGAGTGGAATAACTTAATGATAGGAGAGTTAAACTCTTGGCTACCTTCTTTGTGGGAGTACATATTGTAGAGAAGCAGTTTATTATTAAACTAATTTGGCAACAATGGGATTATCGAGTTCCCTCCTGTGATGCTTATTAATAAAATATTAGACTAATCAGATAAATAATATTTTAGTTATCAACGTTTCTATGGCATAACTTAGGGAATAGTTCATACAATATGAGGAAGTAAGACCCAGTTAGCCTTTGGCCTATCTTTATGTTGTCAGGCAAAGGTATGCAATCTCACGATTGGCTTATGTTCTTGTTCTAGTATGGAAAAGAGCTGCTGGTTTTAGATTACGGTTTGGGCTCATGGACATGTTCTGTATTTTATGCAGGCCATTTCACAAGAGCACATTCTTTGCATATATCGATGCATTTTTTTTAGAACCAGCGTGATGAAATTTATCTTGTAAATTTAAACTGTGTATAACTTCTATACTAAAATCAGCACCATAGACATTCAGCTATTTTCATAATTTCTCCAAAGTTAAACCAAGATACTCAACTCGGCCATGGATAGTGGGCTATACAAAGTACATTTCTTAAAAATTTATTTTTTTACTGTAATTGTAAACTTCACAAAATATCAACTAAAAAGTAAAAATACTTAAAATGTAAGTGTGTGTGTGGTGGGGATCAGGCATTAAAACAGAAGTTAGGTGGGTTAGGGTAAATAAGTGATTATCTTAAAATGAAAAAGGAAAAAAAAAAAAAAAAACGATCTTAAATCCAGTACAAAAATTATATATATATATATATAATTTATTTTTAGACATCCTTCTGGTGATGCCACCTAACTTTTCCAAGGAGAGATTTCTCTTGGTGGCAATCATCATCATCAGCAGCAGCAGCATATTCGGTTTAATGTATATAATAGACATTAAATTGAATATGATGATGCTGATGATGATGGACGCCGCTAAGAGAAATCACTCCCAGGAAAAGTAGATAACATCACCGGAATGAAAAATGTTTTATAATTAAACAAAAAAAAAGAAAAGAAAGAGAACAGAAAAATGTTTGTGCTGGATTTGAAAAGTGTTTTTTTTTTTTTGTGATGAAACGAAAAAAAGACTTTTTTATTTCTCAACGGTGGAAATGGGAAGAAATTAAAATAAAAAATTCTGGCACATTTTTAAAAAATTTCTCCACTTCTAAATAGAAAAGAGAGTTTATTCATTACTTCTCACTGCAGCTTATTTAATTTTTAACAAGAATTTATTTTTCACAATTTGCATTCAAGGAGATTTGGAAATTGAATCATTGCGAGTTACACATCTTCTCCAGCATCGACACACCATTGATACTTTTCTTTTGATATTATTTGCATGCCCCAAAGCAAGATTGATATTGCCACTTGGGTCTATAAAAGACATTTAAGACAGCGATTGACGCTCATCTTGAAGGAGACAAGATTGTACAAATTGGATGATGGGAATTCCAGTTTTTTGGGGGGGTTCATTGAATAAAACTTTAATGAAAATTGTGGCATTTTGGTAAGAAAAGTAGATCTCATTATTTGAAACTGAGAAAGAATTTGGCTTTGAAAACCACAAACCAGAAGAGTGAGTTTGTTTAACGGCACTTCAACCTATGTGGGTCATTTAATCTCAAGAAAATATTTAATTGTTTTAGGGTATGGGTCTTTACAGCTTTTTGTTTTTTTGTTATGAAGATTAACATGTTTTAGAAAATGTCTTATTTCTTATGGCCTGGTGTCCCTGAAAAAGTTCCTTTAGGTTACCTGCCTGATAGTATTTGGGGTATATTTGTTTGAATTTGTCACGTTTAGTAAGAATGTGTTTGACTGTAAGGGGAACTTTACATGTTGGACATTTCGAGGGTGGGGGGGGGTCTTCTCTTTTTAAGTGGTGTGAATGTGTAATGTGTGTGTCCGATCCTGATTTTACTCAGTACTATATCCCATCTCCATTGGTCAGTTGTTTTGTAGCTTCTGATTTGACCTCAGGTTGATGTTTGTATAGTTTGTTGTTTGGGAACATGTTGTTTGCCATTTTTTTCTCATATATGGCTTAATTTGGGTTTGTAGGAGTTTAAGTTCTGTTATGGTCATTTTTGTTGCTCCTTTTGCCAAAGTGCCAGCTTTTTGGTTGCCCTTAATACTCATGTGACTAGGCACGCATGCTAAAGCTACTGTTTTGCCAAAGACTGCCTTGTATATATGGCTGATGTTGATTTCCCGCTTGAATTGCCACTAGGCTAGATAAAGAATCTGTAAATATTATTGATTTGGTTGTCTCTGAATTTTTGATAATATAAACAGAAAAACAAAATCATATTCAATCCCCAAAAGTGTTTGACAAATTAGATTTTGACAATCGACCCCTAAATACACATCTATTAAACAATCTTCTTTTGTTCTATATTGCATATTTGCCACTGAAGGGTCTACTGTGATAGGGTCAGATTTATAGGAAGGCAACCTGGGTGGGGAGTTGGGCAACAAGATGTATGTTCACATTACATTTAAGTTTGTGTATGTTGGTATGGTCATAGAAACAGGGAGGGAATTTCAAAGGCAAACTGTCTGAAGAAAGAAGCTATTAGAGTAGAAAATATTCCGGCATTTAGGAGCCTCTAAAGGGGTTCGGGTGGGTTGGAGGGGTATTTATCTTGATAGGATACAAATGCTGTAAGTTCATCGACACATATTTTGTGGAACTACTTGTAAAACAAACACAAGGATGCAACACTATGGTGATGCGACAGGGGCTGGAGCTTGGCAGACAGTGCAAGACCTATTAGGTTAGAAATTCTTTTTTGCATCTTGTCCAAGAGGGAGACTTAGTGGTTGATGCACCAGTCCAAATGTGGCAAAAATACTCCATGCACAGGCAAATGGTGGCTTTATAGTGGCAGCTGTGAGAAGTTTTTTTTATCTCAGTAGAGAGAATCTAACTTATTTGCAGCAGATTTTGCAGCATATTCTATGTACTTATTTTTTAAAAAAAGGAAGCAGTACACTTAGAAATTTAGCCCATTAATATTTTCCAGATTTTTTTCATATTCATTTTTGTTATATTAAAAGGAGTGCTCAAAATTTTTCAATTTTTTAAGAGGAAAATTTATATCATTAAGTGTTACACATATTTTATGTCTTTCGCATTATTATTAGGTTTGGTTGTTTGGTGGTATATCAACATATTTATATATGTATAGAACAATATTAACTTGATATAAAGAATGCAAAGAATCTAAGTTTGGTTGTGTTGTTTTACGGTATATCAACCCTTTTGGGTCACTGCTGAATTCAGTCATTACAATAAAGCCTTTGAATATCTTCGAATGTTTATAGATTGATTTATTTTTTAGAAATATGTTTTGTAAATAAAGAGTTTACAACCAGATTATATTTAGATAAGACTGTTATGAGTACTACCACTCCATATCAGAGTAGATCTTTGAGTAAGAGCAACTAAGTGACATCACAATCCTCAAAGCTTAAAAATTGGATCCTCTTATCGGATATAGTAACGGCCATATCCAAAACTCTTTTGAAATCTTAACTTTAAAAAAAATGAAAAATAAAAAATTCTCAACAGTGTTTGCTATTTTAATATTAATTTTACTGTTGGTATCATTTGATTATTGACCATAAACAAATACTCTTATCTATAATTTTCATTTTATTACTATTCGAATATTGAAAATGGCATGAAATATGTCTAACATGTAATCATGATAAATACACTGTAATAATTAGATTATATATATATATATATATAAAGTTAGGTATGTGTATATTTGTATGTACAACATTTATTCCTAAATTAATTAGCTGCTCATTATGAATTTTGGAACGCAGCCGGTAGGCGTAAGGGATCATAATGTGGGCTATATTTAGTTTAATTAATGATGTTTGAGAAATTTTTAGCAATAGGTATAAGATATCAATAAATATTCCTCAAATTTTAGTTTCTTTGGAGAATTAAGTTTTTTCGGGGGGAGGGGGGGGGCATAATATCAGCATAACATCCCATATATCAGATTTACATTGAATTTGATCCATAATCATTAGACACCAATTAAGCAAGATTCCCTGAATTTCAATTTCTTCTTCAGACCCCTTAAGCCTTAAATTTTAGGCATTTTCTAGAATCTAAATCATGTAATGGATTTGGGTCAAAATTGAAATAAGGAATCTAGACATAAGTTTTAGCATCATTATATCTTAATTTTAATCTTTGTAAGGGACCTAGTAAAAGTGATGTAAAACTGTTCTCTTTAAGAAATTAATGTTACTGATCTTGGAACAGGTATTCTAGTATATATATATATATATATATATATATATATATATATATATATATATATTATTGTTAGTATCAAATAATATTTTAACTTTGTTTTATTGAAGTATTATTTCTGTAGAAACATCAGAAGTCCTAATATGAACAAAGTTCTCTTTGAAATGACCTTAACAATTGCTTTGCAACGAGTACAGAATTATTCATAGAATGAAACTGCCTTGCCTTCGGAATTCAGAAAACACAAGGAAGGCCAGAAAATACATCAGCCAGAACATGATAAAAAGAAAAACAATCCCGAGGTTACTAATACAAATAATACATGGATTATTGCCAAGTTTTCGATACAAACTCATATCAAGTTCAGATTCTCAAAATCTTGTAAGATTGTTAATCTACATCTACTAAAATCCTAATTCATTTTAAAAAGAAAAAAATTATTAAATGTTTATATGGTTGAAAACAATTTCATACCCATTGAGCCTTTCAAGTCCTAAAACTAGCAAGACATTTTAAGTTCTATACCACTCGATTCCAGAAACTTGCCAGAACCTGAAAACTTGTTACTGATAAATGCGGTGTCCTTATTTGTTTGCCTCCGCACGAGGGAAGAGTAAGAATAAAGGTCAGTTTTAAATGTGGGGAAAATCCAGCTTCCCCCCCAATAAGGGTACTCTGGATTAGGACAAAAAAATTTGCCTCAGTATAGAAAGATTACTTTTAAACAGAAAAGATGAAGTGTAGTATCAGAACAGATACAACACTGTGCTCCTAGCCAAAAGGCCAAGGAAGAAAAATAAAACCTCTGTGTATGTCTTAAATTTTAAACAAAAAGTGTAATTATTCAACGGTCTGTTACGCTTAAGTTTGAAATAGCATTTCCATCGCTAAATGCTCAGACCGCTTCAGAATATCCTTTTGTTTTTTTTAGTTTGCACCTTAAAAGCCTAATGCAATCCGCCACTTCAAACGGAGCCAGAGAAGTTGGCTCAAAGTAAGTAGCTATGATTAAGCCCCAGAGACTCCTAGAAAAAGTAAATGAAATGACAATCTAAAAAGTGCCTGCTAGATAAATCCTGACAGAAAGAGTATTAAGAATTGAGTTGAATAAGCTTGAGCACTTTTGCTTAAGTAGAGCATTTAGTTCAAGAGGATTAGCATTTAACCTGGATGTAAATGCAGGCAAGTCGGATTTCTCCAGAATAGATCCCTAATGTAAGAAAGGGCAAGATCATTCAGAAGTACACACTCCCACTACCTGATGATGAGCCAAATCTTTTCTCAACATTTCCAGGAGGGCTGATGCGTGAGTGGTGTAATTACAGACTACAGAATCAGCTGAGCAGAGTTCAAGTCCCACTGGATCTAATTCATTCATTTTCACACTAATAACATTGAGAAAGGTATGGACCGACAAGTTTTGACCCCAGCTGCGAATAAAATCAAACTTGTGTTCACTGTAAAGAACTTTTCTTTCTTCCTCCATGTGCAAATAGAATTTCCATGAACATAGTTTCTTTCCAAAACTTCTCATCTGTGGACAACATTACAAGAGTGCTTTCTTGCAGGCAGCAAAATGGTCATCTTCAAATCTAATGTCAACAGATACTAGTCTTAAACTGTTCGCACAAGTAATCAATATATGTTCAATCCATTCATCATTTTCAATCCTGTCATAATATTTATCATGCAACTGACAATCTATTCATCTCATTAACTCTTATCCTCGAGTGGCTTTTAATCTTGATAAGTGATGACTCAGAAGTATAAAAAACACTGGAAAAGGACTTCATGTGAATGACTATTTTCATATGACGTTTCATAAAATATATATATATTTTCAGATATACACAAAACAAATCTAGAAAAAACTGTTGGAACATTTGAACTCCCATCGTCGTCATGATCAGATGAAAGCAGACTCTACTCCCTCTGAACCCTATTTTCGATGCCGGTATCAGATATGACTGACAAGGCCGAACAAGGCATGCTATTTCTTTTAACAATGGGGGCAAGGATCAAGTGTGGCAGCATGGAACGGTAAAAACCTGATGTCCCATAAAAGAGCTGGCATCATATTTTGAAGAAAATGCTTTGTTCATTGTGCATATCTTTGCAAATCAAGCTTCCCTTCATAAATTTTGAATAATCTGCATATGAAAAAGATGAGCTTTCAATTTATTGTTCATTTAGATTTATTCTAGAAACTTTGTGAACAGACTTACTTGAAAGTAAATTTTAAAATATACAACACATGATGAAAACACGTAGTGATATAGTTATTTTTTTTATTTTATCTGATAAATTGTATATATATATAAACACACACATATATATATAGGCAGCATTTCTTCATCCAAACATATCACTGATATTATCAGGTTAAATAATATGGACAAATTATATCTGCATATCTTCCATCTGATTCTCTTAAGTTGCCGATAAGCGTTCTAATTTCAGGCCTGAACTGGCTGATGATTTTACCATAGTTGCTGTGGAGCATCATCGGGGATTATGTATCGAGTAAAGACCATAAGTAAATATTTTAGTGGAAATTTTGAGATTAATAGTATTGATAGAGTTGTACTATTGTTGGAGGCACTTTAAAATGTGTTCACTGTATAGAAAATTAACTTTCATTAATGGCTGACTTTTTTTTGTTATGCTTAGAATATTTGTAATTTTACTTTGTTATTTTCGCATTCTAATATATATTTATATGTATAGTCTGTAACACCTAATTATCTATCCAGATAACACTTAAGAGAATAATGTTGCATCGTTTATTCACTTTTTTTTATAAACACACTTTCAGTCTCCGTACTTGTTAAAGAAAACAGGGATGAGGAGTTTGCTAATTAAGAAATATGACTGAATTTTCTGCAGACTAAGACGAGCAGACTATCACAAAACTTTGTTTTATGAGAGACATCGCACTCGTCTTAAAAGATAAAATATCAGTTACTAAAGGATTTTATTGAATAAACATTTTTTAATAATTAAGTTTTATTTTGCTCAATATTAGATATTAAAAAGTAATCTTTATAGAAAGTAAATTATTCCTTTCCAATAAATTCCTTTTGAAAAGAAATATACGGATAATCCTAAACAGGGATAAAATTAGTCAGAGCAACATTTTTAAAATTAAGTAGAGATGCTTGTGTGTTCAGTTTAAAATATAAAGCAATAATAATAACTAGCGGGCCCTATGTAAATTACACAAAATGATGTTTTCAATACTAATTATCTTGGTTCCTAACCTATACATGTTTGAATAAAATATAAGATTTGACTTGCATATTTATTTTTAAAAAATGAACAATACATGAAACAATTTACAAAACTTATTTATTTACAATATTTCTAGTGATGAGTAGAATTATTCTGAGGACAAATTTTCACTCTTACACTGTTCATAGACCTTGCTCTTGAGAAGGCTACATAAAGTTGTCCATGAGTAAAACAAGGTTGTGGTAGGTAGATCCCAACCTTATCGAAAGTCTGTCCTGGATCTTTATTAATGGTCATTGAATATTATAGGCTTTTGATGCAAGCGTAACACAATAACACACACGCTATCGTATTAACATGTGTCTTCCAGGTCGTCACCTCCCTCCCTCCCCTCCTTCGATGTAGAAAAAAAATCTTAGAGGTTGGTTGGGATCAAACTATAAACTAGTTGGACCGACGTCAAAATCCTACGTCGCTAATCGTTGCGCCAAAGGGAAATACTTGAAAATATTACGAAAATTAGGTGACTTGAATGCTTTTCCAAATCTAGGTGAGGCACGCATGCGCAGAGCTTTTGATGTAAGAATGACACACGAACACACACGCTATCGTATTAATTTATAGATAATAGGTCAACTACCATGTTGCAAACCGGCTTCTATGTTAGTACATTTTTTCAAGTGGAACAAACTTGAATAATTCCGACCTAAAGTAATCTAACAACATAGAAACGGTTTGTAATCTTTAATTATTATACTAAATGTGAGATAATCAACGTTTGTTTCGCTAAGGCTTTTTCCTATATACTTTAATAACACAGAATACATGCTAGAGAGCCGTAATTTATAATTAAATGATAAAGTCAACCATCTTTCTCTTAGCTATCTATGTAGTTCTCTTCATGCCTGTGAGCATTTGGAGAAAGGATGACCATTTTCAGCATAGTCATCTAATTACATGCAATTAAATGGTAAAATAATATCTCTTTACTTCTATATAAGAATAATAACAATATTTGTGTATAATAATAATAAGAATATAGAAGTAAATAAACTTATTTTTAGTTATGCAACGAGTATATCTGAAAAGATATGTTACAGTTTATGAATTTTATAATGTAATTAAAGTAGAAAAAAATGGTAGTGGTTGTAACCCATTGGGTCACCGGTAGTCTAGTACATTTATATATGTAAACCTTGGATCATGTGTACGTCTGTTAGTATCTATATAATCATTGTGCTCGCCCTCCCCCCATAGTATGATCATTACACTTCCAGTACGCATGCAGTTAAGCAAAGGGATGTAATTCAGCCAAACTAGACAATAGTAGTATAAATACAGCTTTCTTTGCATATGTAACAAAAAAGCAGACAACTGATTTTCTTCCATGTTAATTGGTCCCCCGATTTATAAAATCGGGGGACTTATGTTTTGAGGCATGTCTGTCCGTCCGTCCGGATTTTTCTCCCCAACCATCCATTGAATTTCTCTGAAATTTTGCATGAAGTTGTAACTTTGGTCAGGTTAGAAAGTGACATTCTCTGATTTTTGAAAAAAAATCTGGTTAGCCCCCCAAGGGGTCAAAAGGCCCCGAATGGCAAAAATGACATTTTTTGCCCCATAACTTTTCATCCATCCATTCAATTTCTCTGAAACTTGGCCAAAATGTGGAGGCAATTGTTCCTAATAGAAAATAAGTATCGCTGACCTTGGAAAAAATCTGGTTCTTTTCCCCCAGGGGGTCAAAAGCCCCCAAAATGGCAAAAATTACCCTTTTCTCCCATAACGTTTGATCCATCCATTCAATCTTTCTGAAACTTGGCCAAAATGTAGAGGCGATTGTTCTGAATATAAAATGAGCATCCTTGACCTCAGAAAAATTCTGGTTCGCGCCCCCAGGGGGTCAAAGGGGGGTCAAAAATGCTCCAAATTGCCTAAATTTATTGCATTTTACACTCGTCACATTTAGTCACATACAGAGGGGGACCACACATGCGCGGCTTGTTTAATTAGAGTTTTTACTAACCAAAATTTCTAGAAAAAATTTAAAAAAAAAAACAATCAGAATACAGTTCTACAAATTTTGATCTAATAAAGATCAAAATTTGTAGAACTGTATTCTGATTGTTTTTGTTATTGAAAAATATTACCATTACAATTTTTCCTTTTTTGTCCTTTTACTTAAATAATGAAACTATGATCTAAAATTCTTACATTTTGTAGCATTTGGACCATAAAAAATGTAATTTTAATCAAAAAAGCGACTGTCGGTTATTTTCAGTGTATAAACTATGTAAATGATCAACACTTATTAAGAGTTTTGCAATTTATTTGAGTTAAAGAAGTCAGAAGTTTTGTTTTTTCACTGACTTCGGCACCTAAAAAACATTACCCACTCAAAACCTCTTGAATAAACACTGTATGCTAAATTTAATCTATTCTAAAGATATCGATGAGGAATCTTGTTCCCATAGAGAAAATAATACTGTCCATCAACTCCTCTGCTAATTACCATAGAAAGGGAGCTCCTCCTCCGTACAGACAAGTGTTATTACACAATGTAAACAAAAGGATTGATGGCAAATCGTCCATTGCTAAAACAGGATCTGGAGAATTATTATCGATGGAAATACACTAAGTAGTTATTGATCGGTTATTATAGAATTAAGTCATTATTCCAGTATCGACAAATTACAATCTACAGATAATGAATCGCATGGTTTTCGACGACTGTGGCTTTGTTCTCTCTTTAACTGGTATCAGAATACGGAGTGCCCGGCCCATGTGACCAGCCTCAGATCATAGTGTCGCATCTGTACATGATATTCGTTTTACCATCTGTTTTACATGCTGGCATGTGTTGAACGTCTTTTATCAACTTCCAAACGAACCTATCTCTAGCCAGGTATTTATCCCTCTTTCTCAAATTCATCCTTATCACTTTCTCCCATGTTTTCCTAGGCCTTTCCCTGCCATCTGACCCTGCTACCTCAACTGTTATACATCTAACCCAAGCAATCTCGTCTATTCTTTCAATGTGACAAAACCAACAATTTCTCCTGTTCTGCACATATTATATGGTGTCCAGATTTAATGTTTCTCTGAGGTCATCAGATGTAGGCCTGTCTAAGACACAAATTACACATCCATCGTATTATTCTTCATATCATTTCTCTCCATGCAACGCATGTCCTCAACACTCATTGACCATTTTTTAATTCCATACATTATAACACTGCATACATATGCCTGATACTCTTCCCTTAGTCGACAATGGTAACGCTCTGCTGGCTAGTAATGGCAGAAGTTCCCTGAATTTACGCCATCTACTCCTAAATCTTGCAATTACACTAGCACCAGCTCTTCCATGTGCCATAATGGTATCACCAAGGTTACAAAATTTCTGAACAACCTCAATAGTCTTGCCATCTAAATATACATTCTCCAAATCAGAGTTCTCATCAGTCGCCATTGTCTTACAGACGAACTAGTTATCTCTCAACCTACTTGCAATTTTACTGGACTTCTAGTGTGCCTAATGTATACAAGTACCACAAATAGGGAAAATCTTAATTAAAAAAAACAAAAAAGAACATCAGAAATATGCAGTGTCTTGGTTGGATGGGTCAATTCAATCATTTAATAGCATACCAAAACTCTTTTGGGTCATTTAATGGTGAAACTTTTCATATTTGTTAAGCCTTTTTGAGCATCTATATTTAGCAATAATCTCATTTAAACTTTTAATAAAAAAACAATGCTAACATATGACAGTATAAACGTGACCCAGCTTTAAGAACCAGACAAAAAAACATACGGTTTTCTAAAAGCTGGAACGATAACAAAAAAAGTTTTTATGAAATTGAAATTTGACAAGATACGTTCTAAATGTGAACCTTGGAGCCGATAGCATACTTGTAGTTGTCGATTACTGTGGCATACTTTTTGGTGCTTCTCCAGATTACGACCCGAGCTAACTTTGACCCAGTCGTTAAGGTTAGGGTGAAAGTTAGATCGAGTCCTAATCTGAAGAAGTACCCACTTTTCCATTGTTATGCCACTGATCTGCTGAAGGATGGCTACCTTGAGTTCTGAAATAATTTGTGGATTGTTCAAGTACATATTGTCCGTCAAAATAAACAAAGATAGAAATCCGGTGGGTTTAAATTCGGTGAATGTAGTGACTAATTTGGAACACAGTGTCTGCTGATCAGTCGACCTGCAAAGCAACAAAACAGCCACTCCATAGTAATGTTAAGTGCAAAGAGTTGCTCTGTCTCACCGCATGCATCAAGTGCCCTACAGAATTTAAGCATCACAATGTAACAATCTTTGTTGACTGTCATTGTCTCCAACATCGTTTTCAAACCAAAACGGTCATTTTTCAAGATGGTGACCCACACGGTGCACTTCAGAGTGTGGTGGCCTTTGCAGGACTTCATATGGCGCTTAGATCACCAGAATACAGAGTTATTGCTGTTGATCTGAATACAGAGTTATTGCTGTTGATCTGGCCTGATAGAGAATGTTTTTCCTTCTATTGATTATGCCATCTTCTTGTATGATTTTGAAATATTATTCTATTTTCCATCAACCCTGAAAAGTAAGACATTATTCTTGGCAGAGTTATTCACCTGCAAATGAGTCACATTTATACAGAGATAGCCAATATAAATAAAATTCTCTTAAATATTTTAGATAGAAATTAAGAAATTTTCTTGTAAATTAATTTTTCGAACATTATTTCTGAATTCATCCAGTTCATTCTTTTATCAACTATTTTCATCAATAAATATAGTTTTGGAATCGGTTGCCATATCAGACCAAGAACAGCGATAACAGAACATTTTAAGAATTAGAAATAATAGTAAAAAACAGGAGTTATGGAAGCATTTTTAGAAACAATTGGAAGAAATATTAAACCGAATTTGATCTGTATATTAAGATACATTTATAATTAAGTTAGTGATGAGAATAAAAGCTGTGTAGAATTCATCACTTGTTCAAAACTAGCGATTTATACAAGAAAATTATTTCATTTGTTCCTTAAACCATGGTTTTTCAAAGATGTAATCTTATCGTCAGAAGATTCAAACAAATGAGTTGGTAAAATATTTGTAAAGATATAAAAATACTTTTTTTTAAATAAGAGAAAGTAGAGGATGTAGGCAACAATTCACTGTTGAAGTTGCATGAAGAGGCTATGAGATCAGAATCAAAGTTTCAGAGAAATTGAACGGATGGATGAAAAGTTATGGGGCAAAAAAATGTCATTTTTTGCTATTTCGGGGCCTTTTGACCCTCTGGGGGGTTAACCAGATTTTTTTTCAAAGATCGGAGAATGTCACTTTCTAACCTGACCAAAGTTACAACTTCATGCAAAATTTAAGATGGATGGTTGGGGAGAAAAAATCGGGGGACCTAAAATCATATGGTAGATTGGTTGCTATGGAGAAAAGAGAAAAGAATTGGTAAGAAAGAGAAACAGAAATAGGGAGAGAGTGAGAGAGAGACAGAGAGAGATAAAGGACAGACAAATTCTTACATGTTTATAAGATTTATAGAAAAACTTTTAGTTACTCCTATTAATATAGATTGATAATATACTATGTGCCTAACCTATTTCTTTTCTCAATGGTAAATATAAATGAAACTTTGAAGTTTACAATTTACCTTATTTTTGACGACCCAGATTTCATATCTATTAGTTAATTGTTTTCTTTATCAATTCAGTTACTATGGTAACCTACTATGCGTCAAAACAAACATTACAAATATTCTTTGCTCACCACACGCTGCATGCTTACTAATGCAAACTGTTTCAGTCAGTTTGCAGGAAAAATTAGCGTGGAATGACCAGAGCTTTTTGCCCATTTGCACAATTAATTGTTGTGAATAACAGAGCTAAAGAAACTACAAAAACGTTGTGCAAAAGAGATTTGATAATGTTTTGTGTGCGCAATGGCAGTTTAATGGACCCAAAAAGCATTGAGATAATTCTGTCAAGTTTAATCGCACAAATTCATGCAGGATGCCAGAGAATATAATGTTACAAAACGAGGGCAATCGAAAGTTTGAGTGACACCTTAAGGGTCAGAGGTGACCCCAGAACGGAAGTTACTAAAACCGCGTGACTTTCACACATGGAGATTTTCTTTCTCTTGTCTGGTGATACTTCAAGTAGTGAAGGCGTTTCCAAAGCGCAGTCCCCAATGGGGAGTGGGTGCACACAATGTAACCAGACGCTGTGGGACTAGCTATCCATCTATCTTTCTCTATCTCACACATATGCAAGTAACCCATTGCTCTGATTTTTTTATGACTGTTCTTCTCTTTGTAATAAACCTTTATTAAAACCTAAACATCGATGTCCGAGTGACTGTATCCACAGACAAGCAAGAAACTGAGTTCTCAACGACGAAATGGGTGCATAATCATTTATACACGCACAGGTAAGTAAAAAGATAATAGTTGAAATTTTTTTTAAATGGCAGCAAGCAAGATGAAGAAAACAGTCTGAAATAAGTGAATACACCGACTGTTGTTGATCAAAAATATAACTTAGCATCAATGTCATCACAGGAATTATTTGGAAAACATTGATAACATTTCAGGACTACAGGTTCTGGTTTTGCCTTCACAGTTGGTTTTTCTCCTAATGCGGTTGACTTGATATCCTTACAAACCTCTATTATACCCACAGTCAAAGCGTAGAAATATTGAAGTGAAACAAGTAAAATACGTTTAAAAAATGTGGGTTAACATAGAATGTAGTGAACAGAAAGTCAATAGTGAGACATGGCAGGAAAAGAAGGATAAGATGTTCTCTTGGGTTTTTTTCTGAAGAAAACAGATGTATTTCAGAAGTCTCCTCCTCTCTCCCCTATAGTAAATGGGTGGGGAAAGTTAATACTGTGTATTAATACTGTGTAATGCTAATGATGTATATTAAAACTACACTAAAAAATGATTAAAACCCCAAAGCAGTAATGTCTTGTAATTTTATGAAAGAGCGATTACAAGTGCTGCTATGAAGAAAGAGGAAGAGACAGACAACCTCTACACACAGCTACTACTACATGGGAGGCGATATGCAACTCTACATTTGCCACTATGTCACTTCATTGACAATGCTAGCTGGTCATTTGTTTACAGTACGAAGATTCGTCTGCTATAGTACAAACCGAATAAAACATTGATCTATGCTTTTCCAAAAGGCATCAGAGCAAATCAAAACATGTCAGTTGGAATTTGATCTCAATTGAACAATGTGTGACCTATTAAATTATGCAAATTTTAATTCGGCTTATTGATTTGTACTTTCAACTAAATCATTTCACTCTGCAATAATATGCATGAAAGAAGTTGGAGTCTATCTCATCCAATCTATGGTAGAAAGGCTTCTCTTTATAATTGAACTGCTAGGAAATAAAATACCTTTTTTTTTAAATTGACTAATTTTTGGAATAGAATAAGGGCAATTTAATAAGTAGTTTTTTTTGTTTTAATTTTGTTTCTATATTAGACTACAGTAGCCCAAAACGCACATTTTTTACATTTAGGTACGCAAAGCACTGAAAATGAGGTTCACAAAATGGAAGTATAGTGAATGTTTTGTGCTACTGTAGTCTCATACAAAAGACAAGCTAAATAGTTGACACCAATGGAGATTTTGTATCTGTCTGTCTGAAGCCCAAACTATATTGTTACTTCTAATAATGTACTATAGTACTATCTTTTAATGCTCAATTAAGGTGGTGGTGGTGGGGGGGTTATATCTGTTTTGCTGTCATGATACCATCCTGCCAGGCATTACCTCCTTCGGGGGGGGGGGGGGCAGTGTAGTATGTGTTCATTTATCATGATACTATCATCCCAGTCTAGCAAAAATATGTGGTCGTATGAGCTTATGTTTGCTAGTAATATTAATCTAGTAAGTATATTAAAAAACTTTGTTATAAAAATCCACTAATTATTGATTAAAACAAAAGCCACAATTATGTTTTTAATTTAATCGAGTCAACGATTTAGCGGTGATGTTTGAAAAATTTAAACCTGCTATTTGCGGGACTTCCACCTTCGTAATCCACTGTGCATCAAACATCCATTAATAAATCCAGTTTTACAACTGATGTTATTGTTTACTTAAATGTAATTAAATGTTTAATTTTCTACACCATTATTTTCAGAAGAAACGATTGAAGTAAAAATAGTAACACATAGTAATTGTAATTTAAAAGATAGAGTTCGGAAAAAATTTGCTATTTTATTAGGTTAGAAATATTTTCAAATTAAGTCTATCAAAACTCTATGATATCCGTTTGCCGTTCGCGTGTTACAACAGTTTACACAAGGTACAGCATAAAGATCCCCCACATGTTGTCTTTGTTACATTAGTGATCGATATGGACAGCATGGTGGATACCACCAATATAGATCTTTTAAATGAGGGGAGGGAGGGAGGGTAATCACTAACATCAAAACCCATAAATCAAATCCATGTGGCAGGGCTGTGGTAATAGGTAGTGTCAGGGCTATGCCATCGTTAACTTTCGTTTCTGGCAGGGCTATCCCAGGCGGATTGGTCTAAAACCCAGCTGTATTAGGGCCGCAGCCCAGCTAACAGAAGCTCTGGTGAAATCAAAAGACGTCTGCATAGAGATCCGGTGGCCTCTCTGGTCGTTTTTGTGAATGCATCTGGACAATCTACAGCAAGCAAGGACGTTCTGTCATCTATCGCAATACAGAGTGAGGATAACAACACGGTGTTAGAACATGTGAAACCAATGTTTACGGATGAAGACCTTCCTCGACGAATTTGAGAAATCACTGGTCCTTGTTGACCTGTGTAGAAGGTAACCTGGAATCCTTCAGAAACAGTGCTCCAAATATATGAGAGACTGATTAAAAGCAGACGATATCGACATCTCCATGGTCGACGCTGCATTCAGCTCCAACTTGCTCAACAACAAATCACCAACACTAGTCCCGGTTCATTGAAACAATTTCATATTCACCGCCATTTAACCCTTAAATGCTTTATTTTTTATATTGGTTTGACATCAGGGATACTGATTACTTATTTAGTGGGTGTGCTGATGCAACATCATACTAATACTTACTCTCACTTGCCAACAGATTCGTTGCAGATGTGATACAAGTTGCAGTTTGACACATTTTCATTTTAGATTATATTAAATAGGCATTTTGTTGAAATGTGTCATCTTTGAAACAAAAAGCATTTAAGGGTTAAGACATGTCGGAAAGAATCCTTTTGCAAAGACACACAATCTATAATATAAATACGGTGTCTATCTACCCCTTTCTGGAGATGCAATTGAAAAAAAAAAAAAAAGAAAACACTCCTATACAAAGATCAAATAATTTTTGACAAGCAATTAATTTGGTATTCGTTTTTACAATAATATTGAAGAGTATGTATTTACACAAGAAATACATAAAAAGCAAAGATAGTTTTATTTCTTTTCTTTAAAATTGAAAATGATAGAAATTTAAAATAATAAAAATAGTAACATGGCGTTCATAGGATTCATTGCCGGGTGAAGTCAGATGTGCTTGCTAGTCTTTTATATTTATAGAGATGACCATAGCCATATGTAGCATGATTTGTGTTAATCTCTGAAAAGATGCCGGAATTTCTGCCATGTTAAAGTAAAGAAGGGAAGGTAATATCAGGCTATGTTTGCCTAAGTTTCACTATGGACATAAAAACCAGCAGAAACTTCATGGCATAAACATCTGTGGGGCCAGTATAACTCAACCGAAACAGATCATTTTTTTTTTTTAGATATGCTATCAAATCTATGCGTGGTTTCTTTTTGTCAATCAGTCATGTGTAAGGTTTTCCAATAAATCTTAATATTTTGAAATCTGCACTGTTGTGAGCTATGAAAATAGGCGTGTCAATAGTTTTTGACGTGGTTGGTTTAATTTAAGTTTTAAAGTTATTTTAAAATGTAACATCCTATGTCATGCTAGCGTTTGAAAATAGCAATCTCAGTGGTCTGTTATGCTAGCGTTTGAAAGTAGCAATCTCGACGGTCTATCTGCTAGCATTTGAAAATAGCAATCTCGACGGTCTATCTGCTAGCATTTGAAAATAGCAATCTCGACGGTCTATCTGCTAGCATTTGAAAATATCAATCTCGACGGTCTGTCAAGCTTAAATTTCAAGTCGTATTTTCATCAATAAACGTACAAATGAAATGGATGTATCTTAATACCTTTTTTTGGGGGGATTATGATCTGAATTCAAGTCAGTTGAGAGTAGCAGCCATTGTCCAATGCGGTAAATCTTTATTTTCTAGCTAAGTTTATCCAAAAGAAAAACAAGGCTTAATATTGTTTGGCAACTGTAGACACTGCAGAATTGTCGAACTTTCTCCCGAAGGAAAAAAATATCCTAATTTTTAATTCAGAGATATTTCAATTATATCAAGATTGGTTAAATAAGTTGCTGTAGAAACACTTAAAAGTGACATTAAACAATGGCATTCATGTAATCATTAATAAAATTCACAATCCTTTCTGCAATCCAACCATATTTGGTACAAATAAACTTCAGTCTATGCCTGAATTGGCCAAACTTCTGTAAAATCATAAATTTATATATATTTCTTTCCTAATTTATCTTTTAAAACGGTCAAAGAATTTGAATTCTTGTGATATAAATTATTCAATTGAGCATATACATTGAATTGTTTTCAGTAGATATTGTTTTAGCATTCAATAACTGAAGTTTAATTTTGCTCAAGCTCAAGGGATCATCCAAAAGACCCGTTTTGAAGTTGTTCAGACAACCAAGAAGAACGGAACTGAAGAGCATCTCAAAAATATCTGTCAAAATAGTCAGCAAAGCATGGCAGAAAAGAATGAGAAAGTGTGTTGGACTCAATGTGGTTATTGTGAAGGGGGAACTGGTGTTTGAAACAATTTGATTAAATTCCACACAACACACTTCATGGTTTCCCTTTTAAAGTAATCCCCCTCGAGTCGAATACATTTTGGATTCTTCTTTCATGCTTGAAGTAGTCCTTGATGCCCTTCAGCTCTGCTGTTATGGCTCTCTTGATAATCTCTTCCTTCAAAACAAGTCTCCTCAATGAATCCATAAAATAACGGGACCCAAATGCTTTTATATAATAACTAGAAGAATAGGTAAAATTTATTCCCAGAACAGAAGTTTTACCCCCCCCCCCCAAATACTTTCGTCTCTTTACGAGAATTAAAATCAAGATACTAAACCTTATATATGGCTTCAGGCGAGCGACCTGTCCCTGTAAAGTATTCTTGCTATGAAAACAGTGAAAAGTATGCCAAATTCAAATTTGTATGACTGCGATGGATCACTGACTGCCTCCTATGTCTCAGGACATGGGAGTACCTAAGTCTAAGTAAGTAAACCTTATATCTAGAATTTCATTCTAATTTTGATCAAAATTCATTACATGATTTTGATTATAGAAGATCTCTAAAATTTAAGGCTTGAGCTCAAAGGGTCTTAAAAAATGGAAATTCAAGGAATCATGCTTAATTGGTGTCTATGAATCAAATTTTCAAATTGAAAGTTGTGTTAATATTATGCCCTAAAAACCCTTTAAAATACTCCAAAGAAACTGAAATTTGGGGAATACTTATTTATGTGTGTCAAATACCTATTAAATTTTCACAAAAATTGAGGGATCTGAATTTACACATACATAACACACACCCACATATATAAAGTTATCTTTTCAGATTTTTCAAGTCAGACTAAAATAGCTGACAAATCAAACTTTGTTTCAAACTAGCCAATATTTATTTACTACTGCTGTAACGTGTTATTGTCAATATAACATAATCCACTTCAATTTCTTTTAAAAATAACTTAGTCCGGCCCAGATAATCTATATTATGAAACATGTTTAACTTATCACCGAAAAATCACATACTGCAATGAAAATAACTCTTTAATTGAAAAATATAAAAGAATTGTTTCCCTTACAATTAAAATTTTATTTCTTTTTCTGTATAAGTTTTTTAAAATTGGCAAATAAAAATGAAAAACTAAAATGACTTCACTGAACTTTGGGCAACACCAAGTAGGTACTGCTAATATATATATATATATATATATATATATATACACACACTAGCAAAAATATGCTCCCTCCAGTTGCATATTTTTGCTAGCCTGGGAGGATGATATCATGCTGAACGAACATATTCTACACCGACCCCCAAAAGAAGATTGTAATGACAAAGCATAGTATCATGATGAACGCCCTCCCTCTCCCAAAACAAAAAGGAGGAGTTAGTGCATGGGAGGATGATATAACAATATAAAGTACACTACCCCTCCTCCAAACAGAGAAGATAATTATGGAAGGATTATATCATGAGGAACGAACTTATACTATACTCTCTCCAATAAAAATAGGTAATACCTGGAAAGATCGCTCTCATAAAAAGAGATTGTAATGCCAGTGAGTATGGTATCATGATACTACACTAACACCCTCCACCACAAAAAAAGGAGAAGGTAACCCTTGGGAAGATGGTCTCATGGCACCAGACATTACCCCCTCCCCAAAGGATGATGTAATACCTGGAAGGATTACCCCACCCCCTTCAAAAGGAGGAGGTAATTCCTGGGAGGAGGATTTTATGACAAAAGATAATATAAAAATAGATTAAATCATTTTTTTCATTCATTAAAAAATACCTAGCCATACAATACACTATTTTTATGGTTACTTAGCCTTTTGGCTAAGATCAAAGTGTAGTATCTGTTCTCAGCATCCCAGTGACTGCAGACGTTTTACTATCGACGAAAATATTGTGTATATAGAAGAAAATATAACAATGCAAAATATTAATTTATAAGAAGCTGTTTACATAATAAATATACAAATTAAGATATAAACGTCTGAGGGTAGTTGCCGTTTCCTATATATATATATAGGGTAGTTGCAGTTTCCTATATATATATAGGGTAGTTGCAGTTTCCTATATATATATATATAGGGTAGTTGCAGTTTCCTATCTATCTATATATAGGGTAGTTGCAGTTTCCTATATATATATATAGGGTAGTTGCAGTTTCCTATATATATATATATATTCTCTATTTCAAAATCTATGTTGTATCATAGAATTACATAAGCAAGACCTGTTTTGATGTTAATATAGATGGAAAAATATTTTGTATTTATTCATATTATATATATGTGTGTGTGTGTGTGTGTGTGTGTGTGTGTGTGTGTGTGTGTGTGTGTGTGTGTGTGTGTGTGTGTGTCACAAGACTAATGATTAGTCCATTTATTTCAAGGTTCGTTGGAAATCTTGACCCTGATCTCGACCATGGTAAATACTGTTAAATTGCTGTCCTCTACCCATTAATTAGATAGGGAAGACCTTGAGAATTAATAATTAACATTAATTATTTTCAATAAAAAGAAAAACATTCTTTCAGTAAAACATGTATGAAGATTTCATAATACTGTAAAAAAGTTTAGAATCACACTTGTCTCCATTATTCATGTTTCGGACTTACGAATGTTGTTATTCACACAATTTGACTGTATTACTCTCCGGATTTCTCCAAGTGCACTAAGTCACAATCGGTAACTTTCAGGCATTTTCAAGAGGTCCTGAAAGCAATGTATACCGAGCATTGAAAGACAAATTCCCCCGGTAAAAGACCTTGTGATAAGCCTCCAAAGTGCTGAACTGATCAAATCCATAGTGGTGTAGAGATTCCTTTGCTAAGATTGGCAAAACGTGGAAGGATTGCGTATCCAGAAAGTGTGTGAATATCCTTTGATTATGCATAAAGGTATTTATTCCCTGGCAACGCCGGGGATCCATGCTAGATTTTAATGTTTCTACAACTGAAAACAGCAGCAAACAAGGTCTCTGTGTGAAAAAAAGTGTAACTCAAAGACTACGACAAACAAGGCAAGGACTTATTTGTCTCACAGAGACACTCATCTCGAATTACTCGAAGATTAAACCATCTAATCAACTTGCCGAATTCATGTAAATGGAAGGTGGGGCGGAAAGGGTAAGATAAGAGTCAAAAGTATCAACTGCAGACAGCAAGCCATCTGCTAAAGAAGTTATCTTCAGATTTAGACATTAATGTACTATAAACAGTGACATGAGAGAGAGGGGGAGTGTATCATTTTATAAAGGTTCACAAAAATAAAACAAATACATTCTAAAAGCTAATGAAATGGTATTCATTTAAACATGTTATCATATGCTAAACGATATAAATTATTAATCTATTATATAAAGGAGACCTGGATGTATTATGTATGTATGTACAGCTAAGGCTCTCAAGATAATCGACACCAGCCATAAAGTTGACATTTTCTGAATCCTCCACCTTCTGGTCTCATAATATCGAAAAATTGGAAAAAAAGAACTTATTTATTTTTTGGTGGGGGGGTTACCAAATTTCATCGTTTCCCCCCCCCACATCTTCATGTAGTAGGCATGCGCACTGAGCCCCGATTTAAAACCGTTTAACGGACCTTTTTTTCGTCAGTTTGTTATACTTTGTCCATTTGGCCCGTTAGATAACGACAAAAGACCACAACCTCGTTGTTGATGGTTCAATCTCCACCGACTCTCAGAATTTTTTTTTTCTAACTGTGACCTAAATATACATTGAAGGGAGGGAGGGGGACGACCGGGAAGATAAAGTTAGTACTTCCTTTGCCCGGGCGGGTCAAGAGAAGGCGGGGAAGGGGGCGACCGAAGATGACAAACTTTTGCCTGCAGAGGGGGGGGGGGCAGGAAGATAGTGGGGCGAGGGAGAAGGGGGGGTCGACTGTTGGGTTAGGGGGCGACCATGGAAGACAAGGCTTTTGCCCGTGGAAGAGAGAGATAATTATACTTTTGCCTAAGGGGGGAGAAGAGCCCCGGGCAACGCCGGGTACCCCTGCTAGTTAAATATATAACAGAGCTGATACAATTCTTAAAGATACAATTCACACCACATGTTCCATTGAAGCAGCTCTTAATCAAGAACTTAATGGCACATAGCATGCCTGGAAATATAATGAATAGTTTTTGAAGAATTTAAAAAATTGATGTTATATATATATATATATATATATATATAGGTAAAGTCGATTTCCCCTTTCCCCTGCATTCAGGAGAAATAGGTTAATAACAAAAACCTTCATATGCTAATCTGTTCTGCATTCTAATTAGCCTAAGCAGACATGTATGTTTCCAGAAATTATGCATTCATTTCTTCTTTCAATATTTATATTTTCTCCAGATTACCTAACTCTCCCAAATAAATCTTCAAAAGAGAATATGGCTGCCATGTTTACTCATCTTATTATCTACTCCTCCATGCCACCAGATTCACTGTGTGCTAATTTTGCATGGCATCATATTGAAACAAACAGTTTATTCCAAAATACTTAACGAACGCTTCACATTCGCATTCCTGAAAAAAAAAAAATGTTCGCTAACAGTTTAGACGTCTGCATCTGTAAGCTTTTCCGATTATTTTATTATTACAATTACTTTTTTCTTTCAGAATTGATACTGATATTTATTTTATTTTTTTAATTAAATCAATATTTTATATTTTCCCTGCACAATGCCGGGACACGTTCTGACTATTCGCAAAATAAAGGAATATTGGATTGGATGTCAAATACACAGACCGTTAGTCATAGTCAGCACAACAATTCTTTCACTGTTCATGTCTTCTAGCATTTTATAACTTTTCAGAGAAAATCTTTCCTTGTGAATTGGCTAAATAGAGAAGGATTTCTCCTTCCCTGACCAAGAACAAATGATGTATAATATCAGAACAGAGATTATATATGATTTTATTAACATAAATAGGTCAGGTTTTTTTTGTACATCAAGAATGTTTGTGACTAAACTAAGAAATAACACTCATCATATATTAAGTTATTTAGTGAGTTATACAAATATTTTATTTAAAAAAATTAAAATATAAAATTATTTGTTTCACTTATTGGCAGCACTTTTTATGCCAACCACTAACTCTGCCCTCGATTTAAATAGTTGCTGATTTTACAATATCTTCTCCTTTACTTTTTAAAATAGAATTACTGTTATAGTGTAATATACTTACTATACTTTATCTTTTCTGTCCTCTGTCAGTGAAGTAGACATTTCTAGACTAAGATGTTTAAATAACACAATGTATTAATATATATTGGATTTTTAAAGAAATCAAAATATAAGTGAAAAGAAGTTAGCTTGATACTCTAATATTTTGTAAAAGTTAAATCATTTTTTCTATTTACTCAGGCAATGGCGGAACAGGTTTTGATAGCATATATATATATATATATATTAGAGATGGACAATTTTACAAAAAAAACATGGTTTACTGGTTTCACCTGTGTACCAAATTCTTTTTCTCAAAACCGTTTGGTATAGTGCTATTATTACCAAATAGCTCTATCCAAGGAAAACATACAAAATTAAAGTTCATACACATCTGTACTATTAGAGGAAAAAATTAGAGGTTAAAGAATTAGAACAAAATGAAACTTAAAAGTTTTATTCTTGATGAAATCTCATCATCGTTGCTGGTTTACGAAAATAAATTAATCATAGACTGTATTTCAACTTTTTAAATAAGAGAATGACAAGTTGATCAACGCATTATTCAATAAGACATGAAATAACTAATTATCGCTCAAGAGAATAAATGGCTAAACTAAACCAAAAACCCAGGTATGGAGAGAAAACACTTAATCCCGATATGGAAACTAAAATTATTATATCGCCTAACTCAGGTGTGTGTATATATGTGTATAGATATATACACACACACACACTCTTATGTGTTTTTACAAAGAATATATATTTAAGTATATACTCTTTATAGTATATAAAAATGTTCTAATTTGCAAGCTTAATAAAGTTGTATTACAAGCTTCAGAGCATATGTTTTATAGTTACATTCCAATGACACTAGGAACAATCACTCCATAACCATAACTTATACCTGTCTCTTCAGCTTCCTTATCTTCATATATCTTTGAACAACCACAACTTTCATCTGTTTTTTTCACTTTATTTTCATATATCGGCGAATATCTGTAATTCCTTTTTGTCTCACATGTTTTCATATCTTATCGATGTTTATTTTTTCCCTTGTTATATTATCCAAATTATTTCAGATTGCGAGCTCAATGAAGTTACATTTCCAGCTTCAGAGCATATATATTAATTGGTTGCATTCCAATGACCAAGAGAAAAACCTCAGTCCACAATCATAATATTTTATTTATTTTGGTGAATGCTTATATATTTTTCCGTCTTACGAATGTTACACAACTTGTGAACAAAAAAATATAGTCTTGAAAAATCGAGCCATGTTATGTCTGATATATGGGGGAGGGATTTTTCTTATCTTTTTTTATGGGAGTTCTGTCGGTTTTTGCCTTGCTGTTTTTCATCTTTCTTCCTTTTTGGCTTTGGAACAGCATGCTTATTATTTTTTTTAATTTATTAGTAAACCAGTCTCTGATGAGCAGCCTGTAAAAAGTGAAGACTATATTTTTTGTGTATAGGTTGTGAAACCTTTGTCAGACGGAAAAATATATAAGCATTCGCCAAAAATAAAAATAAATAAAATATTATGATTGTGGACTGACATTTTTTTTTATTAGTCATTGGAATGCAATCAACCAATATATATATATATATATATATATATATATACACACACACACATTTAGTGTACTTTATTAAATTTGGCTTTAGTATATGTCATACAATTGAGCACTCTTGTCCAAAATATCATGGAGCAAAGAACAAAAAATTGTGCTGTGAGTTTATCTGATGCTCCTAGTTTGGTGAAACCAGGGTAGAAATGCATTGTTAAGGAGTGACGAAAGAATACCATTACTATTTTTATGGAATCTGTATTGTTTCTTTTATTAAATAAACATGTTTTCTTCACAAGAATTTTATATGTTCTTCCATCCAACTAGGGAAGTAAATTGCATCCACAAGATATAAAAAACACTATCAGATGAGAATATTGAATCATTAAAACTAGTGTTGGGACAATTAATCAGAAAAATTGGAACTTTTCAGGGTATCGGAATCAGAAAAATTTTAGCCTATTTTCAGATTAAAACGATTCTTTTAATTTTTTTTAACTGAATTTCCCATTTCTGGTACTAATGATGAAATGACAAATATTTAAACTACCAGTAAAACTAAAATCTATAGATCATAATAACATCAAAATACGATGTAAATTTATTTTACTTGTGTAAAAAATGAAACTTTGCATAAATTTGCGAGTAACTTTTAAAAGAATGCAGTTGATTTGCAAGTTTCCGAAAAAATGTTTAAAAATGAAATAAAACATTTTTCTAAAGAAAAAATACTGACAAACAATAATTACATTATAAAAAAATTAGATCCATTTATTTTATGCTAAAGGCTTTTGTCAGTTCTTTTTTAATTATATGGTGGCCTTTTGTCTGGTGCCCCCAGCATTGACAAACCTCACAAGACATGGGCAAAGGGGGTGAAAAAAAACAAAAAAAAACAACTTTGAACCTCTTGAAAAGCTTGGTGTTGAGTTAAATTATGTATAAATGAATTTAAAGATTTTAACGGTTCTGCGTGAGAACACCTTTGGCACCAGTTCTTCTTTGATTTTGAGTTTCGAAAAGATAGAATGGGGATGAGATAAAATGCAATAAAATCAAAGACTAATAATAAAAGTGATTCTTGGTTATTATTGAAACCATTTCGCAGTTCAGTAGATACATTTTCCTTTCACTGAAAAATGACAAGTACACTGACTACCATGAAAGACAGTGAATTTGCCATGCAAGTGTTTACGTATATATATTTTTTGTTCACTAAAAGAAATTTTAAATGTGTTTCATGAATTAAAAATTAATTACTAACATGTTTTTATTAATTTTTGTTTCATATTAAAAATTATATTTTAATGTAAAAGTTTTGTTTTTAGTAGAAGTAGATTCTTTTACTATATCAGAACTTGTATTATAATAATAATGTCGTTGTATTATGGTAGATTAACACCCTCAGCTATTTAGCTGAGGGTGTTAATCTACCATCCACCCTAAGAGGGTGTTAATCTACCATCCACCCTAAAAAATTAGATTCTACTTTTTTGTGAACACTCTGAAAAAAAAAAAAAAAAAATAACGAATTATTCTAGAATTTAGAATTTAACGTAAAATTAGATCTCATTTCTCGAACATTCTAGCGTTTTAGAGCAGTTAACTCAAATTTTTATTTTTGTCTGGAAGATAAATTCTGTGTGTTTATTTTTTGGGAAGGGTCTACTTTTTTAAGCAATTACACATGGCTTTGCGACTTTGCCAGTCGGATTTAGCGTTAGTGGTAAAATAATTTAGTAAGCATCTCTAAAAAGTTGGAATGAGGATTATTTTACATTAATTTATATACGAAACTGATCCCAACTCTAAATTCTAAAATAATTGCTTTTTTTCTTCTTTCCACTAATTTTTGTGGGTGTTCACACGTAATCCCCTAAAAAAAAGTAGAATCTCATTTTTGGGGGGGTGATTTAGCTTTTAATCTAGAAATTAGCCATTATTATTAGTAGTAGAACTATTATTACTATCTGTATCTTGTTTTTCTTTATACAGTAACACAAATGAATCTACTATATATCTGTTATATTGAGAGTAGCAATAATTGACCAAATCTTTATAATTAGAATAAAAACATGAACATTCTTTGATAGAGGGAATGTACAGAATAGTTTATGAAGCCCCAGCCCTCCTTATGTAAAAAATAGTTTTCTAAATAGCAATATTATTATTTAGAAACTCGTTCTTAACATGAGCACGGGGCTTTGTTAACTATTCTGTTCCTACACTGTATTCTTATTTTGCATACCAATCGTTAATTTTTTCAACTGTTAATGAAAAAATTCAAATAGAATTTTGTCAACTAATGACAAACTAATGCAAATTGACTGTTTGAAAAGAGAAAGAAATCTTTAGTTGCCTCACTATTTTTAAGCAATTACGGGGGGAAGCATTTGAAAGATCTACTCGTGTAATATACTCTCCCCCCTAAGTGTATTGTTACGTTTGCGAAAAGATATGCGAACAGAGTTTTACACTAATTCGAAAAGTTTAAAAAAAACAAAAAACAAATCTATAATTAAATATCTCGAAGTGTAAAAAATATCAGTAATTGTATCGGAATCAGAGAAACATTTTGGAATTGTCCCATCACTAATTAAAACAAAGTTTTGTGCAGTGAAACTATTTCTATTTTAAAACTTGGAATGCACTCCTACTTTCTTTATTAGAGGAAGATTGTTCTTGTTGGTCTGGTAAGATAGCTTGAGTGTTCACTTAGAACTGGAGGTAAAACAATGTTGGGATCCTACATCCAAGAAAAAAAATGGTAATGCCAACTAAAATTCTGGGTTGTCCGTAGAATCACCACTGATCAATACATTATTATATATAACTTCCATCAGAAGTGTTTCAGTTAGCTTATAATTAAGCACAAAGCTACATTTGTTGAGCACTTCGATTAACCTGTTTTGCTAGGCTAATCTTATCTATCTTTTGATGCATCTTACTTGTCATAAGTTGAAGAAAAACATGGTTATCTCGTCAGATGAAAAATGAGGGTATAAACGGCACATTTACTTAACAGATGGCAGGGGGTTGACATAGGGTGTCTTCTGTATTGAAAATTCTAAAGAAGGAGACGAGTACTGTTGAAGGACCCCCTCCCCCACTGAGATTGGAATTTGTCAACATTAACTGATAATGGGCTAACAAGTTATTATCAGTGTTTGTACGCTGTGTTTTTGTCATTCTCTCCCAAGATCTAGAGGAATTTGTATATGAACTGTGTTTCAATCTTAATAGAGAATGTGCAGAGTTAGATCATCTAGCTGATCTGCCATTGGGGAGACTTTATGTTGGAGTCAAGATATTATTAGAAAAACAGACTAGCAAAGATGGCTCAGTAAAAATGTTCTACTTTTATCAGTGTTCATTCAGCCACACCCGGTTTGGTAATATCTGCATGAAGTAAGGCTTAATGATTTTATTTATAAAGTAACTGTTTGTGTGTGTGTGTGTGTGTGTATATATATATATACATATATATATGTGTGTATGTGTGTATATATACTTAGGCAGCAAGTCGTTATCCAAGACAGTGTTGTTGATTGTCACAGAACTTTCTCGTTCGTAAATCTTCTTCGTGAGGTTCTCGAACCGCCGAGCTATCCTTCTGGTCGCTGGTGACAATCTGTAGAGTATTTCTCCAATTGTTCTTAATTCGGCCATTTTTTTTCTCGAGCGCTTTCGACTTTCTTAGTCGTCTTCAGGATTAGGTTGTTTAAAATAAGAAGACTGGAGTTAATGTTTTATAGGTATCGTTAAGGGCAAATGAAAGAGAAGAGAGGGTGTGTGGTTCAGTTCATTTTATTCCATCGTGCGTTTGGTTTTTATTGTTTGTTTATTAATTCTTATTTTTACCATTATTTATTATTTATTCCTATTATTACTATTATTACCATTATTTATTCCTATTATTACCATTATTTATTTATTTTTTTATTACTTTATTTTCATTTAATTATGGAATACTTTTAATACGTTAGTACCTGTGTGTATATATATATATATGATAAACATAGAATTTTCTAATTGCTACTCAGACGGAAATGTATTTCAATCTTTAAACTTTATTTTTGCTTTTTCAAATTAGATATGAATGGGTAGATGTACATAAGTATGTGTATATGCATGTGTCTGTTTAGTGTGCATTATTGTATTTGGTGAGGTGTGCACAATTTCCGCATGTTGAAGTATATTGATTACTTTTTGGTATGTTGTTGTCTTTTTTGTAGTTTTTTTTTCTTTACTTCTTATTATGAAGAATAATCAAATTAGGGAGTTGTGCGAAAGAGTACCTCATAGATAAGTCGTTGCGCCCACTAACATTTGTATATTTTTATATTTGAAAAATATAAAATAAATACGTTTTATTATCATTAAATTTGCTCATGTCACTGACTAACAATTTCTCTGCTCCTTTCTTATTCAATTTACATCCATTTCTTCTTCTTTTATATTTTCTATACTTAGCTATTACATTATTTGGACTTTAATTTAATAACAATTATTGACTATTGACCTTTTTAGGTCATCCCAGAAACGGTTTTATTTCCATGGAAGGTGCTTGACAATTCCTCCTTATAAGACATTCACAACAAGAACCCGTCTTCCTACCACAACTGTAAAGAACTGCCCTTTCTTCCTCAGTGTACCTTACATCAAATAAAATTTCCATGAACATAGTTCTTTATAAGCACTTCTAAGCTGTGAAACACGTTACAACAGGATTGCTTCCCTTCAGGCTACAACATGGTAATCTTCAAATCAAATATCAGCAAATACTTGTCATAAACAATCCCTATAAGTAATCAAATTTTATTAATTCCATTCATTATTTTCCATCCTCTCATAAAATTCATCATTCAACTGACAATCTATCCATCTCATTAACCCATATCCTCGAGTGACTTTTTGCCTTTATAAGTGGTGACTCATCAATATATAAAAAAAATTATTTTCATCTGTTTGTATAGCAGTTGTTTACTTCTAATGCCCATCTGCCACCTTAATTCCATTTAGAAATGTGATGCTTCAACAATTACCATTGTTACACAGCTAGCAATTATCCCATTAGCTTATTTTCATTTCGATCTTAAATATAATTTAAATTATAAAATTTTAAGTAAGTATAACATTAATCATCTGACCACAAAAAATACTAAAATTAAGAAGCAATCCATAAACTAGTCTATTTACTCCCTCGGTATTAAATGTGTAGGATTGTTTCTGAAGTCAGGCCCCAATATTTTGATTGAAACTTGATTAACACTATGACAAGTAGCAGGTAAGTTTAAAGGTTTTCTTCTGCTGTAAACAATGCTTCGATGAGAGTGATCATTTCAGATTTTCAAGGAAAAAAAGAATTCATCCATTTGTTTTTTGATAAAAAACAATGACAAAATTTAAAGTCTCGTTTTTATGCGATAGAACCTCAAAATTATGTGAAAACCTTTTGACTTTGTCATGTTTTGTTCAATTTAGAAATCTTTAATATTTTTGAAAAATCATTTATTTAACCTTTGTATATCAACCTGAGAAAGTATAAAAATAGAAGTTTTTATCACATTTCAAGTTTAATCTTTCCCTACAAGTGCAACCCCCTCCACACAAAGATTTCAGAGCCAGAAATGCCACTTGTATTGATATGAAAAGCTTTCCCCGATGATGTAACCTATGTCAACTGTTTTTGTTGCATAAAAGCTCTTCACAATAAGACACTTTTAAAATGCTAGCAAATGAAGAAGCTCATGGTTTCATCTTTTGTTTGTTTTTCAAGAGCTTTGCTGTTTGTTTTAGTGTATTTGTTTGGCTTTGTTTTTTGTGTTTTCGTTATTTTCCTTTTTTTGTTTCTTCTGAGTTTTCTACATGTTTTGGTTCTTATATTTGCTTTTTCATGTCTTTTGGGGGTTTGTTTTTCATGTATTGCTATTTTGTTTTTAATGTTTTAGCTTTTTTTGCTGTTTTAGTCATTTTTCGGTTTTTGCTTTCTTGGATCCTCAAGTAGATAATCGCTTTTTGCAAGTCTCTCCTCACTCACTTCAGGAGAAGATCATTCACAAATTTATTGATACACACCAGCAAGTATGGAAATGGTTGCTTCCAGACTGCCTGAAAAGGAGAACTTCATAGTCGTCTCAAGAAAGACAAGTTGAAGGTAATCCTGCCTAAACTGTTCCATGTACTCAAAGAGGGATTTAAATGTAATGAAAAACCTTTAAAATTTGCTTTTAATCTTTTCATGTTTTTATTTTTCTGTCATTTTTTTTTTTTTGCTTTATAAGTTTTTTTGCTCTCTTAAAGAAATACATCGACAAAAATAACCCCATTCCAACTATTCTCACTGTTATCCAAAACACTTTGACTGAAATGGGGAATTGGTGAACATATAATTGCAAATGAAATTGGTAATCCTTTTATGGGGAAAAACAAATTGCTTTCGCTTGCATAACAAAATGTGTGTGCATGCAAAGGAGGGGGGGGGGTCACTCAAGGGGAAAAAAAAACAACCGAAAGACTTCCTAATTAAAAGCATAATGAATATGTGTTGCATTCAGTTAAGGATCCCTAGACTATTGATGAACTAATGAAATATATGTGTAACCATCACAATATTAAAAAATGACAGAACAAAAGATTTTTCAATAATCACTCGAAACGTTTATGGCTTCTGTCTCTTTAAATTTCCAATACTGGTGTGGACGTTGGTAAAGAGTTGACTGCCTACAAACCTATCCCCTATGTCATGCTCAACTTAACTTTAGTTTTACCACTTATTATTTGTGTTATTTTATAACTAAAATAGAGTTTTAGTAAAATATGAATTTATTTTTTAGACATTTTTCTGAACTTGTATAGACCACTATCCATGGCCGACTAGTATCATTGCATAATTTTGGAGAAATTATTAAAAGAGACAAAACGTTTACAGTGCAAACTAGTATGGAAATTTGGTTTTGGTATGGGTTAGGACAGTGGTTAGAATTCATGAACATGTTGCTCTACATTTTTTACAGGCCATTTTATAAAGAGCGTTTTTTTTTCTTTTGCCTATATCAAGGATTTTTTCTACTGTAGACAATTCTTTAATGTCACTTGAAACTTAGCAGCTAATCTTCATACTATTGATCAACGCAGTAAACATTTGGTAATCTTTTGTTATTTCTCTGAAGTTAGACTAAGATACTAGAGTCAGCCATGTATATTGGTCTATACAAGGTAATTTTTCAATCGGGATGAAATAGCTTTTGTATTTGTATTATTTGGACTAAAAATGCATGTGGTACAACAGATAAAGTGCTAAGTAATAATCAGTTTAAAGTGGCAGTCTTCTGAAGGTTGAAGGTTCCATCCTCACTACAGGCGATACCGAGTAAAAACATGATAAAAATTAGTTAAGACTGCTCTTCAGTCATGGCTGACTGAACAAAAATAATCTCATTCGCCTCTGGATTAAATAAAGTGTTCAGTTCGAAATTCTGTACAGATTCTAGAGTTCAACACACACACCTGAAGAAAGTCGGAGGTTACATTGACCAAAAAATTGTAAGAACGACAAAGATGAGAAAATAATACAAATTCTTAATCCTCATGTCAAAAATCAGGAACAAAAGAAAACAAAAAACTTTTCATTGTTTTTTTATTTGTTCATTGTTTTTTTGGGGCCCAGAATCAGCATTCCTATAACAAAGAATCATTCATGGGCATTCTTATCATCAATAGTTGAACGTAATCAAACTATTTTATACGTTTATGCCACACC
This sequence comes from Sepiola atlantica, assembly GCA_963556195.1. NCBI lineage: Eukaryota > Metazoa > Mollusca > Cephalopoda > Sepiida > Sepiolidae > Sepiola > Sepiola atlantica. The sequence goes on from OY744519.1 coordinate 65,760,045, forward strand.
TAATGTTTTGTTGAAATTATGGTCTAAAAAAAAACAAAAAAAAAACAGATCATATAAAGTAAATAAAACCCAGTATAAGCTAGCAATGTATAAACATTGTATAAAGAGGAAGAGGTGCATATGAAAAGATATTAGCTAGTCTTGTTAAATTTAGAACCATGGAATCGTTAACCTATATACTTGGCTCAGACAATTTTAGAAAGAGGTTGGGCTACAGCCCTTGAAATATTAAAAAAAAACAGCCCAGCCACGATCCTCAAAATAATAATTAAAAAAAGCGGCTCGACCACGGCCCTTGATAAATCAAAAAATCAGCCCACAGTCGTGAAGCTAGGAGGATGACAAGATGTGCATAATCATATGTGAATTTAATTCAAACACCCGAATAATAATATTTAGGGATGATAAATAAAGAACAAGATTGATACTAGGGAGCGAGTAGCGATCATCTTGTAACAGTGTTTCGAAAGATGATTTAATTATTAAACTACTCCTGATGATTTATCTCGTTCGCCTGTTCCTTTCTTTGTGTAAAAAAATAAATAAATAGAAATGACAAAATTGATGTTTTTCTTTTTAAAATTTGAGACATTTTAATTTTTCTAATAATTTTAGCAGGCATTTCTTTTATGAAATATTAACAGAAAAAAAAAAAAGTTCAAAAATGAAATTTATAATCAATAATTCAGCATTAAAAAATATATCAAAGTATAAATTACGAAATTACTCTAACTTCAAATTTCGGGAATTTCCATTGCAAATTCACTTCAATTTTTTTTTTTTTTTTTAAACTTTATTCCAATCTTTTACTACGTTACACTCTATGTAAGAATAATATTAGACAAACAAAATCATGCGGAAACATTTTAGCATTTAAAAATTTACGATAGACAAAAAAAGGAAATATTTTAGGTCTTGCTCCTTAATTTTTATTCTGTTGATGTTATTTTTCTTTTATACAAAACACGTGGAATATATTTCCATAAATAGTAAAGAAATTAAACTACAAAGAGTTTATCCAGAATTAACCCATTACGGAAGTGATGGAAATTATTTATATTTTTCTGCTAAGCTTTCTAATGTTAACAAAAAGATAATTTACTATTCATCACTGGTTTTTATATTTTTATATATAAAACACTGGATCTTCCGTGTCAGAGACATGTCAATCGCATCAAGTCGGCAGGCTGGAAAACCAAAGCTCTCTTGGGATGAGCTGTGTAAATGTGACCGTGCAGCCCTGGGAATTACAAACTTTGATCCTTGCGACCGCCAGTCCTGGAGAGGAAGACTTAGATCAAAACTGACAGACAGGCCCCACCCTCTTATAGAGGACTAATCAAAGGCCTATTAAAAATAAATCTGATGTTGATGAATAGGCCTCCTAGTATATAAATATTGAAGTATGAAAAGAAATTACTAGTGAGAATCAAATATCGATTTTTCAGATGCATTGCTATTTGGGTCTAACATGGAAAATGCAACAACATATATATATATATATATATATATATATATATATAATTTAACATATAGCAAAGTATTGTTGAAATAATTATATTTGTAAACTTTATGAGCAAAGGTCTGTGCGAATTAAAAAAATATATAATAACATGAGAAATAAACAAAAATTCTGATGACATCATTTCAGTATTTCAAAAGTTATAGGCAAAAATAAAATCCTGAATTTTATATTGCTAATGCTATTTGTAATACTTTTGAAAGATATTTATTTACATAAATACTAAAGAAATTAAATCATGAAGAATGTATCCCTAAGTAACCCATAACGAAAAAGATGGGAAATGTTTATATTTTTCAGCTAAGCTTTTTAATGTTAATGATATTATTTATTCTTTATTTATTTTTTTTTATTTATCTTCCTCCCACAGCACTAAGATGTGATACAAGGTCGGGAAACTGGGATTTGAAAAGCCAGCGCCAGAGAAAGTGAGCACTCTGGCCTACAAAATATGCCTGGGTAGCCGTCGGCATTCCCCGGTAGGGGCGCCTCAAGCAGTAAGCGATAAACTTACTCCACCCCAAAGAAGGGAGGCAAAGCCTGGGAGGGTAGACCTCCTAGAACTGCACAGGACAAACCCACAGACTGGCAGAATCAAGGCCCGAAGGCCAAGACGATACCGGTCTATATTGTGTAGTATCCATCGGAACAGATACTACACTTTGATCTTATTATTTATCACTGGTATTATTTTTATAATTAAAACATGAGCAACACCATGTAGCTCCGTCACCAGTCTTTAATTATGCATAACTGGTTGGGATATTCGTCTCAGGAGAGTCCATAATGTTTAATAAGTGCAAAATCAAAGGTATCCAAAATACTTTAAAGCAATAAAAATCATTGCCATGCTAAAAGTGTGTCAAAACAGTGATCACATGTACGAACTTAAAAAAAATAAATTAATGGGGTTAAGCTTCCATTAAACGTCTTTAATGATCAACATTTTCACACATTTTTTAATCAACATAATTTTATGTCGGTTATTCATAGTTTAAATCTCATTAAAATGGGGTCATGTCTTTCAAGAGCCCCCTTAAAAAGGTTCAAGAGGTCAGACCCCAAAATACTTCAATACAAAAAAAAAAAAAAACATGTTGAAATGACAAAAACTACATTAAAATAGAGTTTACACAACTAAAGTTATGAACTTTTATTTATTTTTATTTGTCATTAATGAGTCATTACTTATCAAGGTGAAAACCCACTTGAAGATAAGGGTTAATGAGATGGATAGATTGTCTGTTGAAGGATGGTGAATATTATTAGGATTGAAAATAATGAATAAAATTTGATGACTTATGAGGACAGTTTATGCAAATTTTAATTAACATTGGATTTGAAGATGACCATGTTGTAGCCCTCAGAGAAACATTCTTGTGGTAACGTGTTCCACAAACGTAAAGTTATTCGAACAAAATTGTGTTCATGGAAAATAGATTTGATGTTTGGCACACGGGAGGGAGGGAAAGTTCTTTGCAGTTGTGGTAGTAAGACAGGTTCTTGCCGTGAATGTCTTAAAAGGAGGAACCAGAGAAATATTCGATTTTGATGGAGTGAAGTCCTCATTATAGCAACTTCCAATAATCAAAATCTATAATTTTATTTGATGAAATTATGGTTTAAATCTCATTGGAATCAGAGATAAAAAAATCCTTGTAGGGAGGTCCACGCTCCTTTGGACAACTCTTTAAAGAAAAGACTCCCTCAGAACAATCTGGATAAGTAGGGACCATTCTTGAAAAATTCGAGTTCCTATGTCTTATACACTTAAAATAGACTGTCACAAATCTTTCTTAGTACAATTCAAGAACAGAAAAAAATATTTTAACGTTTTTATTTCAATGAAATTATTCAAATAAAATTATCAGTTCATAAATAACTTATAAGACAGAAACAATCTAAATATTTGTAATTATTGTCACCTATAATAAAAGCAAACGTACATGTGTCCGGCTCACTTTAATAATCATGTATGCAAATTTAAATTTTATGAGCAAGAATAGGCTTAATCTCATTAATATCTGATAATAAACAAGGAAAAGATTTTTCACTTTTAATATAGATACAAAAATATTCCCTAATTATTAAAAGAGAAGAAACAGAGAGAGAGATAAGCAGAGTTTTGTCTTATTTATCAGTTTCGTTTCAATGATTTCAAGTAACTAATAAGAATTAAATTGTGAAGCGATAGTTAGTGGGCAAAACCTGCTAGTATCTAAATAATTTATAAGAGAAACACAATCTGAATATTTTAAATCATTGTTATATCTAAAGCCTTCATTAAGTGAAACATACTAGTAAGAACTTCAAAATAAACCCAGCTTCCATTGTCATTACATATAATGAAAAAAGATACTGATCTTCATTTCTTGTTCATATTTTAAACAAATATTGTTGAGTATCTAGTGAGTAAAAACGGTGATGGGGAAAAACGAATATTTCAGGCGTCAAGCTGCTTCATGGCAAATCAGCGCATGTCAAGAATATAAATAAATCAATCTGAAAAAGAAAGAAAGAAAAAACAGAAGAGAAGAAAAAAAGCACCGCTTTGAAGCCTAGTTGTTCCACGTGTACGTACGGTAACGACAGTATCACAACACAAAATGTAGAGTACATTCTAAGACTGTCACAAGTAAAGAATTCCTGAGTGCTAAGAATATCTCTTCAAGGCTGGCAGACATTCTCTTCGCAATATGTGGTGAATTGCCAAATATCGTAAGAGAGGTTTAGAAGTGGGACTTTGTTCAACACAAACAAACGCAGGTCTAAAAAGATGGAAATTTAACAGCAACACATCTTATATGTAAAGTAAAGTCTATTGTTTCTTTGTCATCGATGGCTTTATCCCTAAAAATTTTGGTTTGTAAGCTTTTCTTGTGGATCGTTGCAGCATGTTAAAATATAATTCGATTTCTATCCTTTCAGAAATTACTTTGTCCCGGTCAGAATTATATAACCTCTCCATAGTAAATGACCATCTGTGTATGGTGAAAAGCCACATCCATCACAAAATTAGCCTGTTAATATGTATGAGCTTAGATATAACAGGGTAGCAGAGTACACATTGAACAAAAATCCCTCTATTCTTTATGGGTAGTTGTTTCTGTGGCGACCATCGACAAATAGGTGCTTTGGCAAAGAGAACATCGCAGCTTCGTTGAAGACCATTCTTGACAACTAGAAGTTGCACTGATCCGGTGAACAAAGAACTATAAGATAACATTTTTTTTACTGAGCTGTATGCTTATCCAGCACTGAAGATGCCTTTAGCAAGTAATTCAGTATAATCAACTAAACCACATGTGATGACAACAAAACAATCAACCCCTTCATAGACTTTTGTTCTCAAACATGTGACGAAGAACTCTGGAGTATACATATGGATGGATGGATGGCCATTATTCGTGCGTCTGTTGGCTGTTTATTTATTTTTCAAACCTACTTAATAGAATTGCGGCAAAAATGACATAGGAAGCATCCACGAGATGCCAGGCATGTGAAAAACGGGGGGGGGGGTTAAGACCACTCTTGCTACTAATGATAAAAACGAACATGTATAGGCTCTGAAACTACTTGACAAAATTTCAAATTTCGCATGAAATAAAGAATGCTGGATGTAAGGACACATTTAAATGGTATGCTGTTGATAATGGGTAATTCTAATTTTAAGAAAAGGGCTTTGTAGATTTGTAAGTCTTATAGGAGGGAACATGTCTAAAGGAAGATTTGATGTCTAAATATATGTTGATACATTTTATACATACATATCTATTACTTATGGAGATTTGGTATCTGTCTAAAATCGAAACTATACAATTACTTTTATTAATGTACTATTGTACTATCTCAATGCTCAATTCAGAGGGGTAGTGTAGTATCTGTTCTGTTGTCATGTGACCATCTTCTCAAGCATTACCTCCTCCTTAGAGGGGGTAGCATACGTCAACAATACATTGTCACAATCGGCTGTTCATTAACAAACTCAACACTTACACTACTAGCAAAATTAAATCAGATAAACCAAATATGATCGACTCGTATGGTGAGATTTTATATTTAGTCTTTATTATTAAAAGACATCATCAGAAATGAGTAAAAAAAATTGTTATTTTCACATTTACAGAAATTTGAAACGTTTGAAACAGAGGATGAGAGAGAAGGGAGATGGAAGGAGAAAAAAGAGAGGAGGAATCTCGCACATCATTGGAAAGTCACATGAATGTCAACATATGATAGAAATCATTCAGACACCGGCTTTGTTGCTGTCGGACTATGGTATGGTTCTGTTTAGTCCTAGGAGGTCTACGCTCCCAGGATTTGCCTTCTCTCCGGGAAGGGGTTAGTTGATTGCTAATTGTCGGAGGCGTCCCTACTACCAAACGTCGATGGGACTAATCAGGCAATTTTTGTAGGTCAGAGTGTGCTTATCCTAATGTGTTTGCTTCTCAAAACCATACCTGACCTTGTGCGTAACCTCCTGGAAAGGAGGTAAATAATGTCGACACGGTGGTGGGGATTTTTATAGCTAATCTCGTGGCTAGCAGATGCAGAATAAAATTTTCCACGTTTAAAAACAAGCCATACTTATCTCCATATTTATCCAGTCAAATATGTCTATGTTTCGACTAAAAAAGGCAGCGGGCAGCAGATTCTCTTTGACAGATGCAAATTGCTAACAATGTTGCTCTTGCATGCTGGGAGCATTATTAAGTAAAACTGTATGAATTGTTTATTGCTGGGGCTTGACCATGGGGAAACTGAAAATGTCGGAAAGCTAAATCGTTATGAAGGGAAGGGAGTTGCTTCTATTTCTGATTGACCGATCTATTCATCCTTCGAGTTCATTGGTCATCTGGGAATCCAACCAGAGCAACTTTGTTAGATGTAATTTAATCAACGGTAGCATTTTGAATAAAATATTCATTGGAATATTCATGCGGACATCGATGTCCTTTTCGAGATGTAATGTAGGCAAAAAGAGCGAAGATACAATTCTTAGGGTTGAAAAATTTCATTTTTTTTTTCTCTTCAGTGTATGAATTCCTGCATAAGAAGACATTCTTTTTGATCTATAATATAAAAGTGATCTGTTTTTCAGTCTGTGTCCGGGGATGCAATTGGAAACAAAGGCATATACAAAGAGCACACATCTTTTCAAGTAAAATTTTATGAGGAATCCAATGATTCATTTTTGTATTAATTTTATTTTTTACTATCATATTGCGAGGTGTGTGTGTCCGACATAACCAGCAAAGATCACTTTATATTTTCATTTTTTTATAAATGAAAAAATAAAGATAATATGGGGTTCAGGGCTTGGAACATGAATACAAAGGTTCTTATTAATTCTTGGGCAACAACGGAGGAGGAATAAATGTGAATATACTACCATTAAATGCAATACCATGTGGAAATCAGATCTTGGATAAAATAAAAGGAATTTGTCCAAGCTGTAGTACTACTACTACTACCACCACCACCACCACCACCACCACCACTGTATGTTTGCAGCATTTGGTTATTAAAATCCGAGATTTTTATAGCAACTTTGTTTATTGCATCAAAACAATTTTAAAAGAAAAAACAAAAACACTGCAGAATTGGAGAAAGGAAAGCATCTAAATAAAATGGCTGTGACTCCTCCACTGAACCCCCCCCCCCCAAAAAAAAATTAAATTGCAAATTTTATCCAAACCTGAATATTAAGTCTCAAATTATTTTTTGCTAAAGCAACCATTTAAAATAAAAATGGTTATTTTTTCCTTTTAGATAAACAAGTTTAAAATACAGAAGTCGTTAATGCTGGCATAAATCCAACTGTCATATGTGGACAGCAATTACGTGAGTTGGAATTAGTCAAAACGTACTAAGCAATAAATGCAATATTCACAACAATATAATATTTCTAAATGTTAATGTCTGGAAAATAGTAGTATATATTAGATTTATTTCCTGGATGTATTAATAAAGTAAAATAAATCTAAGTCCGAAGCATTCTATTTTTACCATCTCTACTAAGCACTAGGCCAGTCAAGGTGACTAAAAAGAATTGTCATTCACCTATTGAATCATTAATAAATTCACAATCCTCCTGCTATTTAGCCATATTTGATATAATCTACTTCAATTTATGTCTGACTTGTCCACCAAATTTCATTCATGAATATCCAACAGTCTTTGTTTTATCGCCGTTCAATGATATGATCCAAATGTGCACCTCTGCATTGCAAGCATTCAAATTTGGGCTGTGATGGCCCTCTTCAGTTCAGGAATAGTTGATTTGTTTTGATAGACATCTGAGATAATTCCACAGATAAAAATCTAGGGAGTTATGATCTGGTAAGTGTGAAGCCTTATTTAGGATCACATCTCCTTATATGATCACAAAAGTGTCCCCACATATCAACAAAGATTTCTGAACATTCATGACTGAAAGTTGGTGGATAAGTCAGGCATAAACTGGAATTTATTAGTACCAAATATGGTTGGACTGCAGAAAGGATTGTGAATTTCATTAAAGATTTCATGGGTGGCATTTGGAAGGAGGAGGTAACTATACCAAACTAGCAGTGACAATTGGGATATAGCTATAGAACATATTTAATTGATGCTAAGATAAGGCGTCTGTAAATGTGTTAGGAAAGCAGACAAAAAAAGAGTGTCAAGACAAAGCCAGCAGCAGAAGGAACAAAAAGAAAATCAATGTGAAAATGACCAGTTTAAAAGACTAAGAAAAGACAATGAGAATATAACTATATACCATTGTTTTGTATTATTACATTGAGCTAGAGTTCAGGAAAGCTGGAAAAAAATACAAGAGTTTAGATTGCTAGCAGGGCTACCTAGTGCTGTCCGAGGTCCTAATTTCCATAAATTATGTAAATTACAGAAAAAAATAATAAAAATAAACAATCTGCTTAATATTCTAATTTAAAAGGTTTAAGTTCATTGTGGGACAAAATCAGAGAAAAAATACTTATGCCCCGGGTGAGGTTTGAACTCACAACCTTTGTCGTTGAAATACAGCACATTAACAGATTGAGCCACCTAGGCAATTAGAAAAAAGTGATGCTATTAACTATATAAACCAAGAACAGGTGGATGTTTTTCTTCCTTCTCTTTCTTCCACATCCACTGTTGTCAAATGTGGGTCACTAAAATATTGAAAAAAAATGTAATTAGAGTTGCTCCAATGACAGAGTTAGGACTTCTAAAGTTTAGCGTACAAACTCCCTCTTCCTCTATTTATGAGTAATAAAAAAAAATATTGATCAAGATTAAATATTAAAATCGATCGGAATCATTTTTTTTAACAACACAGACCAATATTTGCCTTATACGAGTGACAAAACAGATTTATGTACCTTGTATTAAAAAGGTTATTGATCACTAAGATGCAGTGGTGAAAACTGGTTCTATTTTATATATAAGAGGAGGGCTTTCTGTAACTAAAAAGAAAGAAAACCGTCTGATATTTGTAAATCGATACTTGTAGGTAGATCTTAAGTGCAGACATCAAAGTCATGTGAAGTATCTAGAGAAGCCTCTCCAGTTAATAAAGAGTTCAATATGGCATACCTGCTGACCTTTTTAATCACATCGACATATCCTAAACACAAATCTTTCATAAAATGTTCATCTTTGAGCAGGAGTTATGTACAGCTTTTTTATCTTCATAGTGGTTGTTATTCACAACGTTTCAACTACAATACTATACGGCCTTCATCAGGTGTCTTGTTATAATAACCTTCCGTGAATTTTAGACTCAACCCTTTAAATTCAGAAGATCATCAACTAGGACTAATAAGAAAGGCCAGAAAATACAGCAGGTGAATTGCGAATATAAAAACCATGACAAGAATAACAATCCAAAACATGAATAATATATATAATAATATGCTAAAGCAATTTTATGTTTGTACGTATGTTATCAGAATCCACTCTTTATTTAAAAGATGGGATCGTTCGATGGGCAAAGATGCAATGCAAAATTGTCATTTTAAAAATGTCATCTAATGTTGTTGCTGTGTTGAACGTGAAGCTCGAACTAAAATACACTTTCTTGGCCTTCAGGCTAAGATCAAAGTGTAGTTTCTCCCCCCCCCCTACTCCGTTTTATTCCAATGAATTTCTGTACAGATAACCATATTTATGAAAAATAAAAAAAATTTAAACCAATTGGAGATATCTTAAGTAGGATGGCCCCTAGTGTAAATATGGTATTGTGGTGACTGAGATGATTCTAGTTAAGAGTTGTATAGACACTTTGATCACTATAGACCAGGGGCGGGCAACCTTTTCAGAGTGAGGGCCAGATGAGACTTTTGGAAGAAGATCGCAGGCCGGAGTGAAAAACGAAATCTCAGAATTACTATATTTTGTTTACATGAATAAATTGTAGAAAAATTGTATTGAACACTCTACAAAGCTAATATTTTTTCTCAAGAGACTTCTGTATGTGATGTTATAAAAGGCGCCGACGAAGAGCCATTTTGGAATCATAAAAAATAATGACGGGGGAAGTAGCAAGTTGATCCAGCATTCGTTTTGACACACCTCACATAAGTTCTGTTTTATGCCCTTTCCTCGTCTCCTCTTTGCCTCTCTCTTTCTCTTTTTCTATTTTTATCTCAGGCCAAGGATCTGAAATTAATAGTTAGAGAAAAATGAAATATACATGCATCATCGCTCGCTGATATTTATACATTTTTATCCCACTGTAAATCTTAATTGAAACCTACTTTTACGTCTATGTCACAAAATGAGATGAGTTTTACTGGGAGGTCCGCGGGCCGGATTGCAATAATAAAGCATAGCAGGGTGGCGGGCCAGACGCTAAGCCTTCGCAGGCCGGAGGTTGCCCACCCCTGCTATAGACCAAGGATGACCAATGACACTCATTTCCCCACACTTTTTAATGACCTTGTGCTTAATTTATATTGAATGTAAATTTGTATATTCTGTGCAAATAAATCATTTGAAGTTTAATATCCATTATGTCCAAATATGATACAATAATATCGTGTCAGACGACCATAGAATAAAAATGTCACAAACTCCTACATGGATTTTGGAGATAATGCCCAATAAGTACATATATTATGAAATTACATTAACCAGAATACTTAGATAAGTATATTTCAGTTTGAACAAATGGTGGTACAATAATATTGTGGTCTGCGTTCACGCCAGACGTCCATAGAATGGAAACATCTTTAAGCATGGCAGCAATATACAACAGATGAAGAATAGAACTATGGAATTTCCACAGGTTCCGCTAATTTAAATAAAGACACCCCCCCTACGCACTTCATTTAAGAAATATCAAATTTTGAGGCGGAGTTTTGATAATATCCTGTGAATATTTATGAAAAAAAAAAAACCCAGACTTTACTTAATTATGGGAAGCCATAATAAACTATAACATTGTACATTCCTTCAGCTCTCCTGAGCACTAACCCAGTCTAATAAAACTACACGAACAGAAAGAATAACATATGCATATGCCCTCAATGTCCTATCAGTATTTTTCACACCATTTTTCTGTTCATTTCTACTGCTGCTGGCTTCATCATTCAATTCTTTGTTTTTTATTATAACTTACAGAATTTATGAATACATGTCTTGGTGTCATATGCTTAAATCTATATTTTATATTCTACACCTAGACCCCCATTGTCACTGCAGGTTTATTATTATTATTATCATTATTATATTAGGCTAGTGTTTAGTAGAGGCATAAAAAAAATATAGGTTATCTGTGCCATCCGTAATTATAAGAGTCTGATTTTCATAAATGCTTGTAGTGTTACTAATGGGTCTTGTCAGGCTGAGACTTAAGGCAATTTGCCTGACAACATCACATAATTTGTAACAATCATAAACAATTAAATAGACAGAAAGAAAAGAGAAAGCCAATTAACTAACTTTATTAGGCTTAACAAGTTTAAAGATTAATTGATAACAATTACAAATTCATACGTAATAACAGGTGCTCACTAGTAAATGTGAAATTATTTTCGTCAAATTCTTTAAAAATATATAAATATGAGAAGAAGCACCCGGCGTTACCCTGGAATGAAAGTGGTCTTTATATATTAAAAGATGAAAATTCATTTGTTGGCATGGAGATAAGATGCCTGACTACGATGACCATAGTTGTAGTTTCAAACGTCAGCATGGATATGCTGGCTACGTCTAGCACACTGATGAGTTGTTTACAACGAAACAGCTGTCTGTGGAGGGCTATTTTATAATGCATGTCTACATATTCTGTCGTTAGTTATTTTTGTAGGAAATAAATAATGCAAACAGATTACAAATCACTGTAAATCACCAAAAACGGGTATTGAATAACTTGCACTAATAGCCAGGGGAAGGTCAGAATGCACATCTCAGTAGTAGGGTAAACTATACTCCAAAGTCTTGGAAGAAGAATTACTCTAAAAGAAAACCTCCAAAATAACACCTGTGATATATGTAGCACACTGCACTTGTACAAACATTACTTGCCGAGTTAAGAAAGTTCTCCACAATACAGAATCTAAAATTCATTGTTAGGACACATCTAATAATCAGATCAGCATTTATTCAAAATGATATATACTATACAGCATAAGAATCGACTTCTCAAAACAATTGTTCACATATGAATTCCAATACTGAATCTTATCAAGACAAACTTTGTACAGATAAAGAACTCAATATATTTTAAGCTAGAGCGTTATAACATCAAGCTAAGTTATCTTGTCGGATTTTAGAACTTAGACTCAAATAGCATTGTATCTGACATCAATATTTGATTCTGCCTAACCATTCTGTCTTTTTTTCCTTTAAGTATGTTTTTTTTTTTACAATACCAAAATGTCTTTTGCTTCAGAGTTTGCAAAAAAAAAAGTTATGGTTAGGAAGATTGTTACAATGATGACAATCTTAAATAATCAATCAAATAATATAAGGGAGATAAATCTTTGCAGCTTAAAATAAAACTTATCTCCCTTACATTATTTGAGTTATTATTAAGCATTTCTTTCCATCTCTATATTAACATTTTTTGAGCACTTTTCGTCTCTAAGTGACTTACATATTTTCATTATACTTTGTTTTTTGCCTATTTTTTAATATTATTTTAGAATGTGCAACCAATGAATCCCTGGAAACTTTGTGTAGTTAAATAATAAATATGGCTTATCTGAACACTTTATATACACACACATGAAAAAAAAAATTTCTGTTAAATTAATCCAAACAAATCAGTCTGATAAAAGGTGCCCAATATTAGTCATGCAGAACCGGTGATGAACCAAATAAAAAATTGTTAGCCATTCAACCCAGTTATTTTGAGTTTTATGCGAATGTAATCGTGAGATTGGGAAAATAGATGAACTAGACTATGAAAAATATTCATTGTGAAAATTTACACACTTTAGAAAAATGTCACCTTTTATACTAGGGGCCAATTATGATATAATTCACCCTCCCACATCTAATGTCATTCCAGTTGGACTTGTTGGTTCCAATGCCAAGTTGGTGGAAGACCACGATGAGAGAGAGGATAATTATTTCCTCTAAAACATGTTCTCTCCTACTGAAGAACCAGCCAAATTAATAAGAAATTCTTTTTCTTGTCACTCTTATCTCACATGTACTCATGCACTTGTCTGTGCACGGATGTTAGTATAGTCCCAAATATACTCCCATTCTATTACATCCCTTTATTTCCTAGTCACCCATGACATATAAATTTTTTTTTATAAGGAGTTTTTCTCCCCCTAAAATTAACCGTTGTGCATACCTTCCCATCTGCCCTCCCTCCTCCCCTAATCATCTCCCTGCGAGATGTTTTCTTAAAAAACCTCTAGAAAATGAGCCTTGACAATATTCAACTTTGGTTCGAAACTGGTATATGCCTCTATCTTATTTTTATTTATAGTTCTAAGTTCTTAATTCATACTACTATTATTAATTATTTCTTTTATATTTATCCTATATTCTCATTGTGTATTTCTAAATTTTATTATCATCCCCCTATTAGTAACTCTGTTATTTATCATTATCTTCATTTTTAATTTTTAATTAAACCTTCATTATTTCTAATCTTGCCTTAATTCTAAATTATTAGTTAACTATTTAACTTTAATTCTTTATTTTTATTTACTTATTTATAATTTTATAAAAAAAATTTTTATATATATATTTTATTTCCCTATATTTCTATTATACTTAATTTTATTTCTTATTTCTTATATTTTATTTTTTTATTCTTTATTTTTTATATATTTTTTATTTTTTTATATTTTATTTTTATTATTTATTGTTTTATTATTTTTTTTACTTTATTTTATTTTACTCTACTATACTTCCTTTTATTTTTATAAATTTATTTTTGTTTATTTATAATTTTATTACTTTTATATTATTTTTTTTATAGTTTTTTCCTTTCTTTTTTATTGTACATTTTATTTTTTTATTTTTATCTCTTATCCTTGTTTGCATTTATATATTATATCATTATTTTCATATTATATTTTACTTTATTTTATTCCTTATTTTATTTTCATTTTATCTTTATAATTTTGATAATGTTTATAAATGTATTTTTATCATTATTATTATCGGTTTATATTTATATTTTTATTTTATATTTGTAACTTATTCCTTTTTCTAATATTTGTCCCTGCATCCCCTCCTGTCAATAGATGTTCCTCTAAGACAAACTTGTTATTTTCTTCCTTGACTTTTCTGTAAGATGTGCTGCTAAAGGTGCTGATGAAGACGTTCTGGAGTGGCTTTGTAAAAAAAAAATTTTAATTGAAAAATTAAAAAAATTAAAATTAAAGTATTTCCAGAATGTTTTGGAAACGACCGCACGCCATACTAGACTTGTTCTAATTCTTTGAACAATTGGAATGTTCTGATTCATTAAATCATCTTTATATATATATATATATATATATATATATATATATATATATATATATATATAAGCTCCTTTCCTTCAACAACTACAAGCAATGGCAAATAACACCCTACCTGAGAGTCCAACGTTAAACCTCCTCGGCCTAAAATTCACAGGTAACATGAATGTGAACAAGCATCTTGCTGCACAGCTCCCAATTTAGGATGACCCTCTAAACTTTCACCCTAATTCTTAGTACCCCCTTACGTCTACAGTGGCAACCTGCCTTGTTTGGGGTGAACTAAGTTAAAAATAAAAAATAAATTTAAAAAAAGAAATATTTTTTAGAAATTAACTGGTGCAGAACATATGTACCATTTAATTTCTAAGGTTTATGTTTATATTTTTACCTCAACAGAAAATACAGTCTATTAACTGGGTTAACATCAAAGTGTGATACATTATAATAATAGACTCACCCATTGGCTAAAAGGATAAGTGAATTTGAAGTTATGGATTAATGATTGAGGAACAATACACATTTTCTATTTTTAAAATCATTGTGAAAATCTTAACATTTGTTTTGTTTTTTTAATTCTATCACAAACGAAAAACAAAACAAACAATAACTAAACTAAATATGTACCCAACACAAAACATACATACAAAACAGACATATACCAGAAACAAAACGTGCACACATACGAAACACATACCAGACACAAGAGACTAAAAGCTTAGATAAAAGTGTAGTACTTGTTCAATCTCAGGAAGCCACTCTCTCACGCATTACGCCACACTTTAACAAATGAGGTCATTGCTTGTTGACTGAAGCAACCTACATTCCTTAGTGATTGTCAACTGTCTATATAGGTATTTTTGTTCTCATCCAGAGTTTCTTTTGGAGAGCTAGATTTTCCCCCACATCAACCTTAAAAATCAGCGTTGCCCTCATGAGGAAGCAAATAAATAGGCCCCCCCCCCCCACACACACACACACACTTTATTAAATTTAAAAACAAAAAAAAAAATTTTAAGCAAAAGTGGGATCGGATGTAAACAAACAAAAAAAATCCTGCATGTGATCCAATCCCCCATCCAGTAATGATTTGAAGAGTGTGTGTAATGAACCATTTCCACAGAACATGTAGACTGGAAACAAGAAATTCCAGCTGAGCCGTCATTTAGGAAACTTTCAGTGTTATTTGTTTTCTTCTTTGTTCATCTCTTCAATTCTCAATGCATTATGGGTAATTGGCCATTTAAACAAAGGAAAACTCAATTTAATTGGTTTGTTCACTTAGACATCTTTTTTGCCTCTTCTTTCTGGCTTTCTCTTCCGGGGTTTTTCTGACAACATAACATTTTAAGTTTTCAAGTGGTTCTCGCACTGCTGCTGCTGCTTCAATTTTATTTGTATTATAAGTTGGGGCCTCTACACATGATGAGGAGATGGTGCGTTATTTATTATTTTTTTTTTTTAGATAGAACAAAAGAAAACAAAATAGTGAGGAAAGTATTTGTTTTCTGGGGGGGGGGGTCTTCATTTTCGTTTGCTTTTTGTGGTAGCATAGTTAAACATTAACCTCTCATCAAAGCTAATTTCTTCGTAATTATATGAAACGAGGCATTTAAAATGTCATTTTTTCAATTGTTTTTTTTATTTTTTCCTTATGAATCTAGTATTTTCAAGATTAGCATCACTTTCTTAGAAAAGTGTGTGTGTGCGATTATTTAAATTCGTTTAAATTCACATAAAAATTTGGTTAATAGCTCAATAGTGTTTATATTACTAGAGCTCAAAATATCATTTAGTAAAACAGCAGCCAATAATTGTTTTGAAGTTAACGGTTTTGGATTTGTCTGGGTTTTATCTGATTGGAGATAAAAATTCACTAAGAAAGCCTTTTGAAAACATATCCTTAACTTATTATTTATCAAGAAAAAATGTTTCAAAATGTGCAGAAACAATTGTATAAATAAGGATGTTTTGTAAAAAGTACATTCAGAGTGTTTCAAATTATTATATATAATATGAAAATGGAAATTTAATGGCTACATATAAATAATCATTTTGATCTCAGATTTCATTAAGCAATTTATAAAAAACATGAAGGTATTTACGTAGACATTGAATTTGAATAATATAGCTCTAAATAATTATATTGAGCACTATTGGAATAAATGTGAATAAATAACAACTATGTTTATATTAATTTGGTTTTGAATTATAAATATATCTCACAAAGTGGGGTAATCTCATACCTGTGTATAAGAGCAGGTATTTCTATGATGCTTGGTTTTAAATAGGACAATAAAAACAAACATTAAGTTTCAACTTAGAATTAATTTTTTCACGTTCATACTATAAAAATTTAAATATAGAATCCTCTCTTTAAACCACTTGTACTAAATTTTAGAACTTATCCACCATATTTAACTGTCTTGAATATTTTCTTTTATATATGACTAGCAAAGCTACCCAACATTTCCCGTGGGAAAAATGTAACATATTTCTATTAAAACTTCTATCTATTTACATCTCTCTATCTTGCCTCTCCCTTGTTTTCCCTCTCCCCAGCCCATTCCTCTCTTTGGACATACACATACATACAACTCCCCTTTATCTATTCCTCGAGGAATGAGTCTGCATAAGGGAAGCAACTCCTAGATAAAAAAAATCAGTTACTTTCCTTTAGTACATAAAAATGGCTGAAAAACTGACCTCCCCTGACAAAATCTTCGCCAGTTTAGAGTCAAAGATTGAATAATTTCTTCTAAATTTTAGATATTATTCATCCAGGGTAATGCTGATCAAGAAAATACCAACTTTGTGGCTATTTGTTTTGTAGTTATTTACTTTTAGCTGGACATACACATACATACCTACAGACAACTGCCCTTTATATAATAGAAAAAGAAGACTAGCAGGGATACCAGGTGTTGTCAGATGCAATAGCCTAACATATTTCTATTAAAACTTCTCTCTCTTTCCCTTTCTCCCGGCCCATTCCTCTCTCTACAGACAACAACGAATGAGTCAGCATAAGAGAAGTAACTGTAAAAAAAAAATCAGAGTTATTTCCTTTTAGTTAGTGACTAAATAACAGACATCCCCCCCCTGACGAAATCCGCGCCAGTTTAGGGTCAAAGAATGAATAATTTTTTTCTAAACTTTAGATATTATTTACTAGAGCAACACTGATCAAGAAAATACCAACTTTGTGGGTGTTTGATTTGTGGTTTTAGATGGCAGTTGTGAAAATGACACTGGCTCTTAAATTCAGCTAAAGACATTGCATACAACGATTTTATGTTCAAGAATTGGACAGCTTTGCAGCATATTTTCAGATTGCTTATCTGCTTACTTGTGGTTAATGTAACCGGAATGGCTTCTGACACATCCTACACATTGCAGAGAACTGATCATAATTAGTTTATGGCTAATATATATATATAGTAGTAGTATATATGGTAGTAGTATGAAAATATATCTATGGCAAATAAAGTACACAGAGGCGCCCTGACGGTAGTTGTAGCTAGACGAGTTTTTGTGAATATTACAGGGAATGGGGGGGGGACCATAGATTAAAGCTCAGTCGACCACCTCCATGGAAATAACGTTAGAGTGGAGAAAGACTAGCAACGTCTCTTCAAAATGCTAAATATGCACACAGGCACCTTATTAATGTATAATGGGGCAGTGGTGACGAACATGCTATTTCAAAGTTAAGCATGACAGCCCAATGGACAGAAGCACTTATAGAGATTAAGGAGAGTGGAAAGTTAACTTTCGGCAACCTCGTAACTCTCGCTTCCCTTATTTTATCATTTAGGCCTCACATTCCATGAGCAATGTTTCTAACAAAGGGAGAAGGATTGCTGTTTTCTGGGACGGAATTAATCCAACACCTATCGTTGGCTAGTTTTTGACCTCGAAGTATTTTTTTTTAGCTCCTTACATTAAGTGGCTTCGTGAGCGATTTCCATTAAAAAAAAAAAAAATGCTTGGATGCATCTAAAATGAGATGCGTCCATTTAATCTGAAGCGTGAATAACCAATAGGCACGGAAATGATAGAATGCAATTAAAAAAAGTCTCACACATACACACACACACTTTAGAATATCCAAAAAACGAATGTGAAAATCAGAAAATTGGGTGAATTTTTTTAATTTCTTTTTATCTACCATTTAACTTAATTTTAGTCAACGTAGATGTCCCCAATGTTAAGTTAGAGAGACAAATGTAAGTTGATGGAAACTGCTGACATGGTTATTTACAACGTCATAGACTCAACCCCGAATTTTTTGTGAACACATAGAAACACATTTGGTTACATTTATATTTAAGTAGAAGAATTGATATTATTCCATGTTCCCCCTAATAGATTTTTTTTGTTTGGAGCCATAAGACCAACGATATTCATTTCTGGAGATAAATTAAAATGGGCGTCTTGTCTGCTGTTATAAATATTTACATATCAAAATATAATCGTCAACTTAATAAAAAAAAAAAAAATAGTTGCACTACTATTACATTTGCTAAACTGACAAAGAATCTGTCCATGTAGATAAAGTAAAATTTCAAGTAGAAAAAAAACATTCTCACATGGTAACAAGACACTTGCCACTCACAATGGAACATTTTCTATTGTTTTACAGATTCATAAAAAGCATTGTTTTAAATTTCCATTTTAAAATGAACTTGATAAACTTTTGCAAGTTTTTTTTGGGGGGGATTTTCATTTTTCAACATTTTATCTTTTTATTCGTAAATGGATGTAGATCCGGTTACTCGTTTGTGAACATAGCCCTCTCCCTCCTCACCAATGACAAAACGATACACACCTAACAATATACAGAACTAGAAGAATAACCATCACAGGATGAGTAAAATTCCCTTAAACACAACAGTTTTGCACCACTTTTATGAAGACTAAAATCAAGATATAATGATACTAAGCCTTAAGTCTTGAACCCTTATTTTAATTTTGATCAAAATCTATTACATGACTTTAGAAAATGTCTAAAATGTAAGGCTTAAGGGGTTTTAAAAAGAAATTCAAGGAATTTTGCTTAATTGATGTATATAGTCAATACATAAAATTCATTGCAAATCTAAAATATTTTAATTTTCAAACGTGAAGTTGTGCACATATTATGTGCCCCCCTCCCATCTAAACTCTTTAAAATTCTCCAAAGAAACTAAATTTGGGGAATATTTAATTGATGTCTAATACTTATTGTTAAAATTTGACAAATATCGGAGGTATCTGAATTTTCAAAGTACTTCAACTAAATATAGCTCACATTACCCACAATTAAGCTTAGCAGTTGTGTTTCAAAATTCACAATGGATCAGTTAATCAGTTTAGGAGTGAATCCTATACATACAAATGTATGAATATATAAACATACCTAAGTTTATAAAAATAGAGATTATAATTACATGCTATTTATCCAGGTTATTTGTACAGGTTTGAGAATGTTATTTGCTTGATTGTTGTAAGGATCACAACGTTTTGAAACGGTGTACCTTTCGGGCTTCTTATTAAAAATGGTTTTCTTCATGAAATTAAATTGCTAAATCTAACAAATTTATCTTGTGACCTTTTAAAAGTTGCACCTAAATATCATTTAAGCATACAAATTTTCTTGTACCATGTTATCGGCATTGTAATAATGTACTTTACTAGAGTGTGTTTTAACAATTATGTAGTCCCATTCGAACTACTGGTAATATGGAAACAGTTTTTCAATTATGATGGAAAAACTATGATCAGAAAAGGGGAATAACTCATTTTTAATTGAAGAATATAAAGAGTTTTCAACTAACATTTTATTTCCTTTATAAGTTTTAAAAAATGTATGAACAAATAAAAATTCAGAACTAAAATGGCTCCACTGTATCCTGGGTTGGTACAGCTATTCAATTTTAACAAGCCGCGCGTGCGTGGTGACTCGATGTGGCGAGTGTAAAATGCAATAAATTTGGGCAATTTGGGGCATTTTTGAACCCCCTTTGGCCCTCTGGGGCCGCGAACCAGAACTTTTGAGGTCAAGGATGCTCATTTTATATTCAGAACAATTGCCTCTACATTTTGGCCAAGTTTCAGAAAAATTGAATGGATTGATGGATCAAACGTTATGGGAGAAAAGGGTCATTTTTTACTATTTTGGGGGCTTTTGACCCCCTGGGGGCGCTAACCAGATGTTTTCCAAGGTCAGCAATACTTATTTTCTATTAGGAACAATTGCCTCCACATTTTGGCCAAGTTTCAGAGAAATTGAATGGATGGATGAAAAGTTATGGGGCAAAAAAATATCATTTTTTGCCATTTCGCAGCCTTTTGACCCCCTGGGGGGCTAACCAAATTATTTTTCAAAAATCGGAGAATGTCACTTTCTAACCTGACCAAAGTTACAATTTCATGCAAAATTTCAGAGAAATTTAATGGATGGTTGCGGAGAAAAATCCGGACAGACGGACGGACATGCCTCAAAACATAAGTCCCGATTTTATAAATCGGGGGACCAATGATAACAGTATTAAAACAGTTTCCTTTTTCTAGTTGCTTTATGGTTTGACAGTCGCTTCTACCTTAAAAAATAGAGTTAATGTTAAACAGTTTCTATTAATTGATAGCCTTCACAGAAAATTAAGATTTCCAATTGTGTTCGTTCAAAACTTTTATATTTTATATCTGACCTGTTGGATTACCTATTGAGCTAGACTTAGATTATTTGAATCAGGAAAAGATGCGTTTGCAAAACCAGTTAAATTTTAAGCAAGACAAAATCCAAAATTAACTTCTTTCTGCTCGCTATATCACTTTCTTTCCATTTATAGCTACAGGTTAAGTAGTAGTAGTAGTAGTAGTAGTATTACTCTCTCCTCAGTGTCTCTCTTCATCAATATAGAGAGATAGAAGGAAGGTTAAAAGAAGTGTAGACGGAGGAAAGGTCATGGCAATTAACTTAGATTGCTAATAAACAGAGTGAGAGAGTGACAGAAGTGAAAGTAAGACAATATAAAATAAGGGCAGGGTAGGGAGTGGTCAAACAACACAGTGAAAGGGGTTAAAAGTAATAGAAACTAAGAGATGAGTCACTTGGTTAGTTAATTGCAAATTACAGCTAATTAGAACAATTAAAATGGAAATTTCATTTTAAAACAACTCAATCTGCGTATCGAGGAACATTTTAACTCGTATTTTGTTTAATTAAAATATATAGGAAAAAACCTCAGTGAAACCAATGTTGATTAACTTTAGTATAATAACATTCTATATTGGTAGGATATATTTCATTCGATTTATGAAAAAAAAAACAATTCTGGAAAAATAAAATAGATCGATGGCACTTTTTTCTCATATTATGTCACCGCTTATCCAGACCCTAAGGCTACATGAGGATAAGGATTAATGAGATTGTCCGTTGGTGATGAACAACACATTTGAAAGGATTGGAAATGATGGCTAAAATGGTCAGAATTTGATTATGTAAGTGGGCGGCTCAATAAGAATTTGTTAACATTGGACTTAAAAACAACCATGTTGTATTCAGATGGGAAATTCTGCGAAAGAAAATTTGTTCATTGCAGTTCCATTTAGTTTTAGGTACACAGAGGAAGAAAGAAAAATTATTTACAGTGGTCAAAGCTAGATGTGTTTTTGCTAAAGGGAGGAATCAAAGATTGGAGCTCAGTCGAACATGAAAATAACGATGATTTGAAATGATAGATCCACATATGGATGAATGGATATGTTAAATTAGTGGTTATTAAAATTATTCTAACTGCTATAATAATGGTAATTAATTAAAAAGGACAGAACTTGTATTAGAAAAAAAACAAAAAAAAAACAAACAAAAAAAAAACGAACATACTCTCATCAGTGATCTTTTTCTAAAATCCCGTTCTATTGTAGATAACCTTTCTTTTCAAATGCAATGGAATTTGTCTTAGCACAATAATGGCCATTGTGGATGTGATTGAACCTTTCAAACATTTAAACTATTTAAGAACGTTTGTTTTTTCTTACATTGTATTTACTAACTGAATGCAGGAAACCACAAGAATGATAACATATTTAATAATGCTTGTATAAGAGGGGGTATATTGTGAATGATCATCATATTCGGTTTAACGTCCGTTTTACATGATGCATGTATTGGAAAGCTTTAAGAAATTGATTTTCATGAGTAACCTATCTCTGGCCAGGTCTTTATTTATCCCTCAGATTCATTTTTATCACTTCCTTCCATGTTTTCCTTGGGTTTTCCCCTGCAAACTGAACCTGCTACCTCAACTGTCCCACATCTACTAACCAAAGAACTCTCATCCATTCTTTCAACATTGCCATACTATCGAACTATACTCTTCTGCACACATCTCCCTATAATGTCCAGAGTTAATATTTACCTGAGGTCATCAAAACTAAGCTTGTCTTCAAGACTCACATTACACATCCATCATATCATGCCTCTCCATGCAACACATGTCCTTAACCCTCACTGACCAGGTTTCACATGAAACAAATACAATTAAAAGATTTGAAATTCGAAAATTGAAGTATATCTTATGGCTTGAAAGGCGTGTACTACATATTGTTGATGTTTAATTTGGCTTTTCATTTTTTACACTATAGCAACGTTTGTATTAACCTCGGGATTCCCATGAAATTCGAAGATTAACTTCATTTTAGGTTTGGAAGTTGTTGATGGGAATTGAAAACAAAAGAAAATCTAAACGTTCTGTTGTAGATTACATTTAGTAGGAAATGCCAAAATGTTTGATAAAAATGATGTGGATCAAAATCCATTCAAAAATATATCCAGGATTAAGAGTCAAAACAATTTTTTTTTTTTTTTTAATAACTGAATGGTTTTTTTTAGAATATAAAAAAGCCATTCAAAATTCTGTGTATAAAAGAAAACTGTATTATTCAAACTGAATCCTTTATTTAATCCACAAGTGTAGATTGTTCTTGTTCCGTCAGCCATGAGTGGGTAGAAGTGTTAAGTAAATTTTATTTTATTTTTTATCGACTGTAGTGAGGATTGGACTTTCAACCTCGAGAAGACTGTTACTTAGAACTGATTGTTACTGAATGCCTTTATCCAACTTTGAATGCACCTGAAGACGGTCAGAGGTTAGATCAGCGGAAACATTGTGAAAATAGTCCCAATAATTAAAATACAAATTATTAATCCTCGTCTCAAAAACTCTGAATTGTTTTTTTACTCGACAATAAAGAGTTAACAGAATAAAGAGTGAAGTAGGGGCAATTCGTTCAGAAATAATAGGCACTTAAGCATGCGGGAGTCAAACCGCAAGAGAGCAGGGGGTGAGCAGAGGCTTAGGCATTTTATGATGGATAACACGTGCCTTTCTCTCTAAGGAAATGGCTTGCGTTTTTATCTGACAAGATAAATGGACAGATAAACGTTATAACAATATGAAAGTCAATCTTACAATAAGGAGATCAACAATACAAGGGAAACAAGTATTTAATGCAGAGATTAATTATATATGAAGACATTGGATGGATACCCTTATTATATATGGCTTGAATTATTCAGACTTTGGAGTATAATATGCAGAGCTTTTACACAACTTGAATGCTCTAAATCTTTTTCCATTGTTAGATAACTGTACCGACTTTCATTTAGCTTTTTTTCTTTTTAAATTGCATACATACTTTTTTATCTCTTAAATTCATAAATGATGAACAAAATCAGCAAGCAGGTTGACAGAGTGCTGATTACATGACGAATGTAGGGAGGGGGAAACTTGCCATGTAGTGTCAGGCTTGTGTGCGAGTGAAGAGGAGAAGAGTGAATATTTGAAGCTTGAATCAGGATTTAAATTTCGGTATAGTTTACGCAATTGCATTTCTGATTTCAATAAATATTTGATTATTAATAAAAATAATTATTCTATGTGTAACTATTAAAGCTGAATGTCAAAACCCGTTTAATAGTAGATGCTCGACTGAGATCCAATCTCTGGCTGTCCCCTGTAAAACATTCACAGCAAAAACCTACAACCACTACAAAGAACTTTCCTATTTTCAGTATACCTAAAACTGAAACGGAGTTTTTATGAAAATAGTTTCTTTCCAATAACTTTTCATCCATGGAACACGTTACCATGGGACTACTTCCCTGCAGACTACAACCTGCTTATCTTCAAGTCCAATGTCAACAAATGTTCGTTGAGCCGTACTCTTAAGTAATCAAATTTTGTTTATTTTGGCCATTGTTTTCAATTCTCTCATAGTACGGTTTTATAATCCAACTGACAATCCCATTAACTCTTGTCCATGATTGGCTTTTGGCCCTGATAAGTGGTAACCCATTAGTATAAAAAAGTTGTTGCATAATTTTATTAATATAGAAGCTAAATTTGTCGTTTTAAATTATTGCTACTAACATTCTTAAGAAACAAACAAGAATGAATATTCTTCAGGTGCATTCATTGAATATGCTTATTTAGTAACGAAAGTGCTACTTCAAACTTGAGCGCATGACAGACCAACGAAAGTGCTACTTCAAACTTGAGCGCATGACAGACCAACGAAAGTGCTACTTCAAACTTGAGCGCATGACAGACCAACGAAAGTGCTACTTCAAACTTGAGCGCATGACAGACCAACGAAAGTGCTACTTCAAACTTGAGCGCATGACAGACCAACGAAAGTGCTACTTCAAACTTGAGCGCATGACAGACCAACGAAAGTGCTACTTCAAACTTGAGCGCATGACAGACCAACGAAAGTGCTACTTCAAACTTGAGCGCATGACAGACCAACGAAAGTGCTACTTCAAACTTGAGCGCATGACAGACCAACGAAAGTGCTACTTCAAACTTGAGCGCATGACAGACCAACGAAAGTGCTACTTCAAACTTGAGCGCATGACAGACCAACGAAAGTGCTACTTCAAACTTGAGCGCATGACAGACCAACGAAAGTGCTACTTCAAACTTGAGCGCATGACAGACCAACGAAAGTGCTACTTCAAACTTGAGCGCATGACAGACCAACGAAAGTGCTACTTCAAACTTGAGCGCATGACAGACCAACGAAAGTGCTACTTCAAACTTGAGCGCATGACAGACCAACGAAAGTGCTACTTCAAACTTGAGCGCATGACAGACCAACGAAAGTGCTACTTCAAACTTGAGCGCATGACAGACCAACGAAAGTGCTACTTCAAACTTGAGCGCATGACAGACCAACGAAAGTGCTACTTCAAACTTGAGCGCATGACAGACCAACGAAAGTGCTACTTCAAACTTGAGCGCATGACAGACCAACGAAAGTGCTACTTCAAACTTGAGCGCATGACAGACCAACGAAAGTGCTACTTCAAACTTGAGCGCATGACAGACCAACGAAAGTGCTACTTCAAACTTGAGCGCATGACAGACCAACGAAAGTGCTACTTCAAACTTGAGCGCATGACAGACCAACGAAAGTGCTACTTCAAACTTGAGCGCATGACAGACCAACGAATGTGCTACTTCAAACTAAGCATGATTGAATAACAAACAGAGCCTCTTCTAGAGATGCTTGAAGTCATCTTAAATAAGATGTGTCTATTCAATCTACTAATTATTAAAATGCAATTTCAAACTGAGATGTTACAGACCGACTGTTGGACAGATTTTTATACTGAATTCTGGGTACATCCAAAAAATAATTCATACTTATTTTGATTAGAAAATGTCTAACTAAAATTTTCAGCGTGGAGCAAATTAGTACAACTATTCAAAATTAAAATTTTGAAAAATATCTGAAGCTAACTGATTTTCTCGGCATCGCTCATGTGTCAAATATGATGAGCATGGATGTTGTAATATATATATATATATATATATATATATTACATATATATATATTAAATAATTAAATTATTTATCTATATTATTGTTAAAGTTAAACATTTTTTATTCGATTACTTTTCAGACCTAAAGATTCCATTATTCTTACAGTAGATGAAGTTTTAATTAGATGAAGTTGGTGCTAGTGATTTGGATAGAACTGGGCAGAGTACACTGCATGCTCTTATCAGATGACACCTTCATCACTGCCAATGTTCCCACCTACATCACTTTGTGCACCTTATTGTGGTTTTATCTGTAAAACAAATTTCCACTTTGTATCTGTTCAAATAAATTTATGGGTATACATAGAAATACACATAGATGTCATTTTATTTATATACATGGAGAGAAAAAAATCTGAAGTATCATTTTTTTTAGACCATAAGATTTGACTATATTTCTGCGATGAGTTATCGTTATTTACATGTTTCAGACTGTTTTCCTTATCTTGACTTAAGTTCATATCATTTCAGCTTGTACTCTCTAGTTTTCTTCAGGTGTCTTTTGTCATAGTTGACAATCTTCAAAGAATTCCAAACAGAAGCATTTATTGAGTCCATTGATAACCTGATCTCATTCTTCATGTCATGCCCTTATCAGTTAATCTTGAAGTTCCTTCACTAGAGATTGAACTCATAACCTCTAGGTTGAATTAACTCCATCATAAACTTACCAACTCCTTCATTCAACCCGTCTATGTTTCCAATAGGATAAGCCCAGGTGAAATAATTGGAGAAAAAAAAATAACTGAGAGTAGATATCTTTAAAAAATAGAGGTTAATCGTAGGTGGCAGAAAGAAAAAAAACTAATAAATGTTATTAGCACTTTTGTTACAAGTGATGAGCTATGCTAATTTTCTTCCCTTTCATACCGAGTGACTTGCAATGAGAAAATTTGCATTCTGAATAAATAGGTTTTTATTTTACTTAAGAGAAGTTTTAACTTCAGTAGAAATGAGTTTCTTTTGTTGGATGTTTTGCTTGCTAGACTTTACGACTGCTTTGTCATGTGTATTTATTTTTCTGACCCCAGCAGTTAATAATCCTTAAAATTTAAATATACTTTGTCATTTTACTTGATTGATATGTTTTCAACTCTGGATTCCAATAAAATTCATCTCCATTCAAACTCGTAGATACTTCCTAATCTAAAATTAAAGTGTAACGTAGAAAAAAAAAGAACAATCAATACACGCTTGACTTTAATCGAAGGAAACACAGAATTGTTTGATGAAAATAACATGTAAATCAAAACCCCTTAATGCGAGACTTCATGTTGGCCTCAAGAACTACTCAAGATGATAAAAGGAATCAATGGACAAAATGTCTCCATGAAAGAGGAAGGAGCTGAACAAATGCAGCATAAAAAACAAGGTGTGTGTGTGTGTGTATGTCATATATATATATATATATATATATATGTAAACATTGTTAAACATAACAGAATTTACTTTTTTAAGTTTTTCTAATAATCTCTTATTGTGTCAAAATAATAAAAAAAAATTAGTATATGTTTCATATGTTTTTGATTCTTCATAGAACAAAAAGCTGGAGAGAAGAGAATTTCAAAAAGCAGTCAAGAACGTGCACATGAACTCGGTTAGACATCAAAAGAACGAACCATCGCAAATTCAAGAAAGACGTTAACAATTTAAATTCTGAGATGACAGAATTAGCATCATAGGATTAATTGTGTTATGTTAAGCATTTTAAAATGTTCTTACTGGTTTCATGCATAATGTAGATTGAACAATTTTTAAAAAGGCATAATCAAGCTGAGAATTCTGTTATCTTCAACAATGTTTGCATAAATCAAAGAATGCCGCCTAAATACACACAATCAAGGGAGGCACGATAGCGCTCTATCCCTTAATAGACTTCAAAAATGACCTATGCTAGAAATCTCATTTCTTTGATCAATCATAACTCAAAAACTAATAAACCAAATTAGTTAAAACTTCGCACAAAATTTTCATTTGATAGGTGTGCATATATAAGTGTGTAGAATTTCAGCATCATTAGTCAAGGCAACCCAGAGATCCAGAAAGGTCAGGAGTGATTTTGTGTTATCCGTGTGTACGTACATACGTGTGTGCCACCCTGTATCTCATCAACTATTTGATGGATTCAGCTGATTTTTGGCAGAGATAGAGGTTCTAGGGTCTAGTTGATGGCATTTTAATTTCAGTTTAACATATACCTTAGTTTTCCAGAAAATTCCAAAAAACCTTAAAAATGACTTTACAAAAGTAGTGACATTCCATGATAAATGCCAGTATACTGAAATCATGTGCCCTTAATAGGGTTAAGATGAAAATTCATATACACTAAATGTACAAAAGCAAGGAAATTCCCAAATTTTTACACTTTTATTGTCATTAATTAAGGGTATGACTACATATCAACCAAACCATTTCATTATCACATTCACTACAGTATAAATCTCTATGCATGAGTGGATGAAGTGTGTGAGGTGCGCTGAAGAAAAATTCCTACCAGTAAAATACATAGCCCTGTTGTGCTCGCATACCCTTAATGACAATCAAAGTGTAAAAATTTGGGAATTTCCTTGCTTTTGTACATTTAGTGTATATGAATTTTCATCTTAACCCTATTAAGTATACTGGCATTTATCATGAAATATATATATAATTTGTTTTCTTTGTTTGGGAGATAATGATCAGTATTTTGTATTTTTTAATTACTATGTTGTCATCCAATTTTGATGTCTATTAGAATGAAGGAGAGCCGTCCTAGTCAGTTCTTTAGGAAATTATGGCACTTTTTTTTCTTTTTTTTTTTTTTTTACCCCACCACTATGATAAAATAAAAAAATTATAGGAAGAAGGTCCAAAAGAAAAGTCGTCATAGCAAGAACAAGAGATGTTTATTAATTTAGCTTTTCGAATCGACTGCATTTGTTACAAGTTCTTCTCAAATAGAAATCAGAGTTTTATTTATTATTTGTCTCCCATTTTTGGATAAGGAAATTTCATTATTATCATTTACATTTGGGACTCTTTTTCTTATCTTGGTTGTTGGTGCTATCCCGTTTCAGCCATTTCGCTCTCTGGTCTTCTTCAAAGTGTCTTGTGTCGAACTCCAGAACCGTCATGGAATTTTGAACACAGCCTCTTTTTCCTTCTTGTTGAACTCGAATAAAGGGTTCAGTTCGAAATTCCGTATAGATTCTAGAGTTTGACAAGACACACTTCAAGAAGGTTGGAGATTTTATTGGTCGAAACATTGTGAGAATAATATTCAAGATGAGAACAGTAGTCTGAATAATCCAAATAATCAATCCTCATCTCAAAACTTCTGAAACAACCTATTTTATTGGAGGGCAAAATTGAAGAACAGTTTTGATAGCAACAACCAGGATAATGAAATCATTCCGGAAAATGTAAATGATTATAATATTTGAAGTTTTAATGTAAAGTGTTAACATTTTATTTAGTTGATTTATTACATGAAAATTATTAAACTATCATTTTTTTGATAATCGTTCAAACAAAAGCAAAACAACCAATATGGTATAAATAAGTGAAAAATCTCTATGTGAACTGGGCTTTATAGTTCATATGATATCTCAGTATTATTCATATCTTCTTCAGATATGCAAAAGCTAGGACAATAAGGTGTTGTTTTACATCAGATATCCTGTTACAAATGGATAAAATAGATTTAGAATTAAAAAGAATACAGACACACACACATCAAAAACTATGGTATTTATGCATTCATCAATATTTCGTCTTTATTGAAAGATTCCTCAGGATGAAGTAAACAATGTAGAAAAAATATTAATTTTGATTTGTCAGAAAGTGTCCAGACTTGCATATACACACACATATATATATATATATATATATGTTGCCTTCAGTTGCATATTTTTACTGGTCTGGTAGATGTTATAAAGAACATATACTACATTGCCACCCCCCCATCCTCAAACGGAGGAGGTAATGCCCAAGAGCATGCTATCATGATCAAAGAATAGATACTACACTATCTTCCCGCGCCTAAAACAAATGTGGATATAATATAATATAATATATATATAGATATATATAGATATATATATAAAATAATAGCCTAAAATGATTTATTTATATGTATAGTCTAAAATGGTAAATTTCTGGCATAAATCTGCCATCTGAAGGAAATAAAAATTAAAAGAAAAAGAAACTTAGCCATTTCCATGGAGTTATTCTCGCGGATCTTGAAAGTACCAAAGTACTTTCATACTAAACTGAGGATATAGATATTATGCAAATCTTTCTAAAAAGTGGTTGTTTATATGTAAATAATTCTGTCGTTATTGACAGGCTGCATGCAAGTTAATAATTAATAAAGTTTTGTTTTTTTTGTTTTTTTTCTTTGTTTTTTTTTTAATGTAGGATTTAGAAAAATGTCAAATTTAAAACAAGATCAGAGCACTTGCAAATGTCCGCCATTTTTGCTGGCAAAAATAAAATCTGTGCTCAAAGATTGAAAACGTGCTTTGGGCACAGGATTTTCGCATGCCTAGATATTTTTCAGAGCATCTATGAAAGCTCCAGTCTGCTGAGATGGCCAAAATGGGGAACGTTTCCGAGCGCTAAGGTCTTGACAGGGTTAAAGGTCAGTATTTATTTATTTAGAGGAAAAATTTATCTGTAACAGAATACAAACGACCTGATTGTTATCAGGATATTTTTAATGAGGCGATTTATTTTCAGTCACAACATATTCAAAACAGATTGTTCTCATATTAAGTCAACCAGGTATTGTTTACCGGTAAAAACACTAACCAAAAATTTAAATCAAGCACCATTTTATTTTTTTTTTATCAGCACACCTAAGCTTTTTGATTTGTTTTTTTTTGCAGCAGAAGGTATCCAATTATGATTTTGTTTAAACAATATGGGGAGTATGCATTATTGTATTGAAGTCTAGAACAATGCATAGTAAACGGTGCATATAAAGAGAGACATACAATTATATAGAGGGGAAGGAATAATAACATACGGTGACAATAAAGATGATAGTGTGTTATCTGTGGTATATATTTATTCCTTTTTTATATCATTCCATATTTATACATGTTCATCCTAATATTTGCATCTCCTTTTCATTTAAGAGCATAGAATTACTCGTTTGTTCTTTTTCAAATGAGCCGTAAGTCATAATAACCAGCAGTCATAACAGTTGGATGCTACATCAATCATGTTCAATATGTAGACGATGTACAGATGACAGCAACATACATTGTTTCTGTCCGAATGTTGTCATTATCGCTTGGTGTTTATTTTATATATATATATATGCCAACCGCTGATTTTTTTCTTTCTTTTTCAACATTTCTTTCTTTCTCCCTTTCTACTGTTTATTACACGTGACTATTTTTTTCCAAATTGTGTTCTTTGTATAAATTTGAAAACTTTTGTTTTTAATTAAAGTTCTGCTACCAATTGATCATGATTGTATTTTAACAATCGAAATATTTTGGTAGAACTATTCAATATGTGTTTTTGAGTTTATTTTTGCTAGTTGTTGATTTGCTTATCCTTTATTCCATTTTTACATTCATATATATATATATATATATATATATATAATATGGAGTTGTTTTTTTTCTTTTGTAATTGAGTTTTATATTGAACCAGTGACACATACGTTATGAGAATAAGTGAAGCAGTATATTTTACTTACATCTCGAGCAGGTTCTTCGTCAGCGCCTGGACATGTAAAGGTAACAAACTCATGGCACCGTTTATGCACGACAAAGCAGCAAACTGAAAGAGAAAACAAAAATTTAGTTGCAATCAAAGAATAACTTATGTTAAGCAAGAAAATAACTTTTTACTAGCATAACATTTTTTGACAGTGTTAGCGCACCCAAATTGTTAATATTTTAATGCTTAAAAGAAAAAACAAAACAAACAACAACAAAAATTGATTAATATCTATAGTAAAATAATGCTGCGGGTGAGTTGGCGTAGAAGGAACACTAAGTGAATTTTATCAAACGGAGGGGGTGATGGAAAACGAGAGAGAGAGTAAGAAATCTAAAATAATAATTAACTGTGTAGCACAACGGTGGACCAATTCTTATCTCCAACAGATTATCCAGATGATGGGTAAACAGCTGGAGTCTTGTGTTGATGACACGTAGCCGTTGTTCATACTCTCTTTGTTGTTAACAGCCGTCGTTTGTCTGTCATTAGATGTGTTAATTTTTTTGTATTTAATAGCACCAATTGTAAAAGTTATTAAAAATGACAGCACAAAATCATTTGGGGTTGAACAATTTTTTTTCGGTTTTTCTTTACAGTATATATGGATGTTACATAATATCCTGCAAGTTTTCTCACAACCTATCCTCCCATAA
Source organism: Sepiola atlantica (assembly GCA_963556195.1). Classification (NCBI taxonomy): domain Eukaryota; kingdom Metazoa; phylum Mollusca; class Cephalopoda; order Sepiida; family Sepiolidae; genus Sepiola; species Sepiola atlantica. The sequence goes on from OY744519.1 coordinate 65,792,733, forward strand.
GAAGAGGGAGCAGCTGTCCCAAGCATGACTCATCTCTTTCAGTTGATAAACAAGAGAAAGATTTTATCAGCTTATTCACTACGTGTCACTGCAGACTTCCTTTACACATAGGAATTAAAGGGTAGAAAATTTGATCTAATAGAATTTTCCGATTTCTCCTTTTCTTGGCCTTTTGGCTAAGATCAAAGTGTAGTATCTGTTCCGATGGATACTGCACCCCATAAACTGGTATTGTCTTGGCCTTCGGGGCTTGATTTACGCCGGTCAATGGGTCTGTCCTGTGCAGTTCTGGGAGGTCCACCTTCCCAGGCTTTGCCTCCCCTCTTTGGGGAGGAGTAAGTTTATTGCTTACTGTCTGAGACGCCTCTACCGGGGAATACCGACGGTGCTGCCCGGGCAATTTTTAAACCCCACTTTCCCGACCCGACCTTGGGTCACATCTTACTTGTGGGAGTAAGATAAAAACTGGCCTTGTGCCTAACTCCTGGAGAGGAGTAAATCAATACTCTAGCCTTTGGTGGAACATTCTGTTCTTAAAATTATTTTTACACATCCAATCTTGCTACAAAGGTAAATAAAGAGAATAAATATAAAGCAGGGCAGACTAAAAATAAGTGTGCGACTTCTTTTGAAAATTCATCAACTGTGACATATCTGTTAAAGGCATGCTTTTTGCATAGCTAAAAATAAGTTTACTTATTCTTATTATTACTACTATTATTAGATGATAGAATTATTATTCTTTATTATTCTTATATAGCAGTAAAGACATTTATTTTGCCATTTAATATACATGTTTGTGGTATGTACAGACGAAGATATGTAAATAAGATGACCACACTGAAAAAAAGAAAAGAGGCACTCTCTCTAAATGCTCACAGAAATATCAAGAAATATTAGATAGCAGTTGAATCAACATTGAGTGAGAGGAGTTAGAGATGGGTGACTTGTCCAGTTAATTATAAAGTACGGCTAATTAGAACAATTAAAACATTTTTTTTTAAAACATAATTCAATCCCAGAACTAAGGTATATATTAACATGTATTTTATGTTACTAAAGTATATATGAAAAAACCTTAGGTAAACAAACGTTGATTAACTCACATTTAGTATACAAATAGATATATAAAAGAATTCTAACGAATGGGGTTCAGTTCATGTTGTAAGTTTATCCTAAACCAATCACCGATAATCAGTGTTAATGCTGTGTTAAAGACTAACGCTTCTATACTGGTCACATCAGTTGCACGTGATCAATTTACATTAAACTTGCATAGATAACTGGATACCCACTTTCCTGTAATTGTTTCTTAATATTCATATTTTACTAATGGGACCTGTGGAAATTCCACAATTGTATCCTTTCTCTGTTGTATATTGCTGTCGTGCTTATAGAGGTCTATCTCCAAAACCCTTGAAAGAGTTTGTTACATATTTTCATTCCATGGACATCCGGCATCAATGCAGACTTCACGATATCATTGTACTATCCTTGGACAAAATATATCCTACACTTTGATCCTAGCCCAAAAACTAAGAACGTATATTTTAGTTTGAGTTTTACGTTAGACAACAGCTACCTCAGATAAACTTTTTTTAAATTACTTTATTTTTTTTTGCATTGCATTTTCGGCGAACCACCATTTAAAAAACAAAAAAAAAAAAAAGAGAAGGAGGGTGAAATTGCATTAGCGTATTATTATATAGATGTTCAATAAAAACATTTTTTAAAAAGAAAGAAATACAGCCAACCTTAACAGGCTATTCTTCCAAGCAGTACCTCCAAAATCGCCAAAAAGAGTAAGGTTCAAGTTCATCGACAGACACCTCATGTGGGAATGCCAAGGGAGCCAAGATTATTTTTAATATCTAACTGACCATTGCAAGATACTCTACAATTAAACTGACCGTATATTGAACCCCATCAAGCAAGTGCAATTTCTATAAATGGCCCTGAACATGTTTTTCCTAGTGAAAATGTGCAAGTCAGAACAATAATTGGGCTCTCCACACTAAAAAAATGACCTTGTGCTGCACATTTTGTCTTCATGGGGAGGGGGTAGATTCCAACAATTACATAATGAATGACCGCGCCCTTACCCTGAGAATTATGGTGACAAATTAAAAAAAATTAGCCCCCCCCCACAGATACACAATTATATAAGAATTTTAGATGTGTCCGAACATCAATCAGTCTGTCCGCCACGATACAGTTGGAAATCACATGCTCATCGTTAAACGTGCAGATTAAATTGACATTTTCGTTGGTCTGTCGTGCTTAAGTCGAGAATAGCATTTTCGTTGGTCTGTCATGCTTAAGTCGAGAATAGCATTTTCGTTGGTCTGTCTTGCTTAAGTCGAGAATAGCATTTTCGTTGGTCTGTAGTGCTTAAGTCGAGAATAGCATTTTCGTTGGTCTGTCGTGCTTAAGTCGAGAATAGCATTTTCGTTGGTCTGTAGTGCTTAAGTCGAGAATAGCATTTTCGTTGGTCTGTCGTGCTTAAGTCGAGAATAGCATTTTCGTTGGTCTGTCGTGCTTAAGTCGAGAATAGCATTTTCGTTGGTCTGTAGTGCTTAAGTCGAGAATAGCATTTTCGTTGGTCTGTCGTGCTTAAGTCGAGAATAGCATTTTCGTTGGTCTGTCGTGCTTAAGTCGAGAATAGCATTTCCAGTGGTCTAACTTGGAAATAGCATTTACACTGGCTTGTCATGTTTAAGTGCGAAATGGCATTTTCCTGGATCACGCTTAAGTTCGATGAACAGATTGAAAGGGCACATCAAGAATATCCCTTCGTTTATTTACAGATACGAGCAAATGGGAAAATATATAAACACAGGCATCATGAACCGTTTCTAGCTACCATTCGCTTTTTTTGGTGCAGAGATCAGTTATTTCCTTTAACAGATCAGTTTAAATGTAGAGAAAATGAAACAAAATCCATTCATATAAACGACAAAAATATTTAATATCTTTTTACATTCTTTCATCTTCACGACAAAACCTATTTGACTGCAGACTTAAAGCTGTACATTAACACAAACCTTTTTCTCTTCGATATCACCATCTTTTACGATATGCTTTTTACAAAAATGATTTTATATTGAACAAGGCAGAATATTTTTATCCTGTCTAAAAATATTGATTCTTTTTGAAATATAAGACATTTTTCTCATCTTAGCATACACACACACAGTGGGGATGATATTGGTTCACTTTTTCACTGCTAATTTTATGCATATTTTCTTTTTACTTTTATTTAAAGTCTTATCTTCTTGAAAACAGTGACTATATTTCCATTCTTTTTTTTTGCAGAATAATTCATTATGGACAATTTTGAACCTCCATATTTGTGATAGAGACACAGACTTCTTGGAATCCATGCCGGAAGGGCAAATAAGGAGCTTTCTTACTTCCTCAATATTAGAAGGATGGTAGAAACAGTCAGACAAAAAATAGAAAGATTCAGGATTCGACTACAAGGTGACATCATAGAGAAAAATGCATGATCAACGATATGATGCTGTCAGAATACGTGAGTTTGCTGTAGTTCAGAAGTTGATCAAAAATTAACTCAGCAAGTCAATGCGTGCCATTGGAAGAGTGAAAAGCAGAGATGAAAAGCTTATCAGACTGTTGATGGAGGAGGAAGTTAGGGGTGTGATTATTTCCTTGATATCACTCTGCACAACACCCCAAACGGCCTAAACTTCTCAGTCTTTAGAAAACCTACAAACAAAAATGATCTTATACATTTTTACTCCAACCACAACAGAAGAAAATCCGGAATGATCATAGACTTGTTCCTTAGAGCTTAGAATTTGCAACCCCGCAATAAAGAAACCTATATCCAGAACACTTACCAAGCTTTAAAATATCTTCAATTTTTCACGCAAAACCTTTAATATCCACAACAAAAAACCAGTCTAGCACTACAAAAATTTCACAAACATCTGGCAAAAACCGCACTGAAACAATGCAATATATTACACCACTGCGGTCTGGGTTAAAGTAACTTTTCTTTTTTACTACATTTCATCCATATTTTCCATCCCTTTTCTCATTTTAACGTCTCTCCACACGCGTTTTATTATTCTTATTTTCTAAAATAGGTAAAGACGTGCCAGTAACATCTAGTTGTGCGTTCTTCTTTTTCCTATGTTTTTTTTACCGTTATCGAAGTAATTTAAAATCTTCACTTTTTCTAAAGATGTTTGCTGATGCGAACGAAAGCGGTAAAATACATATAAATGATAGTACGCCGTTGGTTTTGAATTCTTACAATAATGTCTAAATTATACTGATCTCAACTTGTAGATTAATATATATATATATATATATTAATCTACAGATATATATTTTATGTTTTCAAGATGGAGTGTGGCTAGAAGCAGCAAGCGCATTACCCGAGATACAAACCCTGGACATCAGTCACTACTCGTCATGACAGTTTGACGCCCTACCATCCAAGCTAAACTTGCTGTTAATGAACGAAATATAACGTTTTTAAAAGAATTTTTGCATTCATTTGTTTACTTTTTACAATGTTGATAACCTAGAGGATTCAATTCCTTTTACCAAATAATATCACTATATGCTTTAGTATAAACCACCATTTCCTGAAAAGTGCTCTACTCATAGGAAATTATATATATATATATATCTCTTTATAAAGTTAGCTATATTTGTTTTGTTTGTATATTTGTATGTACAGAATTAACTTCTAAACTATTTAACCGACTATTATGAATTTTGGAACACAGTTGCTAGGCATAAAGGATTAAAACGTGGGCTATATTTAGTTTCATTTAGTTTCATGTAAATAGGGTAAAAAGGTGGTGGAAGCCGTTTGTGAAAATTCAGATACCTTCGATTTTTGTGAAATTTAAAAAAAAAATCAATTAATAAGTAACACCCAAATTTCAGTTTCTTTGGTATAATTTAAAGGGTTTTTAGGGGTCATAATATTGGCACCACTTCTCATTTGAAAATCTAAATACATCATATTTCCATTGAATTCGATCCAGTCATTAGACACTAATTAAGCAGGATTCTCCGATTTTCAATTTCTTTTTAAAACCCTTAAGCTTTCAATTTTAGACATTTTCTAGAATCAAAATCGTGCAATGGATTTTGATCAAAATTGTAATAAGGATTCTTGACATAAGGTCTAGTATCATTTTATCTATTTTATCTTCGTAAGGGGACATTAAAGTGACAAGACTGTCCTGGGAATTAATTTTCCCCATCCTGGGACGGGTATTCCTTAAGTATATAAAATACAGTCGTCTATATATATATATATACATACATACACACACACACACACTTTTATTTTCATTTTACTTCAGTAAGTTCTCAGAAATCAAGGGACCACTTTCTAGGGCTAACACTTGATTTCTATACGAGATACATAGTGTACAATCAAGATTCTCCTCGACCTGTCAAACATTGAGTTAGTAAAGAAGTGAAGAATATTAATTTTCCTCTCCCCAAATGACCAGTTTACTATGTTGTAGTATATCTTTCTCTTGGTCTTACCGGATTTCCAGAACAAGAATTCATCTAGTCTGGTGGAATCTCCAGCTTTAGTTCTGTTACTTGAGGAAACATCATTAGGAGAAAGTGCACCATTCCTCGTATGAGCCAGTGTATAGCCGCGTCGAGGGGATCTTTTTTGGGCTTCGAATACTAGGTTATTTTGAATATTTGGTCAGTGTTTACTTGTATGGTGATGTATCCTCATGTCAGGTTGTCCTGACAAACCCTTGCACAGAGAGACAGAAGACACTCAGGTTCAAAATGCATGTACATATACCCATTTTATTTACAAAAGTAAAAAAAAGAATGATTTGTCTTACCAAAGATACAAACCGAACATTAATTATATAAATACATCTAGAAAGCCTTTGCTTTTCTAGTGGTTTAGAGGATTCACAAAGTCAATCCTGACAGTAAAAAATGAATAAACCGGAGCTTTATGTCATATGACATCATGGTTCGCTTCATCACCAGATTATTTAAATTTCTACTTCTCACCTAATATGGTTGAGAATTGAATAAAGAAAATATTTGGGGTCAATCTTCATGCAGTTTACTTTTGATAAATATATAACCAAGTGGTAAGCATTATGATGCGATGCGTGATTTCCCACTTCTGTTTGTGATGACCATGAAGCTGGTCTTCCTGGGAATAACCGATACTACTAAGTGAAAAACGACTAAAGAATAACTAGTCCTTCCTCCATCCAGAGCCTACAAGGATAGTATTACTATTTTGGTCCAGTCTAAAGGCGGTGCCAAGGACTTATTACAATGCTATCTCAGCCACTTCATATGCTCAAGAATGAAAGTTAAACTGGAAAAGAGCTGGAGCCTATCAAAGTTTAGTGGTTCTATGAAATCATCCATTTTTTACATAGGGGATGATATAATTACAACAGTTAAGGAAAGATTCAATAAAATCAATGTCTTTATGAAGTACCATATTGCCTGACTTCAAAGTAGGAGTCAGAGATTTTGGAAGGAGTCGGACTTATAAGAATGCTCAGAATTGAAATCAGAGTCAGATTCATTGTTAATCTCCTAAGAATAAACAGATAGTTTGAATATTGGAAGACTTTAAAATAAGGAGTCGCAGGCAGATATTTTGGAATTCTACGAGTTGGTGTTGAAATATTTTTAATCCGAGGAGGATGAGTTGGAGTCTGGCCTGATACCTTCCAACTCCGCAATCCTGCTTCAAAGTACAGAAAATTGCACTGAAAGTACTTGAATCCATTCATGGGACTTTTCTTCCAGGTTAAAGTAAGGCTTTGTGTTGTCAATATAGTTAACTGACTGTTGTTTTGAGAAAATTCAATAGTCTGTAAACACACATCTGCAGGAGTTGTTTCCCATGTTTCTCCACATGGGGATCTACACTGATGATGTAGTTTGAATTACCTACTAGACACTATCCTCGAGTGTCTTCGGTCTCTCTGTACAAGAGTTTGTCAGGACAACCTGACATGAGGATACTTACCCCTACAAGTAAACCCTGACCAAATATTCAAATTACATAGTACCTGCAGCACAAATAAGATCCCCTCGTACGAGGAATAGTGCATCTTCTCCTTGTGATGTTACCTCAAGTAACACCACGTGCTGGATACTCCACCAGACTAGATGAATTCTTGTCCTGGAATCCGGTAATACCAACAGACAAAAAGAAAGATATACTATGACATACTTGACTGGTCAGTTGGGGAGAGAAGAAATTTATTATTCTTAACTTTTTTACTAACTCAATGTTTGAGAAATGAAGAAGAATTTTAAAAGAATATTCGGGTATCTATGTATCTCATATAGAGATCAAGTGTTAGCCCCAGGAAGGGCCCCTTGATTTCTGAGAACTTCGACTGAAGTAAAATTAAACATTAAATGATGGAAACCTGCAGCTCTCCCCTCTTTGGTAAAGGAATTAAAGGTTTATTAAGATGCACCTTCATATGATGTTTAGGGATTCAGCCGATCAGTTTATCTGACACCAAGCGGTCTACCATAGAGGCTGTACAAGAAACAATTTTAAACAAAAGTGATTATAGGAGTGACCCAAACCAATCACGCTGACTTGGAAAGTAAGACACTATTTTTACACCAAAGAAGGCTCAAAAGGACTTAGTGATCACAGAAATGATAATGTTCAAGAAGAAACAGCAAATAGATAAACAGTGTGCATGGATAATATGAAATTCTATTGAATCTATGAGGTTTTCATGGATTATCCTTGATGTCAATGGAGCTTGTAGCAATATTGTTTCTTCGGTGATCTACCTATGATCTACTAAACGCAACAAGCTGTAGAAATATATGCACTCTGATGTTTGCCGAATGTGCCAAACTGATCCATGAGCTCTCTACACATAACAAATCTTTACAGATGTACACTTTTGATGCCACAATTTTCAGTATTCTATGGGACAATACAAAGTTTCCTTGGGAGTCACCAATATGAGATTCATGTAAATAACCATTAATCCTTACTTTTGGTAAACTTTGACTAAAAACAAATTCTAGATATTTGAAAAAAAAAATGCTGTTTTATTGCCCCTCCCCACATTTTGAAGCACAAACAAAAGTTTTACACGAAAATCTGGCAAGTCAGTTTTCTACACCAATTATTATCATAACTTCATGCAAAATTGTAAAAAGCTAGATGACCAATTTCATGAAAATCAGAAGACAGACTGACACAATCATAAGTCCATTTTGATTAACAGCTGGGATTAATAATTGAACAATCTTATTTGAACATTAATAAGTAAATAAGAATTTAAATAAAAAAAATTAAATAAAAGAAAACGTTTTTCCACTTTTTATATCAGTATAACCTCCAGTAAAGTCAGACTTTTAAAAAATATAATCTGAAACCTCCGATTACTGTCATTTTAATTCATTTGTTATACCATAAGCATGAAATCTGTCAACATTTATAGAAAAAGAATTTATCACAGTTCATGGCTTTTTTTTTTTTTACTGATCACATTGCATTCTTGACATTCTGGTAATTTGCTGTAATTAATTCCTATTTCGGTAAAGAAATCATGATGCTGATGGGGGTGTACAATCCAATTGATTGTTCTTGTTAAAATATTAAAAACAAGATTGGATCCATTCTTAAGATGCATTTATTCAATCTGTCTGTTTAGCAATGAAATATTTGAAACTGAAGCGTGACAGAGTGGAAAAAATTGATATTTCAAACTGAAGCATGACAGAGCAACAACAATTGATATTTCAAACTGAAGCATGACAGAGCAACAAAAATTCTATTTCAAACTCAAGTGTGCGAAACCAACCAACAGACAGCATCTTAGAGATTTTTGACGCATCTAAAATAAGTGCCATTCAATGTATATGTTTAGCAATGAAAATGCTTTTTCAAATTGATCAACCAACCGATAAAGAAAGCATCTCAAACACATTAAAAACTTGTCTACAATTGTTTTGCCTGTTAAAAATGTTTAAAGGATTCATTAGATCCTCCCACATTCGCTAATGTTCTAAAAGCGTCCGGATACAAATTTTTTTCCAAATTTCTCTTTACAACTTAAATTGGTCATTAAAAGTCACAAAAAATTATCTTCAATTTGTAAAACCTTTTTTAAAACAAAATAGGTTGAATGTTGTGAAGGTTTCTAGATGGAAGATCCATTTTTAACTATGGATAGTAAAATCATCTGCCATTGATTGCAGATAAAAATAAAGAATAAATGCTTCTTCTATCAGGAGGTACGCTGGAGGTTAAATTAGATACTGTAAAAGCTTCTGGCTGAGAAATCAACTGAAAAAGAAATTGGTAGAAATTTTCTTTCACACTATGAAACCTTTCCAGAAATACATAAACCAATATTTGATTTTTGATTTTCAAACTAGTTTGCCCGTGTCGTCAAAAGTGATGGCATTTCTTTATCTGATGTTAAACTTACAACTTTTATGCTTAAAAAAGAAAAAAAATACACTGGAAAAAAAATAGTTGTCTTGTCTACAAAACAATACTGATATTTTAAGTTAGCTGCTACTCATTCTTGTTGTGATGTTAGGCAAATGGATAGATACAAACCTTTTGCCATTACAAATTACATATTCATATTTAAATAGAGAATTTACTCTACTTATAAAAAATATCTTTTGTACACATTTTATTTTCAAAAAGATAGTACTGAACTATTGAGAGTTAAAAAAAATGTGAGTCATTTCTGATGACCTAAAGAAAGAAAACACTAACCTTTACTTTGCTTTTTTAAAAAAAATTTCTTCCTTTGATTATTGGGAGATAAGGGGGAATAGACATTCAAAAAAAAGAAACTGATGCAGGATGTTAAAAAGATCAAAGACGTTAGTGGAAGTGAACTGTTAACATGAATTGAAAGCGAACAAACATCGCTCAAAAAGAACAAAACAGAAAGAAAACGTCCAAAACTGGAAAGTTAAAAAAAATAAATAAATAGAAAAAAATGTATAAACCCGTAACGAAAACAAAAACAAAAAAAAAGAAAACGTCTGATTATAGAAATAGATTTGTGTTCTTCCTTTTGTGTGATGGGACGGATATATTTTTACAAATATATACACATTGCTCTTTATTATAGAGTGAAGGATAAAAAAAAATTAAACGTCACAAAAGGAATATTTCAAAATCGGTTTAGTTTGAATAACAATTTTTTTTTTTAATAAAACACTGATATTCGTTAGTTTGTGTGGAAGTTTTGGCCCATATGCTATAGACATCACTAGTTGCTTACATGAGAAATATTCTTTAAACAATTAGACTTATGTAAAAGTACTTTTTTTTTTCTTTTTTTTTTACAAAATGAATTTATAAACCGAATTTAACAATCACCTGTTTTAATACTATACTACATCTTTTCTGTCCTCGGTCAGTGAAGGAGAAATCTTTATAGACTGAGGAAATTTGTATTTTTGTTCCAATCCAGAGTACCCCTTTTGGAGGATCTGGATTTTACCCCACATTAAAAACTGACCTTGTGTCTAACTCTGCCCTCGTGGGGAGGCAAGTAAATAGGAACAATCACCAGCCAGGTTGTGATGATTTTAAATATTCCTCGGACATTTCACTATTTATTCCTTTTTTTTTCAGATGGCCATGGAGGAATGAGTCCTACATTGTCATTTGGCTCTGTGTTCCATCGACTGTTTTAATCTAACTCAGTACTTCAAAATAGCCCCCCCCCCCTCACACACACACACTAAGTCTATCACATGATCTATCACAGCCTCGTTTCTCGGCTCATCGCTTTTTACTTAAATAATTTTATTTGCTCATGTATGTATGCATGAGTATGGTAATATAATGTAGCCATTATCTACACAACATTTTGGATGATGTACTCTACTACTTCAAGTGTCTTTTGTTGTTAATTACTTTCCAGAATTTCTGAGTCCTTTATTTAACCTGTAGGGGTAGACTGTTCTCACTTGATGTTTCATGCCTTTCAGATACCTTGTATCATTGGGTACAATTAACTGCAGAATATCAATTAACCACCACCGTTATCCACAAGACTAGGTTACCGACTGTGAAAAAGACATCCGAAAAGTACAACAGTCGAAACATGAATATAATTAATGAGAATAGTAGTCCCAAACATTTACATTTCAATATCTCAGAAATATATTGTCAAATAAGACAATGCTGTACAATACAACTACACTGATATAGCTGTAGTGGAGCTGATATGCAAAATAAATTGTCCATTTTGTCTGGTTGTGATGGTCGTCAAAGCACTGCAACCTTGTGTGCTGCATTTGGTGTTGAAGTGAATTTCCCAAAACAAACGAACTCATAACACTTGGTTGTAAACAAATAGTTGGGACAGGCTTCATGTGAAATATGCATTGTGATGATTACAGGCTTGACAAATCAGATCATAAAAGAAAGTTATCTCGAAAGAGTGAGAACTTAGTACAATTGTGAATTGTGGCAAGGGTAAAGTTTGTTTGCAAGAAGTGTAAGGCAATCGAGATGGATGAGAACTCAGATGTGGAGAATGTATATTTAGCTGGCAAAGCTACCGAGGTTGTTTACAAATTTTGTTATACTGGTGATACCATTGGAACACAGGGTGGAACAGGTGCTAGTGTGATTGCAAGAGTTAAGAATGGATGGGGTAAGAATTTCTGCCATTACTAACCAGCAGAGTGTTACCACTGTCGACCAAGGGAAGTCTATCAGGCATGTGTATGCAATGTGATGATGTATGAAATTGAAACCTGGCCAGTAAGAGTTGAGGATATGCGTTGCATGGAGAGAAATATGAGAATGATATGATGGATGTGTAATATGAGTCTTAAAAACAGTATTAGATCTGGTGACATCAGAGGAAGATTAAATCTGGACAGTATAGAGAGAGACGTGTGCAGAACTGGAAATTTTGACGATATTGCCACATTAAAACAATGGATTAGAGTTCTTGGGTTGGTAGATGTAGATCAGTTGAGGTAGCAGGTTTAGTTCAGAGGGGAAGGCTAATGAAAACATGGGAGGAAATGATAAAAATAGACTTAAGAGAAACCGAGATAAATAAAGACCTGGCCAGAGACAGGTTATTTCGGAAGTAAATTTCTAAAAGCTGTCCAACACATGCTAGCATGTAAAAATGGATGTTAAACCGAATATGATGATGAGATAACTAAACTACATCATGATTATGCAAAGGAGTCATTGCACCAGCCAATCACTGACAACATTCTTGTAAGTCAGCATGAAATAAGTGAGAGAAATTTTCTTGTTAACCAGTTTCTTGTATCTTTTGCATATCTCAGGATTTACTGACAATTCTGTCGTTTCTGCTTCCCTCATTCCTGTTTGTCATTTATGTTCTTTTCTAAAGATCTGGTTTGGTCCCGGTGTTGTGTAACACAACTCTTGAAGTCACTAATATCGTTACGTTTTAAATTACAATCTTTAACTTGTGCAATAATTGATTCTCTTATTTAGATAAAATTGAAAGCTAATCATTTTGAATGCAGTTATTTGGCAGGTATTTCAATTCATGTGTATAAGAGGCCGACTGAAGTTTAGATGTCCTCGAGCTCACAAGATATGGTCTTAATTGGGTGTTGGAATTAATTCTATTGGGGATTGCCATCATTGAAGTTTGTAACGATATAAACCAAGAGTTCAATCATCTGCTATTACACTTGTTGTTTCTATGTTAAAATTAATTTTAAAGTTCGATTCCTAGCTAGTTTGAACCTGTATTCAAATACACAGACGTATCAGACAACAGTACACTTCTGACGATCGGATCTACCATCAACTGCTGTAAAGTGTTAAGATAAGCCCTTCTAATTATCTATTATTGTTATATTATACATGGTGATTGGAAAATCGATGTGAGAAACTTGGTTATGTTCTCTATGTTTAAAGGAGCCTTTTTGTGTGGGGAGTGGCTTTTGTAATCTCACTCCATTATTAATACTAGTCTACTTTTATTTGTGGTCCATTTCTTCCTCTGCGTAGTCTTTGGTTCATGCTGATCATATTTATTTACCTGTATTTGGTCTGTTGTATTCTGTTACCTGAAATAAGGAGGACCAAAATTCGCAGGATGCTGATTGTATCCTCCATGTCGGCTATCAAAGGAATCCCTTTTATATTTGTTTGATGCCATTTTTCATTGTTTTTTATGTATGTGGCAACACCAAACCCAGGATTATTTTACCTGTGATCCCGTCACAGGGATAGTCTTTAGAAATATATAGAAACAGTGTATTATCACACACACAGTAGATGTTAGATATTTACTATAAAGAATGTTAATCAGTATTTTTTTCAATGGCCTATAACTATGAAATCAAGTGTGACCAGACCTATGTTTATGGAAACTTTTTCATTACACACATGAAATATAATCCCAAACCTATGCCATCGATTTTCCAAACAGCCAGCATATATTTCCTTAAATATTACGGAAAACTTGTGTCGGCATATCTTTTTGATCCTTACTAATTTTTGGGTTTTGAGTTGGAACTGGCCAATGTATTTGCCATACTGATTTTTCAGATTTATCCAGAATTATTTTCAGGGATGGTCATCAAGTAAAGAATGTGTCACAGTGGGCCCAGGGGTGGTAAAACTTTGAAAAAGTGATGTGTATTTTTTAAATATTTAATAAAAGTTTTAGTGGGAACCGTGTGATGGTAGTAGTATTAATAATAGAAGCCTAGCATTTTTCAATAATAGTGAAAAGATCCTAAAATGCTTATAATACTAACACCTTATTAATACTACTACTATACCTACCTAATGAGTCACCACTTATCAATACTAAAAGCCACTCTAGAAATAGAATTAATGAGATGGATAAATTATCAGTTGAATGATGAATATTATGAGCAGATTGAAAATGATTAATTTGTTGCATATACTAGCAAACATGTGCCCTCAGGGTGTAAATACCTAAGGGTTGTAATAATGTGATCACTATACAAATAAAACGTCACAATACCTTGTTAAGCATCATTTCTTTGTATCTATAATAAACTAGCTCTACCTACTCAGCATTGCCTGGGAGAACTAATTTAAGTTTTGTTTACCACCCCCCCCCCCGTCCTCCTTTTGTCTTGTTTCTAAATTTATTGTAAGAAAATATTTACATTTTTGCAACGATAATTGATTGAAGGAGCATGCTAAAAAAAAAAAAAAAAAAAAAATTAAATTCAAATCCCATAAATACTTTGGTTTTTTGTTCGTACCTTTTAGAATTTTTTTAGATAAGGATTGATAATTTACATTATTCAGACTATTTTCTCATCTAGATTGTTATATCCACGTTTCTGTCGATGTAATCTACCTTCTGACAAGTGCATCTTTTCAAATTTGGGAACCTTCTAATCAAACTTGGAATGTTTTTGTCGAACTCGGGAACCACTACAGAATTTCAAACTGAACTCTTTATTTAATCCACGAAGGTAGATTGTTCTCATTCCGTCTGCCATGACTGGGAAAAAGTGCTACTTGGGAGGGGTGGGGGGAAAAGAATATCATTCTACCTGTTCTGTGACATACTAAGTCATCGTTTTAATGCGTGATGTCATCATCGACCAATATAAACATGTTTCAATGGGACATTATGAAACTAGAGATTAACATACTTGTTATTTTTAATACTTTGTCCAGCTGTAAAAACTGCTGATGGTGGCAATACTGCTTTAGCCATCAAAACTGTTACGAATCCTGGTTGGTGACTGACAAGAACAGGGTATCATGTTAACAAAAATCGATGAGCGAGTCATGAAATATAAATATTATTACTTTCTGAACAGTCAAGTTTTTAGCCAAAGAAACAATATTGAATGTAACGGCAGCACTCTAAGGAAGAGGTTTGCCTTTGTTAAAATATTTGTCTCCTTAAGTGAGTGAATGTAAGAGTGAGTGCAAGTGTAAGAGTGAGTGCGAGTGTATTGTGCTTCATTAAAGTGCAGCTTTACAGAAAAACTATTTCAAAAGGTGTTTCGACGAACTGGAATCTTCCTTGAATAATGTTGAAAGCTAATGAAAAATTCAAAAGAGTAACATTTTATTTAGTGAATAAAACTGGAGTTTCTATGCTTTTTAAAAAGATTTCATACACTGTACCTCTTCTGATAGCAATGGTGACTCATAGCTTTAGTTTGAGGGGAGGGGTCGGTTGCACAAATTAATTTAAAACTTTTTAAAAAAAAAATCTTTCTGTTTAAGCGTAAAAAATTTAAATTTAACTAAATTATTTTTAATTTTCTTAGCTTTACCTTTATTTAAAAACAAATTTTAAAAAGGTTGACGTTTAATAGCAGTTAAAACATTCAAATTTTAATACTATTAATAAAAAGTCAATAACAAATTTAGTTAAATTGTTTTTCACTGTAAATAATTTTATTCCTAGAAAAGAGGTTTATTTTAGTGTTGCTGATTATAGTATAAACTTTCTGTCAGTGTCTCGACTGCCTTATCTTATTGATACCTTCTGGCCCTTTCCGTAATGTGTTTACGGAAAGAGTCGAGCTGTTATGGGCTGTATTAGTACTGAATCCATCGCTTCTCCAGACTATAAATGGGATAGAACAGACTAGAGGCTTCAAATGCATATGTCACAGTCCTTCTGAGGCTCAAGGCAATCCATTTTCTGACCAATATTTTATTCAGATTTTAACAAGTTCAATAAATTTGTCTCTTGCCCCATCCATGTTTTTGCATTCGTAATACTAAACTTGGTATTATTGGAGTCATTCATCCAGAAAGAAACATGAGTTTCTACTTTTTGGAGGCAATTACATATAAACAGCTGTAAAAACTTGGCATTAAAAATACAAAAAAAAAATTTTGGAATTTAGAGTGGGGGATAACTTTCGCATATTAGTTTAACATAAAATGATCACCCACTCCCGGACCAGATAGCGTTGTTAAGGGCATATAAACAAATGTTTTTAAAGGAAATAAATTTTATTTTGGGGCAGAAATAATTGTTTTGTTTTTAATTTTTACCAACAAGTTTTTCAAGCAGTTTACATGCAATCGGCTAAAAAAAGAAAAAAAGAAAAAGAAAGTCTCATTTCTTTTATTTGGAGAGGAAAAGGATTAGCATAGGATGTAGAGCTACAATTTTACCAAACATGGCCTACACAAAGTGCAAACTGGCACTTAATGTTAAGGTCAATAGGGTTATAGTCCCTCTCCAGGGAAGGGAAGAAAACAAAACGACCATCTCACCCATTATAAAAGCCTCTCCAATGTGATGCAAAGAAATTTTTATGGCAAAATAATGTGCTTTTACCGATGCCCACCAACCCAGAGTTAATGCCATCCTCACTGGTAATTACCCCCCCCCCCCAGGTGATGTTGCCAGATTCTGACCTTTCATCACATAATACTTGGGAGAGACAGTGGGTCATATTCTTTACCCATGAGTAAGAGTGCTCAATACTCCTAGGAATATCAAATAAATGACACCTTACCAGAAATAAATTTGGTCTAAAACTTTAAGCATGAAGACAGGATTAACATAAGTAAATAAAAGTTTCACACGACGCTAGTCACGATTGTCAAACAGAGCAAAGCTTTGATCCATCTGAACGATCGTGACTAGCATCGCATTAAACTTAGTCACGAATTAAGATAGTACTTTTGTTCAGCCCATATATATATATATATATATATATAATGGCTGCAGTTTAGTATTCTTTTTAGGTCAATGCTGATTTTCCTCACAGTGGTTTAAATGAAGTGTAACATTTCATTCGCTCAAATAGTTTCATACACAGGCATCATGTGGCTGGCTGTAACCATGTATCTAGTCACACTTTAATAAAAATCAACAACCACAAGCACATATATCTCGCCTGCTCGGCATAATAGGATTTATTTCTCTTCTCATCATTTCATGTAGCTGTTGGATAGCCTCATTGGTTAGAGGGTTAGGAATTGAAGTTAAAAGTGACTCTTGTTCCGGGGGTTAGAATCGTGCGACTGGTTTGAATCGTTATCTCTACACTGATGATTCCACAAGTATGAAACGTATACGTGTTAGTAAATAATTATTTGTAGCCCCCTTTAGGCTGGGCACTTCTATGAGAGATAATACAGACTGTCACATCTAAGCTATAAATGTAAGTTCTTTTCTGTTGAACATTGTTAGGACGGCTGACTATGGCTGCTCACTCGCTCGGCATAATAGGATTTAGTTCTCATCACTTCATGTAGCTGTTGGAATTAGCCTCATTGGTTAAGCGCATTCAGAATTTGAAGTTAAAGGGGACTTGTTCCGAGGGTTTGACTTATGCGACTGGTTTGAATATTTATTATTAAATAATTATTATATATTTATTTATTTCAAACACCTTATAATAAACCCTGAAATAAACTGTTTAACACCCTGTCCATTAAAACTGAAAATAAACAAATCTATCATCACTCTTAAACTGAACCAACGACAAACCACAATCTGTTCACTGCTGAGGCAACTATAAATGCGACAAACATTGTTGCCAAGTCTGTAAGCATCCAGTCACGGATTCATCCATCACTATGCAAAGATTGAACTCGCTAACCTCACTTGTTATGGCCCAATATTATCTATTATATATTTTGCACAAATTACTATAAGGGATATATATTGGGGAGACAGGCACACAGTTCCACCTAAGATTTAACAACCATAAAGCGATCAGGAACAACTCTGCTCATTTATCGGTCACACAGTACTATACTTTATCAAACCACAAAATAGACAATATAAAATGCACTATTACAGACTTTAGTTTCACTTCATGATGAAAAAATAAATTTTAAAAATCGATACACAAATTGCACACACTTATTTCAGACATAGAAATAGTACATCATTACAAATTCTTTTCAACAACTTTGAACAAATGGATGCGTTCTGAACAAAGACACATTTAAAATTAACACACATTTCTATCCAGAATCAAAAATTATAAGTGAGAAAAATGACCCTAACAAAAAAGTGCTTTTAACAGTGCTGAGTTAATTTTTGACTGAAGGTGATAGGATCATCAAAGATTTTAAATCTCCAATAAAATATACTTGTTTCTGAATGTCCAAGACTTATAAAAAAAACAGTCAGATTTCTGTATTTTATCGTTTTTGATTGAAGTGTCAGCCAATTCTCTCTATATATAAGGAGAGAGAGAGCGAGAGATAATATGTAACAATTTTTTAATAGTTGACGTTTCATTCAAAATATTCCTCTTGAAATGTACAGAATAGGCTTTTCATTTCAAAACTTGATACAATTGCTTTCATAAATCTCTGAAATATATATATATATATATATATATATATATATATAGGTAATATGGGTATATATAAATCTATGAAATATATATATATATATATATATATATATATATATATAGGTAATATGGGTATATATAAATCTATGAAATATATATATATATATAGGTAAAATAGGTATATGTAGGTAATAAATAATTAATATTTATTTATAAATATTATTATAAGCCTCCTTTACTAAAGGCCGGGCACTCTGAGTGAGTTTAATAACAAGCAGTACAAATAGCTTCATGCAAGATCCAAACACAGTTTGTTGATCATTTTAACTGCTCGTGTAAATTAGCCGCCGACTCGCTATTTACAAAGTTAAATTCCTCTTTAACTATTAGTTAATTCGTTGTGGCCGACGGGGGAACGCTCTTGACTACAAATCAGTGGCGATTTGTGATCGGAGTTCGAGCCCGCTGACCATAGAGAATTAACTTCCTGCACTGAAGATTGCGTTAGCATGAAACATCGATGTCTGTAGGTAATAAATAATTAATATTTATAATTATTATATATATATATATATGCTTGTATGTTTATAAATAAATATTATGCTCTTAGCCTAATAATCAAACCTCGTTTTTTTTAGGGAAGGGGGGGGTCCACACTTCTCGAAATGATATATATTTTTTTATATTTCAAATATAAATTTTATAACAAAGTTTTATAATAGCTGAATAGTATGGGACTAGAGCTATAATACAGAGAATATTTTAAGGTTATTCAAACTACATCAAATGCAAACAATAACATCACATGACCCAAACCCATTTAACACCTCCACTCAATTTCCATCCTGTTAACATGTCTGTGACTATACTACATGCAAATCTAATAGCTTAATTAGAGTCAGAACTAGAGACAATGGCACAGTGACTGCCCATTGCTTGCCCGGCATTCGTCAGACAGCGAATCAACAGCACACAGACTGTCAGTTCCTCAACTTGCATTCGTCAAACATAGAATTGTAGCACATGATGGCTGCTGGTACTGTACTCAAGACCTCCCTCTCCATCAAATGCAAGAAAAAACTGTTAGCAATATTTATTGGAACACAGTTGTGTAGCAATTATATATACAAAACAAAAAAGTTATGTTGCTCCCCTTATTGGGGAGACAAGTTGAGGAATCTTACTTGTGCTATTTTTGGTTTGAGGAATTTCAGAGTTTTTTCGTTCTTTATTCCCAAGGGGAGGCTGATTCAAAGAGACTTTCTTCCTCGTCTAATCGGTTCCTGATTTCTGTCATCAACCCCAAAAAGATTTTATATAGAGAATTTTCACTCAAAGAAAAAAAGAAATTCTGATTGCCCAACAATTTTTTCATATCTTTAGTATTTTACAATTGGTCAGTCAATCAAAGCCTCTGTTCCACACATGTGAGGAGCATCAAGTCACAACATAGATTTCAAACATCTTTGTTTTCCCCAATTTCAATTCAAAACATAATTCTTTTTAATATCCAGTACGCACAAACAATTTTGACCTTTTAAATTGTAATTTCTGATTTCTATCGGATGCATCCTCCAATTATCCACCTGCACAAGTTCAACCCACAATTGTTTTAAATAACCAGTATACAAGGCATGACCTTTTAAAATGTAATTCAAACCAGCACTTTTATATTACGAACTAGATTTTCTTGATCCAAAACTTATCAGTCTGCTAATAAGACTTTAGTACCAATAAAACACCTCATTGTGTCCCATTAGAATTCGAGAAACTTTTTACATAGTGAAGCTATTCAGTCCACCCTTGTATATGTTTCAAGGTAATTTGTAATTCATAATACATTAAAACTCTCATAATACCTTTCATTTTGCAGTGTATCGTTATGGCCAATTGTAAAGTCTCAAACCCTCAACACTTTTTTGGCTGGGACTAGCAGATTGTACAAAGTATAAAACATCAATCTTCACCTTTTGTTGGTCAAAGGACCCTGGCTAACAATTTTCTAATTAGGGCGTTTAGTATATTACTAGCTGGCTTTACAAACTCGCTATCGCTTCGCAAAGTTTGCAACTTGAAATAAATATATAAATATATTTCTGAATTTTTGAGATTAGGATCGATAATTTGCATAATTTTGGTTATTCAGACTACATTTCTCATCTTGAGTGTTATCATCACAACGTTTCGGCCCCTGTAACCACCGGCCTTCTTCAGGTGTATCTTCTCGAACTCAGGAATATTTCTGTCGAACTCGGGACCCGTGGCGCAGTGGATATAGTACTAAGTTAAATTCAGTTCCAAGTGATAGTCATCTGAAGATTGAAGGTTCAATCCTCGGTGCGGGCGATACGAAGAATTGCGAATTACTGAAGACTTATCCCAGTCATGGCTGACGGAACAAGGGCATGCTACCCCTGTGGATTAAACAAAAGGGTTCATTCGAAATTCCGTCCAGATTCCTGAGTTCGACAGAAATATTCCCGAGTTCGAAGGGATACACCTGAAGAAGGCTATAGGTTACAGCGGCCGAACCGTTGTAATGATAACACTCAAGATGAGAAATGTAGTCCGAATAACCAAAATTATTGAAATAAATAATTAAAACATGAATTTAAAATAATAAACATTTCATTCATAACTTTGTAAACACGAAACAAAATTCGATTTATTCATATAGATAAACGTTAACATTTTGGCAATGTCGATACATTGTGATTGTAAAGAAAGGAAAAAAAAACCAATCAATTTACCTTTTCACTTACAAATTATAAATAGATTAACACTTGTTGAAAATCAAGATGACCCCTCTCTAAAGAAAGGAACATTTGAACACAAATGCTAACTATTTGTCTGAAATATTATATTTCGAAACAACTATTTTATATTGAAATCAAAATAATCATTGAATTAAAGAAAAAATGACAAATCCTAGTCAATAAAATGTGCTTTTTCAAAACCAATACACAAATTAGTTAACCTTGCGACCGATATCACATATACATTAGCAGTATATAAAAAAGCTGAATTAATTTGAAATTTTGACATTACTGTTAGTGAGAAATGGACTCAACTTCTGCATTTATTCATTTTGATACATGGTGAGGCATAAAGATCTATCACATTTGGAGTGCGACCTGTGCAGGTGGCAGAGGATGTGGTGCCGGTCTATATTGTAGACTAATCTCATTTTCTTCAATTATTATAACAAATTCTCTATTAATGACCATCAAGTGTGATCCCTGTTGACGAGACATAAGGGGGAGGGGGTGACAGTGTGACCAAATTTAAGCCTTTGAGTTTCCCCTCTCTACATTCGGGGTCAGTTATATAGCAGCTGTGCCAGGAGTATCAGGTTACATGGCAGTAAATGCTGGGCCCTCTCCCATCTTGCCAGACTGCAGCACAATAACAGTTCAATGATTAGACGGATCTGCGATGGAAAATCAGACCAAACCCAACACATTAGGTCAGAACATTTGCTGAAATCACTACATTTGCCCATGTAGAACTTCATGCACCCCCCCCCCTGCATAATCCAATCCCTGATCCAATTTGATTATTTACTTTGGGATTATATATATATATATATATATATGTTGGGATAAGGGATCTTTCATCAACTAAAAAAAAAAGAAAAAAAAAAAGGTTTCTTTGTGTTAAATTTTTTTTATTTGACTACAGGGAGGTGACAGTGGTTAACGACACAAATTGACAACCTGGATGTACCAAGTTCTAATTCAGTTCGTTCCATTGAAATACTTTCACTTAAGATGTTGGCAACCTTCACATGGTCCCACCCGTAAATACATGATGACGTTTTAGAAAGAATTCTAACTTGCAAAAATACCAGGGAAACCAATGCCAGCAAGAATTGAATGAATTTGACTACAAATAAGTTTCACCGTGGTCTTGTCAGGTAGAACATATGAAAGGAAAGGAATATAGCTAACACCTTGCTTCAATTTACAGCACTATGATTGACCAATTCTTCAATCACATCATGTAAACAACTGGAGTTCTGTTCAGTAGATGACACATAGAATTATGTTGTTCTTTCTAGTTTTCAACAGTTGTAAATGTTATTAATAAAGACAGCATAACGTGTCACTACCTCAGCCATGTTTTATTTTACTTCAGTGCAGATTTTTTTTTTTTTTTTTTTTACAAAATATGCAAACTTTTTTTTTGGGGGGGGGGATAATTTCTCTTTTCTTTTTTCTTAATTTCTATTAGCATGCGTGTCATACCTAGGGCAGATTCTATTTAACCCAATAAGATGGGATCCTAACAGGTCGTGCCACTTCGGACCAAAGTGGACCCGAGAGTCATAGCAACTACAGGGTGACTCACCACTCTCAAATTGGAGTCTCATCACTCGATGAAACTTTTTTTTTTTTCAAAGAGTAAACATTTTCGTGTAGGAATTTTAGTTGTTTTGTTAATTTTCTTTCACATAATTAAGAACAGCTAGAAATTCCCTAAATACTTAGTAAGTTAATTTTATTCTTCTTACGTTAGGATACAGGCAATCATTACAAAATTGAAAATTTTGTTGCATAATTGTTCTACTTGTTGCTTGTAATAAAGATACAATTTGAATTTCAATTGAAGTTTATGTGTCTGTGTTAGACACTAGATATGGATGAGAACTCAGATGTGGACAAAGTATATCTGAATGGCAAAGCTATTGAGGTTGTCGAAAAGTTTTGTTATTTTGGTTATAACATTGAAACAGGTGTTAGTGTGATTGCACGAATTAAGAGTGGATCGAGTAAGTTCAGCGAACTTTTGACGTTACGAACCAGCAGAACGTTATCACTGTCGACCAAGGGAAGAATTTATCAGGCACATATACGCAGTGTGTAGATGTATGGAAGTGAAACTTGGCCAGTGAGGGTTGAGGACATGCATTGCATGGTGAGAAATGATAAGAATGATACGATGGATGTGTAATGAAAGTCTTAAAGACAAGCTTAGTTCTGACGACTTCAAAGGAAGGAGTGAAGAACAGGAGACTTTGATGGTATAGCCACGTTGAAAGAATGGACAAGAGTTCTTGGGTTACTAGATGTAGAACAGTTAAGATAACAGATCCAGTTCAAGGAAAACAGAAAAAAGGGATAAAAATGCACTTCAGAAAATAAGGGATAAATAACGACCTGCTTCTCAAGGTTATCAAATTATTTGAATGAATAATAATGTAACAGCAAGCAAACTGGAGCAAAGATCTCGGACACGAATTACACTGATGAATATGTATTTATTTGCACGCACGTGGCCAATGCTCAACTATAACATCTTTTCACCGTAAAACTCTATTTTTGCCAAGCTACTTGCCCCAGAGCCAACGTCTATCACAAGCGGAACAAACGTCCGACTCCCATATTGACCGATTCGAAAAGACCACCTCTCGGCAAGCAGGTGGTGTAGAGGCATGACAGTTATCCCGTGCGCATGTCTTCCGGAAGAGGACGGTGCTGAATACAAAATGTCCCCTTCCTGAATTATGACCGGCCAACATGTGAAACTCCTACGTTTACAAATAAATTACTAGTAAGTCTTTTGGGGGTATGGATGTATATGCCCACCCTCGTACTTCTAGCACCATTTTTTACTGAATTATTTTTAATTTTTCAGAATACTATTAATTAAAGAAACTATTAAGATTATCCATGATAATCTTTTTAAAAAAAAAGTGTTTAGTGTAATTAAACACTTTAAATTCCCTTTTTAAAATTTTTGCAGTTGGTTCAGTTTTCTATGTACTCTCTCCACTATTAAATGTTTTCAACAAACGATTCAGTTTACAAACAATTGCAGAAGTTGAGAGGGGGGGGGGCTTCTTTTTTTTCACATTAAACTAACAGAAATTGAACCACCCTCTAAAAATCGAACAGTAAGCTTTTTCTTTTCTTTCTTTTTTTTTCATATTCTCATCCTGAAGATATTGGGAGTTCAACTAATATAGTAATAATCTGAACATTAGTTAATTTTTTTTTTTTGAGAGGCTGATGCATATGACTAAGTTCTCGGGCATTTATCAACTCGTGTGTGTGTAGGTAGGGGAGGGGGTAGGATACCCCCACCTCACACATACACTTTAAGATTTTATTTTTGATTTTAATAATCTGATAGTGATTGTAGTACGAAAATATTTTTCATAAAATAATATACGTCCGCTGGTTAACTCACTTTTCAAAACTGGATCAGATCCGAAATATTGGCTGGCGATGACGAATGGCTTTCAGGTTATACTATAAGAATTCAACCGGTGTTTTTACCGGCCTTCTTCAGGTGTATCAATTTTTTTTTTTTTTAAATTAAAAAAAAACAAACAAAAAAACATTTCAATTTAACATTCGAAATCTATCAATTTAAAAAGGATTGAAACATGTTCAAAAATAAATGAATAAAAACTGTTTAGAATATTGTAATGAGCGAAATCTAATATTGTGTTGAGTTTGTGATGTGACAATTTCTTATTTCCATAGATTTTCTCAGATTTTGGATAAAATTGTACTTTCCCTTATATACATTTGAACTTTTATTTAAAATGTTTACGAGATTAGTAATTTGTGTAAAAAAAATATATAAAGTTTTGTTTAAGTTTGTTTTCGTGTAACAAAAATGCTGAAAAGCAAACATGGTATTATTGCAGATGATCACCCTTAGCTACCCTTCTTCTTAAAAAAAGAGATTCTACTTCTTTTAGGCGATTACGATTGAAGACCCTGAAAAAGTTTTAGGAAAACATATTTTAGAATAGGGGATCAGTTTCACATAAATTTAACGTAAAATGATCACCCACTTTCTAACGGGATGGCGTTTGAAAGGCATGTAACCGTTATTTTTAGATGGAACCATGTTCTTTAGGGAGGGCTGTTGCCACTCAGACATAGGGTTACTGGTAGTGTTAAGGAAGATTTTTGCGGGGTGGGGGAGTTATAAACTGAACTTAGGTTTGGTGGAGGGTTAAGTGAGTTTATGTTTATTGTTTTTATTACTATTAGTTATTTGCCGCTAAGTTTTACATGGTGTCCACACGTATTCGCCTAAAAAATATTTTTTTTGGTGTGGGGGGGATTAAGCAGAGAGTATTAATCTACAAATTTACCGCGAAAACCAACTATTTTTGTTACGGTTCCTCTAATAGAAGCTAAAATTGGTTAAAATATTTTGCGGTTAGTTCATTTTGTTTTGTTTTTATAATTAGAACCCCGGAAAAACTAACAATGTTTTGGTGAAGTCAAAAAACTGCTTAAACAAAAATATTCAAAATTCAAACTATTTTATCCATTAAATTTTATTATGTAAAAAGAAAAAAAAAAAGATATCTTCAGTATTTAATACTAAATAGTATTTAATAAATAGCGTCATTAACGTTGTGCCAGTCAGAACACAAGTCGACACAATCTTTAAACAAAAAAAAAGGTATTTCTGCAGTTTACGGACCGTGCTTTTTTTTAGATAGCATTTTTAAGTTATATTAAATTTTGGGAATCTTTTACGAGACTCAGCAGAGTAAAAACGCAAAAAAAACAAATTACAACAAATAAAAGTAACTGTAAGCTGTAAAAGTTAGTTTCAAACTTGCATGTGATATTTGTTTGTATTTTAAACCCGTTTGAAGTGCTATTTATTAGAAATCAATAGTTTTGACACCGTAATTTCGAAAACAAACATGGCCGATTTGGGGGGGATTACTAACGAAATCACTAGGAGCGGCCATATTGATTTTTGTGAAAACGTTGGAAAAAAAAACAAGACTTTTTTTTTTACATCTAATGAAAACCCATTTATAATACGTAAAAATAAAAACAAATTACATAGGTAAGTAGAAAAATATCTATTCTCGTCGTAGGTCAACTTCACTTGTTGCAAATTTATGTTTTTAAACCCTTTCTCGTTCTTTTTTTGGACCCCGTTCGCGCCTCTGCTGAGTCTCGTAACATATACCCTAAATTTTTACTGCATCTTTTGTTTATTAAATTGTTAGGTGAAGTACACTAGTACAGATTAGTTAACAAAGCTCCCCTTTATTCCCATGTTAAGAATGGGTTTCTAAATAATAACGTTATTATTTTAGCACGTCCGTAAACTGCAGAAGTACCAAAAATGGTAAATAGGAGTGGAATTAAAATAATATTTTATTAAATCACCGTTACCGGTTAAAAAAAAAAAAAGAAAAGAATTTCTAAGAGAAAAAGAAAAAAACGGATGTAAATAAAAGATTCCCGCGAACTACTATTCTCATCTTTGGTTGTGATATTCAAAACGTTGAGGCATAAAAAGTGCCACCCCTTATTAAATCCACGAGGGTAGATTGGTATTGTTGTTCTCATTTCGCACCAGACACACAATTGTAGAAAGTGTTAGTTTTTGTTCATTTTTAGCTATTTAGTATAATCGCCTGTAAGAAGGATCGGATCCTCAACCCCATAAGACTGTCACTTAGCAGATTGTTAACCAAAGCTGTTGACCGTTACGACATTGGGTCCACATGTCCAGGTTCGAAAAGATGCAGCTAAAGAAGGTTGGAGATTATATCGCTCGAAACGTGAATATAGCAACCAAGATGAGAGCACAAATTATCAATCTCAGCAAAAAAATTCCGAAACGTAAATAAAATATCTTCATCAAAAAAAAAAAAAAAAAAATACTTTCAGGTTCTGATTTAGAAAAAAAAAAATAAATGTCGAATAACGAAACAAAATCGTTTTTGTTCTTTTATATGACAGAGTGCGTGAGAACGTTTACTCCACTCCTTCAGCACAAAAGAACCATAATAGGTACTAGTGCTCTGTGAATGTTTGAACGCGCACCTGTCGTACCAAAGAACCGTTTTGTTTTATCCACAGAATAACGAATGCCCCCTCCCCTATCTATGACGACACGGTGAGAATGCGACTACACAAAATAGCAGAGTGAATGTTCCTCGCATCTAATTCTTGTGAAAGTACAAAGATAAAAGATGTCTTGGAGCCACACATCATTCATTGATCTTTGGTGCCAATGATCACGTGTTATTCCTGAGATGAAACATCGTCAGACATTAAATTTTATTTTATAATTAAAACAACAAACGACAGATGTTATGAACAGTAAACACTCACAATGTAAACAAATTGGAAAACGATAGAAAATCATTTCTTTTAGTCTAACAATTCCCTAAAAGACAACGTTTCGGTAAAAAAGAAAGAAAAGAAAGGAAGGAAAGGAAGGAAAAATCGACGATGACACAGTAGCGGTACCTGAACAGAAGTAAATACAAATTTCGGTTCATTAGTATAATAGTGGCGCGGCCGAAAAATACTGATTTTCTCTAAGCACAAAATAAACCAGAATACTCAACTTAAACTAATTATAGTTAGAAATCACGTCCGAATGCCGAAGACTACGAAGTAAATATGGTTTCCGACCCTCTATTATCGCGATATTAATAAAACTATCAGACAAAATATCGTGTCTGTTTCTCGTCTGTACGTAACTTTGATAAATAAATTGCATTTTTTTTTTTTAACTATTAATCGAATATTTATTGAAATAAAAAGTGAACACTGAAACGTATTTAAAAAAAAAATCCTATTTAAAAAAAAAAAGATAAAAATAAAATAAATTGTAAACGTCATTTTTCTCTAAACTCTCCACCCGAACAACGCCGGGTAAATACAACTAATAATAAATTAAAAAGAAATGTCATCGTTCTTTAAAACGGTCGAGAAAGAAATTTCTTGTTCAAATTTATTTTTAAGGATAAGAAAAATAGTCAGTTTAAGAAAAAAAGTAAAAGAAAAAAGGAAAACATGAATTTTGAAACGCGCCCCTGTCGTATAAAAGAACCACGAGATTTTTTTATAAAAAGTGAAATATAAGTAGTAGTCATGAGAATTGAAAGATAAGATACAATAGTCGAAGTACAAAAATTACGAAATGGTAGAAGAAGCAACATTTTGAAGTAGTCGCAGAGAGAAAGAAGATACCAAGACATGTCGGGGGAAAAAAATACTGGAAAAAGACTGAATGCAACGAACATGAACGGTACTACCGACAGTAAACGGCAGACTTTAACACGTTACGATCAATTTATTTTTTTACTTAAAGAGAATAATAGGTTAACTTAGACACAATCAAATGGTTCGGATTTTTTAGATGAAGATTGATTATTTGTATTATTCGGACTACTATTCTCATCTTTGGGTTTTATATTCACAACGTTTCGACCGATGTAATTTTCGACCTTCTTCAGGCGCATCTTTTCGAACTTGGCAGAAAAATCTAATTTTTTTTAGTAATAAGTAGTAAAACTATACATCCATACAAGATTAGTGTATACTAGAATTGTCGATATTAACTCATGGTAGAACGCTTAATAGCGTTTGTTAATCAGTTCCAAGTGACAATCTTCTGGAAGTTAAAAGTTCAATAATTACCACAGACGATAATAACTGAAAATAACCTAAAACAAACTTAACACTTCAATGGTGGACGCGGAATGAGAACAATCCCGTGAATTCAGTTCGAAATTCCGTACACTGTTCCTGGATTCCAGAGTTCGACATAATTATTCTCAAGTTCGACTAGAAGGTCTTTATGTTCAAAAAGCAGGTCAGAGGTTACATCGGCCGAAACGTTGTGACTATAACAACGAAGATGGGAATAGTAGTCCGAATAATCCAAATAACATAAGCAAATGACTTTAGAAACGCACAAGATTATTTAAAAAAAAGAATGTAATAAACAATATAAATTAATGAGCACAGGTGCCCTAAGGGTCAAAGATCATGACACACATTTAAAAAGGTCACAGGTAAAAATTAGAACACGATGGAACCTTAACTAATTTTCCGGAATCATGTTATTGTTATTTAAATAACAAATCAAGGAAAAAAGGCTTTGTCTATTTTTGTTAAACATCCCAAGCAATAAATGTGCTCTTTTTACGATATTTTTAAATCAGGTTTTTTATTATTATTCTAAAGATTTAACAACAACACGTAAATGTAAGAAAATTGAGTTTTCAAAAATAGATTCTACTTTTTATTTTGGGCGATTACTTGTGAACACCCTTACAATCTTGGTTTAAAAAAACAATTATTTTTAAAAATTAAGGCAGGGGGAAGATCGTTTCGCATAAAAATTTAACGTAAAATGATCTCCCATTTCCGGGCAATTCTGACGTTCCAGGGCATTACCCTATTTTTTTTTTTTTTGCTATGGGAGTAATATTTTTTTAGGGAGAGGTTTACTTTTATAGGTGATTACGCGTGGTTTTACGCCACTGATACTCGGACTTAGGGTTAGTGATGAACACAATTTGGTTAATGCCCTAAAAGGTTAGAATAACTCGGAAATGAGGGATCATTTTATTGATTCCCACTCTAAATTCTAAACATTTTTTTCTTTCAATGTGTTCACACGTAATTGCCTAAAAAAAGAATATCATTTGGGGAGGGAAGGAGGGGGTAGATTCAGCGGACGGGGTTAATCTAAAAATCAACCGAAAACATTAAACAGACGCAAAATTCAGCTTGTGCCCATTTTTTCAATAGTGCAATTATTAAAAGGCACAAAATTTACAGACAAAATAGAATGTTCACAAATTCTTCTAAACACTGAAAACACTAACAATACAGCAAATAAAAAAATATATATGTTCAATGACTTAAAGATTGGATTCTTTATTAAATCATCGGAATAATCATGTAAGAATCCGGTGTTAAATTCATTTAACACGGGATAAATAAATCTAATAACTTCGTGTCTGTAGGTATGTTTCTCGCTTATACGTGACTTACATTTTCTCATTTACTATTAACTGATTATTGAATTAAATGCAGTAACATAAAATTGAACGAATTAAAAAAAATCCTATTATAAAAATAATTTAATTATACAATAAAATCTACCAGAAAGCATTTCCGATTTGAAAGCCGCGAACAAAATATAAAAAGACAGACGACACTAAGTAGGCAAAGGGTAAGGTTAGGGTTACATTTTTTTTTTTAAATCCCTAATTAAAAAAAAAGTGCCTTTCAAATCGTAAACTGTTTCGGCCATTTTCGGGAATGACTATGGATTCTCCGTCAAATCATCTGAATACACATTCATTACATGATAAATTTGTAAATTAACACACTTAAAAATAAGAACCTACTATTTTTTTTAAAGCGATTACGTGTGAACACCCCGAAAAATTTGACGGAAAGTAGAAGACAATTAGAATTTAGAGTGGGTGATCAGTTTCGTATACAAATTTAACGTAAAATAACTTCTGGTCAATTCTAGATTTTTAGGGCAGTTAGCTAATTTTTTACCACTAACCCTATGTCAGAGTGGCAAAGTCGTAAAACCGCACGTAATCGCGTAAAAAAAATCTTTCCCTCAAAGAAACTGCATAGGATTTATCTCCCATAGCACAAAAAAATGGTAAACCGCCCTAAAACGGTAGAATGGGGGGATCATTTTAGGTTAAATTTATATGCGAAACTGATCCCCCACTCTAAATTTTAAAAATGTTTTTTTAATTCTTTCCGCCAAATTTTTTTAGGATATTCACACGTAATCGCCTCAAATAAGTAGAATCTCTTTTTAGGGGCATTTAGCGGAGCGTGTTAATCTGCAATAATACCTATTACAAGTACAACATCATCTTAACAAAATTAGTTTTATAACAATTTGGTTCCAATAATTTAATGCCCTAACGATAACGTAATAATTAAATTTAATTTTCGAAATACTATTTAAAAAACAATTTGATAATAAAAAAATGCCCGTCAAGACTCCCGGGCAACACCGGGTATACACAACTATTCTTAAATAAATCAAAATGGATTAATTGTTGCACATCAATTAAAATGCCCGACTTTAATAAAAATAGTTTCGCACTCCTAACAGATTGTTTATCGAAAAAGTATACCGTTTTTAACGATATTAAATTGTAAAAAATTCAAAAGGAAATTATGCCATATGTCCAGAATAAGAAAAAATCGGTATAGACCGAAAAAGGTGTGCGTGTGTGGACTCGGGGGGTCCCATAATGAAATGTTCAAATTAAAATAAATGTAGAATGTCCAGCCAGGAGTAAAAAGAAAAGTGTTTTATACGTATGGTAAAAGAGAATATTTAAAATCATGGCAAAAAATATTAATGATACCGGAGTTTTAACCGCGTTGTCAAAAATGCAAGCAAAATGCGAATTCAATTAATTGCGTAAAGTTAAGGTTACCGATAAAATACACGCACAATTTTATTAGCCCTAAAGTAATGTTAAAGTGAGTACATTTAGTTTTCAAGGAAGTGGCGCTTTGGATTTCATTTATTTATTTTTATTTATTTTAAGTGAAGGAATGACGAAAGAAAAAAAGAAGGAATATCCCCCCCCCCTCAAAATATTTTTAAAAAATTATTTCGGATAACGTCACATCCGAAACGGAGCTCCAATTTTTGGTTCCTCCTTGTAAGACATTCACAGGAAGAACTCGTCGTCTTATCACAACTTCAAATTACTTTCCTTTTTCTTGCCCCGGAAACGGAATTTCTATGAACAGTTCATTTCCAATTAGTGGAACAATACCATCGTACTGCTTCCCTGTAGACTACAATACGGTAGTCTTCAAATCCAATGTCAACGAATACTTGCCATAGACCGTAATCAAACTTTGTTCATTCCATTCATCATTTTCAGTCCTCTCATAATATTCAACATCATTCAACTGACAACCTATCCGTCTCAACCATTTTTCTCGTTAGTTTTTGACTAATTTCACAACTGTATTTCCTCTGAAATAATTTTGGTCAGTAATAGTAATGATAGCTTCGAATAGAATTAGGGTATAGGTGATTATTATTATTATATATATAATCATTTTGGCGATTTCTCTACACATATCCTTTGGTGTCTATTTATGACAAGGGGGAGATTTTCCCCGAAATGTTAAATGATTCTTAATCATCATCCGGACAACACACACAGCTGACACCACACTTGCTGTTATGTAAGATTGTAAAGAAAAATAAATAGTAAGCCCCCCCCCTTCGATTTATTATTTTTGTTCTTTCCAGCTTCTCATTAATCCGGCACTCTGCATTGCCCTCAGCTTTCTTAATATATTTACAATTCCCAGCAATGCTTCAAGCAAACTACCATTCTTTGTGTGTGTGTGATTGACATTAACGTTTTGGAGTTAAAATCAATTTAGTATTACGTAGTATATGAAAAAAAGACGTTTTAATACTTTTTTCGTCTTCAGCGATACAAAAGAAAACATGGCGGCATGAGCCATACGAAAACCTGCATCGTAAACAATGAGTACTGAAACGAAGTAAAGTCTTAAAGTAAATTATAAAACAAATTAAAAATTTAAGTATTTCTAAAAAACATTTTTTTCACAAGCTTTTTTATAGATAATTTAAAATTTCTTGGAATTATTGAAATTTCTTGTTTCGTTTCAGTTGAACTCAATTTCGTTTTTACATAATACACTACTTCGTTGGTTGTAAGCCTTCATTTTGTTAAACCATCTATTATTCGAGCATATTTACACATTTCAAAAGTGTTTTTTCTTCAGATTATACGCGTAATACTAAATAGATTTTAAGTCGAAACGGTTCCTCATTTAATAATATTTAAAACAAAAAAAAACAAAACTATTTTTATCGCCTATACACAATTTTTATCGCATTACCCCGTCGAACTAATCATTCACCGTAATGTTTTAATTATTCGGAACACTAAGCAGCAAATAGTGAAATAATTAAAAATACTTATTCAATTCTTATCCATTGTTATTTTTACTCATTAGCCACAACTTACTAGGACTAAAGGCCCAACTGCATTTCCTTTAAAATAATTTATGTTGATAATAATGATTACAATTAAAAACAAAATTCAGAAACAAATATTTGGGGAAAGGGTCAGAGAGGAGCATACGTTCACCGAAACTTCACACCATCGATCATATTTCCGTTGAAAGGGGACACTTACCTTTACATTGGAATCCTTGTTTGCCAAATCCCCTACAATAGATCAAAGACATTAAAGGGATTTTTTGTTATTACACAATAAAACAAACAATATCTGTACAAATAAGAACGAAGATCTACATTTTATTTACATTGTGGGGTAAAATAGAAAGTAGCCACTTCATCATGGCCGCTGTATCTGAAATCGGAAATTAAGAACCGGTGTTAGTCCCCCCCCCCCAAAAAAAAATCCGAATTATATTTTAGACCGTTTAAATATTAAATATTAACAAATAAAATCAATTTTTTTTTTGTAATTGGAAATTTAAAATTTTCTTTTACTTTGAAAATATTTTTAACAACATTAATAATCAAATGAAACTTTATAATTGGAATGTTTATTTTTTATTTTGAAAATATTTTTTAAATAATTGAATTATTAATTACTAAGTAACAATTATTAAGAAATAAATTCAAACTTTTTTATAAATGATAATTCCGCCAAAAGCTATGCGGTCTAAAATAATTGGGGATTCTTGGGATTAACACCGGTTCGCAATTTCCGATATGGCGGCTATGAGGAAGTGAATACTTTCTATTCTACCCATTGTGGCTTATACACGTTAAAATGCGATCTGTTGCCATTTCAGAATCATCCTTAGGCGTGGAATTAAATTCACTTTCAAAAAAAACTATTTCGAACAGTTGAACAACAGTAACGCTAATTATTTCTTTAAAACTAGATGTACCTGACTAAGCCAGCGTTGCCCGAAATTCTTGGGTATTTGTAAGGCACCCAGAGGATTTCAGTATTACAAAGTCAGTTCTTAGTATTGACGGAGAATCCCGAGTCAGTCCCGGAAATGGCCGAAACCGTTTACGATTTGAAAGCCCTAAAAAAATTTTAAAAAAAGGAAAAGGGCAGACGCCACTAAGCATGTGAAAGGTTAGGTTAGAGTTCAACAAGTAAGGTGGCTTTCAAATTGCAAAAAGCTTTAGCCATTTCCGGGATTGGTTTGCTTTATGGAATATCAACCATCAATGGGTTATGCAGTGTTGAATAAAGTTGCCAAATGTAATTCTATATGGAGGATAATAATTTTATATTCCTAGAATACATTACTCTCAGAATGCATTGCATTTACCCTTAGAAAGCATTCCTCCTGGAATACATTAATATTAGAAGGAAATTAGGGTTACAAAATAGATTGCTGCAAGTCAACCGACTATGAACTGCTCAGCCACCAAGCCTAAAGCACCACG
This sequence comes from Sepiola atlantica, assembly GCA_963556195.1. Lineage (NCBI taxonomy): Eukaryota > Metazoa > Mollusca > Cephalopoda > Sepiida > Sepiolidae > Sepiola > Sepiola atlantica. The sequence goes on from OY744519.1 coordinate 65,827,257, forward strand.
GGTCGCCAGCCACGGCTTACAGGTAGCCGTGTGGATTATGGATTGCAGTCAGCGAATCTGTGGTCCCCGCCAACAGGGCGATTTCGGAACTACCGAGGGATTCTTACAAGTACCCATTTTTGTTTTGCTGTCATTTTTTCCCCAACCAAATATATATTGGATTTTGACAGTTAAAAGGTGCTTCTTTACTTTCACTACATGAAAATATTTAAAGAAATGTATAAACTTTGTTAGGCAGTTACGTGTTAGCTGAAAATAAGATTGTACAGAAAAAAATTACAAATTCATCCAATATTTATTAAATTATAGGAAAAAGAAACGATCTTACGTATATGTAGACATTTATATTTATTAGGCAAGGGAGATAACTCAAATTTTGTTTTGGGGAAAAGTCAAAATGGCGACCGATACATAAAATCGTTTTTTATTTTTTATTTAATAAATACTGGATTAATTTGCGTAATTTTTAGCGTAGTCTTCTTTTTAGCTACCACGTAAGTACATAAAGTTAATACATTTATTTAGCTATTTTTTAAGAGGCCTAACGTGTCATTGTGAAAGTGAAGAAGCACGTAGTTAAATTTAATTATTACAGTATCGCTTGGTCATTAAATTATTAATTGGATTAAATTGTTGTAAAACTAATTTTGTTAAAGTAACATCTTAATCTATTCATAGAATTATTGGATGTAGTACATAGCTTCTAAAACTTTCAATCTTTAATCACGTGAACAATATAGCCTTTTAAGTGTAGATTTCGTAAGAATTTTAAAGTAAAATATAACTTTCCAAATTACCCTCGAAGGATCACACAGCAAATTTTCCATTCGAGTATTAAAAAGATTAAAATGGCTGATTTTTTTACAAAGAAACTGATATGCATACTGGCGGATTTAATTTTATTTTATTTTTTTTTTTTTTTTTTTTTTTTTTTTTAAATGCGCTTTTTAAAATTTCGTAATCCTTGAATTTTTGATTTCAATAAATAATCAGTTAATAGTAAATAATATTGAGTAAGTCACAGAGGCGTGAAACACGATAAGTGGTCACAATTTTATTATTATAGATATAAATTCAACTCGTGGTTCAAACTATATTTGAATGGCATCTACGTGGAAAAAAGCTAGTTTTTTTTTTATTATTATCGCTATTTTCACTTTGTAATCTGTTGCTTGCAAGCAAAATTCAGACGGATTTGCCTCAATTGATTCGAAATATTTTCATGTTAGTTTTAAGAAAAATAATTAAAATGAAACAAAATTGCATTCAGTAGAGGAGACTTTTTCCTAGTGAAGTTAAAACAATTTTTATTCTACTCCCGTCTTCCATAAATTCTTCAGATAACTCGAGCTTACGCCTAAAGTATTTAAAGAGGGTCGCCTCTTAACGTTGACGTAAAAAAAACTTGAAGTTTAGAACAGTTATTTGTAAAATAAATAAAAATCGAAAAAACAGGGGACAATGATTAATTTTTAAAGACACTTCTGCAGTTTACGGACCGTGCTGAATTAGCATTATGTAGAAACCCATTCTTAATATATTAACTATTCTATACGTTCACCTAACAAACAAAAGATACCGTAAAAGTTTAATTTAACTTGAAAATCCTATTAAAAAAATAGCACGGTCCGTAAACTGCAGAAGTACAAATTTTAATATAAAAAAAAATAATAATGTTTTCTTTATTTCAATTTTCATTTTTAGCTAAGTTTCCCCAACTTCTTTGCGATTCTATACAGATTAAATATGTTAAATAATCCCCCCCCCCTCAATAAAAGCTTACTTTTCTTGCATCTAATCCCAATGTTCGCGCACGAATAAACTAAAATTCAAACATTGACAAACGAAGCATTTATTTGCAAAATTCTGCAGATTTTAAAAAGAAAATAAGAAAGGCTAAGACGTAAGACGACGCAGTTATAGGAGTTACACTATTACGGAAAGGCGTGATTATTTCCTTTCTTGAACGAGTGAGTGAACCACCCACACGTGAACAAACAATATAGCATTTTAAGTGAGGAGAGACAGAAGACATGAACACGCGTAATATATTGCATCAACATCTCTATATTAATAAAATTGCGTGACTACTTTTCGTGATGTTTCTCGTCTCTACATGAATTTAAAAAACTTTTAATCGCTTATAAGCAATTAAAATAAAAATAAAAAATTTAAAATGCGATAGTAATACAGTACTTAAAATTTTAAAGATCCCACTTAAACGAAATTAAATCCACCAGAATGCATTTCCGTTTCTTCATAAACAGGTCATTTTAATCTTAGAACGAAATACTTCGTGACTCTTCGAAATTTGGAAGTAATTAAACTAATAGAATGTCATTTCTGGCTTTAAAATTCTTAGCGAATCCAGATGTATTAGTTTTTTTTTTAAATCTATTTTACATCAAATAATTTCATAAATAAAAAGAATAAAACATTACGTATATAAAATTATAATTTCGGTTCATTTTGGTTCAAATAATAATTTAATGACGAAACGATACTGTAATAATTACATTTAAGTTTCAAAATCCTATTTAATAAAAATTATATTTGGCTAAAAATAAATTAACAAAACACAAAAAATTACAGTAAAAACGCTCCCTGACATCGCCGGGTGAAAGTAACCCTACGAAATGTTTAAATAAAAGTTAATGACACCTTCCAACACTTAAACTGGCATATTGAAAATAAGATTATAAAATTTTAAGTTAAACTTTGAAACAAGTTTTTTTTTCAGCGTTCTTTCAACTTTCGCCTACCTACACGATTTTCAAGAAAATTACAGTGAAAATTTTTTTTTTACAGTAGAAAACTTGAACAGTAACACGCTAAAATAAAATGCTTTTGGTTTATACACGCGGTTGTTTTTATATGTCAACTTTAAAACATAACTGAAAAAGTCAAAAGAATTTAAGTATCAGTAAAGTTAACTTTTTATTTTTTTATTTTAAGATACGATTGGAATGACTTCAAGATTTTAAACTGAAACTGAAGTTTTCTACTCAAATTAAGACACCGAACTTTATAAAAAGTTAAGGATTTGCTAACATGAGAAATCCTAACTATGTCTTAGATTAGCGGACGAGAAAAAAAAAAAACACGAAAGTTTATCAAATAAACGAGACACTATTTTATGTTTTTATCAAATGCTTAAAGGAACGAGCATTATTTTTTTTCCGGGTTACAAATTTTTAGCACACACACGCGCATAATGTGACATTAAAAAAGAACATTTTTTTTATTTTTATTTTTTAATCCAGAATTTCGAAGTTTAAACTGTTTAAAGAAAGAATAGAGAGAGGGAAGAGACTTTGTCACTTGTATAAGTTGTATATAAACACAATACGCGCCTATTTTTTATTGGCATGTCAAACCTTTTTTTTTCTGTCGAAAAAGCAATTTTTGTTTTCCTTTTCGTAATAAATGCACGCGGGTGCTCGTGTCACTTTCTTTACACTTACTTTTACACAGAAAGAAAAAACAACAACAACCAAACGTGGATGGGTAGGCATTTTTAGAATGAAGAGAGGAGCCGAGCGGCTCGGAAAAGTGGCAAAATATCTAAGCGATTCTCACCAAATAAAATCCTTACAGTGGCTGCAGAAGGTCGGCTGCTTAAAGAATCGCGGCACAAACTTATGGTCTTTGATTTCGAAGATATTTTTCTGTCGTAAAGCGCCTCGGCGTTGTACTCCTTTCACGGCGACAGGCTCCGAGTCAGCCATATTTACACTGACCGTAAAGTGTATGTAGAAGCGTGCGGGAGAGAGAGCGAGCGAGAAAAACTAGAGAGAGAGCGGTGCGCGCGAGTGCGTGCGGGTGTGGATTTCGAGGCGAGTGCGCGCGCGCTGATTGGCTGATGCTCGCTACCGGTCGCAATACGACGCACAGCAGACTCACGTACAGACAGGAAACGGCGAACACGCACACAAACCCAATAACAAGGGAAGTAACTCTGAGTGACTCAAACCACGCACTTGCAGGCACACACATTGCATGTGGTGTATCTTAGTCGTAAAGCGATAGAATTAAAAGCTGAAAGGTTGTTATTAGTTCGATTTCCAGTACTGTGTCGGTGATATTTGCTATTACATATTTGGAGACGGAAACCATTGATTTTTATTTAAAAAATAAGAAAGTGAAGAAAAGCGATTAGATGGATATCAAATTGATATTAAACAGACAAGCCGAAATGGCTTGTCTGTTTAACGTTACATCAACCTATTTTCCTGTTTATTTAATGCCGATTTATTATACCGATATTTATACTATTAATTGAAGACAAGTATGTAATTTACCCATAGCTGGAAAGAGCGAGTATTTACCTCCCTCTCATCGCGAGAAGATGTGACACAAGGCCGGAAGGTGGGGATTGAAATGCTAGCGCCCTAGAGGAGGAGCACTCTGGCTTACAAAAAATGCCTAAGCTGCCTCGTCGGCATTCTCCAGTAGGGGCATCTCAGGCGATTAGCGATAAACTAACCCCTTCTCAAAAAGAGAAGGTTAAGCCTGGAAGGGTGGACTTAAATGGCCCAAACTTTGTCAAACTGATTGTCGAAGACATATCCTCATCTTAGTATGAAAAGCATGCTTTTATATATTTTCCACTATTATTAAATAAGCCAGAGTAAATCAGGTTTAATTTCAACTCAGCATAACAGATTTCACAGTCTGCAGCAAAATACCCGTTTCAAAAGATTAACATAGATTTAAGCACTTTGCTTGTAAAATCATCTACGCTATATTCTTCTATTTCATAAAAATGAAAGTACGTGTATCCGGATTGCTTCAATAGAAACGTATGCAAATTTACTTTTAATGAGCAAACACGTAGAAGCTTAACCTTAATTTACACTCAGTGCACTTGGCATGAAAGTCCGTTGCAATAACTCGGTATATTGACCCAGTATGAATGCATCCACATGCAACTTCAGAATCAATTGCCTCGTAGGCACCAGCATCGCAGAAGTCAGCGACGTGAACCACTCGCATAAGATCCAGCCCCAGATTGACCATTCTAGCAGATAGATATATATCTTTTGTACGTCGGACAAATAGATGCCATGGTGGAATTAGCAACCGATCAAGCCATGACTGGTTATTGGGACAATTATACAATTTTAGTGTTATTAACTAGAATGTGTCTTAAATTTAAGACACATTCTAGTTAATAACACTAAAATTATACATTCCGAAATCAATTTTAAAACAATTTAAAATACTGGAAGCTATCTACATAAAAACACAACAACCTAAAATTAATAGCATCACATATGAAACCAGTGGAAACATTTTAAAATGCTTAACGTAATGCAATTTTGTTCTGTGATGCCATCCAACATTGCTGAATTTAAATCGTCGACGACTTCCTGGAACAATGCGAAAACGTTCTCTGCACGTTTCTCCGCTGTCTTTTTAAAAAAATCTCTTCTTTCTCCAGCTTTTTTGTTTATTTGCTTTTGACACCTGAGGATGATTCGTCAAAGAATAAAAAACGTTCGTGAAACTTATGGAACATTTTTAAAATTTATTTTAATACAAAAAGACCATCAGAAAAATTGAAAAAATAAAAAAGGTATAATCAAACAGGCGAATTCTGTTATTTTTAACAATGTTTGTATACATGAGAAAATACTGTTTAAATATAAACAATAAAATATATATATATATATATATATATATATATATATATATATATATATATATATATATATATATATATATGGATAATACAAAGATCAAGAATTATATTAGATCCTATCGAGATACGGCGAGACTCAATATATTGGATAGAGCATTTATATATGGGTGATGAAGTGGATAAAATTTCCATAGTTTACGGATTTATTTATTCATCAAGTGTTGAAACATGGAATACACACACAAAGACTTTTAAACCATAGCTTTTCAAAGATAATGTCCTTATTGTCAGAAGGTTCGACCAATAATAATTGAATATTACCTATTAGAGGTGAATAACCTGAAAATGCAAATTTGGCGGATTTTGAAACGTATAAAATTATAAAAAAAGAAAAAAATGCGTAGATTTGTCCTGAAAAAGTCAAACATACCTCGATTCATGGGCAGAGTGTTGTATCAAGTTCGAATGATGCAAATTCTTTACATGCTTTAAACAAAGAAGTCGAGTAATGTTCTATGAGTTTCACAATCCTTGCATGCTCCAAGAAATTGTAATTTAAGGTCGCAGATAATCCCGGATTTTTTGGCCCGAGTGAATATTGAAAATTACTCAAAGAACAAGAGCCATGTGTAAATTCATGCCTCAAAAACATAGTCGGCTTCTAGTATGCGACTTCAAATTTTTCGTAGGAAATGGATATTGGCCGTCGAAATTATTGTTGGATGTGTTAATTGATGCTGGATTTTAAATTCAGAATATGAGTCAACTTTGGGAAATATTTGAACACATTGCTCTGAAGGGCCGTTTATGTCTCCCAATATTTCCCAAAGTTATCGAGGACTTCTGTTCTACAATATCCATATTTCATTCTGAATAATCATTTTTTTCTTTTCTTTCTTGAACCATGTACTTTGCAATGAAAAACGATGAAAAAATATATTTCGCTTCAGTACTTAAAAGAATACTTATTCCAGCTCGGAACATTTTTAAACTGGAGCCATTTTCATTAATCACCTTCACAAAATCGACTGCTTACGTCGTTAATAAGAAAAATTCTACGTATATCTATCTATTCATGCTTTTAGATAGCTAATTGTATTTGTTTTAAAATAAATATAAATCCATTGATTTGTTATAATTACTTCATATCATGAAAATAGGCAGAATAATTTGATTTCTAAAATCGATTTACAATCTTGTCTTAATGAAATGTTACAAGCGGCATTCGGTGTCAATCTTGGACTTATATTTCATGAATTTTCGCTTACTCTTATGGTATGTCTAATTCAGTTTTAATTTCGCTCGAAATACTATGCATATACAGTAATACGTAAAAAATATGTTTTTCCAAAGGAAATTGCAAACTAAATTATTTTAGAATTTGACTGACTTTTTTAAAGGATTTGAGAAGAAATGTGTTTTTTTATTTGGACTGAACGTATTATTTCCTTTTATAAAAGGTTACAGCGTATTTGAAACAACTGTTGTCTGAGGAAAACCAAAACAAAATATTTAAAACGAATGGAGGAATTGCAGCAAAATATGGTCCAATTTTAAAAAATACAAGTGGAACAAAAGCAAGTAAATGACGAAAGGTTTGCAACCACGTTGGAATTTATTGTCCAGCGAACACAAGAACCAAATCAAGCTGGATTCTTTTCACCAGTTGCGAATTCAATTGGAGAATTCACGTATGACCCAGATAATTGTTCTATTTTTTCTGCCTACTTTCGGAGGTTGGCGACATTGTCAAGGAAGAATGTTCAGAATGGTCGCAAGAAAAAAAGGTTCTCCTACTTCTTCAAAATTTGAACCCAGCGTGCCATGATAGGTACTGCAACTATATTCTACTAAATGTACCGGGCGAAATTTCATTTGATGAAACTGCAAACCCTGAAAAATGTTTTTGGCGAAAAGTCGTCCTTTTTCAACCTACGTTGGAAATGTTTGAACCTAACAAAAAGAGACGACGAGGATTTTTTTAGGTATGCCGGAATCGTAAATATAGAATGCCAGCAGTTTAAACCGGAAGAACTGACTGCAGACAGATTCCGATGTCTAACTTTTGTGCAGGGCTTAACCGCAAGCAAAGATTCCGAGATAAGGGCGAGAATCTTGACGATGTTTTAGCAGGACCCTAATTTAACGTTACAAGTGATTGTTGACGAATGTAATCGAATCGTAAGCATGCGACACAATTCTGCGAAGATTAAAGAAAAAGACGTGGCTCAGGTCCGATATGCCAGAAGAGATGGTTGAAAAATAGACATTTGAAACCTATTCATCGCTACGCAGAAAGCACACAAAGGTGGAAACCAAAAACATGGGAAACACACACAGAAGCGGAAACCAGACACATGTCATTCGTGTATAAGATTTCATATAAAAGGCAGGTGTCCCTCCAAAAACAAAATTTGTTATGTTTAGGAAGGTTTGGGCACGTAATGCATCTGTGTATAGAAAAAAAGTCGAGCACTAAGAATTTTTAAATGCTGTAATTTCCAAGAAAATGGCGGTGGCCATCACGGAAGTAAATTTGTTGATATAAAAATAAACAACATAAATAATCGTTTTCAGATAGACACTGGTAGCGACTTGTCTATAATCAGTGAAGGCTCCTGGAGAAAAATTGGAAAACTAACATTGGTTCGCAGCAGAAATGTCTCAAAAGGAGTAACTGGCAGTAAGCTGGATTTCATAGGGGAATTTATGTGAAACATTTCTTTTGGAGGTAAAACGTGTAAAGCTAAAGTTTAGGTGCTGAAAAATACTTCCGATTTATTCGGTACTGACTGGATGGCTATATTTGACTTGTGAGATATACTGAAAAGCTCATTCTGCAACTAGGTAAAAAGTAAATAGTAAAAGTGAAAAATTTAAGAAGTCTCTGAAAAAAGATTTCCCTGATATATTTTCAAAACGTTTGGGCAGATGCACAAAAAAACAAAGTAAAATGGAGGTAATGGAAAATGCTATCGCAGTTTTCAAACCAAAGCGTAGTGTACCCTATGCAGCTGTAGAATCGATAAACCAGGAGCTCGATCGCCTAGAACAAATGGGGGTACTTAGAAAAGTACGCTATTCAGAGTGAGCGTCACCCACGGTTTATATAAAAAATAAAAATATTCGTGTGTGCGCGGATTTCTCAACAGGCTTTAATATGTGCCTGAAAATGCATGAATATCCATTGCCTAGCGCAGAAGACATTTTGCTCGTTTAAATAGCGGAAGAATTTTCTCGAACATGGATCTCTCAAATGCGTATCTGTAAGTAGAATCGAGGAAAAGAGTATGAAATTGCTCACTATCAATACGCATAGAGGGTTGTATTCGTTTAATCGCCTACCTTTTGAAGTGAAAGTAGCACCAGGTGTGTTCCAAAAATAATGGGTAATATGTTAGCGGGTTTGGATTACGCTATGGCGTACTTGGACGATATATTGATCAAGAGCGAGACTGTTGAACAACACATTGAACATGTGAATGAGGTTTTTTAAAAAATCGCGGAATATGGGTTTAAGCTCAGTGAGGATAAATGCGAATTTTTTATGTCAAAAATAAAATATTTAGGACAAATTATAGACGCAAAAGGCAGAAGACCCGATCCAGAAAGGTCTAGTGTCATTAAAAATATGCCCGACAAATGCTACTGAATTGCAAGCATTTCAAGATGTTGCTAATTATTATCATATATATATATATATATATATATATATATATATATATATATATATATATATAATATGCATGATTTACGTTCCTCGTTGAACGAATTGTTAAAAACAGATAAAAATGAACAGAAAATTGGCAGAAGACTTTTCAAAAGATTAAGGATGTGCTTAAATCAGAACTTATTTTTAACACATTATGACCCGAAATTAGAAATACATTTGGCTACTGATGCGAGTAATTACGGCATCGGAGCCGTACTACTCCATAAAGACAATTTAGGAGATACAAAAGCCATTGCTCATGCAAGCAGAGGTTTAATATCGTCTGAAAAAAGAAAAACTATAGCTAGATCGAGAAGGAAAGGTTATCCGTCATTTTCGGAATTAAAAAAATTCACAAATTCATCCATGGCCGTAAATTTATTTTACAAACAGATCATCGTCCATTACTTTCGATTTTTGGATCAAAGAAAGGAATCCCACTTCATACAGCAAATAGATTACAGCGATGGAGCCCTATTCGGCTAAATTATGATTTCAAAATGGAATATATGCCTTCAGTGAAGTTAGGCCATGCGGACGGCTTGTCCTGATTAATTCCGAAATATTGTGCACCAATGGAAGATACGGTAATCGCATCACTCAAACCTGAAAGTGAAATAAAAGAAGTACTGGTTAGCTCCGTCCGCAAACTCCCAGTGACTACGCAAGAAATACCAATAAAATCTAAAAATGATACTTCTATTAAAACATGATGGATAAAGTGAAGTGCAAACAAAGGGTAAATATAAATTCACCGGTAAGCAATAACTATTTAATTTGCGACGAGATTTTAATGTACGCCGAGTGCATCGTGATCCCAGTGGCATTACAAAAGAGACTGTTAAAGGAATTTCATTGCAGTCACCCAGGAATGTGCAAATGAAATCGCTTATGTGTTCATACGTTTTTTTGGCCAGTCAAGCGCTGTAGAAGTTGTGCTTTAGCAGCTAAAGCAACACCAATAATGAAAACATCATGGCCGAAAGCGAACACGCCATGGTCTAGACTACATCTAGATTTTGCTGGTGCATATTATTTGATTGTAGTTGACAGTTTAACAAAATGGCCAAAGATTCTGAAATGCAAAAAGCCAATATCTGCCATAAGAATGGATTTCTTACATGAACTGTGTTCCAGGTTTGGATTACCTGATGAAATTGTCATAAATAATGGGATCCAATTAACCTCAGGAGTATTCAATATGTTTTGCAAAAGCTTTGGGGTAAAACATTACTACACCTGCTTACCACCCGAGAAGTAACAGGCAGGCAGAAATGTTTGTAGATACCTCTAAATGGCTTTAAGAAAAGCTGGAAGTGGAGTAAACAGGGAGTGGAAGATCCAACAATTCTTAAGGGTTTACAGGGTCACACCGAACAGAAACATTGCGGCAAACATGTCACCGGCGGATATGATGTTCGCAAGAAAAATTAAAACCATTTTTGACCAATTTTTGCTAGTGAAGAAAAAACATATTAAAAACACGGATGGTAAGACCAGATATTTTAATATTGGTGAAAAAGTGTTTCTTTGTAATTTTATAAAAGGTAAAATGTTCTGGCAAGACGGTGTTGTCACCACGAGAATCGGACGCCTGATATACATGGTTTGGGGTCCGAAGTGGGAAAACAAGCGTCATGTAAATCAGTTGAGACGCAGATACGTGGAAAAACAAACCTCACATGAGGAACCCATGGAGGTACTTTACGATGTATGTGATGTACCGATCCCCGAAAACCTTACTACTCCTGTTACTGAAGTAAGACGTTCAACGAATAGAAAGAGAAATTCAACAGAACGTCTAGAGATTGACCCAAAGAGGAAACAATATATTTCAAGAAAGAAACAAATCTTAAGAGATAGCTGTTGTGGACTGATTAGAATTTACCCATAGTGACAGGATGGATTCGTCAGGTCACTATAAAGTCGACACCTTTGCCTAACCAAAGGAGAACTGCTGTTTCCTTCCTCATTGCCTCCAGCCACATCTGCGAGACTCTAATGATCTTTGCTTAATTTTTACTAGACCTGACGAGCAAAACGTCTACCATCAGCACATACTCTTTGACCAGTGCTGAAAAGGTTTGCAACCGTTTTCTGATGAGCATTTCACTAGCAGCCTTAGTGCTCACTCTGGATTTGTTAGTCAACGTGTTAGTAAGCCATCGCTGAAAACATAAGGAGTCGGTCATCAGGTGTAAGAATTTGGCGTCTCAATGTATAGCAAGATTTACTCCCTTTAGAATAGCATCCATCTCCACAAGGTTGATGTGTCATGTGTCCGATTCTGGCCACATCCAACACGCATTTTCAATCACGATTCGAGTAGGACGCCTGTGGCCAAGAAACTTGCGCCAACCCACACGTCAAGCTCCTTGCCATTGACGCACCAATTACTTTTGAATGGATTAGCATACGTTATAATAGAACATCCTCGTTTTTATCGTCCATCCTTCTGTCACAGCGCTTGTCCTTCGCTTGATGACACTAGTCGCTACTTGCAGTCAACCGCACACTGGGAGATGTTAAACGAGCTTTCCATAGAGAAAGAACACCTTTCTTCTGCTAATAGTGTCTGGGATGTAGATTATTCCCACGTTTCCAAAAAAAGGGCATCGTCTACTCCCACAGACAGTCAAGCCAAGCACCCGGGCCCCATCCTTCAGTCGCTCCAGAGTTTTGCTGGCGAATCCAAAGCACGACAATTATTCAGCAAAACTGGTTGCGGATGCGACACTTTCATCCACATACACATCATCGATGTAAATCGAGGTTTCCTTCTTGATGTGGTTGTCTTGTGATAAGACTACGTTCACAATGGACCTCATTATTTGCAGAACCACATTTAGACCAAATCCCAACCTCGTTAAACAGTACTTTCTACCTTGGAAAACAACTGTCTGGTAGAGCCAGGGTGACTCATCAATGCACACTTCAAGATAAGCAGATCCGAGATCCACCAACGCTACATTTGATCCTCGCTGTCTTCATTCCCTCGGTTTGCTGGCGCAAACATCAGCGTCTGCAGTATATGCATCCACATGGAGTTTGAGTTCCATGTAGTCCATTACCGGGCACACTTTTTGCTGGACGACAGTCATCAACGGAAGCAGCCCTCTTGGGGGTCCAAGATTTTGTTGGTCACAGAGAGGAAGCCAGCCTTTCTCAATGCATTGCTGTACTTCTTCCTCGAATAGTCTACTGACTGTTGCCAGCATTGAATACTCCGTGACATGGTTTTTCAGCTTGTCGGGCGCATTGCCTTTAGCTCATCTCCACGTCGAAGTCCATTCATTTTGTTGCTGGTCAAACTCCATTCGAAAATCGGGTTCTTCAATTATAAGGGCTGGCACAGCTGCGTAAACAGAAACTGGTTTGTCAAGAAATTGGACCTACTCTGACGCCTATTCCCATCAAGAGGTCAAATCCAAGCGGGTCTCCTACCATTACTAGGACCTCAATTACTTAAAACTGAACGCACACTCTTACGTCGGAGGCTAACGGACACAACTCCACATGTCTGCATTCTCCCGTCGATAGTAACCATCTTAATAGTCTGATTTTGCCACGTCGTGCACACCTTTTTGTTCACTAGGGTGTAAGAGCACCCAGAATCAACTAGTACAATACACTCTTTCCTGTTCACAGATATTCTTACATTTGGCAGCGCTGAGTTCATATCTCGTCTGGGGAAGAAGCACCACTTCTCCACAGTTGCGCTCCCGAACTGTTTGTCGTGGCGAGCGAGACAATATTTCGCTTAGTGGGTAATTCTATTGCATTCGAAACACCTTATCCTGGTGTTCTTCGTCTGGCTTTCCTTGGTTTGCATTTGTCCCATGGCTGATTTAATTAATGCAGATCCATGTGGGTCATCTTTCAATATAGCTCTCTCTCTCGAGCCAGAAACTGACAAAAGCTCATCTCCTCCATATGTGAAGAAGCTTGTAGGATCTGTTTGACATGGTCAAGCAACAAATGGACAAAGGCTGCTTCAGGCCTCAGTCCGTCGTACCATCGAATAGTACAGAAACTTAACGCGGGTCCACTAGAAACAGACTTACGGTTACACCTGCCACAAACTACACATAGGAGTCCAGGGCGAACATTGTAAATAATATTCCTTCTTTTTTTACTTCACTCAATTGTTGGTACACCACAAAAGCGCCACCTGTCAAACGCATAAGGATTATGCATTCCATCTACTTTACTAAGCACAGCCGACACACAAGCTCAGCCTTCTAAATCCATTGAATAATGCATTGGCTAGGGTCTGAACCACTAAACTCCGGTATCAGCTTCAGATCGATCTAATCTGCCATCGTGACGCCGAACTAGCTTGTAAGAAAGCAACACATAAAACTAAAAAATCCGGGACAGTCTTCAAAAAAATAAACCGTCGTTCCTGTCGCTCTCCAGTTTGTTCTGTTATTCTCAACTCCTTTCGTTTTATCAGTTCGCCTTGACGCTATTCAAATTTCCCTCCAAGGCTTTTATGCACGACACAGGCTATTTTTTTGTCGTTTACGTCGAGAGGATTTGCTCTGTCCATTACATTTTTTTAATTTCTTTCAAATGACCGACGCGACTGTTTGAAACGTAATCCACCGATATTATGAATAATAATAATAAGATCATCATCATCATCATCATCATCATCATCATCATCATCATCATCATCATCATCATCATCATCATCATCATCACCGCCATCATAATCATACAAGATCGAGTTATTATACCAACACAAAAATCCTTGTTAGTTGTTTTTCTGTTTCACCAAAAGATAACGAAAAAGTTGATATTAACAAAATTATTTTTTTTTTCGAATTTTACTTTCATTCATATTTAATAACTTTTCGTTTTTTACTATGTTACATCCCTAAAATAAAAGAATAAAACTGCAGGGAACACCACCGGTTATTATCAATGAGCAATCACTTATGACGACAATGTGTGAGAACTCCTAGTGAGTAAATAAATAAAAATAATAAGAATAAGAATAAGATAAAAAAGAAGATACCTGAAAGGAGAAGATGACGATGTCACCATAGAAAAGATAATTATAGCATCTGACATCCCCTCCCGCCCCGTACTTTAGCTTGTGTTAACTATGAAAGTTACTCTCTTAATTACCTTTTTTTCGAGGAAAATACCTGTATTAAAAATGCTTGATTTTATTTTGATTGCAGACAATTTCACGTTCTGAGTGATAAAACAGAGTCGGTGCATACAAGAAAGAAAGAAAGAAAGAAGAAAGAAAAAGTGATTGGAGAGATAAAGAGAGAAATATGAAGAGAGAGAGAGAGAGAGAGAAAGAGAGAGATGAAGAGAGAGAGAGATCAAGAGAGAAATATGGAGTTAGAGAGAGATGAAAAGAGAAATAAAGACAGATAAGAAGAAAGAGAGAGAAAGAAAGAGATAGAAAAGGGAGGCTTGAAGGGAGGAAGAATGAATGTTAAGATAGAATGAGATAAAGAGAGAGGCGGAAAAGAACTGTGAACATAGATAGATAGATAGATAGATAGATAGATAGATAGATAGATGAAAAACGAGATGAAGAAAGAAAGACGAAGAGGGGACCGCGAGAGAGATTTGAGAGAGAGAGAAAGAGAGAGAGAGAGAGAGAAATAGTCTCTACTACTACACATTGTAAACCCGTGCGCAGACGAGAGGCAGGTGCGTTGTATCTTCTGTTAAAAGAATGTATAATGAAAAATGTTTTAAAAATATAGTCCGACTTTCAGCTGAGGAGCTGGAATCCAGGCTTTGGAGAAACACACGCACATATTATAGTAGAGGTTGTAGTAGTAGTAATAGTAGTAGTAGGAGGAAGAATAAGAGGAATAGGAAGAAGAACAAGAAGAATAGTGCACTATTAGAGATGAAAAAGGGAAAACTCAAAACAGCTGAGAGCGTAGAACTGTCCAACCAATAAGCGATGATGACGTTTAATGAAGACTATACCTATAAATATCTGGGAGTTCTGGAAGCGGAAGCCATCAAAACAACAAAAGTTAAAGTGAAGATTAGAAAAGAATACACAGAAAGAAGAATAAAACTACTTGAAACCAAATTATATGGTAGAAAAATAATTTTTAAAAACATGTCAAACAGGCATCTCACGGTCTGAATGCGGCTCTTTGCAAGCACACTTTCGGCCCACAAAAAAATCCTGTAATTTTGTCATATAAAAGTTAAAATTGCAGGTTTCATAATTTAAACTCGATAAACGTGTGCCGTCTACTGAAACAGAAAAAAAAAACAATAATAAAAAAAAAACGCTGTGCCTTTCTTTATTCAGAACATTTCTTTACATTTCTAAAAAGAGAAAAGACAAACGAATGCATCTCTGTGGTAGGTATAGCCAAAATCTTACGTTCTCCCCCCCCCCATGAATTACAATTCCAGAAAATTTCATATATTAATGCAATTTTTTGTGTACTATCAAAAGGAATGACTGAAAATAAATAATACTTATTGTATGTCTTTTTAAGTAAGAAATATATTCTGCAATAATTTCATTAAACGACTTCAATTCTCCTTGGACTTTTGGTTAGGGGAAAAGTGTAGCATCGGTTCTGATACTATAGTTAATCTTTTCTGTCCTCGGTCAGCAAATCAGAAATCCTTTTAGACTGAGGACATTTTTTAGTTTTGTCCAAATCTAGGATGCCCTTTATGGGGTAGATGGATTTTTCCCACATTAAAAACCAACCTTTTCTCTAACTTTGCCCTCGTGGAGAAGCAAGTAAATAGGGGCTTCATTTAGTCGCATCCGGCCTTACTGACAACACAAACGGCCCGTCATGGCTCTCAGAAGATCCTGAGTTTGATATGCCTGTAATAAGCGTAATAAATACCCTGGCAGTATTCCTAGTAAGATATTCTAGGTCCTTCATCTGCTGGAACAAAAGAAAAACTCAGGCACCTGGACCAAGGACAAGATTAAGCACAATGCACTACACACGGAGGATGATACTGACCGACTCTATGCAAAAAGGAGAGAGGGGAATGAAAAGTAGTCAGTATAGAAGACTGTGTAGATGATACGTCAGAAGAACTAGAAAAGTAGAAAAAGTCTGATTACCGTCGCAAAAATAACAGCCAAAATAAACGATACAAAGATTAGTTGGCCGAAAAAATCCTTGAGTACGAGAACCAACTTACATAACCAGATAACACCGACCAACCACAGAAATAGAAATGAACAAAACATATAGAAAGAACATTACACGAATTCAAGGGAATTGAAATTACCATAAATCTAATAATCTGACCCCCCCCTCCAATATAAATGATGGCACTAAGTCGGTTGATACACAATAATATGGTCGTGAAGAGTTAAGGACAATGGAAAGACCAAGGAGGGAAAACACCATCGCGACACTTCAATTTGGAATGACGTGGACAGTTAAGGAAAACTCACCGCCACTCAAATTCCAGAGAAAGCCATCGAGAAAGCAATGGTAACCCGCCGTTGCAATAAGTAAACCGTTATTGAAAGAAGCGAAGAGGGCGAGAAAATTTGGGGAGACTTGTCATCACTCAGAGTTCAGGGAAAACTATTTGTTATTGTCAGCGAATCATTACTGATAATGCTGGTGTGAAAACTCTAAGTGAGTAAATAAATAAATAAATAAATAAATAAATAATAATAATAATAATAATAATAATAATAATAATAATAATAATAATAATAATAATAATAATAATAATAATAATTAAATAAACTGCCCCCGTCTTCTCTCACCCCCAAAATAACAATCTGATGGCACCAGCCTCGGCTGATACCACACAAAATATTCGGGAAGGGTCAAGGAAGGGTGCGGGGAGTACTGGACCTTTAGGGGACTTATTGCCACGCTAATCCAAGAGAAAACCAGTAGTCGTTGCCAGTGATAAATCAATGGTAAGCGGCTGTTGTGATAACGCAAAATCATCTGCAATGGTTATCGAAAAAGGTGGAGAGTACTGAAAATCTGGGAAGACTTTTTGTCACCCAGACTCCAGAGAACACCACCGATTATTATCAGTGAACAATCATTGGTAATGACTTGTGTGAAAACTCCTAGCAAGTACATATTATTATTATTAATTATTATTATTAATAATAATAATAATAATAATAATAATAATAATAATAATAATAATATTTCTTATTGCAATAATATACAGTGTCCCAGTTAATTAGGAATATTTTTTAGCAAATTAAGTGTTTTAAGTGCAAGATATTTTATTTACTTGCCTGTCTACACTAGTGTGAAAGTTAGACAAAGGTTTGTTTGTAATGCGGAAAATATACTTACCCCAAAAGTAGCAATCTGGACTGGAAACAAAAAATAAACTGTATAGTTTCGTCAGCACTCCCTCGCGAATAAGCGCGCCTCAGACGACAGGCAATAAACACCCTTTCAGAAGTGGGCGTAATTTTTAAGAGGCGTAAAAACGTTAAAGTTTTGAAAAGATAATTATTTTAACTCTAGCTATAACTTATATGATTAATGTTAACTTTTAGGGGAATCTAAAACAACGTATTATCGCATAAAACCATTATATTCATTTTTTTTATTTTACAAAAAAGCATTTAATTTAAGTTTAAAATTACTCTGATACTTTTTCTCTGTGTTAACTTGAGGCTAATTTCAAAATGTCTCCTTTGTTTACACCGTTTTTACAAGCTGGTTAGAGATATTTTTTAAATGGCCGTTCTACGTTACGTGGTGCATTTTGGTCATGAATACATTTTTGAAAAATTGAAAAAAAAAATCCTTTGTGATCAAAATCTATCTCTCAGCGTAAAACGGTAATTTTAGAAATATTTGCAACCAGCCTGTAAATCTGCAAATAAAAACATTTTTAAGTTAGCCTTTAATATACGTACAGAAACAGCCATTGTAATTTATATTATTAAATTAAATTTATCGTATTTATTGTAAAAAAAACACAAAAACATTGAATATAATGGTTTTATGCGATTATAAGTTTTATGTTAATAGTGCCGAACAGCATTAAACGTTAATATTAACTCTATAAGTTTTTTACACCTCCCAAACATTACGCCTACTTCCGAAAGGGTGTTTATTATTATTCGTGAGGGTGTGTCTTTTTTGTTGTTAGACTAAATAATCTAACTATTAAAGGCGGTAACTGAAATCTTTTCTTTTAATGTAATGCACGTGACAGAAGTGATCTATCCCCTCTTAGTATCTGTGTCTGTATCTAACAAAAGACGATGTTTATGACTACTTTTTTCCACTAGATGTATATGGTTATTGTGTATCGCTGTTTCCTTACCACCTATTTGTTTTAAAACTAAATGTTTTCTATTAAAATGTTGACTTTTAATTCTTGATGGTTATTTCAAATTCAGTTAAAAAAACAGAAAAAAAATTTCATTTGTTTTTATGTTTTTGAACATTAGAACCTTCTGCTATCATGCCTTATGTGTTTGAGTAACTTTTCTTAACAGTATGTTCGTTTTAAGGATCAGATTTGACTCTTTTGTTAGTGAAATTTTCCTCTCGTTTTTAACGATCTCTGATTGTCCGTTAATCATTCCTCTGAGGATTTTTGTCTGGAATAATTCGGATTGTGTGATGAAGTGGGTGTCAACTATAACAGTTTAGATTACCCGTGTATGCTATCGACGTCTCCAGAAACACCTGTAAACATTATTTTGTTCCGAAATTGTAATTAAATCATAGAATGATATAACCTTGATTTGATACTTTTTTATTTTATTCATAAACATTCCTATTTAGATTTTTGAATATTGAATATTGAGCTTCATCTTTGCTTTGGAAATTGATGCTTAAGTATATAAAAATGTTTTCATATTGATACCTGCATATGTATATATATATATATATATATATATATATATATATATATATATACGGAGAGAGATAGGGGAGAAAAAGAGAGAGAAGAAGAGAGAGAGAGAAAGATATGACGGGGACAGTTTCGTAATTTTTTATAATTTAGGCTCGGGAGTATTCCTAGTTTTAAAATTTCTTAAAATCGATTTTTTAGCGCTAGATTTCCACTATTTGAAATAATTAAAACAATAAAAAAAAGTTGTTCCCTCATTATAAGCCTTCATTTCCACAGCGGTCTCGGCAGATTATTAATTCTCTGGAGAGAATTAATAAGACTGCCACTTCCTAATTACGTTTTTCCCTAGTATTTTTCGGAGCCTAATTGCTACATACATAAATAGGTTACAGGTTGAAAGACGTTCAGTAAACGGACTTAATCAGGTGCACAATGATGCGGAAATAAAAGAATGCGCGACTAACAGTTTTGTCTTCATTACCGTAACAAACAAAAATAGGCGAATTCATCAAGTCAGCTGAATGAAGTTTCTTGCCGACTAAGAGTGCATTTATTATCATCATCCAGGCCAAAGATACCTCGTCGTTACTGAAGCACTTCAGCCTTGGCGCCACAGGTCATATTACACAAAGCTCCCCTCTCGACAAACCGAGTCTTTTAATCCTATAATATCGAATGGATCCCCTCACCATAATACGATGTAATGCTTTCCGGGATAGCTAGGTGTCAGAGAGGCTTTCTTTAACCCGTAAGAAGAACTTCAAGGCCCGTCGACACTTGCAATAAAATAGATACTCGCCTCGGGGCAACCTGTGTGCACACTTTGTAAAGCCGGAAACGCTTTCTTAATGTCTTCATTCCAGAATTCAGTTTCCTACACAAGGTGTACACATTTGTTCCAGGCAGTGTAGCCGAAGCGTATGTTGACGTATTTATATGCTTGCCATAGGATGTCCACCTTCTCAGGCTTTAAGTTCTCGTTCTTTGAGAAGGAGTTAGTTTATTGCTAATCGCCTTAGACGCCATACATGGGAATGCCGACGGAGCTCCCCAGGCAATTTTTGTTCGGCCAGAGTGATCTTCATCTAGGGCGCTGGCTTTTCAAATCCCACTTTCCTGACCATGTGTCTCATCTTCCCGTCGTGAGAGGAAGATTAATAACATACCCAGACCGCCTTCATAAGTATGCAGATGAAAGATCTCACAATGACCCATAAAGGTCTTACCAAGAGTCCGCTGTAATTCAGGCAGCGTATTTGACGGGAGTGAAAGCACTGATAGACGATATAAGATGATCTACGGGTCCACTGAACAGCTGCGTCCCGAATCCGACTAATTTTTTATCTAGCTGAAGATCAGGACAAAAGCACACGCCGAGTAGCTTGCAAGACCCGTCAGTCCAGCTAAGGGCACCTGTAAGGATACACTCTTCCAGGCACCAATGCGCAAGGCCACAGATTTGTCACAGTTAATTTCGGCCCCTGTTACCGTTTCACACATTCTGATTTCTCTGTCGACGACACTAATCTCGGCACTGCTCGTTACAAGCACTGTCACGAATAGGCAGAATACTTTAATGTGGTGCAAGCACCTGTTAGAGAAATCCCACGTGGGACTGGATTCACCCTTAGCCTGTGAGAGAAGGGTTCCAACACAAGCGCATAGAGCATCGCTGAAAGCGGACATCTCTGCCGAATAGATCTGGATAATATGAAGGGCCTTAACCTCAGACCATTCACCTCCACCAGCGCACCAGGGTTTGCATACAAGAGGCAAACCCAGCAGCGAAATTGCGAGTCAAAACCGGCCGATAACAAAACAATCTCTAAGTAACGACAGTCTACTCTATCGAATGATTTGGGCTGATCTAAATTGACAGCGCGGCTTCTGAGTCGACTTTCTCATTGATCAAAGATATTGTGTGCAAATTATCTTGAATAGTCCTACTTTTCACACAAGTATGTTCGGAGCTTATCATACCAGCCAAAACAACTTGCAGACGATTGGCTAAAATCTTGGCAAAAATCTTTAACTCTGTATCTTGCATAGTTAAGTGCTGAAAATTATCTATCCTACCATACTATTATTGCTTGTGCGTAAGAATTTTACAATCACCCTGGTAAAGTACTAAAAAATTGACCCGTTTCTAAACCATAAGTTAAATAAAACTGTCAGCAAGAGAAAACCCAATCGATTCCATTAGACCTATTCAGGCCGACCGGCTTTAGGGCTTCCAAAAATCTTTCCTGTTATGCAACCTTCGCACCTAGTCGCTTCGGTCTCCTCAAGAGGAGACAAGTCCGATAAATAGGGGCCGAAATGAACTAAAAACAGACGGGGCTCCCTGGAGAAAATATCTTAGAAATGAGAACGAAACGCCTCCAAAATTTCTTTGTTTGTGGCAATGTGACACATGCAATATGTCGATCGGTAGCACGTTGACGCTCTTCTGCACGCAATTCAGCGGCAATATTTGTTCCTTCCTAGCTCTAATTAGTCTGATTCTCCTTGATAGTCAAAGAGGTCAGCTTCGCCTTAATTATAGTAACATTAATGTTATCCCCCACCTCCGCCGCCCGATCTAATCTAGACGTTAATGTCGTTTTTGCTGCCTTAGTTTCTCGATTGAGTCGTCGGCTATCGTTGGCAGAAAAGGACCTAATGACTTTCTTAAAGTTAACCCACTCACAGAACCCGTCATTTCCCTCTGTAAGGCTAGTAATAGCTGTTCCCGGTAGGTCTTTACATCGAACAACGAAGTATTGAGTTTCTAGCAATCAGCCATTTTAGGTTTAGGTCTATCTAATTATTATTATACGAACCCGAATAAGTCTATGATCCGAGTAAAGTATATTATAAAAACTTGGACACCCTAATAATCCTACGTCGACTCTCTTAATTATAAACCAATCAATATATCTAGAAAGCTGTACCGAACCGAAGCCGCGTCTACATGTCCAAGTCCATACTCCATCACAGGGCTGCTAATTTTGGAACTTATCGATGAGATCAAACTTTTCGACAAATTCACAAAATGCTTTAGCATACCGATCTGTGTTAGTATCCTCAAAAGGATGACCCGGCGATCTAAATCGGAATCCAGGACCGCGTTCTAGTCTCACGTTAATATAACCGCCCAACGAGGTGATCATGAACTGCTCGATTCGCCCAAAGAAAGGAGTACGCTCAACCTTGTTATTGGGCACATAAACCGCAATGAATCGAAACGCATTATCTTTTATGGTAACATCCAGAACGGATCCATAAAGCAAAGTTCACACGGCGCATCTAAAGTTCGCTTCACTAGTCAGGACCCCCTCGAGTTAGAATTAAAGTACGCTGAATAGACATGAAAGTTCCTAGACAGCAACCTCAAATAATAACCTTGAACTCTGGGTTTTCTGAATGCAGCATATATCCACTCAAAGGTTTTGAAGACTCTGCCATACTCGGAATTTACGAGAACTAGCCATCAAAACCCGGACATTCCCACTTGGTAGATAGTGTGATTGTGGTATCTTAGTGTTGGGTTTCTTCAAAATTAATGAAGACAGTGTATCAGTGGTTCGTCTCATGGAATATTGGCCAATCTGAATGTTTATGAGACTATCCAGGAACACGACACCGACATCCAAAGGGAAGGCTAGTTTAGCTGCCCTATACAGGGAAGGGTGTAGTTTGACGGGGACCGTCCCAAAACAAGATTTTCTCAAAATTCGAAAATTGGGTTCTTTAAAGATGGCTTGAAGAATTGTTGTACTAATAGATAAGTTTCCCTCCTTCAGTATCTGCCAAACTGCCTTCACATCTTCTCTGGGTCGAAATATGTGAGTATTCTTAGTGCGTTGGGAAAATTAAGAGCCCCTCATACCCATGGACTTTCCGTTCACCTCTGTGAATGCTAGTAGTTTTCTCAAATCGCGAAGCTTGTGACCCATAGCCATTTCGCAAGTTTCGGTAGTAATCGTACATATGTGCTTTCCGGGGAGGTAAAACTGACGTTTACTCGTCCTTTCAATGGAGAGAGTCCTATATCGTTTTAGACTTGAAAAAGGAGGAGGTAGAGAGATCATGTCTGTTTTCATGGGAGAGTGAAGAGGAGTTGTTTTTGGCGTATTCCGAATAAAACGGGGAGATTTTGTATTTTTACAGGGAGGCATAAGGTATGCTTTAGAGTGTTTGTTGTGAGGAGATGAAAGGATAAGGCACTGGGGAGTAAGTATATTTTCTGGGGGACTTAGCGGTATAATTTTATATTCACTCTCTTTTATTGAAGCAATGACAGGTGGGGGCATTATTTTAGGGAGTGTCCGAGATTTTGTGAGTGGAGTGTTAGGTGTTGAATTTTACAATGAGACTGGGCGCTTGTCTGTTGGCCGATTTTGTAGTGGTTGCTTTTAGAGGAGATCGGGGGTGTTTTGGGCTCTAAGGTTCTTTTCAAGCTGTACAATTACAAAGAGTGCTACACGTTGTTCGATGCACTTTTCCCCAAGTTATCGGACAGAAAGAATGATATCGATATCGATTGAATTTAGCAGTCAGTACTCAGCTGTCTGACCAGTTGAGCTTATACTTAACAAACTGAAATAGAAGCCTAGAAAGTCAGTTCATAAGAAGGCCGAAATGTTCCATTATGCTTAACTGGGCAAGTCAATTCCCTGTGTTCTGATTTGCCTTTAATCCAGAATTTTCCTATCAACTATTTGATGCCTTTTATGTAAATGTCAATTTAATTCTGAAATATCTATTGTGCCACAAATAGATATAAAGCCGCTCTGGTATTCCGGAATAACCGAGGGGCACATTCACTTAGTGGGCCGGTTAAGGAAAAGTTTGAAAAAACCTTATACCTCGATAATTGCCACAACTCAACAGTCTTCATATATCAGATGGTATATTCTGCAGTGGGGTTGTACATCACATTGTTGATAGTCTTCTGCGGCAGACTGTTGATGAAATCCACTGACGGATTGTTGAAGATATATGTGAACAGCTCAGTCCACCGTTTCATAATATCATTGGGAATTCTGTGGAAGAGTGACCCCTCCATAGAGTAGTGCCATGAATGAGGATCGAGGCCTAAAAACCTGCCTAATCAAGTGGTACATAATTTGTTGTCTTTCTTATCGTGGGTTTGCTGCGTTCTTTCAAAAATATCTAGTCAACACTGGTTCTTCGTTTTACGTCTAATGCGCTGGAGTGACAATTTCCGTTAACAATATTATACATAAATATATATCCCTGTAGATAACGACTTTAAAATTAGATTTATTATTTACTATAAAATTGTTTAAAACTAGCAATTTACTAATAAAAAATAATCCTACCGACAATGGCTTACTAAAAACTAGTAATGTCATATACGTGTTCAAATGTCCTATCGGAGAATGTGTCTCTGCCAACAGCACGTATATTGGCATAACTAGAACCAGTATTTCACGTCGATTAACGTGGCACCTGACCTCCCCTCAAAGCTCCATTTACAAACACCTTACAGCACATAACATCTCCAAAAATAATTTTCGAAATATTTTAACCGGTAGTACATCCATCCTTGCTGTGTCATTTTGCGGTATTCGCCTCCCCATAATGGAAGGATTGTTCATTCAATTAAAAAAGCCCAACATCAACCATGCTCGTTATGAGGGGTGCGAAGGCGTGTTGAAATGTTGTTGAATGTTTTTAATGTTTTTAATCACATGGAAACGTCTTCTTAATAAATTCACCAATTTTATTTTGCATTGATCAATCATCCGCCTGGATGGTCGAAAACGTTTGCTTGAAATATGGAGATTTCTTACACTCCATGGTTGATAGTATAAGATCTATTGTTCGACGAATAGAAAGATTGGATCAAAAAAAGAATAAACAGAAGTTGGCACTCCTGTTCAACCATATATATATATATATATATATATATATATATATATATATATATATATATATATATATAAGTAAGCAAAGTTCATTTATATTCCAAAAGCCAAGATTTTTATATTTTATTTTTATTAGAAAGCTATTATCACTGGTCGTAGCGAACGTTGAAAGCAACAGCACCCAGTGAAAAACAAAACAAACAAAGGACACCCCAGTCAGTGGCCATCAACTGACCCATTAACCAGCATCATCACCCAGAAAAACGATCATCATAAGGTAGCGATCAATCCTTTCCTGTCGACTTGCTTAATCAGACACATATTTATTTTTATAATTTGCATAATTCGGACTACTGTTTAATCAACGTAGGTAGCATGCCTTGATAGTGTCCATTTCATTATCGTCTTTCTTACAAACTGTTTATGCAAAAAATATCACTAGGGAACCTAACATGCACGAGAATGATCATTTTCGTGTATAAATAAATACACTTGGAAACTACATCAGTTATTTTACTGAACCAGTTTACATTTGATAAAGATTGGTTTTATACTCGTTTAGTTATTGAAGTTTATGTGATTTGCATAATGACTTCAGATCGGATGTATACAACAAGACACAGGAAATTCAGATTTATGTATTTACACCTGAAATTTACTATTTTCAAACGTTCTAGCACATGAACTAAATAGTGGAAGACATTAATGAACATGACAAAAAGATAGAACTAAATTTCATACATGCAAGGAAACTGTTGCCTGATTCAGAACCAATACTCCTGCCTTAATTGAACAAAATGAACGTCGATCTCTCAACATAATAAATTTTACCGTTTTAAGTTTACTGTTACATCAACTTCAGTTACAGAGGAGAAAGGTGACGAACATAAAATCCGTAAAGGAAATCTGTTGATAGAAGCTTGGAAGAATATCCCACTAGAAGTTATCCAGATGGCGATTTGAAGTTTGCTTGAGCATCTACATCGTTGTCCAGTTGTTCGGAAAATACATTGAACATCTTCTCTGACATTTGCGTTTTCTTTTTCTGACAATGCTTCTATTATAAACAACCGTTTTCGATTCCCAACAACTACATATGTGTATATTAAGTGAGGCTAACTTGTCTGTATTTTGTGGTTTTGCTATATGAAGGGAAAAGTGAGAAAGATAATATTAATATAAGAAATGTTGTCTTTATTTTAGAAAGCATTGTTTATATGGTAATATGAATTATTAAAAATAATAATGAGCGATTAGAACGCCATACAATACATTTTAGTTTTATTAACTTTTTTTTCAATTTAATTTTCGAAGATATACTTCATCATCAGAATTTCAAATAAAGATATATTAAAATACATTTTTTTTCTTTTCATCATTTCGTTTTTGGTGTTATCAATTCGGGGTTGATGAAAAGAAAAAAAAGAAGGTATTTTAATATATCTTTATTTGAAATTCTGATGATGAAGTATATCTTCGAAAATTAAATTAAAAAAAAAGAAGTTAATAAAACTAAAATTCATTGTATGGCATTCTAATCGCTCATTTTTATTTTTAATAATTCATATCATAATATTAATGATTATAAACTACAGCTTCCTATTAGTAGCCTCTTTTCATAAACTGCAGGGTTGTGGAACTCTCTTCCTGTTGACTGCTTCCCTCTACCTATAACCTTGGTCATTTAAATGCTAAGACTAATAGGTATCTCCTGTCTTTGCGAGAACCATCTTTCGTGCTTGTTAGCTCCTTACATCAAGTGACTTCATGCCTTGTCTAGAGCGATTTCCATAAAAAGAAAAGAAAACTAGTATTATCTTTTAAGAATATCATAATAAAATGATTACACTCTCCAAGTATTTAATTGTTTAAAATAAAGATAATATATACAATTAGAACTAACAAAAAACGCACCTAATTACAATACTTTAAGTAATACTAAAATGCTTATTTTACAGTGAGATTTTCTTTTGACATTAAAGAGATGAGAGAATATTTCTGATCATTTTAACAAGAAAAAGATTTAAAAGAATAGTTTTTTCTACATTTTATAAAATGTAATGATGCATTTATTTTGAATTTACATTTTCACTAAAAATTCGGCCAGGTGAAAGGAACGAGTTTATCCTGAAACCGTATTTGACGTCACACAAATGGACAAAAATCAACAAATATGTATTTTCAAATTAACCTTTTTATGGAAATGCCTCCAGACAAGGTATGAAGCCACTTGATGTAAGGAGCGAACAAAAACGAAATATGATCATCCCAAAAGACAGGAGATGCCTATTGGCCTTAGTCTTGAAAATACCTAAGTTATAGGTAAGAGGAAAACAGTCGGCAGGAAGAGAGTTCCACAAGCCTGCGGTTCTTAGAAAGAAGCTACTGGAATAGGAAGCTGCATTACAATGAGGTATCAACACAGCGAATTGATGGAGACCACCAGACCAATGAGTCAAACGAGCTGAAAAAGGGATATAGATCACATAATTCTGAAGAACGCATGCCATAATAGTATTTATAGAAAAGACTGAGACTAGCAACATCACGTCTTGATCTAAGAATAACATTTTTCGACAAGAAACATCCTTGAAATTTTAATTTTGTATATATATATTTATTACTTACAAAAATAAATACCCCCAACCTTTCCAATTAGAAATATTAATGATAAAGATATTACTTGTTTACCATTTCATTTTATGCAAATTTATTTACTAACATTTCATTATCGTTTTAGCAATTGACCGTAGTATTATATTATAGCTTGGTTTTGTGCTAGACTTCGTTTGAATCAAACGATGAATGACATATAATGTTTGGTGGCTTAACGGTTAAATCAATGAGAATTCGAATGGCCGTAGAAATGATTATGAGGGTTAGTTTCCGCGCTCTCAGATTATTCTTAATATAGCAGCTGTTTTCATCCGTGGCATGGTGAGTATGATGTCACTCCTTCCTCTTATTTCAATTTCTGGTCGTCTTTTTCTCCAGGTGTTTTGGAACTGATCTCAGTTTCCCTACAATCATCAGTACTACTGAAGTTTTCTATGATTCAGAGCCTATTCAATTATCTGATAAGTTCCATGTATTTACTTAGTTTGTCTATTTCTTTCAGCTAATTAAAGTAACGGTTTAGCTGTGACTATGGTATTAGATTTACTATCTATGTCTCTCACTCACTCTCTCTCATTTTCTGTTTCATTTTACTTCAGTCGAAGTTCTCAGAAATCAAGCGGCCCCTTCTCGGGGTTAACACTTGATCTCTATATGAGATACATAGATATTCACATATTCCATTAATGTTCTCTACATCTCAAACGTTGAATTAGTAAAGAAGTTATTAACATCCATTTTCCTCTCCTCTTTTGACGAGTTAACTATGCTATAGTATATCTTTTTTGTGATCTCTTGGTCTTACCAGATTCCAGGACAAGAATTTTTTTAGTCTGTAGGACTATCCAGTTTAGTGTTGTTACTATAGGCAACATCACTAGGAGAGGGTACACCATTCCTCGTATAAGCCACTGTAGTGTAGCCATATCGAGGGGATCTTATTTGGGCTTTGAATACTATGTTATTTTGAATATTTAGTCAGGGTTTACTTTTAGGATGAAGTATCCTCATGCCAGGTTGTCCTGACAAACCCCTGTACACAAGGTCAGGTGTGTTTTTCATAAGCCAGTGGACTAGGATAAGCGAAGTGTAGCCTACAGCAACAAAACTACTTTCTGGCTAAAATTTATAATAAACTCATAGGCTATCATCAGCGAGAATTCAATGGTAAACGGCTGGTCCAAAATCCCAAAGTAAGTTACAATGGTGATCGATAGACACTGAGAGTACTGGAAATGTGGGGTGAATGGTGAAACACTTTCTGTTTTTACTAGTGAACGTTCGCCGGTAATCACTCCCGAAAACAATTAGTACTGAAAATATTATCTTCGGGCTAGGATCAAAGTGTAGTATCTGTTCTATCTGCGGTCAGAGGAAGAAAAAATCTTATTGACTGGTGCAATTTTTATTTTTATCTGATCCAAGGTGGCTCTTTTTTGGAAGTTGGATATCCCCCACATAAAAAAACGACCCTGTGTTTTCCTTTGCCCTCTTGGGGAAGCAAGTAAATAGGGACTACACTTCCCGTTATCGTATTATGATCAACTTGTCATACATCATGTTGTATACCTAATCCTATGACAAACTGTGATGGGATGAGAATTTTAATGGATTTAGCCGTTATATTGAACGTCCTATTTAAAAACCTAGGTTGGAACTTCAGTAACTTTAATGTTAATCCTTACAACATAAGGGAACTATTCCGAGAAACAAAAAAATGCTTGCATTAAGTTCCGGGTTTGACCGATTTGACCTAGAAAACAATGACTTAGAAACATACACGAATCTTTATATAAATAAACAACAGAGAATAATAATGTATTTTTTAAAACTTTAAATCTCGTTAAAATCGGTTGAGGACATAATTGCAAATACATATATATTTTTAACTAGCAGCCCGGGAAAGATAAAACTTCGCTTGAGAATTATATGCGGATTAGGGGTGAAAGGTGAAAGTAGCATTTTTATGAGAATGCTGCCCCCACTCCTGATACCCATATAATTTTAAGTGAATTTTTAACTTTCTATAAGTATATATTATTGTGCTGTTTAATTAGAAAATGGATAAATAGTAATGGGATAGGTGGTATCAATATGTCCATTAATGTATGTTAAGGGCAGCCATTGTAATATTGGTTAGGGCTAAGAAGGTAAAAACTAAAGTACTCTGCCTGTAAAATCGGGAAGCGAAACAAACCTACAACGCAATATTACACTGAGCGAAATTAAGATAAGGAGAGAAAAAATATTTTCTTTTCTCGGACTTTGGAAAATTAGGAAGTGCTAATGTGGGAGGATATAAGAAATGACATTAATCAAGAAGCTGTTGTTTATCCCAAATGTTTACGTGACAAGAAATTCCTGTTGGGGACGCAGATAACAACACATCTATTCTGTGTAACTAAAGTAACAAGGCCGATATCCATTGCCGAGATTGAAATGAGTATTAATTTACTCCTCTCCAAGAGTTAGGCACAAGGCCAGTTTTTATCTTACTCCCACAAGTAAGATGTGACCCAAGGTCGGGTCGGGAAAGTGGGGTTTAAAAATTGCCTGGGCAGCCCTGTCGGCATTCCCCGGTAGGGGCGCCTCAGGCAGTAAGCAATAAACTTACCCCCCCCCCCCCCAAAGAGGGGAGGCGAAGCCTGGGAGGGTGGACCTCCTAGAACTGCACAGGACAAACCCATAGACCGGCGTGAATCAAGCCCCGAAGGCCAAGACAATACCAGTCTATGGGGTGCAGTATCCATCGGAACAGATACTACACTTTGATCTTAGCCAAAAGGCCAAGAATTGAAATGAGTAAGCAAGTTACTACTACTACTGCTACTACTAATAATAATACAAATAATAATAATAAATATAACGTTTCTCAAGCATTATCAGTGTACGCATGTACGACTCAGTTATGACAATAATTGATCTCTATTGCGCCTTTTGGCTAAGATCAAAGTGTAGCATCTGTTTCGATGGATACTGCACTCCATAGACTGGTATTGTCTTGGCCTTCAGGGCTTGATTTACGCCTGTCTATGGGTCTGTCCTGTGCAGTTCTAGGAGGTCCAGCCTCCCAGGCTTCGCCTCCTCTCTTTGGGGCGGAGTAAGTTTATTGCTTACTGCCTGAGGAATGCCGACGGGGCTGCCCAGGCAATTTGTAATGGCCAGAGTGCTCACCTCCCGGGCGCTGGATTTTCAAACCCCACTTTCCCGACCTTGGGTCACATCTTACTTGTGGGAGTAAGATAAAACTGGCCTTGTGCCTAACTTCTGGAGAGGAGTAAATAAATACTCTATTGCTTGGTGAGATGGCGAGACAGTGGTTACTACGATTAATTTCTAATATCTGCTTACATAAGCACGACACTGTTGCTATGTCAATAATAGGATGGATTTTAACTGCTACTTTCTCCGGTGTCAAAGTGACGAAAAACCGCACCCGCACAATTTAAAGTACGGCTACTACGATGATTTTCTGTTCAGTATCCGAACCAGGACGAATATAAGTATTAATAAATATATTAATACTTTTATTCGTCATAATAGTAATAGTATATGCAATTTACTTTCGTGTTAAGTACGTTGTTTTTCTAACCATCTTGTTCTGAGACAAACAACCGCTTTGATTATCATGGTATTATCTTTTTGGGTTAAATAATTATGCGATACAGTATTAGGTTTGATTTCAGCTGTCTAGTAATCAACAGTTTTAATTCGAGCAATTTTTATAGTAACAGATGGCGTAGTTTTGAATGTATTTTGTGTGTATTCTTTATGTTTAAAATGCAGGAACAAAACATTGAATATAGCATATCCAGTGCAGTTGTCATAAAGAAAACGGACGAATATTTAATACGAATAACAATAAATATTTTCATCTGGGTAACTTAAAAAAAGAAACAAAGAAAGGAAAGAAACTTATCTTATATTTGGTTAATCTCTATCACGATTCTATATATAAATAAATAAAATGGTACTAACACAACCGAAGCACTCATGCCCTTCCAATGAACGGGAAAAATGGTGCAGAATATTTCAAAAGTTTATTTAGCGAAAAAAGTGATGTTGAGGTCGTTTTTTATGTATATTGGAAAAATGTCTTCGGGAATATTTTTTAAAATTATTATTTACAATCCGAAAGCGTAATTTTATTATTTTGTATATTTATTAACCGGGTAATCACTAGTCGGTGTAGGGTTTAATGTGAAGTGTGCGACGCACGGTGTAAACTGAAATGTTTTCTTTAATAAGATTTCTTCCGTGTATAGTGTACTGGATCGAATGGTGAAAACTAGAGTTGTGTGCGTGTGTGAGGAGTTATTTATTACTAACCCGTCTTTGAAATGCGTGTTGATCGAAAAAATATAAAAATCGAGTAATTTGAATGAAACTATTTTTTGTTTTTGGAAACTTGGACCAGTAGTGGGCCTAACTCGTAGACGAAGTAGTTTTTAAGGGGGAATCTCACTCTACTTTATATATATATATATATATGATGAAAGCGGAATCAAAAGAATGCTAAAATTAAACGCGCCATATTGTGGAGATGCTTTATTATGTAAATATTATTTACTGAGGAAATAGGCTTTTAGAGCAGAAAGTTTTCCGGCATCTGAGGACCTCTACAGTGAATGGGATTGGATTTCGCTGCTAGTCAGGTTAGTCAAGGATATTTGCGTTGAGGGAGCACAATTGCAGCAAGTTCATCGGAGTACATTCCAAAACGAGTACAGAGATGTAACATTGCGGAGATGGGACAGGGACTGAAATTTGGTAGACAGTACGGACCTACATTTATACACTAAAACAGGCTTTTAAAAATGTATAAGAAATGAAATGTACAATAACTACTGGTGAACGTATTTAAAGAATATCATTTACGACGTATTTTAGATGCGTCGATTGTATTAGTGATTTAAAAGTGTCCTACAGTTTTGGTGCTAACATTAATGTCTAAATATCCGCAGAACTTCGTATTTATTCATGTCTTTATAGATAGAAAGTTAATTATTAATTTTAAAATCTATTTGCATAAGAACAGCCGAATACAAACTATAATCAGTTATTTTTACTAAGAAAGGTTAGACTATTAGGACACCGACATTCCCTCCTAAAATATAGTACTAAATTTAAAAACAATTCTTTGGAATAGCATCGAGTACGCACCAATTTTAACATTATAAAACTAAAATGTGAAAATATGTTTAATGTTTACATGTATTTTCATGTTAATTCCGCATGACTAGAATCTATCTGCGCCATTTTAATTTTTTGTTTTGAAAATGGAATTAGAAATAGGATAATTTTGTAACCCTTGTTTTTTTACGAAGTTAGTTAAGAAGAAATATGACCCTTAACCTATAATAATAACATTCATAGATCTCGCTTTCTAACATTTTTATTACTGATTTTTAAATCTTAAACTAAAAAATTAATAAAATTCACCAGTAATTTTCTCTCTCTCTCTCTCATATCTCTCTCTCTCTCATATCTCTCTCTCTCTCTCTCTCTATATATATATATATATATATATATATATATATATATATATATATATATATATATATATATAATGTGGACGTCAACTTGTTTCCGGACAAGACGGCCACCTGGACATTAACAAAAACATCTTGAATATCTAATATGACCCTTCAAGCTATTCAGCTTATGTACGTGCCAAAAAAACACGGAGCTTTAGCCTCTTCTGCCAGACGGTACTTTTTCATCCTGATGACGTGACGAGAAATACTGTCTCAACCGACGATTCGACTAACGCGCTTTTGCCACACAAGACACATACAGAATTAAGTTACTTAACCTATTGGTATTCAGACTCTCCACTAGAGTGACGTCATCAATTGTTTATGAGACCCGATTTCAATAGTCGCACTCATTACATTATTGTCTGGTTATCCGTAAATTCCGCTCGAGGCGAGGGGCACCTTTGTTCTCTTCAGAAAATCCATCTCAGAGATATTTGTTCTTCTTTGAATCTCATATATTCAAACTAAATTTCGAAACATATATTTGTCTGTCTTATTTGCTGTATATATTAGTGCGTCTCTTGACTATTTTATATCTATTAGACATAGAGACATAAAAGATGAATTTTTTTTTAGATGAAGATTGATATTTTATATTATTTGAATATTCGAACTACTGCTATAATCATGGATGTTGTTCTCCCAACGTTTCGGTCGTTGTAACTCTGCTTCTTTTAGGTGCGTCTGGTTAAACTAGGGAATCTGGATGTTAAATTTTGGAATATGCACGGAATTTTGAACGGAACCCTTTATTTAAACCACATGATTAGTTTGTCTTCATTCCGCCAGCCACGGATAGAAGTCTTTATTCTTAATTGTATTCTTAGTATCGCCCATACTGAGGATTGAACCTTAATTTTGAAGAAGACTATCACTTAGAACTGATTATTACTTAGCATTTTTATCCGGTGCATCACGGGTCCATTCTGTACATATTCTCGAGTTTGACAAGACGCATCTGAAGAAGGTCGGAGGTTACATCGGCCGAAACACTGTGAGAATAAAATCTAATATGAGAAGAGTTTCGTAGCTTTACTTGTTTAATCTGTAACAATATAAACA
Source organism: Sepiola atlantica (assembly GCA_963556195.1). Classification (NCBI taxonomy): domain Eukaryota; kingdom Metazoa; phylum Mollusca; class Cephalopoda; order Sepiida; family Sepiolidae; genus Sepiola; species Sepiola atlantica. The sequence continues at coordinate 65,861,544 of OY744519.1, forward strand.
TTCAAGAAGAAATGTTAGGAAGAAAACTTTTTTATCAGTTTGCCTAATAATGTTTAAGTTTTGATTTTAATCCTTTTATGTTGCGGTGAATGGGTCGATATTCGATTCGAGCGAACGTCAGAAAGCGAATGGCTTGAATAGTCAACCTCTTCCTTTTTTCCGGTTTATTTTGATACGCTTCCTTCTTCACTTTCAAAAACAGGTGAGTTTTCACAAGAACGTGTTAACTCAATATTTTTTAACTAATGAATATCGTTTTGAACCCACAATCTAACAAACCGACGCAAACTGAGAACCCCCTATAAAGACGAAGAAATAAACAGAGTTCTACAGAGAGTCAATCCGACGCACCTCGAAAGGACCAAGAATTATGTCCGCCCTCCACCGTATCTCTGGTAGGGGAGAGACGAAAAGAAGGGAACTCTTCAAAACTCACGTACAAGCTCCCTCACCTCGCGCACAGCTACACACGCACTAACAAAACAAGGTAAACCTACGCATAATTACACAGTGTCACATTCTCTAATACTCACATACGCACATTACTCACACACGCATATTAACACTTACAAATATATAGACTACACATTTTTAGCCCTCGTGTCTGATATTCACTGAACATTTTCCTACCAAAAACACGAGTTGTATAAACTTTAACTAATGAACATTTCATCACTAAATATAACTTTTATATTCATGTAAACTTATAGTTATATAAATGTTTAGCTAATTAATAATTTTTTTCTTGATTTTTCATTCACAAAACTCTGTTCAAGTAAAGTTAGCACTTGCTAGCTGGTGACCTCAATATTTAATTCCTTTCCATTTCTATTTAATATGCATGCACGTCCGTATATATACATATTTCCTTTCTTAGCCATAATTTCATGATGTCAGAACTGGGCTTGTAGGCTTCTCGAGGTACATGCATTGTAAGACACGCAGTAGTATTATGGTCCCATCGAATGTCGGAGATACCAATATGGCTGCATACTACCGAACGTTCGGGGGTACCAATTATGACCCTACGAAGGGATGAATTGTTAAAAATGCATGGATGGGGTTTAGGTGAATAAAAACTTAAGGAAATAGCGAAGGAAGGATATTGATATATTAGAGGTCACCAGCGAGCAAGTGCCCGCTCCACATGTATGGCGTTTTGTGAATGAAGCGAAAGACTACAAACAGGAATAGCATTTAGTGAATTAACAAGTGAAGGAAAATATTATTAATTAACAAACCATTTTATAATTAAGAAACAATTTATTTTAGATAAGGCATTTGTAAAGCTATCAGTTTACATTGAATATAAGAATTCATTTTAATGAGTGAAATTTTCTTTGTAAAATTTATTGTTACTTGTGTCTTTTGTTAGAAATTGTTCATCGTAATTAGGCGAACAAGAGGTGCTACATATGTGAATGTCAATTTGTTAGCGCGTGAGTCATAGAGCGTGTATGTATGGCCATGTGATCTGTGTGTGTAAGTTTGTTACCTTGTCTGCTACTAAGTATGTAATTAGGGTATGTGCGCGCGAGGCAAAGATAACTTGGATGCACTTCTGAAGTGGCCTTTTTCTTTGTCGCCCCCCCCCCGGCCAAGAGGCCGAGGGAGAGCGTACTTCTCGCGCGTTCTTTCGTAGTCCGTCTGCTGAAAAGATGAAGATGAGAACTCTCCTCTCTCTTTTATAGGGGTCATGAAATTCGCGTTGCTTATCAACGGGCCAGTTTCTGGTTGGCTGGAATCTTCAGTTAACACGTTTCTGTGAGCCTTCTTTTTTCTCTAATGAGTGACTAAGAAAGCGTATCCAAACGACGCAAAGAAAGAAACGGAGTAGAAATTTACGCCATTTGCTTTTTAGCTTTCGTTCGGATCGCATTTTTTCTACCACAGTATTTTCAAAAGGGAAAAAATCAATATTGAATTTATCATTCTAAACTAGCATGATTAAAATTCAAACTTAGCGTAACAGTCCAACGAAAATGCTGTATCGAAACAGACGGAAAAAGCCTGTTATAGAAGTACTGGGAATAGAATAATATGCATTCATTCAAAATGCACGTTAAGCGCACAAAAATGATATTTAAAACTGAAGATGATCCTCTCAGACATGCTAAGACGCATCCAATAAAATAACAAACGCAATTAGAGGTTTGAGTGTAAAAGAAATGTTAAACCCGTTCAACATGATAAGCGAAGTTAGCTGAACATATTAAATATCGAGTTTGTTAGTGAGAAAGAAAAACACACCCCATCTTTATACAAATAAATGTCTTTCTTTATTCGTTGTAAATGTACACATCACGTATATTCGCAGCTACTGTATTTTCAAAACAACAGTATTTCGTTTCATTTTCGACTCAGCAGGGAGTAAATTGTCTTCGTAGATTATTAACGATTTTGTCGCCAGACGTCTATAGGTTAATATGGAAGAAATAACACCGAGACTACCACTACTATCACCACTAGTAAATATTATAATTTAACACCATCTTAAAATCGCAGAGGCATCAACATCGGTCGGTTCTACTGAAAATGGTCGAGGAAGGTTTGAGAAAATGAAAAGACCGACCAAGTAGGAATAGCACCACCAACACCTCGAGTGGAAAGGGCATTGAAAGTACTGGAACTCTAGGGAGGCTTATTATCGTTCAAATTCTAGAGAACACAATCAGCTTCATCAGCGAGAATTCAATGGTCAACGGCTGGTGCGAGAACGAAAAGTGAGTTTCAATAGTGATGGGCAGAACCGGAGAGCACTGAAAATTTCAAGAGACTTGTAACCCAGATTTCAGGGAACATCACTTGTTTTTACCAGTGAGCAATCGCTGGTAATGACTTCTGTGATAACTAGTAAGAAATATCACAACTACTACTACTACTACTGCTACTGCTACTACTACAAATAAAAATAATACAAACTGACAAAGTCAGCAAAGCATAGACCACACGTAATAATATTCAACAAAAGTAAAACCCCGACAAATAGTAGATTTCGTCGTCCCAGCAGTCCACAGACTGCAAATCAATGTAGTCTTTATAGATAAAGAGACTAAATTGAAAACCACATAATAAGTGAATTAATTACGATGGCTCTAAGGGAATATAAAACATACAGAAATGGCTAAAGAAGAAAGTGCAATTGAAACTGTGCAAAAGACTGCACTTTGAACACGCCGACAAATGGTACAAACAAAAGCGGTGCCAGCATTGGTAAATGAAAGGCATAACATAGGAGATGGAGCTGCAAACGGAAAAAACTCATCAAAGCCAGAAGACCGGAATCGGTAATATGCAACATAAAGAAAGAAAATGCTGCCAAATAGTAAATTTCGCATAAGGCATAAAAAATATAACAAATGGTGTAGACGGATGGACAGTGCGAGGAGGAAGAGCACAACCCACACTTACGTTAGACAAGAACGAAATGTACTTGAATCTTGAGGGGGTATATTGTAACTCAAATTCCGGGGAAAGCCAACAAACGTTATCAACGAGAAGTGAATGGTAAACGGCTGTTGCGTGAACGCAAAGTGATTAAAATAAACAAAGACTGCTGAAAATCTACGGAGCTTGTTGTCACAAAGACCTCAGGAAATAATACCTGTTTTGCTAGTGAATAATCCCTGATGGTGTCTCGTGTGAGAACCCTTAGTGAATACTACTACTACTACTACTACTACTACTACTAATAATAATACTAATAATAGAGTATCAAAAGACTGGGGAGACTGGAGCACTATTCAGATCTCCACTGGAAGGGTACAGAGGTTACTGTGCCCTTGGAAAGGCTTATTGCCACACAACTCCTAGAAAATCAATAGTCGTTGCCAGCGAGAAATCAGCTGTAAAATCATTGGCAATGGTTATCAAAAGAGTTGGAGAGTACTGGAAGTCTGAGGAGACTTGTTGTCACTCAGACTGCAGGGAACGCCATTAGTTAATGTCAATGAACAATAATTGATGATGACCTTTGTGAGAACTCCTAGTGTGTAAATAATAATGATAGGTTTATTATACTTAGAATGATGCCGACCGACTCTAAGTAAAAAAGGAAATGAGGAAGAAGAGGATTGGTTAGTATTGAAGATTGCGTTGACGATGCGAATTATCACCGCTAAAATGCAACACCAAAGTGGATAAAACGGAGAGAAACGAACCAAAAAACTTACACAGGAAAATACATGGAAAATATACTGATAAGATAAATGGAATCGCTACTGATATATGTGCAAAAGAACATGATCAGAGCAATTACATAAAAACCAAGACAGGAAAACAATAAATGCTGACTCCAAAGACAAGCCCTATAAACATAATAAATGTAAACTGTGGATAATGATACGAAATGGTAAACCAGATAAATGAATGCAGCAAGCTTGCCCAAAGAAATATAAAAGTAAACCTGACATGGGTTGGGAATGGCGCGGTATTCTTATATATATATATATATATATATATATATATATAGCTTGCAGAGTCGAGGCTGATTCTGTAGTGTGTTCGTGCCCGATAGTCGTCTGAAATTGTCATTTCCTACACTGATGATAGCAACAGCTTGAAACGCCGGCGTATGTAGGTTAAAATAATTCAATAATTATTTAATAAAATATTGTTATTAGCCCCTTTAAGAAATTAAAGTTAAGCCCTGTTCGGGGAGTTAAAATAGACTGTTACCTTGCTATATGCAACGTTCTGAATACGTTCGTTGAACATTGTCGACTGTCTACTATCTGTGACCTTCGTTTTTAATGCACAAATAGAACTTGATTTTCCTTCTTTACATAACAATTTATCGTGGCTGTGGAGTTAGAACGCTAGCCTACAGAGTCAAGGCTGATTCTGTATTCTGATTCTGATTTTAAAATGCTTAATGTAATACAATTTTATCCTGTGGCGCTAATTCTGGCGTTGATACATTTAAATTGTTGTAGTTTTACCTGGAACAGTGTGAGAAAGTTCTCTTTACGTCTAACTGACTTCACGCGTCCGTTTCTCAGCTATCTTTTGACATTCTATTCTTTTCTCCAGCTTTTTTGTTCATTTACTTTTTTCACCTGATGATGCGTTTTTATGCATGCCCTTTTGATGAGTTTTTCTCTTTGCTAAAAGTAGGCCAGAAGTATGTTGGTTATTGTCACCAAACCAATCAGTTTCCCCATGAAGCACATCGTAGCGCCATAAGCTTCAATAACTTTGTATCCCTCACATCCCTATCGAATCAAAACGGTTCGAATGTCATTCACAGTATTCTGAAATTATCTTTCTCACTTAATTTCTAAGCGTTAACGTCTAGGTGCCTGGGGAAACAGAAAGAAATTTTACTGATCCAAAAGTTTACTCCAGCACGTATCAGACGACTCCACGTGTTGTTCAAACAAACAATATATCTCTCAGGTCGCTCATTTGGACGAGAACCAAGTCAACCATATGTCAGCGATGAGATCACAGGTACACCCAAGTGCATTTGTATTTGCCCCTTTGCTGAAAGAATGTGATAGCGACCACAAAGTTACATTCAATCGAAAATGTAAGTAACTTAACATGATCGCTGTTACATTTTACAGTATTGTGAAGGCTAGGACTTTGTTTTTGCTAACTCTGTCTCACATTAGATTCACCAAGCCTATTTGATATTATCATATATATATATATATATATATATATATATTGCAAAATCAAAGGCAGACACATTTTTAAAACATATATATATATTTATTTTTTAAATTTGAAAAACCATTAACAATGTGTTATTTTATTTTGTTAAAAATAAAAAAATGTATATATTTGTATAAAGTATTTTTAAAAAATTATACATTACAGTGTATGTGGGGAGTACCCATGTTTCATCGACCCGGTTATGCTGAGTCTGAGGTAGAAACGAACTAGTAGAAACAGACCGAATCATCAGCACCATTCAGTAAGCGAAAAGAGGAGAAAAAGTACAACTCACTGGTTCATATCAAACGATGCCCACTTTTTTTATGTTTCACCATAAAAGATATTTCTGTTCGAAAAAAAGCTGTCTGTTGTTATTGTTTATTTAAGGAGGTATTTGAAAATATGTTTTTTTTATAGTTATTTTATTTTATTTAACAGGTATTTTTATTAGTGTTTATTGTTTATTAAGGTGTGTTTACCTAGAAAAGATTATTATACATGTTGCTTTTCTTTCTCTCACGGTTTGCTAGATGAGTATGGACTAGTTCGAGTGCATGCTCCTACAAAATTATGTTTTCTGACAATTGGTCACTTCGGTCTAAGCCAAGGGTTTCATTTTGGGAAATGATTCACACAATGACCTCTATGTTAATCTACACGGCTAATCTGGAAATTGGATATTTTATATGATAAGGAAGAGAAATAATAATAATATACAAGAAGAATAATAATGTACTTTCAAAGTTGTCGCTGCGATAGTGGGCTTGTTAGTTTTCGAATGGGGATATTCGGGGATACCTTTGGTAGTGGTCTTGTATGTCAGGGTTTTTAATTATGTATATAAAGGTTTGGTGTGTAATTTGAGGTTATACTAATGAAGTGGGGTTGGGCTGAGTAGTGAAGTAGTGGTTTTATGTGTACTTGGGAAATATCCCTGAGTTTCGCTTACTGAACAGTACTGAAGAGTCGATCTGTTTCTACATATCATTTTCAGACATATATTAGCTCTTGTAGAACCGACAATCAATCACTATATTGATTTTTCAGCTCACTTGTGATATATATATATATATATATATATATATATATAATGTAAGTTAGGTACGTTTATATGTTTATATATTTGTATTTAGAAGATTCACTCCTAAACTAATTAACCGATTATTGTGGATTTTAAAACACAGCTGCTAGGCATAAGGGACCTAAATGTTAGCTATGTTTACTATAATTCAGTTTCATGCAAAGGGGCTTAAAAAGAGGGCGGAAGTCTTTCGTGAAAATTTAGATACCTTCCATTTTTCTGAAAATTTCAACAATATGTATTAAATATCAATTAATAAATATTCCCCAAATTTCAATTCCTTTGGAATATTTAAAAGGTTTTTAGGAGGCATAATATAGCCACCACCTGCCATTTGAAAATCAAATATTTCAGTTTTACATTGTATTTGATCCATAATCATTAAACATCAATGCAGCAAGACTCTCTGAATTTCAATTTCTAATAATTACACGTATGCTTATGCCTTTAATTTGAGACATTTTCGAAAATCAATATGATGTCATGGATTTTGATAAAAAATGGAATAACGATTCTAGACATAAGGTTTAGTATTATAATATCTTGATTTTATTCTTTCTAAGGGTTCATAAATATGTTTATTCTGTTCGAGGAATTAATTAATTAAGTCATCAGTCAACAGAAAATCATAAGTGCACATGTTACAAAAATGTATAATAATAGTAGTGAATAAAATAACTGAGAATTAAGAAAAAAAAGTGCAACTTACAATTTAGAGCCGAATTTATTGGACGATTTTAGAAGCAAAGTAAAGTACATCCCAATTTAAGTTTTTGTTGTTTCTTGGGTATAGTCTGTAGGAAATTTTCGGGAACCATTCCCTTCATCATGATTTTTATGAGGTGTGAACAGAGTTCTTGAAAATGGTGAACGAAACTTAATATCGTTTTTTTATTTCACAAACCGGTCACCAGGGGTCGCCTCTTAAGGTAATATATGGGGGTTCTTGTTGTCTGCTTTGTTTTCGGTACACGTGCATCAGGAAGGAAAAAAAAGAAAGGGAATGAGAAAAGACGGGAGTCAAAACTTAAAACTGTCTGCTCGGTGTGTGTGGAGGTAGGGGTGATATATATATATATATATATGTGTGTGTGTATGTACAGGGCAATCGCCTAACTAATTAACAGATCATTATGAATTTTCGCATTTATATTCTAAAAAAAGTACTGTGAGTAAAATGGATACATTATTTTTTCTAAATGTTAACATTTGGGGGTGCGAATATATAAAGTCATTTAAAAATTTATTTTTCATGTTTTTATGAACTAATCATTATACATTTTGAAATATATATTCTCTGCAACCCGATGAGTAACATAAGCACATAGCGTTTTTGTATATTTTTTGCTTAGTAAAGTTTCACGGTATCACTAATCATTAAAAGTGTGTCCTATTGGGATTAATGGAAACACGATATGTATCATGGCTGTCTACTTTTTGGTCGATCATAACCATCGGTGACAGGTTGATAAGTTAATAAATGCTAGTAATGTATGTAAAACTGTTTGAAGTCGATTGTTGTTTCACTAACAAGAAGTAAAAGTCCAAAGAATAACAAAGTGCAAAGAATAACAAAGTGCAAAGAATAACAAAGTGCAAGATAATCGGTACAAAAATAGCTAATACCGAACCTGGGGTATTCACCATTATGAGAACCTCAGGCGTCCGAAAATAAGCAAACACCTTCCCAAAAGAGGAGGTAATGATTGGACGATGGACCGAATTGAACCATACCACACTCAGATAAAACGGCTTGCCTACCAAACCTAAAATATGCCAAGTTTTCTCAAGTGTGATTTTAAAATGGCATCATGATTCGTTTTTAAATGTTAATATAAAAAATTCATAGATATGGATGCTTAAAAAATGTGATCAATTTCTTTATTCAAAAAGCGCTAAACTAATACAGTACATCGACCGAAATTTATTTCACTTGAAACTGTCGTCTTTAACAACTTGACGTATTTTTACGAGTTTACGATTGATTCGCCCCTCCCGTTCCGAGGTTAATACCGAATAAATGAAGAAAAAAGTCTTCCTCTGAGAATGATCGAAAGACTTAAAAAAATAAATAGTTTTATTCATTTTAAAATTGCATCATGTTTGGTTCTTAAATTTTAATATAAAGCATTCATATATATGGATGCTTAAAAAATGCTTCAAAAAGCGCAAACCAGTGCAGCACATCGATCGGACTTTACTTCACTTGAAACTGTCGTCTTTAACAATTTGACGTATTTTTATGACTCTACGGTTGATTTGCCCCTCCCCCATCCTGGGGGTAGCAACAAAATAAAGAAGAAAAAAAGTCTTGACTTGAGAATGATGTATTCATTGAACGTCTTAGTCTATGAAACACAATCATTATATTCATTTTAAATTGCATCATGTTTGGTTTTAGAAATGTTAATATAAACTATCCAGAGATATGGATGCTTCAAAGATGTGATCTATTTCCTGATATACATATCATCACTATCAGGGAGGTTTGATCACTCCTGGAGGAGGAACCAGTGTTTCCGACACATTTTTGGTGACTGGCATCCATTTTTTGTTTGCCATAGTCGCCACGCTAGACACTGCGGGTTGGCGACGCTATTTGCCCATAGATAGGTGTCCACATACAGCACCTGGTATTTTCTAAATGGCCACCCATCTAGTAATGATTAGGTGCAACGTCGCTTATCCTAGTTGATCAAACGGGAACCGGTGTGTCAACGTGATTATGCCGTATAATATATACATATATATATATATATATATATATATATATATATATATATATATATATATATATAATTTTAACCCGATGATCTCCTTCGGGAATGAAACATTAACGTTTCTGTATAGATTACTTGCCATAGTATATTTTCATGCTACTATATATTATATATACTGATTAATTAAATCATTGTCCTAGAAGATTCAAAATATGCTTGAAAACCTTGATTGTCTACACAACTAGAGAAACAGCTGTTAAAATGAATCTCTTCAATTGAAAATAAAGATATAAAGATATCGTCGCTTTTTTATTGTCTATTTATAAATGCCCTGGAATTATAAATGAATATCTATTGAGCTTTAACACTAAAGGTTAGACTACAAATATATATATATATATATATATATATATATATATATATATATATTTAACTAGGATGATTCATGTAATCAAATTCGTGTGATTTTTTGTTTGTGAATTTTTCCGTCCAAACACTTTACAACATCGGACAATGTTTAACTTCCTGGAAAATTCTATAGGTCGTATCAACACGTAAAATATTCTAATTTACGAAGATCAGAGCGATATCCATGATTTCAATTGCATTCTCATTAATAAATTAGTATTCGTATAGACAAATACATAAATTCATAGAGAAACGAGTAAATATATGAACGTGTCACGCTCACTGCGCCTGCAGGCAAACAGAGAAATGTCAGATCTCAAAATGGATCGGTCAGTAAACAGAGAAAGAGAAAGAGAGAAAAGAGAAGAGAGAGCGCGAGAGAAAGTGTGTGTGTGTATGAGTTTGACACGAGTCAGAGGTTTTTAAATGGATGCGTATTAACACATATCTGAGATATCTGTGAAGCTTTATCACGTTTCAGTTCGAAATTCTAATGTTCCACGCTGGGCGCGTCTCATGTGGAATGCGTCCAAACATCTTTATAAAAGGATCTGTCCGTCGGTCGGTTTGTCCCGCTTATATTTGAAAGAGAATTTCCGTTTGTCCATCACTTACTTATTTACACTTGTGGCCGCATTCATCTTTGTAAGATTTAGTCGGTATTCTTCCTGGCGTGCACTGCATCTCGAACCACAGCAGCGGTCCTGGGAAAGGTCTCATGAGATAACTAGTCATTTACGATTCCACCGCCGAAGATCAACACCTTGTGGGTCAGAGAGCATTGTAAAGACCGCTTTGATGGTTGTCGCCAATCTCTTCAGCTACCCACCGACACGTCTGCGCCAGTTAGACAGAGTTGCAAATACATCACAAATGAGCTCCCTCTCTGGGCGATAAGCTGCTTGTCCAAACTTGAGATTTAGGTGTATGCAAAGAAAAACTGTCGACACACAGTCAGCACGTCGACACACAAAACGCAACAGAGACAGTTGTCAAATACTCCTAGCTTTAATTGGTTGACTACCGTTATAGGCCATGTTCCACAGCCATAGGGAATAATCGTTCGGACAGTCGTTTGTTAGATACGCCCTTTGGTCACCGTTGATATCCCCCGGCGTTAGCACAAAGGTGGGTCTAGCGTCACATGCGGTGGCAGACATTTGGCGGAGTCCTGACTGGTTCGTAGAACAATGGATTTAAGGTAGATTAATAAATACACGTCCTCCAAACGAACGTGAGCGGCCGTCAGTCATCCGTATCGATTAAGGAGGACAGCAAATTGTTCCTGGACGCGTTGATTAGCATACCACAAGCATGAGTAACAGCATGAGTCACAGCATGAACTCTGGCAAGTGCAGTTCGTACCTCTTCGTTCGCCAACCTAACCAGGATGATGTCGTCTGCATATACCAGATCAAACATCCTTACATCTCGGCTGACCACAATCCCCGTGTATATTCCGAAAAGAACTGTTAAGACTGTAGTCGATTAAATAGTTGAAGAAGCTGGAGGATATGATACATCCCTAGCGAATGTTTCTGACTCCTCACCGTACGAGCGGACCCGAGCGCGATTCGACTGGAGGAGACAAAAAGATTCGCTAGTAAGAACCACCGCCCACATTATACGCTCAGTGTAGTCTTTGTCGACGGAGCACATTACTGTTGACAGTTCTGAGCCCAGCACTGTTCTAGGGTTTGTCGAAGATTAAAGACTTGATAATGTACCCTTTACTCGGACGCAAGCCAGCTTGAGACAATTTATCTGAAACTCTTAACGATGAGTTAGAATTTTCTTTGGTAAATATTCAGTTTTTTCTTCTTCTGAATATTTGGTTGAGGAACTTCTATCAGTGCTGTGGAGTCAGTATCCTAAACGCCCGACTTTGACCTATCAAATTTGATATTTATATTAATACAATTTTTCGGCAGATGCGCCCCCTGTCTTCTTCAGGGTTATTGTTTATTTATGTATTGCGTTGGTTTTCCTACAATGAGATCAGACGTGCGTGTATGTTTCTGTTTCTTACATACTTGCGAAGATCGGTTGTTGACGAGGATAATGGTCCGAACGAAAAACGACGCCAATATTCATTTTTTGTGTGAATATGCCTCACTTTTCATATACCCTTACAGTTCTCTGATTTTCACTGAACTTAAAGCCTCATTCTGTTGGCTAATGGCCCTGTGGGAACGGACGCATCTTGAGGTGGGCGTATCTGTTGGAAATCGTTGGTTTGGCTTGCGCGATTTAGTGCGGGTGGATCCGTGCAGTCGGGTGCAAGATTAGGTCTGTTCTCGCGGTTGGAGCTCACTGGTGCTGTCAGAGCGAACGTTGATGAGCACCGGGTCAAGAGGTCAGAAAACATGAGTAAAGGAAATGCTTGTGCATGAGTGTCGCACGTGTGGATCTGTGACATCACTCCTTCTGCGTGGGAAGCAGAGTTTTTGCTAGTCTGGATTTTGGACGCGAGCCTATCGGACGTGATTCACGATGTAGTCTGCAACATGCTTAGGGGGAATTAATACCCTAAGAAAATACAGGCGAAACATCTCTTTTTCCCCATCACAAATGGTTAAGGACTTAATTGATAAGTAATTACAAAAGCAGTAATTGTCTTCTGAGTCGGTCATGAAGCTTTTTGTTGCACTTGCGTGGTTCACAGCAGAAAGAAAGAAGAAAGAAAGAATTCAACCACTGAACGAGGAAAGATTGGAGGTGCGAGAAATTTAAAGGTATGCAACACATGATTTTTGGTGTTAAAGGTGGAGTTGTTTAAACGAGAACTGCCACGGTCCGTTTCGGGACGAGTATACAAAACGAGAACTGCCATGGACCATTCCCGGGACGGTATGCAGCAATTGTACGTAATTATAATTGAGTTATCTCAATATATATATATATATATATATATATATATATATATATATATATATATATAACTTTTTCTTATGCGTTAATACCGAGCTACGACAGGGTCCGCAAGTTATATATACCATTGAAATATATTAAAAATCGGAAGAAAACCGAATTAAGACAACAGATGTTTAGCACTCAAAAGACTCAAAATCATATTATATTGAGTTTTATGACAATAATAAATAATAAATGTGGGCTTAAAAAGTTCAATACAAGCTATGCTATTTATTTATTATTGCTATATATATATATATCAAATATATAAATTTATCTTGTCGAATTTTTCAATACACGTGAGAGATCGATATTTCATTCTGACGAGCCAATGTTTGCTATTTGTTGTTGAACGATGTTATTTGACCTAAAAGTACTTCGTTTTGTTTTATTTAGAAAATTATTTATTCCGGTCCAGAAGATTTATAAAATTTGCACATTCTTCACTAATGTCCTAAAAATAAAATTCAGCTACGTCATTAATGAAAAAAGCAAACAAAACACTTCACTATTTTCGCTATCAGATAAACAATTACATCTTTTTACATAAATATTAGCATACTCTTCTCTTTAAATTACTTGATTCTATTACTGGTAGGTAAACATATTTCATTCATAAGAATTTTTTAAAGACTTGTATTCATCTAATGCTGTCAGCGGCCGTTATTGCAAATTGCGACGCGCTCAGTATTTTTTACCAGTTCTAAATAATAATTAATTTACGTCATATAAATTCATGCTAAGTTATATGAAGTAAAACTGATACATTTGATTTTAAAAATTCTTCTTTAAAACCTTTCTTATGTTTAATTATATTATATATATATATATATATATATATATATATATATATATATAACTTAAACAACAGAATCTCAACATATCGCTTGGATATACATTTCGAAACCTGAATGAATTAAGACAGCAGACTTTGTGCATATAAAGGGCTCATATATTATCTTTTAAAGTAAATTATTACAACAATACTAAATAATAATAAATTCAGCTCATATAAAAACTTTAGTGCAGTTTCATGGTTTATTCATTCCCGAAGTATTTTGATATATTCCTGAATAATCTTATAAATTTTAACAATGTAACACTGTTTATGATAAATTAAAACACATCTTAAGATTGGATGAACCGGTAACTGTAACGAACTATAAAGGTAAGCTATATATATATATATATATATATATATATATATATATATATATATATATATATATTATTTCGACACTATTCTTTAATTCATACTTCTGCAAGTAACTTACTCACAATACTTATATCCTGGTAATTTCTAACTGTAGTCTTCGTAAGCCTACTCTCGAAACAATTAACCTACCTTTAACCAGGTCTGGTTAGAGGGTAAGGAAATAATCTTAAAATGTTTTTAAAAGGTTTTTAATCGATCTCTCATAATAAATTCTCCAGTTTTTAATTCATTGTCATAACATCATCACATGCCTGAAAACGACTCAAAGCGAGTCAAAAGTACTTAAAAAAATCTATTCACCCTAAATAAAACACATTGTCATTGTGAGGTAAGGGACTACTGTGAATTAGGGTCAGATCAATAGTAAAATACAAAGTGGGGACTTATGCAGCGAGATGCTTCATCATATTACATTTGAATTTCTGCATATTGGCAGAGTAAGGGAAACAGCAAGCAGGGAGGGAATTCCAAAGTCAAGCGGTTCGAGGAAAAAACCTACTGGTGTAGAAAGCTCAGCGGTATCTGGGCACATATGCAGTGAAGGGGTGTGATTTTGTTGTTTGATGGGTTGACTGGTGGTGTTTACATTGAGGGAGCACAAATTCAGTATGTTCATCGGAATACTTTCTGTTGAAGTACATGTAAAACAAGTACAGGGATGCAACATTGCGGCTATGGGACAGGTGCTAGGGTTTGGTAGACAGTGTAGGACTTATTAAGTTAGAGCCTCTTTTTTAGACCCTGTCCAAGAGTGAGAGACTAGTTGTTGGAGCACCAACCCAGATGTAGCAACAGTACTATTGTGCCAGCAATACTCCATGCACGAGCGAATGGTGGTTTCGTTGAGATATAGGATACTGGCAGATGTGAGATGTTTTCTAGCTAGGTAAAGAGACCACCTTCTTTGCAGCAGACTTGGAAGTATGTTCTTTGTATTTATTCAAATTTATGTTAGCTGTGTATGTTAGGCCGAGAAACTTAAACGCCGTGCTCTCGGGAACAGTGCTATTAACAATGGCAATCAGTGTTTGGTAAACTTTCTTATAAATGTAAAAGAAAATAGCTTGCATTGAATGTGACCATCCATTTATGGCCCCATTCTACTTAGGATTCAGCCATTGCCTTAGATATGCGTGCGTTCGATTTGCCCTCATGTCGAGAATGGAACATTCTGTCATTAGACAAATATACCCATCACGGATACAGTTGCACCAGGGAGGTCGTTTATGAATATCAGGAATAATAAAGGTCAAAGTATCGACCTCTGGAGAAGACCTTCATGCTTGACCTTGTCAAAGGCCTTGGATATATCAAGCGCCACTGCCCTAGCTTTACCTGCCTTATCCAGTGTATGGTATATGTGTTCAGAGATGGCGGTAGAACGGGATTGCCTAAATTTATACTGTTAGTCAGAAAGCAGTTTAGCATATTGGAGATGGTGGACTATTGCTAGATTTATTAATGATTTAAAGATTTTAGCGAACAACGGAAAGAGACTTATGGGGAGATAATTTTGCGGGTCAATTCTTTCACCAGAATTCTTGAAAACTGGTACCACAGAGGCAGCTTTCCAGCTATCAGGGAAGCACGGTTTGGCAAGATATTTGCAATAGAGCTTGAAGAGGACAGGGGCAATCTCCACAGAGTGTTTCTTTATTACTATAACATGGAAACGATCTGGTCCACACGCTTTAGGTGTGTATACGCTATTCATGATATCCTGGGTATGGGAAAGAGTGATGATCAGTTCATCAGGTGTGGTTTATGTCCGTAGTAGGGAATTAAGGAGGGAGTAGTTTGTAGAGTCCAAGGTGGAGTTTAAGGCGAGCCGTTGGGCAAGCAGTCCAGCCTTATTCGTTGCCGTGAAAGGATAGTGGAATATATATATATATATATATATATATATATATATATATATATATATATATATATATATATATATATATATATAAAATGTTAATGCAATAACATTTTCTTGTATAGCAGCATTGCTTCCAACAATGTCTTCATCAAATGATAACTCTGGGTTTAGACATGGTTTCGGGGCCGAAGCATCATTACCACAAACTCAGATTGCCCCAACAGTATCTCACGATACTACCAGACTTTGTTGGATTGTCGTTACTCTGTGGGATTACCATATCCACGCTGAGGCAGATAGAGCCTTGTCTTGTATTTTACTCATGTATTCTTTCTTATCTGATGGAGAAAGACCAAGATTATTAAAAACTGCGGAGGTTGTGTTCGCAATAAAACCTTGGCATCCGACTTCGATACGAAATACAATGGTTTTCCAGCCATTTCTTACGCATTGTTCCTATAGATCTTCATAGCTTTCCAACTTGCGATGGTGTGCCCAGTCAAAAGTTTTATCAAACGGAACCGTTAATTCAATGACAAAAACTTTTTCAAATTAACGAATCAAATGACAATATCCGGACGTTGATCCGTTAACGTTATTTCAGTTGGAAATTCGAGTCGGCGTTATAAGTCGAATGCAACGTGCCAGTCCGTGCAACCACCAAACAATGATAATCTTTGCCTATTTATACACACAGATTTTGAACTATTTCCTTCTTTAACCAAATGAATCGTTTTACTCGTGACATTAAGGGCTTTATTAGCAGTCTTACATCATATCTTCGAAACCTCCGCAACAATCTCCAACACTTCATTGTGTCTCAATGTGTAGATTCTCAGAGAATGCTCACATCCAGTGAGATTATGTTTCAGGTTGGTAGTTTTCATGTTTCTATATTTGTATGTACAGGATTCACTTCTAAACTAATTAACCGATCATTATCATTTTTGGAACAAAAATAAGTATTCCCAGAATTTCAGTTTCTTTAGCGCATCCTGAAAGGTCCTAAGGGTGTATGATATAGGCACAAACTCCCATTTGAAAATTCAAATATATAGCTTTCCATTGAATTTGATTCAATTAAGCACCTTAAATTTTAGACATTTTCTAAATATAAAATTATGTAATGGACATGAGGTCTAGTCTCATTATATCTTGATTTTAATCTTCATAACGTATCTTCTCTTTAGGCCCTCCGTTCAGTCTAGAGAGACTATGGATACCCCTATGCGCGTGCAATTATGAAGCAAGGGTTGCGCAATCCCTACAACACCTATCCTGAGTCGGCACTGCTTGATTCCAATGGCAAGCAGTTCAAGACGACTGGAAACAATGCCGAGATAAACAGAGAGCACATACAGCACCTGGTAGTCCCAAATGGTCACCCATTTAATACTGGCCAGGCTCGACGTCGCTTAACTTCGGTGATCTAACGGTGTGTCAACGTGATTTGTACCGTCTGTATATGTATATATATATATATATATATATATATATATATATATATATATTACATAGTGGTGTTTGTATGTAAAAAATATACCAAATTATATATATGAACATGAAAAACATAGTTCTGTGGATAATAAATATTTATTTATAAATAAATAATTATTAAAGCTCCGTTCAAGACGATCATTTTGAGAGAAATATGAAAACTTTCTAATTCAGCAATATTGCGAGTTCTCCCCCTTGGCAGATCGAACACTTACTATATTCGTAAATAAAATGTAGGGTTTATTTCTCTCACATTTTAAAATATAATTGTCACGATGGTCGAATGGTTAAGAGGGTACAAATAGTTCCACCGACTGTACAGTTATATAAGCCACACTGATGATTGTTAGTAAACATGAAACATGTATGTCTGTGGATAATAAATATTTATTTATAAAAATAATTATATATATATATATATATATATATATATATATATATATATACACACACGATTTTGAATAAAACTCGATAAAACGTAGAAGATAAAATAGAATAAAGCAGATGTCAATACAATTGTGAGATTTTAATATTTCGCCTTTGTCATTGCAACTACATCATAGGAATTTTTTATTTATATATTTACAATTAAACAAATATACATAAAAGCTAGATATGGGGAATAAAACTGAGGAATATATCGTTTATGTTTAGCGCCATTTTACTGTTATTCCTGTCTCGCTTCGGGGTAAATGAAAAGTCACTATGTTTGGATTTACATCTGGGTTTGACATGTTTTGCTCACCTCACGCCCTTAGATAACCTCATCAAACAGACGATATAAATTGAGCATGAAATCAAATTCCAATAATTGAAAACGATGATGAATAAATACATTAGCATTTTTAGAGAAATGGCTCGAGGATGCCATATTGGATATGACAGCCTGAAAAGCATACTTTCTCTCAACGACAAATTCTGATCAACTGCACAAGTTATCCTATTACAGCGATGGAAATTAATTCATGCAAATATGAGATAGGTTTGTGTCTGTGTATATATGTGTGTGTGTGTGTTTATCAATGTGTTAACCTGTGTGTGTACTCGTGCGTGCTTCTCTGTAGATTGTCTACGTTTGTGTATCTGTGTGCGTGATTGTGTGCGTTTCATTGTGCCTAGGGTTTATTTGGCTGTGTGTGTATGTGTGTGTTTCTTTATATCCGTGTGTGGGCACAACCGAGTACGGCTTTTTTTTTCTAGGTGAGTGTGTGTTCTAGTGCGATCACGCGTACATGATACGTGTATGTGTTTTTGCGATCACGTTTGTGTGAGTATATGTATATGTTGTTCGCGGAGTCGCGTGTGCGTGTCTCATCAAGTGTCTGCTGACTACTTTGAAGATATTAAATCTAGGAACGTGATATTAAGCATGCACGATCCGAAACCTGCGCAGATTGTCGTCAATTCATGAACATTTATCATTTTTCCTATAAAAGAAGTGTCACTGAGAAAACATGGAACATTCACTAAACACTTTTTTTACTTTTTATTTTACGGAAATTTCAATTCCAGTAAAATAACAAAAAAATATACAAATTATATATAATTTGCAACATTTCTGCTAATTTTGAGACTTTCTAATAGAGATTCTACAACATTAAACATTTTAAAACATTTAAAAAAATTATAACTCCAGTCGTGTATTTCACAGTTTTAACCACTTTAAGCAGTCGATGTTTTGGATTAATGCGAAGTATTTTGAAGTCTGACTTCCCTTCCACGCATTTAAGTAGCTCAAGAGTGTCTCAGTATTGTGAATCCGTCTTGGGACGCATATTCCTGCTAGTATATGCACAAACAAATAACCAGTAATACCACTTTTGTGGTATTCGCCCAGCGTCGGGCATTCCCTTTTCCACTGAAAGTACGAGTTTATGTGAAATACAAATTCACATGTCGTCTCCAGTCAGCATCTATATCCCGGTTATACATCGCCTAGTATTTCAAAATGGTCACCCATCTTGTACTGGCCAGGCTCAACGTAGCTTAAATTCGGTGATCTAACGGGAACCGGTGTGTCAAAGTGATTATACCGTATAGTTTGCATATAATCTATATAGTAATGTACTAGCTGTCCCTACCCGACGTTGTACGGGATTATTTTTTACTTTCATTAATAATTTACGTGACTGAAATGTAAAAAAAGATTTTGTCTCCTCTTAAAAAAAAAGAAATAGACGAAACAAAACGAAAACTTTATTTCCCTTTGTTTAGTCAACTCTTTACTTAAAAAACGGAAATAACTCTATTCGCAAATACAGAGTCACTTCCCTTTTTTCTTAAAATGATGAAATTTTGAATATTATTCTGGTCGGATGAAATAATTTATCAAACGAATTAAATCGAATTATATTTTTCTTGCTAAGAACATGTTACTACGTTGCATAAACAAACACTGACGAAGAGGAATTAACATTTATTTAGTAGACGAAAGCTATCGATGACTGAAGTTCACAAACTGACTGACTTTACTTTATTATATACAAAAATAGCAAGAAAAAATAAGAAGAAAATGAGAAGAAATACAAATTAAGTTATCAGTTTCAATGAACTATGCGTATCGGCGTATAATTATATATACTAGATCTAATTTTAAATAGAGATATCTCACAAATGTTTTTTTCTAATAAAATCAGTTATTAAAAAAGTCCAAAGGTTCCTCATAATTATTAACTTGTTGCCCCAACATTTCTGCTAGTCTAAATTAATTAAATGGGCAGCAATAAGTATTCGCTAAGGACTTGATGACCATCTTGGATTGTAGTGTCCCATTTGTCTTGAGAGACTATGAATAACCTCTGAAAGAGTCCATGCGCGATAAGAAGAAAATAGTGAACCATGGGTTGCGTATTACCAACCGTAGTTTCTCTTACCAGTGACTGCTGTAATTCAGTCGTGGTTAAAAAATAAATTGAAAATTGCAACTGAAAGAAACGCTGTGATAAGCGGAGAAGGATCGTATTATTTTGGAATTCTTCTGAGGCTTGACAGTCTAGTCTACACTACTATTAGACTGTCCGCAAAGTTCGTGCCGATTTTTAGTAGTTCATGTTTCGACACGTCAGAACATGTCAAATTATTGTCAGATCTAATATACTTGCATTCAAGCTATCTTTTGAGAAAAAAAGGTTAACAATAATTTAATTGTTAATTTTGTAGCATTTTGAAACTAGAAGATTTTACGACCTATTTCGCGCACGGTAGGTTTTTCTATTTCCATAAATGAAAGAATGCCTCGCAAACAACAAAAAAAGATATTTTTAGTGTACGGTGAAGATGCTTTAACTGACAGAACTGTATGAAATTGGTTCGCAAAGTTTAAAGCTGGAGATTTTAGCCTTAAGAATGAAGAACTCTCGGGCAGGCCATGCTCTACAGATGACGACCAAAATCAAGGTATTAATTTAAAATAACCCACATTATACAACACGAGAAGTAGTTGAATATCAAAATCAACTATTCATGAACATTTGATTATCTATTTGATGGCATAATTTCTTTTACTTTTCATTTCCTTTATAATTCAGCACAAACTTTCCGGACAACCTGATATTTTACCCATAGCTGGGAGGGATGGGTGAGATAGATTAATACCTTTCGTAAGGATATTAGAGAAAGTTACTTTACATCAAATTCCACTCAGGGCGCCACATATTCCCAAACAGATAAGGGTACAGGATTGACTTAATGGATAATGTTAGAGACTACGGAATCGGATATGTCGTGTTCGACTGTATCATATTCAATAATGCAGTAACTCCTTCGTGAAAGGTACGGACACACACTTTCTTATTAGCTATAGATTAAATAGCCACTTGTGTTCAGTTAATCTCTACGTATTGTGTGTATATGAAAATTAAAATAAAAGTGACTTCTTGAACTACGGTTAAGTTGTTTGAATCAGGAAAAACAAGTTTGCAAAGCCAATTAATATAAAAAATAAAAAATCAGTCTCTTCCTGTTCGCTATTTATCTTCCTTTTTCCCTTCCAGCTATGGATTAAATAGTATTGCTGCCTGTGATGATATTCTCTTTTGTTCATAATAGACGGTTTCAATATTTTTTTTATCTTTCCTTTCTTTATTATTTTTGACTGTTAAAAAACACGACATGTGGGGACCTCAACAGTGAAGGGTGGGATATAGCTTATTGTCAGGTTAGTCGGGTGTATTTACGTCGAGGGGAGTACATTCCACCGAAGTACATGCAAATTAAGCACTGGGATGCAACATTGTTGCGATAGGACAGGGCTTGTCGCTTGGTGGACAGTGAGGGATCTATTAGGTTAGAGACTTTTTTTACCCTGTCTAAAAGAAAGATACGAGTTGTTGGTGCACTAGCCCTGATGTGACAGCAATACTCCATGCATCAGCGAATGGTGGCTTTGCCAACGTGTAGTTGTGAGAAGTTTTCTAGCACGATAGATGAAGCCCGCTTTCCCTGCAGCAGCCTTGAGAATAGAACGTAGTATTATCAGCGAAAATGCACATCCCTGACTAAATTTCATCAGGTCATTAATGAAAATCAGGAACAATAAACTCCAAGGATATACCCCTGGAACACCCGCATTAATATCAAGTTGTTTGAATGTATGGCCATCAAGGACAACCTCGATTTTTCTTTTGACTTGGAAGGATCTAATTATATTACATCATATTAAATATTCGTCCAGTAATATTATACAAAATAATTGTCATGAGAAGACATTCATGTCAAAGGCTTTTGATATATCAAGCGTTACGTCTCTAGCTTCACCTGCCTTGTCCTGTGTATGGTATATGCGTTCAGAGATGATAATTAGGATATCCGCAGCAGAACGTGCTTGATTACATATGTATGGGTGATCAGAAAGAAGTTTAGAATTAATGAAGTGGCGGACTATTGCTAGATTGATTAATATTCAAAGATTTTAGCGAAGAACGATAGTAGACTGATAAGGGGGATAATTTTGCGGGTCAGTTCTTTCACCAGAATTCTTGAACACTGGTACCACAGATGCAATTTTCCAGCTATCAGGGAAGCAAGACTCAGCAAGGCATTTATTATAGAGTTTGCTGAAATATATATTTGTGTGATTAAAATATATAGGAAAAAAAGCTCCACGCAACACATGTGGATTAACTCAGCTTTAGTCTAATAATATAATATAAGCTAACAAATTCGGTTGATATACTGAAAAAAATATACGCATAAAAACAAATTCCCAACCGGTCACTCGTCGAAGTTTTGACTGGGCTCAGCTGGTGCGATTGCCTAAGATGGCATCCATTAGAACAATCACGCACCCCCTGATAGATGGAATATTAATTTTGGATACCATATTCTAACACAAAAGATATGTTGAAATCCCGAATATTTATATTATGTAATTCGTCTAAGATACGTCCACACATCTCTAAAAAAGGATCTGTCTGTCGATAAGCGCGTCAGTTGGGTTGTCAGTCTGTCACTGAATGAGAGTCTCTATCTGTATGTCACGCTTAAGTTTTAAATAATATTTGACATGTTTGCTGGCAAGTTTAAAATTGTATTATCTTTTATCTGTAAGGTTTAAGTTTGAATTAACTTTTTCCTTGGTCTGTCACGTTTAAGTTTGAAATAAATATTTCCTTGGTTTGTCACGTTTAAATTAAAAATATTTTTTTCCTTGATTTGTCACGCTTAAGTATGAAATAGAATTTTTAGATTCGGCCACTCATCACGCTAAGAGAGTCTGTCTATCGGTTTGACTGTCACGCGCCTATGTTAAAAATAGCGTTTCTATCGTTAAACGCGCAGATTGAATGGACGCATGTAAATAATATCAACTCGTCGAGTTTTTACTTTTTTGACTCATACATTTTAAATTTTGAGTAGAAAAATGGATCGTCGTTCGCATGGAACGTCGTATAATTTGTCCATGTTTGACTCCACTGGATCCAATCGCGTTATTTTGTCCTGTTGTTTCGCTCTTATGACATGGACAAACAGAATTCACGTCAAAAACAGTCCTGATATTGTGATCAACAACAGCTCGGCAAATAGCTGCCGTTCTTTTTAAATGATATTACTGTTCGCATCGACATGAACGTCTCTTAAACAAATGTCACCAAGACAATGCAAATAATACAAAGAAAGATCACCGGATCGAAATCACGAGAGAGTGGAATTTTTAATCGACAATAAATTCCAGTTGTCCTGGTTTCAATTTGGCATCACACACACACACACACACACACACACACACACACACACACACACACACACACACACACACACACACACACACACACACACGTATTCGTAAGATATGTCCAATCAATATGCGCGTGTAGCAATTCTATTCATTTCGTCTGAATCTGGTGATTCTGTTGTTGGCATGGTTTTTCCCCCAACATCTTTCTAGTGATAATTATTTCTAGAAAAACATCGGGTGCTAACAGGAGGGACCAGGTGAAGGTTGCCAACATCCTAAGTGAGTTTTTTTTCTTCTGTGTAATGAACATGATCCGAACTTGGCAAACCCAGGTTGTCAGTCCGTGTCGTTAACCACTTAGCCACAGTGTAGCAATAGAAATGCTATTTAAAACTTAAGCGTGACATACCAACGAACATGCTATTTCAGACCTAAGCGAGACAGACCAATGAAAAGAACTTCAAAATGTCTAAGTTCGAGTGCCCGTAGGTAATTATAAACTGTTTATTTAATAGCGTTATTTGCCTACGCAAACACGTGTGTCCACTAAAAAGCATCGTAGTACGTAACAAATCGATACTGCCGGAATTAAATTCTATTGCTGACATAATTATAAGTTAACTGGATACCGAACTCGAACAGATTTGGCGAAAACGATTTAAAGTAAAAATCACAAAGCGAGAGGTTTGGGTTATTTGAAGATTTCCCTGGCTTTCAAAGACCGTGGACACTTGCTTAAAATGGTTACTAGAGTTATGCACAGACCAACTACTGTGCGGGTTCCATTTTTCCATTTGTGAAAATTTTTGTTTTGCCATCCCCGTAGATAATTATGAAATGTTATGTACTAACGACATTTTCCTACGCGAAACGATGTACGTTAATATATATATATATATATATATATATATATATATATATATATATATATATAATTATTTCATGTATCCACATAAAATGTTATAAGGAGATATACTATTTTATGTATCGATTTTCACTATTTACTTCAACAGTACTCAATACGCGAGTAGAGCTATGTAGTAAGATATGAACATATATTTATAGCAGAGGCTTTTGCGTTTCATCCTCGTAAAGAATCGTCAGGCTATTCATTTAATTTAATAAGTGTAAGGTACAGAGTTACTATTAAATTAATTTATCATTAAAATATGTTAAAATAAAATGAATTACATTTTAGCTTGACGATTCCTTACGGTGATGAAACGCGGAAGTCTCAGTGTAGCTTAATTATCATGAATATATTTTCATAACTTTATATATATATATATATATATATATATATATATATATATATATACATATATATATATATATACATATATATATATATATACATATATATATATATATATATATATATAAACTTCTTTTGTAATATAGTAGGAAAAATCCCAGCAGAGTGCTCGATTAATTGAGAATTGAAATTAAAATTAAGAGCGTAATATTTATTTATTTTTGGGGGTACAGAAAAATTAGTACCGTCGGTTTCAAGCACAGAAAAACTCAGCCATCCGGCTCTCTTCAGCTTATGTTGTCATCTGTTTCGGAAATGTGAAGCCACGTGTCACTCTCGTTTTGACGCGCTATTTGCTTAGAGTGTTGTGTATATTTGTTTAAATTTAGTGTAAGGGAGGTTTAATAAAGTTTGAAAAAGGTTGGGGGGGAGGTGAAAAGTAAGAGTTAGGATTTAAAAATGGAAAAGATTTAAAAACATAAAAATAACAAAATGAAAAATAAAAAAAACATTTCTATATAAACCCCGTGAGTCAATGTTTACAAGTAGCGTATATTTGGCCGTTACTGTTTTGAGGGTTAATAATGTGTCTTCATAAGAAAATAAGGAAACAAAATGAGTTTAAGGATTATACGTATAAAGAGATAAAAAGGTAAAAAAACACACATTAAATTCAAGTTTAAATCTTGGATTAAAGGACTTTAAATCAATCCCAAAAGGAATTTAAATAAAGATATAACCCGGGCAGATTTGTCGATCGGTCTAAAGGCAGTAACTCTGCAGGGTTCTTGAATGATTTGTATTCGGGATTTAACGTAATTAACTAAGGTATAGTGAAGGCTAATAATATTGGTAGAATGATTAAGACTGATTTAGAGATAAGAGTAAGGATTCGGTCGGCAAGATTGAATATGTTTGGGAGACGTCATATCCGTTTATATTAATTATCACAGTCTAGTAACCCTTACTTGGGTCAACAATTTGACATCGGTTGACTTTTCATTTTAAGTTATACTAAAATAACCATCTTATATACAAGTGCGTTCTTCGCCCAATATCTAACACTTTTATCTGCTTTTTCAATGATTTGATTTCTTATAACTTGTTGAAATTTTCGGTTTTGGAAGCAAGTAGTAATTATAAAAAGCGATTATAGAATACCCTCTATATTCCATGTTGTTGCAATTTAAATTACTTGAGCACTGAAGATTTAGCGAATGTTTATCTGTAACAATGCGTTTAAGTTTGATATAACTCATCCATCAGGATTTTATTTGTTTATTTCAATAAAAATTAAGAAATAGTTATAACTAATGTTGTTGGGTAGAAATATATGAGATCCCCCTTGGAATGATATCCGAATTATCTCCCTTGAATTCATTCACGCCAACGTGAGTGAATGCGCTCTCATATCCGGACGTTAAGGAAACTAGTTCTGCTGATTGTGAAAAATTCAGAATGAGACAGCTCTCTTTCTAGCTCTTCATTCGAAGTACATAGACGTGTCGACTATCTACTTGTAGAAGTATGCCTTCTTAAAACCTGGCAGGCTTGATCTTTATGTAACGTCTTCACATAGCAGTCGCACGAACTCTCAGAAAACACAACACAAAGTAAATAGTAAGAGACGGAATTTCAGTGTGATTTTTTATACACTTCTATACAATAAAAGGTACTCGGCGTTGCCCCTGAGTCAAAATAGTAATATTGCAGTATTACATTTGGTAAGTGGTATAAGTCGTAATATTGTGTGTGTATGTCTCTCTGTCTAAAAGTCGGAAACTACGTAAAATAAACGTTCGAAAACTACATAAAATACGCGTTTATCATTTTTTTCATTAATTTTCTTCATCAATTATTTCATTCATTTTTTTCATTCATTTTCTTATTCATGAAATGAATTTGAAATTGAATTTAAAAATTCAATTTCAAATTCATTTTTTCATTTATTTATTTACATTCATTTTTGCATTCATTTTTCATTCTTATATTTTTTTCATTTCCTTCATTTTTTTGTTCATTTTTATTTTTAATTCTTATTTCATTAATTCTCATTCAGTCTTTCATTCATTCTCATTCATTTTTTCATTCATTCTCATTCATTTTTTCATTCATTCTATCATCTATTTTTTTATTCTTTTATTTCATTCTTTTTTTTCAAATAATTTTTATTCATTTGTTCTTATTTAATTCGTTTGTTTTGCAATCATTTTTTATTATTTTTTTTCATTCTTGAAGTTGTATATGTTAATAAAAAAGTGCTCACTATCCAAGATATAACTTGTGTGTTTAAGCGACGCGTTGCTTAGGAGAAATAATTTTACTGGGTTTTATCATACTAGTCTATACAAGAAAAGATACTCGACATTGCCCTGGCGAAATAATAGACCAGTTGCATTTACACGCCGCGTTGCCCGTGAGAAAGATATTCATTGTGTTTTGTTATAGTGATGTATGCAAAAAAAGTTACATGGTGTTACTCTGGAGCAATAATAATAATAATAATAATAATAATAATAATAATAATAATAATAATACAGTGTTACAATTCGAACGTGGTATATGTTCATCCCAAAGTGATCAATATCCTACATAGAGCAAGTGTGTTTAAGCACCGCATTACCCAGGAGATAGAACTTCAGTCTTTTTTATACCGTTGTATACAAGAAAACATACTCAGCGTTTCTCGGGAGCCATAATAGTAGTGATACAATATTATATTTGGTAAGTGGTATATTTTATGTCAAACGTTCTCAATACCCTAGAGAAAGCAAGTGTGTCTACATGGCGCGCTGACCAAGAGAAAGAACATCACTGTGTTTTCTTGAAACTGTTGAATAGAAAATATGTCTGTGAGTCATAATATTAATAACTACAATATCGCATTTGGTAAGTGGTATAAGATAATCCTAAGTGCTCAAGATCCTAGATAAAGCAGGTGTGTCCAAACGCTCTACTGTGTTTAAAGTGTTTTCAGTGTTGCGTTATATACAAGAAACTCGATGTTGCACGGGAGAAATGAAATAATAATACACTATTACATGTAAGAGCGGTATTTCTTAACCCAAAAGGCTCAATATTCTACATAGAGCAGGTGTGTTAAAACGTCACGTTTTCCATGAGAAAGAACTCTACTGCCGTTTGTTATATTGTTGCATACAAGAAAAAGTACTCGGCGTTTCCCGGTTGAAATGTTATAATACAGTATTACATTTGGTAAGTGGCACATCTTTTTGCAAAAGTGCTCAATCCACGCAGGTGTGTTTACTACACTGTGTTTTCTTATAGTGTTGTATACTAGAAATGTTACTTTGTGTTCCCCATCAGCAATAATAAGAATACTACAGTATTACAATTGGAAAGCGTATATGCTAATGCAAAAGTACTCAATATCCTACATAGAGCAGGTGTGTTAAAACGTCGCGTTTTCCATGAGAAAGAACTCTACTGTCCTTTGTTATATTGTTGTATATAAGGAAATGTACTCGGCGTTACCCGGGTGCTATAATAATCGTAATACAGTAACACATTAGGTAAGAGGATTATTTTATGGCAAAAGTGCTCAATATCCTAGTTATAGAAGGTGTGTTTAAACGCCACTTTGCCCTGGAGAAATGACTTCACTGTTTTCCTTTTATACAGTTGTATACAAGAAAAGGTAGTCGGCGTTTCGCGGGAGCCATAATAGTAACATTACAGTATTACATTTGGTAAAGTGAATAAGTTAATCCAAAGTGCTTAATATTCTCGATAGAACAGGTGTGTTTAAACGCCCCGTTGCACGTTAGCGAAAAGATCAATGTGTTTTGTTATAGTTTTGTATATCTAGAAAGAAACTAAGTGTTGCGCGGGCGCCATAAATAAATAATATAGTAGGACGCTAGTTAAGTGGTATATGCTGACTCCAATAGGGCTGAATACTCTAGGAAGAGCAAGTGTATGTACCTATACAGTAGGACACTTGGAACGTGATATACAGTATTACACTTAGTAAGTTGTATAGGTTAAATTTAAAAAATGCTCAATATCCTAGACAGAGCATGTCAGCGTAACAACATAATACTATACTGAGTAAGAGATATATACTAAATCGGAAAGTACTCAATACGCTAGATAAATATTTACACTTGCCCTGTGATATATGCTGAATCAGAAGTGATCAATACCATTTATAGAGCCAGTGCCGATATTAGTACAGTGTTACACTTGGTAAGTGGTATATGTTGAACAAGTAGGTGTTCACTATCCTAGATAGAGCAGGGGCGTTCAATAAAACAGTAGTACATTTCCTATGTTGTATATGCTTGATAGAGAAGGGGAAAACAAGAAACTCGGCGTTGCCCAGAAATACATTAAAACAAATATAGATTTCATTATATTTTTAAGTGAGGGGGCAGTAATTCGATGTTGCCCGGTAACAATAACTTTAAAACTGTAAGCTCAGGTGAATGACTTAGATTATTATTTGCGATACATTAAAACAAGAAAGACGAATGAGCTGGACGAATGGGGAAAAGAAGCGGTGAGAAGAGGGAGCGGAACTACGGGGAGATGAAAAGAGATAAAGACAAAGAGACGGGTTTGAAAAAAGATATAGAAGTTTTAATATAAAGACGTTGCACACACTTTTTCACCTCTTCTATTTTGTGTTTTATGTCCCTGGACAACGCCGGATAGTCTTGCTAATATTAAATAATGAATAAATCATTGAAAAAATAAATAACTGTAATTTTATTAATAGTTTTTTTGTTTTTTTTACTACTTATGGGTAGAGGCTCTTGAAATTTTG
The DNA here is from genome assembly GCA_963556195.1 of Sepiola atlantica. NCBI lineage: Eukaryota > Metazoa > Mollusca > Cephalopoda > Sepiida > Sepiolidae > Sepiola > Sepiola atlantica. Next base: position 65,891,120 of record OY744519.1, read on the forward strand.
CTGTATTAGTTACTCGTCTTCCTTTGGATATAACGAAAATTACTGAGAATTAATGATGATTTTTTTAATGTAAAAATTGTTCAGGGATCATATCTTTTATGAGAACTTTTTTGCTTTAATTACAATGGATATTATTTTTTAATATGTATTGTTACGTGTGCATATATATATATATATATATATATACGATTTTACTTATCAGTTTGAAATTAACCGTTTGTCTCACCCCCAAATATCACTTTTCTATTTTTATTAAAGACTAGACACTTTTGTTTCAGAATTTTCGAGATTCTGATTGATAATTGGTATTATTTTAATTATTCTGATTACCTACTATTCAGAATATTATTCTCACAACGTTTAGGCCGATGTAACCTCCAACCTTTATCAGGTTCATCTTGTCAAATTTGGGGATCTTTATGTCAAACTCAGGAATCTATACGGAATTTTGAACCCTTTATTTAAACAACGGACATAAGTTGCTCTCGTTCCGCCAGTCTTTATTTTATTCTTATTGCCTGTAGTGAGGATTGAACCTTCAACCCTCAAAAATGTTTTGTAATAATCAATTCTAAGTGACAGTCTTCTGGAGGCTGAAGATTCAATCCTTACTACAAACGATACTAAGAATAAAATAACAATTATTTAATTTCATATTCGGTCAGGGCTGACGAAACGAGAACAATCTACACTCAGGAATTAAATAATCGGTACGTTTAGAAATTCTGTATAGATTCCAGAGTTCGACAAATATTCCAGCGTTCAAGAAAATGCACTTGAAGAAGGTCGGAGGTTATTGCAGCTGGAATCTTTTCTCTGAAAATCCTAAATCTTTCTTCTCATCCCGAATCTAAATTCAACCAAGCAAGAGATATTGGTTTGATATTCCCCACCCTCTCTTGTTTTACCAGATACATGTGTAATTCTAAATCTATTTCCTCATCCTTAAATCTGGATTACTCAAGCCCCAAATCTTTATTCCTAGCATGACATTGGAACCCCACTCCTCATTAGTTTCGTAGCGTCTCAGCGAGGTGCCAACATTTTTTCAAGTGGCTGGAAACGCAATGTCTGAAACACCAAAGAAACGTCGCAGATCGCACCTCAAGAATCGTAGCTCAATGTGGAAATTCTTCAATTGTTTTTTTTTTAAATGAAATTAAGAATATTAATGGTCATGTGACCGAAGTCTGCAACTACGCCCGCTAGATAAATAGAATCGACCCCCAGACAGAAATCAGTTTTCCGTCTCGTCATCCAATAGTGAATGTTCCGCTGCAAGGAACTTTCTATCGATGAAAAGCATCCATCTATTTTTCAACCTAGTCCAAAACCTGAAATTGAAGTCAATCTTTGAAAAAAATGTTATTAAAAATTATATTTCTGAACTCCATTGAAAGATCCGATTTTTATCTGAAGGAAATCATTTGTCCTCTCAATTCTGAAAACTACATCAATTTGAGAATCTCACCATATATAAGATATTGTTCTTTTCATTTTGAACTATGATGGCAACCATATAAAATCACTTAATTGAAGATTTCACTCTTTTATATTCTGGAGAAATAGTGATTTCTCAGCGGCCGGCATCCATCTCCTCCAAAAAGATAAGAATCCTTTTTCATGCCCAAAGAATTTGTTCCACGTCAAAACATTATTTCTGTTTCACTCCAACATCTTGCCATCTTTGATTTATTAAATTCCTAAAACTTTATCGATTCCGAACTAGAACATTATCCTTCCCCCGACAATATCATATTTATTCTCCCTTGTCCTTTTCATGTCGAAAAAATATTGTTTACATCTGGTGATAGCTCGTCTTTTTCTGCGACATTTTCATAACATTACACACACAAAGTAAAAGAACAAAAACCAGCTTTTTACGAAGAAAACCTTAAAATATTATTTACAGTTTTACACATTAAATAATATTACAGTACACGTTTTTCCTATTCATCATAATTTAATTTTAAATAAATGATAAACAAAATTAAAGACAAACTTATAAAGGTGCATACTATTTTATTTATTAATGGAAAATATGCAAATGGTAAATATATGTAAAATGCTTTTAATTTAGTAGTTGAACGACTCCATTTTACAATTTTTCGGTGGTGTAGAAGTTGGATTTTTTATCTACTATGAAACCACCCATGTCTCATCAGTTAATTTATTGTTAATTTTCTAAAATAATTAAATTTATAATTTTGTATTCAATTTAAATATACGATGATATTTTATTGATTTCAAACTTAAATAATTCAGTAAACTATTCTATTTTTAAGACGATTTCAAAAACGTTTAGATTTCAAATTTGCTAGCAAGAAAAGACGACCAGAATGACTATATATTTGCTAGTATATATAATGGATGTCCATTCGTTAAACAAGTCTGACCATAGCTTGCAAAATTCAGCGTGGCTGGACATAGCTAATGCCAGTGCAGCGCATGCTGTAGTATTGTACAACTCTGCAATGAGTCACACTAATTGATCCGTAGACATACTACATACTTATATAAGCACACACACACACACACAAATATCTAAATGAATAAATGCGAAAAATGTTTTAGTCATAACTCATATATTACCATCAAAACAGGTTGATGTCATTTTAATCAATAATACATTAGCATTCTTTCAAATACGGTATATATCCTATTCACGAAACACATATAGACATTCAAATATTTATCTAATTTGCATAACTTATTGTTTAACTGTCTATAATTAATTAATGTTTGCTGTTATTCATTTATGATTATATCATTTTATTTGTCCTGTGCATCTACAATAGGTTTGTGTAAATTAGCAGTTATTAATGTAAGTAATTTAATAAAAAAATGAATAACTTACGAAAAAAAATTCTTAAAATATCAAGGGAGATAATTTAGATGACGCTAGCTAAAAAGATATACTGAGTTCAACAAAACGGGGAAGTGATTGGTTTCTCTTTCTCAAGGGAGGAGAGAAAACTCTTTTAAAAATAATAAAAAAATAAAATTTGGCGTCGTCATCACTACCTGTCTCTCTTCTCTCTTACCATCCCCTTTTCTAGCGACGATACATTTTCTTTTGTTATTGTTTTATGATTTATTTACGAAATAAAAAAAGCAAAATATATAAATATAAAGTCGTTTTTTAATTTAAAGTTTTCTTCCACTTCTTAATAAATTTCTCGCCCCCCCCCCCAATATTGTATAAATAAAAAACAGGCATGCTGACTATTTTAATTAACCCCTACTCTTTAGGAAAAGGGGTATTTTTCCTTTCATTTGACGTTAATTCCTATTTCAGTCACGTAAATTATTTAAAGTGAAATAAGTTTCGGCATTACTCATAATTACACTATTTTTGTTTTTACTTTAACCATGTTTTAGTAAACAAAAACTAAAAGCGAAAGAAAACATCACAATTTTTAAAATGATATCCATTCACACCGTACACGCGAAACGCCAAAATAAAAAAATTAGATCTGAAAAATGTAGTCGCCATCTAAACAAATCAAATAAGAGGCTAGCTATGGAAGAAGATTACTCACGGTTATAAACATGTCTTTTTTAATTAAAAAATTATGAAAGGAAGTTATCGCTCTTCATTAACTTGCATACTTCTCTCTGTTTATAAAGATGGCGACTATATTTTTCAGCCCACTTTACATTCCGGCATTTTACGTGTACGATAAAACTTGCTATACCATACTCGCAGGCATTACCTTCTCCTTTTATGGGGTGATACTCCCAGGTATCTGGGAAGAGTATTTCCGACAAAGCATAACCACATCCTTTTTTTGGTGTGTGTGTGGGGTGGGGGGGGGGATACTCCTACGCTTTACCTTCTCCTTGGAGTTTTTTTCCTCATAATACATTCTTCCCGGGCATTACCTTCTCTTTTTTGGGGAGGAGGACAGTATAATATATGATTGTTTCTCATGAGATCATTGATCCAGGATGACTTTCTCCCTTTATTAGGGGGTCAAGGTAGTTTACTATCTATTCTGTTTCATGATATTATCTTCCCAGGTCATAACTCCTCTTTTGCGGTTAGGGGGTAATGTTCGTTCGTCATGATATAATCCTCTTAGTCATTACCTCTTCCTGTGGGTGTCAATGTATGCAGTTTGTTCATTATTATATCATGCTCCCGACCTAGCAAAAATATGCGACCGGAGTGAGCATATATATATATATATATATATATATATATATATATGTGTGTGTGTGTATGTGTGTGTTTCTAAAAACATGTGTCAAACTTTAAAAAAAATCTTTTAAATTTATTATATCTCAAGCCATTCCTCATACCTGTAAATAAAAAGTAATTTTGGAATTTCTAAAAAAACGTTTTGAATATACGTTATTCTTACGTCTTTGAATGCACATTACTTTTACGTCTTTGAATACACGTTAATTTTACGTCTTTGAATTCACGTTAATCTTTTGTCTTTGAATTCATGTTATTTTTACGTCTTTGAATATACGTTAATTTTACGTCTTGGAATATACGTTATCTTACGTCTTTGAATTCACGTTATTTTACGTTTTTGAATATACATTATTTTACGTCTTTGAATATACATTATTTTACGTCTGTGAATATACATTATTTTTATCTCTTTGAACATACTTAATTTTAACTTTTTTTAATATATGTTATTTTAACTTTTTTGGATATACGTTATTTTTATGTCTTTGAATATACATTATTTTTACATCTTTGAATATACGTTATTTTTATATACGAGATAAACATTAAAGATCACAATACTTCAAAATTCTGTATACATGTATGTGCGAATGTGTGTTTGTCAATCATTTCCATATATGCAGATGTGTACGTGTATGATACGTGGGGTTTTCATGCCCGATCCTTGTTTTAGACGATATAGATACGAAAAGTCATAAAATGCCGATAAAAATGAGGATAGTAAACAAAATGAATAAATGAATGAAAAAGACCTTTCTATGTGAAAAAGAACACGACCAAATTGTTAACCATTTTACAAACTTCCGGCTAAATTCCAGACATTCCACAGAAATGTAAACGTAGAGTCTGAAGAATTCGCCACTAGTGGTCAAAATAAATATATCACTGAATAATTTATGGATTGCTGAGTTTTTTCACATATTATACATATATATATATATATATATATATATATATATATATATATATATATATATATATTAGTATATTTTTGTATTTGTTTCTATAGATCCAATGAAACTCCAGTGTTTATAATAAGTGCTCAATAACAAGTAGAGCTGTTGTTTAGTATAAATTATTCGTTACATATGTGCATACATGTTTCAGTTGAGAAACACAGATGAGAAATTGCGAACTTCCTTATTCAGTATATTTCCTTGGCTGGGATGAAGTGGGTACATAATTCAACGGTCAAGCCTCATATCAAATTATATCCGTATATAGCCAGATAATCACATAATTACGCTGGACGTGATTTACAATTCTCAATATTACTTGCACTATATATTACATACCAATTCGTACAATAATATATATATATATATATATATATATATATATATATATATATATACTGGTCAATATTTACCTATTTCTATCCAATATACTAATGGTCAGCGAATTAGTTCTTTCTAAACATGGTTTATATACACACCCTATTCCTATGTTAACACGCATATACGTATATACATAATTATACATAAATGTACACGCAAACATATATATACAAACATATATACACAAAACCCATATGTATATATACACATACATATCAATTTGCTCATGCATGCATACACCTTGTTACACGTGCAAATACGCATATAAAAAATATATATACATACATACATACACACACACATTAACACGCATACATATAAATATATAAAATATATAAGAACCCTATATACACTTATCCTTATAACTATACACCCACCTACATACACACCTATATTCATATATATCCTAAGCACACATATACACACGCATATACATATATACATATATCCACACATACAGATATATATTAAATCTAAACACACACATATGTATATACATCCATGAACACCATCAAACTTAAATACTTACAGCATTTATTTATATTCATAATATTTTCTATGATAGGGGTTGGCACATCACACATTATTTCGTAATGCTATTTGAATAAATTAGAATACCAATAATGTTATAACATTAACAACAATTAAATAAATAACATCATTTATTTAAATGTACATATATGAGACTTTTGGCGATGTACGCACTTTTGAAAGAGTAATTATTTTTGTTTCCATTCTTCTGGTATTAACCGCGAGGGTTGCACCTCGTAGATAGAGAAAAATGTACGTCCGATCTTCTTGACGATTTTGGGAAAGTAAAATTCGATATGTTTTTACTCGCGTATATATATATAATATTGATTCTGTGTTTTGTAAACACTGTTTACACATTTAATTATCACAAATATATATTGAATTGTCGAGCGCTGGCTTATCTAATCCCACTTTTCCGACCTTTTGTCACACCTTACCTTGTGGGAGTTAGATAAATAAAAACTATTTCAGCCAGGGGTTTTTACCCCACCAAATAAACCGGTATCGTCCGGGGATTTGGGTCTGGATTCACGCCCGTCTATTGGGGCTTGTCCGTCCTGTGCAGTTCTAGGAGGTGCACCTCCCAGGTTTTGCCTTCTCTCTTTGGGGAGGAGTAAGTTTATTGCTTACTGTCTGAGGCGGCCCTACCGGGGAATGCCGACGGAGCTGCCCAGGCAATTTTTAAATGGCCAGAGTGCTCACCTCTCGAGCACTGGCTTTCTCATCCCACTTTCCTGACCTTGTGTCAATCTTACCTTGTTGGGGGTAGATAAATAAAACTATTTCAGCCAGGGTTTTTTACCCCACCAAATAAACCGGTATCGTCCGGGCCTTTGGATCTGGATTTACGCCCGTCTATTGGGGCTTGTCCGTCCTGTGCAATTCTAGGAGGTGCACCCTCCCAGGCTTTGCCTTCCCTCTTTGGGGAGGAGTAAGTTTATTGCTAACTGTCTGAGGCGCCCCTACAGGGGAATGCCGACGGGGCTGCCCAGTCAATTTTTTAATGGCCAGAGTGCTCACCTCTATAGCGCAGGGTTATCTAATCCCACTTTCCTGACCTTGTGTCACATCTTACCTTGTTGGAGGTAGATAAATAAAACTATTTCAGCCAGGGGTTTTTACCCCACCTAAAATATTATATGTATTGGAGTTGATGGGAGAATGGATAAGGACACATTGATGTATAAGGAAATTGTGGATGAAAATAGACAGAGAATTATGAAAAAACTAAGGGACCAGAACACCATTTAACTTTTACAAAAGAAACACCATGTGAAAGTAAATATCTGACACATAGAGTTCTTCCTAATAGTGGTGCAACAGGTGCTGTTCATGCAGATCAAGTGGTGGATGTTTTGCATGAATTCCACAGTGAGAACAGTATCAAGGCTATACTTGTTGACAACACTAATACCAACACAGGTTGCGAAGGTGGAATGGTTGCAATTTTAGAAAAAAAACTTTAAAAAAATCTTCACACAATTGGTTGCTCTTTGCATCATAATGAACTACCTTTCAGAGCCCTTTTTAAAAACATAGATGGTTGCGCAAAGGGCCCTACAACATTCAGTAGCCCTCTGGGGAAATTATGCTCAAATGATTGCCATGATTTACCCCAAATATCATTTTCCACTATTAGCTCTAGAGTCAATTTGTAAAATTGATGAAATACATGATCTTAGTTCTGACCAAAGACTCCTTTATGAATACACAGTAGGTATTTCTAGAGGTAAGGTTGACTCTAGATATGCCTCCTGGAAAATTAGTCCTTTAAACCAAGCAAGATGGTTAACTTTGGCCATCAGGCTCATGTGTTTATGGACTCGTGGTGCATACCCACAAAGGCACACAACAAAACTACACTATGTAGTAAATTTTATTGTAAATGTGTATGCCACTTCTTGGTTTGAAATTAAAAGAAATAGTAAATTCCACAATCAGTAAGTGCACATTTTTAATATGATCCAGAGGATTAAGGAGAAGCCTCAGGAAATCCAAGATATCACATTTAGAAATATACAAGTAATACATTTTGTTTACTGCCTGAAAACTTTCTATATTCCATGGTTAAATCTGAGGAGATTGAAGTAAGAGAAGAAGCTTTAAAAAGAATGTTGGCCATTAGGTAAGTAATATTTATTCATATATCTCTGACTCAATTATTTATTCCAATTTATAGAATGATTTTTAAAGATTTTATCTAATTTCACCATAATTATTAAAGCAGTACAGATTGGAATTTTTTAATAATTCAATTAATTAATTTGTTCTTTCAGGAATGAAGAGTCAACCAGAAAAAGATTAAAAAGAATACCACCTATTAATTTTAATGCCACACATTGGACACAATTAATAGATTTAAAATTATGCGGCATTTTTGAATCACCAATGACGGAAGATTTTACTGAATCTGAACTTCGAGAATCGTTGATGAATGGAACCAAGCTTGACTTGCCAGATTTGCCCTCACATTCTCAGGGTGTGGAACGGGCAGTTAAGTTAATAACAGAAGCTTCACAAACTGTATATGGTTTTGAAGCAAGGCATCAACACATTACAGCCAAAGTTTTGAGTCAAAAATTGAGACCAGCATTTTTGTCTAAGGGGTCTTATATGGAGCAATTTGACTCTCTATATTAAGCTCCATTAAAATAGTGTTAGGTTTTTCCTTATTTCTTTGCTTGTTATATTTTTACATATAACAGAAAAAAATCATTTTTTTAGGTATTCAAATATTACTGTTTAATTCATAACGTTAAAAGGTAGTTTACAAAAGCGGATACTGAAAATGAGGGGGGGGGGCAAATTTTCAATTTGAAGATTTCTTTAATTCATATCATTTTTATAAAATAAAAGGACATTCCCTGATTTTAAATGCTAAAATTATTTGGTTTTCACACCAATATTCAAGCAAATCTTGCAAAAACAGGGAATTTTCAGTATATTCTTGTCTACGATCTTTGATACCAAACGCTAAAAAAACCGCTGAAGTTTTTAGTCTAATTTTTTGCATGAGTATTTAATAGGTTTATATACAACTTTCGGTACGTGCCTTTTTTTAATATTTAAAAAAAAGTGTAAAATCGACCTACCCTAATATATATATATATATATATATATATATATATATATAGTATACATATTTATTTATACAAAGATTTTTGGCGACATATCTGCTGAAAAAGGGAGAGAGAGAGTCGCTCTTTCTCTAAATATCCAGAGACATAACAAATTAGAGAGTGGTTGTATCAACACACAGCAGGGAGAGAAAAATACGTAGATATCTAAGTGAGAGATGGGGGATATATTCAATTAATTACAATTTACGTGTAATTAGAAACATTCAAATGGAATTCTTTTCAAACATAACTCAATACCAAAACCAAAGAATTATTTAGCATGTATTTTGTGTAATTAAAGTATATAGGAAAGATCCTTAAAGAAACGGACGTTGATTGGCTCAGCTTTAGTATGATAATGCAATCATAAGAGGAAGAAGGGGTTAAAATAATGTAAATCTATATATATGTGTGTGTGTGTGTATGTGTGTGTATTATAAAGTCTTTTAGCCTTAAGTATTCGTTACTAGATAAGATATTGGCTTATCAAGAATTCCAGTAGATCTTCTTGATAAAATCCTCGACCACCCTATATCAGGGGAATAACAGACACAATACAGTCTCAGTCCCCATTACCAACACCACCAAAACCACTCGCCAATAAGATTAACTAGAATGTCACTTTGAACCAATGTCAATCATATTGCAATTTGGAAACGTCACTTGTAATTTTCGATCGAGTGATAGAATTACACATTACATTTCTACAGACGACATCAATCGAGACAAATACGAGTTGAAGTGATTAAATGTTGTCGCAACTCCGAAGAGGGCGCTATGGTAAGATTCTAGACATCTTTAGTCACGGCTACTTGGCTAGCGAAAGAATCGTTACGTTTTCGTCATTGTTATGGATTTTCTTATGTTTAGCCATAACACATTTAAATATTTTTAATTTAGGATGCAATAATCTCATTATACCACTGCGTGATGCATTGTGATAGAATTGATAATTGCAATAAAATATAATAAGAGAAATGAATGTTTTGAAATGTTATTGAACATTTTTCATGAAAACAACAGGAGATGGGAATAACAAATTTTGTCCCTCTCGAAAGGCTAGTCTGGTGTTAGCCTGCAAAGATGCACCGATTCACTCGGCGGTCGTTGTTTCGATAGACCAGATATCCCTTAACTACAAAGCACTTTGAGAGTGACAAATTACAATTCCAGAAAGAATCATTTATGACCTTAGTTAGCACGCTTAGCAATAAGAATATAAAATTTAGATACATACTTATATTCAAAATTTAAATTCATGGGTCTAAAATATCTTGGAGCGTCAAGTCTGATTGTAGATATGTGTTATCTGAGGAAATAGAATTAAAATATTAAAAAATGGCCGTCTTGTTTTGTGAATTGCGACACAGGGAGAAAATGGCGCTTTCAGATATGTCATTTGTGATTGGGACCACCTTGGGCGAAGGCAACGACTAATAAGTATAGATAATAAAAGTCGCACACATTCGAATTAAATGTCTGAGAACTTGCTATAGGCGTCAATTATTGTGAAACACAGACTATTATCCGGTGGAATAAAAGCGATGAATAAAATTATCACGTTTATAGCAGAAATAGCGGCTGACAATAAAAAAAGCTAAGTCATGTGAATTTTATGAATTGACCGAAATTTGGAAAGAGAAAACGGTTTTGTTAACGAACACGTATGCCTACCCCCTTTAAGAATTAGGTTTCTCGAATTGACAGTGCTGCGGTTGGAGCGAAGTAAAAGAATGGAGAAAGGGTTAACCAATGAGGATCTGAGTAGAGAACAAAGAACATTGAGGGGACAGTTGCAAGGTGGAAAGAATTTAATAGGATGAGTGTGCTGACCAATGAGAATGAACGACTTGATTGATGCTCGTCTGTACTGTTCGATCCCCGCTTGAATTCCGTAGATCACTTCTTGACAGTTTCATCGGAAGGGATGTCCTCAGTGAGTGTATGCATCATGTCACCATGAATTGTCCATTTCTAGACTTGTTGCACCCCTGCCATTTTTATTTTGCACAAACATCCGAATTAGTTGCTCTCGTTTTATAAGAGGTTGTAGCGTTGCTAGAACAATAATATTCAGTTATGCCTCTGCTGTCTATAGACGGCTGAGGACTGTTTTGAACGATCCTTGCAGCTATATCATTTCGGACGTAGTGTTTTGGAAGATAGATTATCACCTGTGCCGTAGTTTAAGTTACAGACATCGGTATTAGAATAAATATTGTTGCTCTCGCTATTATTATTATTATTATTATTATTATTATTATTTCTTAATTGTTAGGAGTACTTACTCGAATCATGACCAGTGATTGTTCACTAGAAAAAGTAGGTGGTGTTCCCTGGTAGCTGAGTGACAACAAGTCTACTCAGATTTCAAATATTCCCCGTTTCTTTCGATCAATGTTGCAAATCATTTTACGGTCTTGCAACAACCGTTTACCATTAAATTTTCGCTGTTGATAGAAACTGTTGGTTTTCTCTGGAATCTGAGTGACAATGATGATGAGGATGATGATGATGATGATGGTGATGATGACGACGATGACGATGATGATGATGATGATTTCTTACAATTATCAGCCTTGTATTTTATTTATCTCTTCTCCAGGAGTGTAGACACAAGGTCAGGTGTGGGTGTTGATGAAAGTGTTTCTGTGGAGCGAACAAGATTCGAAACCGGCAAACTCAGGTCCCCAAGCGGTCAATGTTTTGAAGTAAAGCTTTTACAGATAAATAAATGTGCATGTAAGAATTCGTGATAGTGACGGAAGCAAATCCACAATCATGAGAATTTACGATATGTGTTTGCAGGACTAAGAAGAATAACTATTAAAATTGTAAAAATGTTGGACTTCTCGGGGATTTGTCTAGAATGAAAACCAGTCTGAGAAAATGTGCTTTACTTCTATCTTATAACCATCATGCATTCTTATGTTTCTTTCGGACTTTCATATAGCTACGATCTTTGCTACCTAGTTGCTACCACCTAAGGTACCTTTTTTTCTAATATACCTTCTGTGATGAGGTTGGCTTTGATAAGGCAGTAATTAGCATAAGTCACGCTTTATCGCTTATAAATAAGCCGGTATAAAAAAAATCCAGTACTTTTCGTTCACGTTGAACATCATATCACCTTGTTATATTGTTTAACTTTGGCTACTATTATAGGTAGGATATGAACCGGAAACATTAGAGATTCAGAATAACTTGAATGGTTTTCTTTTAAACGAATGTTCGCCTTGTTATTTTTAAAACAATTCTATGCTATGTGATTTTCCTTTTATTAAATTTATGAGTTTTGTAATCTCAATGTTCAACATGTCAATTACTGATAGCCAATTATCTTTATTACATGATACAGCTGTGATGAGATTCATTTCAAAGCGCGTTTATAGTTTCAAATTCTCCTTAACAAGTGTCCATTATTTTAATTACAATTGCGTCGAATTGTTTTAACTTTACATTTTGCTTTCTCAATTTCGGTTCACCCATTTTCTTTTGTCGACTTGCGTGGGAAAGCATACGCCATTCAACTGTTTTTCTTCCGTTTTCATGCGTGTACTCACTGCAGAATTTTGGTGTTTTCTTTTAGAGAGTCGTGCATTCTACTCTTTCTACTATTTCTTTTTAATTGCATACTGCCCGAAAACGATCTTTATTTTTGCAGTTTGAACATACTTTCCTAAATCTGGGCATTTACTGTAAAGCCTATCATGTTCGTTGTCAAATGCTAATATTGTTACAGTCATTCTTTTATTAAACTCTTTAAACAATTCTAGCTGTTGTAACAATTCTATGCTCGTTTTTAAAATCATTAATCTTTCAGTACTTTTGTGTGATGTCTTTTTCATTCCTCCTATTAATCAAAGAAGAATTAATTCATGCTTCTTATTCATGTATTTTGAATCTGTTTTATCGAATTCATAGTATTTCGATGGATCCTTCAGCCTGTGAACCTACTGTACAGGATGCATGTGTTTAAACATGACCCATATAAAAACTCTGTTAATTTTAATTATATTATTCTGTACTTTTAGGGTTGATAGAAAATAACGCTTCAAAATCATCTGTGAGAATTACATTATCATTAACATTGGCAGAATTATAAACCTCTGAATGGATGTTTGAGTTATGAAGCCCATTTCGCCCTAACAGGTCATGCCATCAGCATGAATTGTATTTTGTAGGTGCTAAAGCTCAAGATGAAGTTATTCAGAGGCCACTGAACTACGTGAAGTGTATCGGATGTGTCGCCACATAGAAACATGGTATAATCGGATTATTTTGGTTTGAGTATGATGTGGAAGCAGTAACGCTTCATAAAGTAATCATTCGGCCCCGATGCGCATATTTAAAACATGTCTTGTAAAATATTAATGAATAATTTTACTGAATGAGCATGATTTTAATTGCGATAGATTTGAGGAATTTCAAGTTTTCTTGTCTTTTTAGTCTGGTTAAGTTATGAGCTTGCACATGGATCAAGTTTATACTGAGGCACCAAATATTATAAATTCGTTTCTCTCTTATCTAGTCTCCATGAATTTGATCATCTCAGGGATGAAACGTATCTTTTCTTGGTTGTCTATTTTTCTTAATTATTGTAACAATTTTCCGTAAGTGAATTCTTCTATCACTCTTAAGTATGCCATTGTCGATATCTTTACATATTTACATGTCGTAGCGAGAAACAGGTATGTAATCTCGCTCTCACCTCCGGTAGCCTGGTCTTTGAATTCCTTAACCTTCGCCAACGCTGTGAAATATCGATCCATGTTTCTGTATTCGTCGCCATTAAGGGTCCGATCGCGAACCCCATTGTTATGTTGTGTGTTCCTCATAGAGTAGATATTATAAAAAAGGTTACCTCACCTTTTTCTCTTAAAATAAGTATCTCTAGTTGTTCGTTATGACGATGAATTGCCCTCCCCTCCTCTAAATTCCTTAATAGTCTTATTTGATTGGTCAAGACAGTTCTCCTTGACCAAACAGCAAACACTATTTTGGCGGGCTGGATGCAAAAATCCTTTGCCATTTTGAAAGCTGTATTTGCAGGAGGAAAACGCCCCCCCCCCTTCCAAAAAACCGCTGCTCTGTCCTTTTGAATGTGATCACAGAACAATTAATACGTAATGGACCATCATTTCATTTTGAATCTGACGTATTCAAGGGAGCCGTCTATTCCGACGATTCTATAGTCGGTCTTTAATCAAGCCACAAAATACAATATATTATTATTTTATATGTATTATGTGTCTTCTTCTATATGCATTTTACCAACTTCAGTAAGCAACAATTACTCGTTCTTTTGCCAGAATAACCTCAATGTTGATTGGCTAATAGCATTTTGAAAGCCGGTTGTTATTTGGTTATTGATTTCATAAGTCCGTGTTATTTGCATATGATGCTAAAACGACATTATTGAATTGAGAACAAGCAAATTATCATCACTATTTTAAAAATGTTAAATTACGTACAACCGACATTTCATAGTTGTCTTATGCGTTTTTGTCGGATTGTGGGTTTTAAATGGTTATGTTAATACTGTGGATTAAACAGTATTCCATTGAGAAATTGACGATGAATGATTCATTTAGTTTTTAACAAATGCTACTTGTATATTTGCATAACCAGTATATGTATTTTGGTTTATTTTAAATATATACTAGTTCATATTAATATGTATGTCTAGATGAACTTTTTAACAAAAATAGGTTACGTTTTTCTCCCTTCTTTTTTCTTATCGAAATGGTCAAAAATAAAGTAGCGCTTATTTTACATAATATTGTAAGAGTATTTTCAGTGCTTTCTTAACTTACAGGACGATTGGAAAATAACTTTCCATTATTAAGTGCTCGTAATTTATTACTGGAATATATTTTTGACAAGAAAGAGATATGAAAAGAACTTGCATAAAGTACAGTGGTCATCCATAGTTAACAGCGACCCGAAATCTGTTGGCAAGGTTGCTGGGAAAATGTTTGGATCATTCTACCGCTCTAAAAAGTATATCACTTCTGACACAATGCTCTACCTGTATAAGAGTCAAATACGTTCTAAGATGGAGTACTGTTGTCACATCTGGAGAGGTGCAGCTCAGAGCACCATTTCCTGCCTTGATAAAGTACAAAACCGACTTCGTAATCTAGTGGACGATGCCCTCTTCTCCACTCTTCAGCCTCTTCCTCACAGAAAAGATATTGCTTGTATTTCTCTACTCTATCGTTATTTCTATCGCAGGTGCTCGACTGAACTTCAATCTATGTTTCCTTACTGTAAAACATCCACAAAAAACATGTCTAGCTATCCCCACTGTCAATAAATTCTCTTTCTCCCTCTGTGAACCTAGAACTAAGCGGAACTTACATGAGCAAAGTTTCTTTCCTAGAATTGGCCGTCTGTGGAACACAGTACCACGAGCTGCTTCGCAGCTGACTATAACACCGCCGTTTTCAAGTCCAATGTAAACAAATTTTTGTTGAGCCGTCCTTTTAAATTAGCACTTTTTGACCAGTTAATACCATATTTGCTATTGTATTTCACCGTCGATTTGTCGAGCTCAATAACCCTAATCCTTGAGTGGTCTATTGGCCTTGATAAGCGAGCAATTTCTCAAGAACCAATGAGTACTATATGCATTCCTGCTCAAAGACTGGAACTGTGCTAATAAACGTAACAAAACACTATGAATTAAGGGTCAGTTTTGAAAAAATAGCGTTTTTTAGACCTAGAGATTTAATTTGGAATCTAGCTAGTAAAATTTGGATCTAGCGGCTAGCGTTTTTTTTTATAAAATCCGGAGATTTGACTTTGTAATAGGCAACAATGTCATTGATTGAATGATTTGACCTACATTAATGTCGAGCACAAGCGATCTTATATCGTTTGAAGCAGGTAAAAAGTGCCTTCGTCACACTCCTGCGAATGACTTGATCATACACGTGACAGGGAGGTTGCCGTGGCCTTCAATCACTACTTTTTGTGTGTTTATTTTAGCGTCAATGTCGTTCAAAACATCCGTCAGTACCATCGCCTCTGACTTTGCCCCTATCTCTTCTGGAAACTTACTATAATTAGATCCTTCCTACCCAAAAGGAAAATCCAGGTTGTCCTCGATGGCCGTTCATCTAAGCAACATGACATAAATGCTGGTGTACACCAGGGATCAATCCTTGGACCTTTATTGTTCCTGATCTATATAAACGATCTCCCTGATGACATAGAGTCTGAGATTGGTTTATTTGTTGACGACACCACGCTTTACTCTCGCCATGTTGGCAAAACAGACGCGATCATATCCGAGGCAATGGCTGAATCCTTAGAAAATGACCTCCAGGCTGTAGTGTATTGGGGTCATAAATGGTTGGTAACTTTTAATGCCGCAAAGACAAAGCTACTTTCCTTCAATAACTACAAGAAACCGCTCCAACCACCGATTGTCATGGCAAATAACACCCTATCTGAGAGTTCATCATTCAAACTCCTCGGCCTAACCTTCACAGGTAACATGAATTGGAACAAATATATTGAAGACATTGCCAAGGCTGCTGCAAAGACGTTTGGCTCCATCTACCGTGCTAGTAAACTCCTCACACCTGACATTATTCTGTATCTCTACAAAGCCATCATCCGACCATGCATGGAGTATTGTTGCCACATCTAGGCTGGTGCATCATCTACTAGTCTCTCCCTGCTTGACTAGGTCCAAAAAAGAGTCGCCAACATAATAGGTCCCTGTCAACCAAGCTCCAGTCCGTGTCCCATCGCCGCAATGTAGCATCCTTGTGCTTGTTTTACAAATACTTTAATGGATTATGCTCCGATGAATTGGCTGCTCTGGTGCCCCCTCGTCGTAAGTTCACTAGACCAACTCGGCAATCGACTAAATCCTATCCATTCACTGTGGAGGTCCCTGGATGCCGGAGAGCTTTCTACTCAAATAGCTTCTTTCCTTGTGCTGCTGGCCTCTGGAACTCTCTCCCTGCCCCCTGTTTCCCCGACGGTACTGACATGCAGAAATTTAAAACTAATGTAAACAGACATCTCGCTGCGCTGATCCCAATTTAGGTTGACCCCTCCACCTTCTCCCTTTTCTTTCTTCTCAGTAGCCATTTACGTCTACAGTGGCGGCCTGCCTTGTCTGGGGTGAACTATGTTAAAAAAAAAAGATTGTTTTACTAGATACTAATCGCAACGTTAATACATGGATTATTTCAGAAAGAGACGGTTCAGAAATAAAAGAAATTTAAGAACTTAGCTTTTTTTAAAAAATTACACTCATCTGTTGAAATTCTGGTTTTCTAAGTAGACTGCTTGACCGTGTCCTAAAAAGAGACACAGTTCCGAATTCGCTTTCACACGAAACGTCATCTAAATCATCTCCTCTTGAAGCAGTCGATTCGCACCGTTGGCGAAGTTCTTTTGTATGGCGTGGTATGCCATTCATCTGGACAGTCCGAAAGCTGATTATTCTATCAACTTGTCCTTTACCAAATTTAGTGGTAAATCGCACGTTTGGAGGTTTAGTCGAAACGGAGTCTCTCACTTGATAAGAATTCTCCTTGACCTTCGGAAGAGGTGATGCTTCATCTACTCTCTTTACACGTTGATCGTTGATTCCGTTGGCTCGGCGTGGTTGACGGTATGACATAATCTTTACATGTCCCGTTATACGGATACACAGCTTTTGAATAGATCATTATCTTCTGGCTGTTATGCGTTTAATAGCGCGTTATCACCGTTCCCACATATGTATCATTATCTTTGAAGGCATAAGCACATCGGTAATGTATTCGAACTCTTATTTGTTCGAAAAGTTTCGAAAGTCTCGGCAACTGAAATTTCGGGATTTATCTGTCAATATTTCGGTTGAAGAATCACCTTCGCAGAAGACAGATTTTAACTGTTGCATGACAGTCAATGTAATAAGTTGTGCACCGAACGCCTGGATGCTCACTTTTCGGTGTATGGCACGGATCTGATCAGTGGTCAACTCGTCTGTTAAGGCGGTGCAT
>OY744519.1:65922849-65925349 GCA_963556195.1 Sepiola atlantica
AAATGAATGAATAAATAAGTAAATATATAAATAGAGGATTAAATAAATAAAAATATATTAAAAATATATAAAAGATATAAAATATAGATAAAATAAAATTAGATAAAATGAATTAAAATCAAATTATATAAACTAAAATAAAAGAACTAAAATAAGTAAATAAATATGTGAATAGGTAAATAAAGTAAATATGTAAATGGGTATTAATCATAAATAGGGGTATGCAATGTGTGTGGGGCGTATAAGTAGATTAAAAACACAACAATTTACCTCGTTTCTAGTACCATAGCGCATGTTAATAATTACATAAATACAAAAATAATATGGGTAGATAAATATGTAAAGTGTTTTTTTTATATATATCAGACATACTAGTATATAATATGTAAAAGAGCAGTGTTGTATAGGGGTTATCCAGTTTAGGAAATGGGGTAGGGACTATACGATAATGGATTGAGTTGAGGTTTATGAGTTTTAATTCTATTTTATAAAGGCACTATAGGTTCAAGGGGTTGTATGTAGGTTACTGAGAATGTGTGACCTATTATGCTTACAGTTAATATAGGTTTCATATTTTTTGTTTAGAAGTTTACCTCTATCACTAAATCTAATTATCTCAAGCTTTTCATTAAGGCATAAGTAACAGGGTGAATTTTGAAAACTACTTGTGCTAGTTTTTCTAATAGTGTTGCACTTAACTATTGGGGATTTATTATTATTTCTTAATTCCCAGTAGTTTATAGAAGTGAAGTTTTACTTTAAATAGTCAAAGTTATTGAAATAGCATTTATGGTTAGTATATCTTTCTTTGAAAGTAGGTTCCAGCAATGTCTATATTATAAATTTGTTCTGGGTTGGATTTGCTTTGGTTGTAATCGTAGCCTGGTAGACTATTGAGCCTGAAATGCATTTTTTCTGCGCGGGACATTCTGCTATTTTTATGCAGATTTTCTGCCTGATGATGTTTGTTTCTATTGATTGTAACATCGCTATGTCCGTGTAGCGGATTTTTGCACATATCAGTATAGATAAAAGTTATTATATAAATAGCTCTATTTACTATTGAGCACTATTATATAAGCCCGGTTGAAATTCTTTGAATTTTTATCTTGTGGATGTATACTTTACCTGGATTACTAATATATATATATATATATATATATATATATATATATATGTATCACGTGCGAGAATTGTACTTTCGGGGTTGAATAATCCTAATAAATAATCAGACGGATACAGATACAGACAAAGTCTGTCATTTGGATTATTCGGATTACTGCTCTGGGGTGTAATTCTAACATTTCGTTCGTTGTGACCGACCTTCTTCAAATGCATCAACCTGTAGTGTAATCTTCTGAAGTACTCCCTCACGTAGCCAAGGGGGGTGCCATAATAGAATTCTGTAGAGCTAGCAAGTAGCTACCTTATTTTATGAACTTTATGTTATTATTACTGTGTTTACTATGCTTTATGTACTTTACTATGCTTATGTTGTTATTTACATGTACCTACCGAAATACACAACAATATATTTAGATTATATAAAAGAAATTGAAATTTTGTATCTACTTATTTATATTTATATATCAGTACACACACACACTGAACCAAAACGTCACCCATATTAGAATATCAATATTAGTTTTGCCCCCCCCCCTAAAAATGCCTTGCCCCCCCTAAAAATGTCTTGCCCCCCCTAAGTTAGAAGTCTGGCTACGTGCCTGGAAGTACTACATAATAATCAGTTCTAAATGTTAGTTTTGTAAACGTTGAAAGTTAAATCCTCGGTACAGGCGATACTAAGAATCTAATTAAGAATTACTTAAGACCAATATCCAGTCATGACTGAGGAAACGAGAACTATCTAGTCGTGTGGATTACATAAAACATTACGTTTGATATTCTGTACCGATTCTAGAGTTCAACATAAAGATTCCCGTATTCTACAAAATGCATCTGAAGAAAGTCTGCGGTTACATGGGCCGAAACATTATGAAATAACACCCAAGATGAGAACCGTAATCTAAATAATCCAAATTATCAATTTTCCTGTAAAAAAATTTCTGTAACACATTCTCTCCTATCAGTATCGATTTTAAAATGTTGTCCCCATGAATATTTATTCAAATATTGATGAGTAAATATTTGAATGAAAACAGACATAATTTGATCCGTTGAAGATTTACTGGTTCTTGGTAATTTCTTCTGACATTCGAGAATGAAAAGATCAAAGAATAAAAATACCAAAGAAAATGAAGTGTTTTAATTTCCACAAAAATCGATAACGAAATGGCGGTTTTGTCGACGATAAAGATTGATGTATGATTTTAAAAAGACATTTGTCTTATCAGTGGCTTAAATACTTGTCGGCGTCATTTGCAAGGATTTGTATCTAGGTCATGGTAAGAATTAAGCTACGCTGTCTCCAATGAGGTTACCGGTGTAACCATTAACTTCCATCCACTTGGCCTTGTTTTAGATAAAAATTATAAATCTA
>OY744519.1:65930349-65932849 GCA_963556195.1 Sepiola atlantica
ATTACGTTTCAGTATTTTTTGCCGATGAGGTATAAGCAGTAATGAAACGCAATTGTATGTATGTAGGTCATTTTAAATTGTTATGTAATGTATATTTATACCACGTATTGAGCACTTTTGAAAAAATATTAATTCTAAGTTCATTTTATCAATATATTTGAATTTGTTTAATTATATATATATTCTCAGACATATGTTTCCTCGTCTGTCCGGCTCATTAGTCTTGCTAGAGGTAGCGAGATTCTAAACCGAGACCACAATAGTTGGTGTTCAGTGCTCTACAACCGAGCAAACGAAACTACCAATGGAAGTTGGAGAAATTATATTATATTTAAATGAATCTATTCATTTATTTATATTTTATGCGATACTGATAACTGAAAGTGCTTAATTCTTTTTACAAAAGAGTATTGCTTTAACGCTCGGCGAAAACTATCATTTCCTTCCACCGAAGGTATCCACCCATACAGATAAGTATATATATATATATATATATATATATATATATATATATATATATATCATATACCTAATATATATCCACATATACGTGTTTCGTCATCCCTACAGCTCATCAGTGTGATTAATCGTAGCGAGATTCTAAACTGGTCTCCAGTCGTTGGTATCTAGTAATCTGCCAACTGAACAAACGCAACTGCTAATGGCAATGGGAGAAATTATATCGTATTTAAATGAAGTGGTTCCTTTATTTATATTTTATTACGATACTGATAACTGAAGTACTCAATTCATTTTATGAAGCAGTATTGCTCAAATGTTATCTAGAAACGAACATATATAAACTATATTATCCAGAGACATGTGTTTCTTCGTCTCCATGATTCATCAGTGTGGTATATATATATATATATATATATATATATATATATATATATATATATATATATATATGAGACAGACATAAATAAAATGGAAAATGATAAACAAACGAAATATTAAAGACCAGACCACATAAATAAGCCACGTAAAGGAATAATATTTCGCTTCATTTTATCCAATAAGCTTCATCACGAGTTCCTTTTTAGTAAATAGTAAATTAGTATGAATCAGCATGATACGATTTTTTTGGCCGTCTTGATTTTCTTGTTTCCATTGGTTTCAATAAATACATCCATAATTAGGAAAGCGACCATGTGAAGGTGCCAACATCCATAAGTACAATTATACGTTTATTAGTTTCTACATGTATTTTTGTTAA
Source organism: Sepiola atlantica (assembly GCA_963556195.1). NCBI lineage: Eukaryota > Metazoa > Mollusca > Cephalopoda > Sepiida > Sepiolidae > Sepiola > Sepiola atlantica. The sequence goes on from OY744519.1 coordinate 65,931,569, forward strand.
ACAGGTGTTTGCTGAACGAATCGTTAGATATACGTTTGCAATACAACTTTAATTATATGTTTCTTTTTCTGAGTGTCGTGCTGTTACATTGTCACAGCAACGCTGATGAAGATAGCTGCACAAAGGGACTATTTAGAGTGCCGACGATGGTACGCATATCCTTGCAGCATTCCTTCGTTGGTAAGGGAAAACCCAAGACAACCAGCGCTCTTCCACAGTTGCAAGAGGATATCGGTAATCCAGTTCATCGAAGAATCATTTCACGTAAACACAATGGACATTTATATTTCAGGAGAAAAATGTGTCCCGTTTGGTCATCCATTGAGCTCTAGTTAGATTGTTTAAATCAAGAAAAATGTGAGTTTGAAAAGCAAGTTTAATTAAAAATAAATAAAGACACGAAAATCAAAAATTAATCTTCCTGTTCGCTATACAACCTATTCTCTTGTCCTATTTATATCTCCAGCCATACGGTAAATAGTATTAATACCGCATTAACCCTATTGTTGATCATGAACTATTCCAATCTTCTGTTTTATAGTTAGTTTTATTACCTTTGACTGGTAATGAAGTGCGTGTGTGTGTGTGTGCGTGAGTGAGTGAGAGAATGGGAGAGTTAAACAAAGTACAATGTGGAAGTGAGTGATAGGCAGATACTTAACACTGGATTGGTTACTTAGTGAAATAATTGCAAATTAAGGCTAATTAGATAAATTAAAATGGATTTTCTAACATAACTCAATCGCAAAACCAAGGAATATTTTAGCATCTATTTAGTCTTATTAAAATAAGAAAAGAGGTTGATGAAGTGAGTTTTAGTAAAAAAAATAGATGAACTACGTGGCCGTTGATCCTACAAGTTAAACCTGGCGATGGAACCTGCTAGGTCGCCCGATAACCAAAAGAAACTAGTATTAGATTACATAGTACCCGTGAAACTTATCGACTGACCTGACACTGACATACGTATTGCCTATTGAACAAACAAGGCCACGTAACTTCTATGTTAAGTGCCACGACTTTAATTTTAAGCTCGAAACGGACGCATGTAAAATCCTATTTCAAACGTAAAAAACAACAATTAAAAATATTGAAACAAAAGCGGGTTATGAAAAAAAAAACGGATTATGTACATCCAAAGATCAGTGGCTACAATGCTTCCAGCATCACCTTGCACAGTTTGGACGTCTGAAGATAGATTGACCACGGTTTTCGGCAGCTAGTGCGACACTCTAACGGCGTGAACCGAAAAAGACACCTATAACGATTCAGCCGAAATCG
>OY744519.1:65942849-65970349 GCA_963556195.1 Sepiola atlantica
TGTGAGGAATGGTGTCGTTGGTCATCCTAGATCTAAAGTGATAAACATATCTATCCTACTCTTCACTAGAATAATCTGTCACCACAAAACCACATTTACTCAGTGGCCGCCATACTCAAGATATCTCAAAATTGGTTTGAATTTTTATTGTTCATGAATATGATTATATATACAGAAATTCATTGGAGTATAATGGGGAGTGGGAGAAAGAAAACCGAAAACGGGTTGTTAAGACCCTCTCAACCCTTTCTGAATAATAGACCGGCAACTGTTTCCCGGTTTGTTCAGAACTGAAAACAAGCAGGTAAATCTCTAAATGGGAGTGGGATCTAAGTGATAGAAAAAGAAAATAGAAGATGTAGTTTGGAGAATGGGTGGTGTTCTTCCAAGATAAATACAATTTGGGAGAGGCTGAAGACAAGAAATTAAAAGTGGGGAGTAGGCAACTTAGAGTATTTCTATTACCGGGTGGTAGTGTAACTCATTCACGCGACTAACAGGCTAAACTTACCTGGATAGCTGGGGTCTGACAGTGTGTCATGCTCAGGCAGAGGACACGTACTCATACTTTACTCCCTTTCGTACACACAAGCTCGCTACTTGTATCTACCTTTTTTTTAAAAAACCGTGGAATGTAATCTTTTTCTCTCACATCTGATATTTACCTACAGCTGGTACTTGAAGAACGTGATCAGATTCTGATCAGCAAAAGATTGAACACTTGGTCATCTCTCAGGCGCGACGTCCACACTACTGTTCGCGCTACGGCCAGGATTGCGAGAAACACTATTTGTCTTCCCGCGTCGCAGAGCAGCCCGACGTTGTCGATTACGTAGGATCGTTAACATACCCCTAGTACTGCTGGAATTTTCAGCATTAAATGAAAGCGCGTTTTTTCGAGCGTGTCATAACAGGGAAACTCGTGCGAGTCATCCATTCCGGAACTGTGTTGTATGGCATTGACGGGTAGCGTGTTCCGGGCCAATCGCCAGGTCAGTGAGGACTCAGAGTTGTTGAGATGACGCCCACTTCATTCAGAGAGCATTTCCTCTGACCACCTACACCGTTCGACGAATAGATCGTCAGCCGCTTCTCTCACTCAGTAAAACCTGTCTCTCGGCGTTTTGATGACACGTCAAGTCGCGAATCCCCAAGCCTCCATAGCAGAGAAACGAGGCCATGAGGCGCTATAGGACCTTCAGATGCTTTGCAGGTAGGCGAAGTACGGCCCATCAGTAAAGAATGAGAAGAAAAGGCGTAAGTGGCGGACGCCCTAGCTCTACCCTTTAAAGAGAGTTTCCTTCAAAGCCAAGTGTTAACGGATGCTTCGACCTTTGACTGTACCTCCGACCAATTCCCCTTGAGCTAACTTAGGGCAACCAGTCAGAATGCATGCGATCCTTGTAACATCGGATTACATTTGGCGCCGTGTGACCCATAATATGACTATGAGTGATTTCCAGTCACATAACAATCAGGCTTGTTAAAAATAAAGGTGCGTCGTATGTAAAGATACAAATATTATCCACAATATTATTTCTACGCCTATTTGATTTATTATTCTAAAATAACAATCGTTAATACAAGTTTAAGACCAGCGATGTTAATTACTATATTAACTTTAAAACATAATTGATAGCAAAAATCTAAGAGAAAACCATTTGATTTTACTTTTAGTAAATCGTGTTATCCTAATATAAGTTAAACGTCTAGTTTCACATACAACCATTCATTGTAATTCAAGATAGAAATACTTAGCATATTCAATAAGGAAATACATAGAATATTAAAAAATTCCGGATTTAGACATTGCAGCAAAAATGGTCTTGGAGGATGTTATATGGTTGGAATTTTTTTACTTATTTTACTTTTCATCTAATATTTTTGCTAGAGGCCTTCTGATATTTCTTTTTACACAATACAAATTATTACGAATAGATTCATCCGAAAAAAAAGGCTTCACATCAATTTCGGGATGTCTAGACTTCAGAATCTCTAAGAAATGCCAGATGCTGAGATTTGATAACAGAAGTTAGACTAATTTATAACTAAATGCAGACAATAAAAAAATTACTTGCTTTGTCATGTTTACATCAGGTAACATAATAAAAGCTTTTTGTATAAACATTGCTTAGAAGAAACATATTAAAGTATAAATATAAAAAATCAAATTAATTTATTAAAAACAAATTTATTAAAAACTAAATGCAGACATGAACAGATACTTGCTTTCCTATTTAATCCCAGATTAAGTAGTAAAACACAAAAGCATAACATTATTAACAATCAATATTAAATAGAGAACAGCAAAAACAATTGTCATTGGGCTTACAAATAATTAATAATCAATGTATAAAACAAAAGTAGATAACAAATTGTTGATTAAAAAATAAGTTACGATCAATGATCGAAATGAAAAGTCTAATTAATAAACATATAAATTAAAATATAAATAAAAAATAAATGAATAAAAATGGGGAGATAACTCTAGTGTTATCCATCTTGTTTCATATTAAATCATGAGGACTCACTTGTGATGATCGGATAAAACCGTGAAATTGTTTGCTATAAAGTCTTAAAGCTAAGTGCATTTTATTACCCATTATTGATATAGCTCTATCCAGTAGGATATCAAGCACTTTGTGCATAATCTGCTCTTCTCAGTTCTATTTTTACCTGATTCTGAGAAATCAATCCGCTTGAACATGTAATACGCTCCGAATGAATTTAAACAGAACACTTTTTGTGCTGTTTGCACTGACATTTAGTATTTATACTTACTAATTGATATTTACAAATTATGAAATAGATAAATATAGACTAACCATTAAAAGACATACCGGTGCATAGTCATTATTATTATAAAATTGAATTAATTGAGAAAATAATCTCTACAAAAACAATGAACTCGCTGCTCTATTGCCCCTCGACGAAAATACACTAGACCAACCCGACAATCAGCTAAACCCCATCCATTCACTGTGGATGCCCCTAGATGCCGGAGAGCCTTCTACTACAATAGCTTCTTTCCCTGTTCTGCCGGCCTCTGGAACTCCCTCCCTGCTCCCTGTTTCCTAGGCTGTTCCAACATGCAGAAGTTTAAAACTAATGTAAACAGATTCCTTGCTGCACAGCTCCCAACTTAGGATGTCACCCAAAACTTCCACCCTAATTCTCAGTAGCCCCTTACGTCTACAGTGGCGGCCTGCCTTGTTTGGGATGAACTATGTTTAAAAAAATATAGGAAAAATAAGAAAAACTAAAACATAAAACTGAAAAATAAATCAGAAGGAAACTCATTTTGTCTGCAATGATGAAGGGTCTACACGCAATTGTACATAAGTCACCTAACCAGATTATAAAAAAGCTATCTTTCTCAGCGATAACTCGATTAATAAAAATGCGATGAAATGGCTGAAAACATTGGAGAAACATTGTACAACATTCAACAGAATTTAGCGTTCAGTTAAACGAGTCTACTCTATCAGGATTTGGCCTTTTGGCTAAGATCAAAGTGTAGTATCTGTTCCGATGGATACTGCACCCCATAGACTGGTATTGTCTTGGCCTTCGGGGCTTGATTTACGCCGGTCTATGGATCTGTCCTGCGCAATTCTAGGAGGTCCACCGTCCCAGGCTTCGCCTCACCTCTTTGGGGAGGAGTAAGTTTATTACTTACTGCCTGAGGCGCCCCTACCGGGGAATGCCGACGGGGCTGCCCAGGCAATTTTTAAACCCCACTTTCCCGACCCGACCTTGGGTCACATCTTACTTGTGGGAGTAAGATAAAAACTGGCCTTGTGCCTAACTCCTGGAGAGGAGTAAATCAATACTCTATCAGGTTATGAATTTTTCTTCTTGCATATGTTCGTCTCATCAAACATGAAAAGTTGGGCCAAGAACTGTTATTTGCAAAACAACTTAAAATAGACACTTAATGAGAATCAGTACTTAATGTTGTTGGGAATCTTTTCTAAAAGAAAAAGAGTTCACATTCTAACACGCTAGATTGTGCAACAGATGAAACACCATCGTCATTGTTGTCGCATTAGTTACTTGATAAAGAAAAAACTGTATCTACTGTGCATAAGGTGCGCTTAGCAATGCACAAGCAGCCTCTGGTAAAAAAAAACGAAATGGTCGACTTCACAAATCAATGAATACGGTTATCACAGCGTTAAATAAAATCAAAACACATTCTCTCAATTCCCGACTATTTCGACAGTATTACATTGATAATTATGAAGAGTTTGAAAGTTACGCACACAAGTTAGATGGCTGTTGCAGGAGAAATTACTTAAACGTTTCTATTCAATATTTGATAAAGTTATAGCATTTTTCCGAAATTCTAACTCTAGGTAATGTAATAATCTTATAAGCATCAAGGATGACATTGTCCATTTCTCAGGTATACACACAAAATTCAATGAAATTAATTTGCAGTTCCAAGATGATGATGCTAACCTTATCAAAGTCAAGTCTACCATCTCCCCTTCCCCTCTAAATGTAAGTTATTCAAATGAAACTTAACTCAACCAGTTACCAATCTTCTCAAAAATGGATATGATGACCATCAACTGTTTTGTGTCCATTTTGAAAAGTTGCAAAGAGTCTGGAATATTTAATGATTTATTTTGCTTAAAGTACTAGCGTTTGGTAATTGATCCATTCTTAGATTACATTTCAACTATGAGAAAACAGGGAGAGGCAGAAAACGAATTAGTTTCAACCCAAAACAACATTGAGCTGGAGCTAAATTTCAAGAGAGATTTTGGTTATTAAAAATCAGTGTTATGAAACAACGTTAAGATAAATATTATTCCTTTTACAACACCATATGTGGTAGGACGGGAATTTAGCCTTGCTTCTTTCCAGGCAAATGGACATAATTAAAATTTACCTAACGTCGTAGATCTAGGGATCTACGACGTCCTTTAGGAAATTTCAACTTGATGTAGAAAAACGAATATCCCTACTCCAAGTACACGCATCGCATTAAAAGTAATTGTGAAAACTAAATAAGATGGTTTATTAGATTAATTGTTTTTTTAATACAAATGTTGTGTTTAATTTTGCTGTTTTCAATTTAAAACAAACGAAAAATGGCCGCATGTATTTATGGCCAGTAATTGTGAAAAATCAAGGAAAACTTGTTTATTTAATTATTATTTTTAAAATACTTATTTTCTGTTTAATATTGTTGCTTTCTACTTGTAGAAACAAACCTCGTATGTATATGAGAGGAGAGGGGCTAGTATTCTATCTGAAAGCCAAGGGGGTGCCTACCTGAAACGGTCTGTTAAACACTGCAGTCGAGCAACTGTTTAAAACATGCATCTTTTACAGTAATTCAGGCATCACAAAGTCACCTCGTGGCAGCACAAACACGCTCCCAAATTCCTAGCATTTTTTGTATGGTCTCGCACCCTGCTATAATTCGATTGTAAAGATCCTTCTCATTGTGTACTGGAGTTGAGAAAAACAAATGATATCAAATAGCTCCAAAAGTCGAAATCCAAAAGGTCAAGGGGAAGTGAGCATGGAGGCCACATCTTCCTTTCAACCGATCAGGTAAATGGTTGTCAAGGTACATGTGGCTATGCGACTGAAATGGGGGTTAACCATCATGCATGGAATTAAGTTGTCGACGAGTAGCAAAAGTAATGTTGTCCATGCATTCTGGCAAGATGGGTTCCAAGAAGCAATGGTATGTCTATGAACGTAATCTATGATTTGATTCATGTAGCAAAACACCAACAAGAACAAGAACGCTCCAATAAACGTGAAAGAAAACTCTATTCAAATTTGGAGATTAATACGAAAAGAAAAAAGTAAAACTTACAAATGAAATGCAATTTCAAAAAAGGTGAGACGTGGTAGAGTGATACATACCCCTCACTAAGTTCCAAAAGTACTATATATGGTATTTGTTGTTTGTTAGTGAGAATACAAAAGATATATAATTGATTTCCAATATTATATTCGTGTGTGTTTATTGCTATTTAGTGTCAGAGTACGATGCAACAGTTAATTTCTCATTTGGTCGAATGTTACTTTTTACTTGAACAATTCAAATTCATGTCAACCAGCAGGACGATAACGCTTGTAGGGAGGGTATGTCTGTTGCCTGGTGATTGATTCCTGTTCTAACATTTATACATTACTGAATTTAAATAGTGTCAAGTATGTTACACACAATATTTTAAACAATAAGCGTGTTATCAGTCCACTATTACTATATGCATATATTATTTGTAGTTATAAGAAAGAGAACACTCCCGTCACGTTTATTAGATTTTAAGGAATGTGGCAGTTACCGCTATTAATATACCGTTAAACCTGTAGTTTATGTTTTATCTTAAATCAAAGTCCAGTCTGAATACATTTTGAACACATTTCGTATACTGCTGATTTCTGATGTATTTCTCTTTAAGTGAATAAAACAGGAATAATATTTGTACACATTTAATAATTTGGAGAAAAATGTGTTTGCTTCATTATCGATTTCTCTAAGTATTAGTGAGAGATCATCTTGAACACTTTCTTAAGAAAATCACAGCTTCATCCATTGTTAATTTCTGTTCGGGTAAATACAGCATCCGTCTAGAAAGCTTTAGACATTTAAACACTGTAATTAACAAAAGATGTTTTGTTTTGTTAGGTAAACCTTGCCGATCTCCTCCCGGTACTTAACGTTCGAGGCACTATTGAATCCAGTTTATGTTGTTTCTCTAAATGTGAGTTTGCTGAATTCAAGGAAAATAATTTTTTTTAATATATTCGCCTCTTACAATGATTCAATCTATATAACACACACCCATACATACTTAGTATGAAATATACTTATGTCAAGTAAGATACACAAATACGTTTATGTTTCATACCTTAACGGATTCGTCAGGCTAAATGCGGGAGTTCATTCTACAATCAATCCGTTTTATGTTACACTAGCATCCGCACTAACCCCGAACTGATAGATCACCGAAACTACTCATTAAAGAACACATTTAGACTATAATAATAATGATATCTTCATAATATATTATTGTTTAATATAATTACATGTATATGAAACAATAAAATAAATATATATTCTTGGAAATGGCTCCTCATGGCAATGAATTAGATGAAAAAACTCGTGAAACTATTGTTAATTTATTCAAGAGTGGTCATTCATATAAGGAAATTAGTGACAATGTAAATATCAGCCGTAATACGGTAGCAAAAGTTGTTCAACTGTACAAAAAAGCTGGAACCGTCAAAAATGGCCGCCGTCCCGGTCGACTAAATAAGTTTTCTGATCGAACTAAGAGTCACATCAAACAACTAATAGAGGGAAACAGACGTCGGAGTGCTGCTAGCATCGTAGAAGAAATTTCGCACAGTTTAAACGTAACTGTGAGTGCTCAGACAGTGCGCAACATCCTCCATGAAGACGTGTTTAAAGGCTGCATGCCCCGGAGGAAGCCTCTGCTTAAAACTTCTCACAAAAATGAAGCGCTATGAATTTGCTAATGACCATAAAGACAAAGACATGCAGTTTTGGGACAAAACCCTTTGGTCTGATGAGACAAAAATAAATCTATTCGGATCAGATGGCGTTAAGCGTGTGTGGCGACGAAAAGGGGAAGCTTACAAGGATAAGTGTGTCGTGCCAATTGTAAAGCATGGAGGTGGGAGTTTAATGATTTGGGGATGTATGAGTGCCAAAGGAGTTGGACGACTTGCTTTCATCGAAGGAAAAATGGATTCCAAACTCTATTGCCAGATATTGGAGGAAAAATATTACCAAGTCTAACAAGTGTTGGCAGATGTGGAGTTTTCCAACAAGATAACGACCCTTAGCACACGTCTCATGCTACGAAGGCGTTCTTAGACAGTAAACGGGTAAATACCTTACCATGGCCGAGTATGTCACCTGATTTGAACCCAATAGAGCATTTGTCGGAGCATCTGAAACGGAAAATTGCAGGGAAAAATCCGAGAAATAATAACGAACTGTATGAGGTCATCAAGTATGAATACAACGCAATCCCGGCGGACACATGTCATAAACTAGTCGAATCAATGCCTAGGAGGTTGTCTGCTGTTATTGATAACAATGGAGGCCATACAAAGCATTAAAAATAAGATTATTTGTTTAAAATGCTCATGTGTACTCACTTTTTGTTACTTGTTCCAAATGTGTTTGTTCAATTTTTTTTGCATTGAAAAGATATTTGTTCCTTCATAGTTTATAAAGCTATTAAACCACTACATGGCTATGTTCACATCGAGTTTCATTTAAATCCTACGAAAAATTAAAGTTCTATGAAGTAAAAAAATTCGTTGGGTGTACTCACTTATTGTAGATACTGTATATATTATTATTAATTAATAACAATTATAATAAAAGCGTATGTCTATTAACGCGCATATATATATATATATATATATATATATATATATATATATATATATATATAGAGAGAGAGAGAGAGAGAGAGAGAGAGAGAGTTAGGTATGATTATATGTTTATACATATGAAGAGAACTTCGAAATCAATGAACTCATTTGCAAAGTAGATTGTATGCATATCAGCGGGTGTCATAGTCTCTCTCTCTTTCTCTCTCTCTCTCTCTCTATCTATCTAATTAGCTGATAATTATGAATTTTGGAACACATCTGCTAGGCGTAGTAGGTCAAAATGATGTCTATATTTTGTTGAAGTTTATGCAAAGGGAGTAAATACAGTGTGTAAGCCCTTCGTGAAAATTCAGATACCTGCAATTTTTGTGAAATTTTAACAAAATGTATTAGACAAATATTCCTTAAATTTCAGTTTCTTTGAAATATTTAAACGGGTTTTAGAGGGTTTAATATGGGCACAGCATTCAATTTGAACATTTATATATTTCAGATTTGAATTGAATTTTATCCATAGTGATTAGAAACCAATGAAGCAAGATTCTCTGAATTTGAATTTCTTCGTAAAACCCTTAAATTCGGGACATTTCCTAGAATCAAAATCATGTAATGGATTTTGATCAAAATTAAAATATGGATTCCAGACGTAACGTTTAATATATATATATATATATATATATATATATATATATATATACATATATATATATACTCTTTTAAATTTAATTTACTTACTGTGTTACACTAAACTAGAATCATCAGTTTATCGAGTTTAGATTGCCATTCTGGATTTGTCAGACTTGGATAGAGCATCTCTTCCGATTCTTATTTTTATTCAGTCATTATTCAGTACTTTTTCTGATATTTCTTATTTTTGCAGCCTACTAGTTCATTCTATTTATTTTTTAGCGGGTTGACTAAACTTAAACTAAAATTTATGCAAATATTTCGGTAGTTGGTTGAGCGTAAATATATATATATATATATATATATATATATATATATATATATATTTGTTTCAAGCGATTTCAATATATCGAAATAATTTGCTTACAAGTTCGAATAGTTTCATAATATTTTCATTTAAGTAACAATTTAACAACTAAATCTAATGACTGGAAATTTATAATTAATGATTTCACTATAATATTAAATTTTGTTATTGCGGAGTCAAATGAAACAACATTTCTAATTCTCTTGTTGGGAGACAGGATGTACATAGTTTGTCCATTTTAACTCCTTTAAACATAACGATAACATATCCCATGTGTAATTCAATCGCTATATAGATCAATACCAACTGACTTTAATATTTGTCCCCATGCTTTGTTGATGGTAAAGCAAAACGAAGTTTGACTGGGAAGTGAATCAGATTGGAATAAATGTATTTTTTGAAATATTACACCTCTCTCCCTGAAAGCGTTTGTTGAAATTATCGCTTCCATAACATTTTCATGCAGTCTTGTGACAATGTACTAAGTCCCATTCATCGTTTCAGAGTTTACAAATATCACAAGATCATAATGGAGCAACCAAGCTTCAAATTTACTTTACAAAAAAGTAACCCAGCCAGATCAAGGGAACTACGAAACTCTACTGGGTACTGTACTGCCTCCCCATCATTTATAGCTGTATCAATAGATTTAAAGCGCTTTTACAAGAAATTCAGACATCAGTCATACGTTTAATTGGTTTACACTGTTATTCAATACGGAAATAGTAGCCCACTCTGTCTCATAGCATTTGTAGTCAGATTTGGTGAAACCTTTGCTTAGAGACCTTGAAGACTTAGATCATATTCCTCAAGTTATTTTGGATTAGTAATGATGTCTGGTGGTTTAGTTAAAGACAACTTACCATCTCTAGTCTCAATCAGTAATTTCGCAAATTCGTCAGCTCCAATATTATCACTCAGATGGGCTCGAATGTTTGGTGTAAGTTTTTTCTTTTAATCCTGACGTGTCTAAAATCTTCGCACGATTGGAAAGTCATCAATGAACGCCAGTGATACATTGAAGGATTCGATAGAGTGCTTAAAATGTATCATAGAAGCTTCGTGAACTACAATAATATAATACAATATATATAATAGATTTGTAATATTGTATTACTTTGGTCATTGCTGTATTGCACTTGATATTTCAGTTTCGTGTATCTTTCCTGTGCTAGTCGGATGGCATCTTAAATGTGCTGTGAAAAGTTCTTCCTTCCTGCAGAAGAGTTGTATACAATTCCATTTGAGTCTGCGGCCAAAACAATTTTGATTTTGTATATTATCTGTTACGTTTTCATGCTTTCTGGAGACAAAAATCGAAAACTATTTAACAGAAAAAGTATTTCAATTTTCGGTTTGTATATGTTTCCAAAATCATATCAATCGTTCAAATATATATCCATGAAGAATGGCGATCGAGCTCTTTGTGTTTGCAAGTTTATATATATACATGGTAAACAGCTGATGATCCCCGTGTTAATATTAGACGCTTAAGTAAAGGTCTCCTGTTTTTGTTTCACTGTTAGATACTTGACCCCTACTTTTTATGTTAAGTCTGTAATATCTTTGATTTAGTTAGTTTCTCTGGGAATTTAAACTGCATTTTCTTTTTTTCTTCTTTTGTTTAAAATGACTCAAAGCTTCTGTAGACTATATTTATATATATATATATATATATATATATATATATGAACTTACAAACAAAAAGGTTTCAATATCCTGTCAGATAGAGCTTTATAACAGTAATAAATAATAAATGTAACTTATTTTGATACGTTACTGCTGTTCAACGATATATATATATATATGTATATATATATATATATATATTTATTATATACAGGGAGTGAGAACCATATACAAGTCTCACTATATCTTTTTCTCTCTCTATATGTATATATATATATATATATATATATATATATATATATATATATATATATGTAGAGAGAGAGAGAGAGAGAGAGAGAAAGCTATATCCATAAAATCTACATAAAAAAGATAATGGACGTATACTCTCAAACTGACACTCGTTCTATTTCTTTACATATCCAGTGAGGAAGTTGCGAGAGAGAATGAGAAAATAATAGAGATAAACTACTTTTCTCACATTGCCTCTCTCTCTCTCATATATATATATATATATATATATATATATGTATAGAGAAGGAGAGAAAGAGAGATCGTTATTTTAAAAGGGATCAGAAACAGATAGATAAACTAACAAAGAATGCATTTAAAATGTAATCTATGGTTTATTATTACCTTAATACGGCGTGAATTTGGATACAAGCCAACTACAATTATTAACTATCGCCATTTTATTGTTGGTGGTAAACATTGCTGATCCTCTTCGAGTGCATCACGCTGATGACACGATGCTAAACAATGGTAAGCTTAGTTATTATCGTTGTTGTCTTAATTCGAGTCTTATCATTTAGAAGGAGGGAGAGAGAGGGAGAAAGAGAGAGAGAGAGAGAGAGAGAGAGAGAGAGAGATAGAAATAGAGTGATAGAGAGAAGAGATCGTTTCTCTTGCCTATTTTTTCTTAAACGATTGTATCAATTGAATTATGCCCCACTCTCACCAACGCACGCAGATAATTTTGCTGTTTTCAAATCTGTCCGATTCTTTCATCGCCAACAAGATTGTTCATCTGATGAGGATTTCATGCTATCGTCCCACACGTATTTTTATATGCGACCGCGCACACACTGAATGCATCCATCTTATTTCATATGCGTCCAGGGATCTCAAAAAGATTCTTGTCTTTCAGTCGGTTTGCAATGCTTAAGTTTTAAATAATAGTTACGTTGCTCTATCAGCCTTAAACTTGTCGGTTCCAGTTTTGTCGGTTTGTCAAGCTTAAGCTTATAACATTTCCGTCGGTCTGTCACGATTAAATTTAAAATATCATTTTCATTGCTAGCTGCGCAGCTTGATTAGACGCATTTTTCGAATATCCCTTAAGTCAACTTCTTTTTTTCCTTCGTTCCACTGTTTGTCCATTCTGAACGAATGTCCCTTCGTACGGTCATCATTAACAAACAAACAATTTAAAGATTCTCTTTTCTTACACGTTTTTGTTTACATAAACAAAATATAACTTAAGTTTTTTAAATTTTAATTGATAAAAATAATAAATCTCGATCAGCTAACCTTTGAAATATCTCTCTATATATAAAGTGAAGACGGTATTTACCTAGTGCCTTTGTTGAGAGTAAACAATAATTACATGCATCATAGGCTACTAAGCTCACCACGCTATTCGGCTTATTCATTCGAAATGTTTATTTTCTCCATTTAACAATAAATACTATATTTAGACCACCATCACAGACTCTCCCCAAAATATACTCCATAGAGATGGTAGCAAAATGTTTTCCCTCTAATATTTTCCTACTAACACCCCACCTTTTTATCACCGGGAGTAATAAATGGCGAATACTTTAGAAAAACTTAACCGTTATTGTTTTCTATTCATCTACCTTTAATTTAATACATAATACAATACATTCCGCACAAATTTACTTGACGCCCCTTCGTATTCCACTGTTTTTCAAGAATATTGGATTACGTTATTTCTAACTATTACGTATAGGCTGCAGTTCATTCCGGAATTTACGGAATACATTTAACGAACTTAATCACTTATACTGTACATTGATTCAAAATGGTGGCTACATTCTCTTAATCGAATCGACTTTAGACATTTCTATGAACAATCTTCGATTACTTCAGGTATAATTTCATTTTTTAACTTAAACACTTAGACAATTTAATACATAACACCTTAAAGGCTTAAAATTATTTTTCAAAATACTTACAGCGTAAAACGAACTGCAGTGTTCATTTCGACAACATTTAATTGTTGATACCAATTTCATAGACGTAATATCAGTTTCTCTAGGAGCCTTCCACTAATAATTAACAGACAGCATCAATATGTATCTAATATTAATACAGTATTCGTGTTTTCTTTTTCACGTTAGTTATTCTTATTTTTTATAAGACGTTTTCTTTTCTTCTTTAGATTAACCTATTAAACCGTCTATTTTCTCTCTCTCTCCCACTCTCTTTCTCTCTTCCTTCTCCTCTGTCTATTAATTCGCAACAATTTATAAAAAAACGTGTATTTCGCCGATTTACATAATCGAAACATGCAAGAGTAATTTCGAAGCAATACACATTAAACAGATACGTACAATTTTTCTGCTCACATTCGATTTAAATTAGCATTCGTCGATTTATTAAAGTATATTTTTTCATTATTATTATGATACATCAGTAACGAATAACGTTACTTTGTTTAATTCACGACAGATAAAAGGCCTGGAAATCAATTTTGAACATAGACCAGCGTAACATTAAAAATCATTATTTTTATCTACATCTTCCTATTTATCAAACATCATTTAATATTAATAAATACCGAACATTATTCAAATTTATTTCATAACTTTTTTACATACTTTCTTCGACGCTGTAACTGCTACTGATATTCCAAAAAATATTAATTTTTACTTTTCTGAAATCTTTTTTTAAACATAGTTCACCCCAAACAAGTAGACGTAAGGGCCTACTGAGAATCAGAGTGGATGTTTTGGGTGGCATACTAAGTTGGACGCTGTGCAGCGAAATGTCTGTTTACATTAGTTATATACTTCTGCATGTCGGTACAGTCGGGGAAACGGAGAGCAGGGAGGCCGGCAGCACGAGGAAAGAAGCTATTGGAGTAGAAGGCTCTCCGGCACCTGGGGACCTCCACAGTGAATGGATGGGATTAAAGCTGCTTGTCGGGTTGGTTTAGTGTATTTACGTCGAGGGGACACAAGAGCAGCAAGTTCATCAGAGCAAAACCCAATGAAGTATTTGTAAAACTGCTACAAAGATGCAATATTGCGGTGATGGGACAGGGGCTGGAGCTGGGTCGATAGTGAGGGGACCTATTAAGTTGGCGACTCTTTTTTGGACCTTGTCTAAAAAGGAGAGACTTGTAGATGATGCACCAGCCTAGATGTGGCAACAATACTCTATGCTGTAGAGATACACAATAATGTCAGCAGAATGTTAGGCCGAGGAGTTTGAATGTTGAACTCTTAGATGAGGTGTTATTTGCCATAGCAATCGGTGGTTGCAGAGGTTTCT
The DNA here is from genome assembly GCA_963556195.1 of Sepiola atlantica. Lineage (NCBI taxonomy): Eukaryota > Metazoa > Mollusca > Cephalopoda > Sepiida > Sepiolidae > Sepiola > Sepiola atlantica. The sequence goes on from OY744519.1 coordinate 65,957,398, forward strand.
TGTAGTTATTGTGGGAAAGGAGCTTTGTCTTTGCAGCATTAAAAGTTACCAACCATTTATCGCCCCTATTCATCTACAGCTTGGAGGTCATCTTTTAAGGATTCAGTCATTGCCTCGGATATGATCGCGTCCGTTTTACCCACATGGCAAGAGTAGAGCGTTGTGTCCTCAGCAAATATACCTATTTCAGACTCGATGTCATCAGGGATGTCATTTATGAAAATCAGGAACAATAAAAGTCCAAAGATAGATCCCTGGTGTACACCAGCATTTATGCCATGTTGCCCTAATGAACAGCCACCGAGGACATTTAGGAGAAGCCCTTTAAGCCAGACCCTGTCAAAGGCTTTGGATATGTCAACCGCTACTTCCTTAGCTTCACCTGCCTTTTCCAGTGTATGATATATGCTTCAGAGACGACCGTTAGGATATCCGCAGTAGATCGTACTTGTCTAAATCCATACTGGCGGTCAGAAAGAAGTTTAGCATTGACTAGGTGCCAGATTATCGCTAGATTGATTAATGATTCAAAGATTTTAGCAAAGATCGGGAGTAGACTGATTAGGCAGTAGTTCTGAGGATCGGTTCTATATCTAGAATTATTGAAGACTGGTGCCGAAGAGGCAATTTTGCAACTATTAAGGAAGCAAGATTCAGCAAGACATTTGTTGTAGAGTTTGGAGAGGACATAGGCCAGTTCAGCAGAGTATTTTTCTGTTACTATTACAGGTATAAGATCAGGACCACATGCTTTGGAGGTGTCAAGGTTTTTTATGATGTCCATAACATAAGATGGGGTGATGCCCAGGTTTTCAAGTGTGGGCTCAGTCCGCAATGGGAATTTAGGGAGAGGGTGGTTTGCCGAGTCCAAAGTAGAGTTTAAGGCGAAACGCTGGGCAAGTAGTTCATCCTCATCAGTTACCGTGCAAACGACATCCTTGTGGTTTGATAGCGGAGGAATTGTTGATTGTCCATTGTAAACCACACTATTGTAGATTTCCCAGAAATCACGAGTACCTAGTTTCTGTGACTTAATATGTTTTTTGATTATCTCTGTATACCTTCCCTGTGCTTCACCTATCACTGCCTTACAATTATTTCGTGATTATATAAATTTCTGTCCATTCGAAGTTAACTTATGGCGGCCGAATTGTCGGAATACTTGCTGTCTCTTAGCAATTGCAGCTGCACATTTCGACCTGAACCATGGAGGAGAGTGGTGGTTGCTGAAGAATTTTCGCATGGAGACATAGGCTTCAATGCCTGCTTTGACCCATTCGATTAACTCATTTGTACACTGATCAGCAGGAAGTTAGAAGGTTTCACTCCATGGGTCGTCGCTGATGTGATCTCTGATAGACTAAAAAATCAGTCTGCTCGTAGAATCTCGTGGTTTGAGCAACGGCTTATCAGCTTTTGGACGATTTTTTCTGGTTATATGTATCATTACGACAATGTGATCAGCATTCCAGAGCGGGGTATGGGCTTTCGTCACACAAACCTCGGGCGGTGAGGTTAAGAACAGGTCTAGAAGTAAGGCTTGCTGTTTACTCGATCGCGGATGCGGGTCGTAAAACGACAGTTTGTGAGAGGGAGTGAGCTAAGGCTAACTTATACGTAGAGTTACCGGCTGCGTCCGCAAGGCTGGAGAATTCCAACCAGTCACGGTGGTGTGCATTAAAATCCCCAAATACATGTATCTGGGCATTCGAGTCGAGTGAGAGTGCTCTATCTATGCTTTCGGTGACAGAGTTTAGCAGGGTACAGCCTTGGTCGAAGGTGAACGGTATAAGAAATATAAGTAACTAACACTGATGTAAAGCCAATCTAAATCACATGAAGGCTTGCCCATCTGATTCTAACTTATGTTCTCTTGTCAAAGGGAGGGTGTTCCGAAGATAAACTCTTAGCCCGTGCATGTTTATTAGAGTCTTTACGGTAGAGTAGAAGGTAGTCAGTCATGTCAAAGAGGTGAGAGGACGTTGAGTATTGGAGGTTCATTTCACTTAGTGCTAGGATATCCGGGGGGGGGGGGGGGGTTCTACGTCGTTGATGTTTGTTCTAAGTCTCCGGATATTATAGAATGCGAGCCTCAAAGGCGGAGGCGAATATGTTTTTGTGTGGTGTCTGGTTTTAGTTTGATTTTATTATTGTGCCATGCCATATTTGCTTTGAGATAGAGTGGAGATGGCAAGCTGGGTACTTGTTAGGTGCTAATAAGCTCACGCAACTAGTCCATTAGTCGCGACCTGGTTCATGGGGGTTGTGGCCTCGGGAACGCCTACAGGGGATAACTCTAGGGCCTCTTTCTATGCGCGCGATGCCACGTACATCTACTTACGATATTATGCTACTGATGATGAAGCAGCTACATAAGAGTTAGGGCTCTTGTACTGTCAGTCGGAAACAGCAGCCAGACAAGCTGTCTAACCTGTACCCTCAATCTGTTGGAACAAGAGAAACCCAGACTAGTCATGTAAGACTTCGTGACGAAAAAACATCCCCCAAGTGGCCTAGATAGAGAGAAAGAGAGACGGCGTTCATTGTCCTAGTCAGGAAACAAGGTCAGGCACTGGATGCGTGTGAGGCGTCCCATCGCCAGTACCTCTGCGCCTAGCTAATAGACAGAAAAAAGTGCAAAGGCAGAGCCCATCTACTCGTTAAGCAATTTTAGGTTTGCAAACCGGATATGTTGTTCGAGATTCCATCTCTAGGTTGTCGATCAGGACTAAGGAGGCTTCCCTCTCCAAGTGTTTGCTGTCAAGACGTAAGTTTTTAGTAGAAACGTTCTGTTATTAGAGTTTTCCTTCTCTTAGATGGATGCCCTGACAAGGGCTACGGGTCCACGCACCGGTAAGGGATAGCCTACGCCCGTGTAATAGTCGGGTATTTCCGAGAATCCACAGGTAAGAAAAAACTTCCATATATATATATATATATATATATATATATATATACTTAAACTTAAAAGACAATATTGGTTACTTTGTCTCTTTTCTTCTAAGTCAGTGAAGGAGAAATCTTTCTAGATTGCGGCAATGGTTTTTTTTACTTTCCCTCTATTTAACTGTTTGTCAATTTAAGAAGAAATCCTTCTAGACTGCGACAATTTCTTTTCAATGAGATGGATATTCAACATATTAAACATCACCTTTGCTTAACTTTCTCGTCGTGGATAGGTTACGAAATAGCAACAACATAGCCAATGGTGAAAGTACAAATTAGTTAACAGTCGATAAATTGAAAATAAAATAACCACAAATAAGCGTTAAATCAAGGCAAGAGTTAGACGAAAGGTCGATTTTCAATGTTGGTAAATTCAATCTCCCACAAAAATTGGGCAGTGCGGGTTGAGATAGAAATTATTTCAATCTAGAAGTATTTTCCTTCGGTTACCTTGGAAAGCTTCACGCATATTCTTGGATCATATTTACTTGGAGGAGGCAGTGGTTTTTATATTTTCGAATAAGCCACTACTTACAATCGTAGAGGGGGCCAGAAATCTATTTTGTTTAATTCAAAACATCGATTAACTCTACTTTAAGCACTTAAATGTATAGGTTTGTTTTAAGCTGCCTTTGACGAATTAACACTTTAATACTTGTATTTTAAAATCTATATCTATCCTAGGCAACGCTGGTGCACGGGTCCTGCTAGGTAAATTTACATCTGAAATCGTAAAAGCAAAATGATACATAGTTGTATTGATAAGACCAATACAGACAGACAGAAAAACGGAGAGAGCTAGGGAGATATAAAGAGGGGGGACAGTTTAACGCATCTGAACCCAAGAAAATTAAAACAGACGCAAATAAGCCCATTGGAATTAACAATATTGATAATCGGGCAGACCCACAGACGCATAGACAAATAAAAAAAACTTAGAAGAAAGAATAACATTTGGTTCAGTCCACATTTCAGCGGTAATGTCACAACCAATATACCAAAGGAATTTTTTCAAATTTTAGACAGATCTTTTAAGCACCCCCACAGATATAGAACTATTCTTAACAAAAATTCTATTAAAATATCTTATTTTACAATGCCCAATATTGAAAAAACTATTATAGCCTCTAACAATAGGAAAATCAAGCATATCCAACAACAACCACCCACCGCACCCCTCACTAGTTGCAACTGCCGTAAACCCAGGTATTGTCCCTTAAACAACGATTGTGTACAGAAGGACGTAATATACGCTTGTAACAACCTCCGTTCCACCAATATTGTAAGCAATCACAGTTCCTATACTCCACCCGGATTCCACATCTCTCCACAACCCCAATCCTTCTCTCCTCAAGACCCCCGCATATACAGCCATATCCCTAACCAAACACCTCCAATAATAGATAGTGTCCTTGGACTAACAGCCATTTCCTCCATAACCGCTCCACCCTGCAATTCCAACCAAACTCCCTCACATAACCTGAACTCTCAAACCCAAATCTCCTCTAATCTCTAATACCACTAACAATTTTAATACAACAATAGCATCACCTTTTAAGATACACACCTACATTGGGGCGAGCGCTTTCCCCATCAAGACCCGGATCTCAAACCATATCTACTCCTTTAAAAATAGCAATGATAATGCCACTAGCACTTCACTCTCTAATTTAATTAGAAATCTTAATCTAAAAAATACCCCCTACTCCCTACACTGGTCAATACTTAAAAAGTCCAGATCCTACATCCCGGGTTCACCCCACTGCCAACTTTGTACAATGGAAAGCTTTATGATAGCTACTGCTATTAAATCTAAAAATATTAACTCTAAGAATGAACTTATCTCCAGTTGCAGACATAAACGTAAATTTAAGTATAGCAACCACACTAATCCCACCGACACCCTCACCCAGTTGATTAACTACCCTCCCTACATCTCGAATGTATTCTCTGATAGTTCTGATTCCTTTTTATTCCATAATTCAGCATACATCTCCCTTATTCCTTTAACTTTTCTCTTAACTTAAAAAATTACCCATAAACTCCCTTAGCTTTACAATCCCCTTAACTTTTGTACCTCTCTCCCAGTACCCCCTAAATCATTGTACTCAACCTCCTTGATGATATAACCGTTACATGATATCAATTCTTTTCCTTCAACTTCCTTTAGTACTCTCTTTCGATACTCATCAATATATCCAACCTTTTAATCCTCCCTTTCAACTTGATAACTAACCCACCACAACTGCATTAGACCTCAGCCCTCTTATTTACTTGTTGATTCGCCTTATCTAACTTTAATCTTCGATCTCGAACTGCTCACCCTTTTCCCTTACACTCTAATTACAGTCCCATCCTGTAAAACTTCTAAATAATTTTTCTTCTCACTTTCTTAATAGCCTCGATTATTTCTCCCTCGGTAACTTCTCCCCTCGTTCACTTCTCTCTGACCCTGTTGAATCCCGACCCCCACCCTCAACCCACCCTCAATCTACATCTCTTCACCCCCATTATATATACTTTTAACTACCATCCCCTTCTCACTCTGGAATACATTATTTTCACTATTTTAATCAAAGTGTGAATTAAATACACTTTGCCATCCATTACATACTTAATAATATGCATAATTAACTTCCATATTTCTAATTCTGGAATTCATTTTACTTCAAATTTTTAATTTTCCTACATCCAAAAACCATTAGCATCCCGAAACAACATATTTTACTTCGACCCAAATCTTTACCTACTTTGAGGAATACCACTCCGATTCAATACTCAACGTCAACTTACCATTACCTTATTCGAATATTTACTTCCGGATTCTATTTTTCTCGACTATTCCCTTAATTATGTATTTCTTTATCTGTTAATCCATAATTTTCCTTGCGACCTAAGATTTATTTATTAGTATATCTATCCTTCAAATCAATTTTACCTCATAATAAATACTTTCATCTGATTGAACATCAATCCCCCACCCCCTGGCTATATTTCCCGACACATTTTGGTATTTTTAATTCCCCCGCACTTATTGACTTGCCTCTCCATCCCTTACCCCATTTCTAGTTGAACCCTGATTCACACTAGCGTCAACTTTCATCTATAAGCGACCCATCCATTCCACTCCCAATCTAAGTTTAAATTGCATTTACTCATCACACCCGCACCCTCTTCTTCCCCTGCACCCCCTCACACATTCCTGGCTTGCCTGCTAATTTCATATAAGTATTTGCCATTCTTCAGACGGTTCTGTTTATCAACGGGCAATTGGGAATTTGGCCTAGCTTTTAAATATTAATTCGCTGTTTTTTCGTCAATTTTAGCATATATTATGATTTTCAGCCCAGGAAGACTTTTTAATATGGCTAATATTTCCCACCTCACGAATTACTGAGCCTTGTTGCATCCACGAACGTACCCTCTATTGGACTTTTTACCCTCTGGATTCTATCTATTTTTGCCGCACCTGAAGATGGTGGTTTCTAAAGTTTAACTTTGTAACCTCTCATTTTATTTCTCGTGCCTTCTAACGACCTACCTACAAACCATTTTCTTCGCTGGACTTTTTGACACCGGATTCTTTTTACAATCGGACACTTGCTTGCATTCGGGCAGCTTTTTGCCTTTTTTTTCCCCCCACAATCTTTGTTTTACTTTTTCAGATTTTAAATTTTAGCTTTTGCCAACTTATCTATCCCAGCAATTTCCTCTGACGATAAGATTTTGTATCTTTGAAAAGCCTGGCTTAAGGAAAAAATAATTATATAAATTGCCTTTTTGCAGAATATACCTTGCATTGAGCAACTAAATTGAAAAAAGATCTGCCTCCGTCGCTTTTCTTATTCTTTTTCACCCTTCTATCTATCTATAGATATATATATATAAGATAGTTATCTACGGACACGTGTTTCGTCATCTTTACGACGCATCAGTGCGGCTAGACGTATCTAATATAATGCAATGGATACTTTTTGTGGATCTGTAGATTGTTAATAGACATGTTTATCGAAACTCCATTAACATTTCTGTGTCGTCATCAATTCCAACCATATATCCGACACTTTTCTGATATCAACACAAATGTATTTCGACTAAATTTTAATGGATAAAATATTCAATCTGGATTTAGATTCAATTTTCTCGTATTGATACAACGAGGTAGTAGGCGGTATAGATAGAGAGAAGGGGATGGTGTTCTTTATGAGAGAAAAAAGAAAGATAAAAATGACATAGTGGTACAAGTGGAAAGAGAGAAAGAAAACAGAAAGAGATAAAGAAAAGAGAATACGTGAAAGGAGAGAAAGAGAGAGAGAGAGATAAAAAGATAGAAACGAGTTTTACGTAATTAAAGGAGAGTAAACCAGAGAGGTTTCCATTCCTTACAAGAAGGTAATCCATAATTATCCGCTTCTATATCAAAACAAGTATGGCGCAAGACCGTTTTATCGTGAGCTACCTAATATATGTAAGACATAACATCATAATTCCTAGTTTCCGAGACACTAATGGACACAAATAACTACTTTAGCAGAATCTTGTATCACTCCAAGACACTCTAATGAATTCAATGCTGCAACTTCAGTTGGAGCCGGTTCAACCCTTTCCAGGTAAATGCCGTTACGATTTGGATCAGATAGAACAGGGAAGAACCATGAAGCAGGTAACGTGAGCTAAATAAACGTTTGATCCGTAAATGTATTAGTATGACAAAGAATTGGATGAAAATTGCACTACATTAAAATCGACCAAAGTATTCTAATTTCTGAAGGATATTGACTTGATTTAGTAAGTACAGTCATTGTTAACATGGTTCTAAAGGATTAACCCTATGGATACCTTCGCGGCTAATGGAATCGGCTATGTCGAGTTCAAATCCGATCGCATCTATTGTGATCATTTACCCACTAATACTACTAGAAACATATCAAATTGCAATTTCCCTTCAGCTATAAGTAAAATAGAAACTTGTATTCAATTTATCGTATACACTGAAATATGTACAATGAGTAGTGTCTTTCGGCATTATATAACACAAAAACGATTGATCTGCCGTAAAACTAACCAACCAATCTTGTCCACGTATTGCATTTTGGAAAGAGTTTGACTAATAACCTTACAACATCCACTACAAACGTACCACGATATTGAATATTGGAATTGAATTATTGTAGTCCTTAACCAAACGTTGTATAATAAAATCTAGTGTAGTACATATAGTCAGACGGGAAAGTTTAAACATTTTTCGAATATACAAACTTACAATGAAATTTCTCCTATTTTGTAAATCGATCTTTACGAATAACTGTCATTTTTTCCATGATATTACAAAAAAAAAAAAAGAACGTCAAAAATTCGGTCGATTTTTAAAAAAGTATTTTCTCTTTACGATGTGCAATACAATCTAAAATAATCGGCATAAAAAACAAATTTGCAAATTTTAAATATGCCATTAAAAACTCCTCAATCAATGGAATTTCATCAAAATGTTTCCTCAGTCATTTTCACATTGCAGGTCACGACTCCACCTTTTTACTATCACATTAAATAAAGTTGAACTTCAACGTGATAAAAAGAAAAGCTACCCTTAAGATGCGTCTATTATATATGCGCGTTTAGCGATAAAGTAAAATAAATTCGTATGAATCGGTATGGTACGGCTTCTTTGATCAGCTTGTTGTTGGCATTGATTTCGTCGATTCCTTTTAGAATCAGCTAGTTACAGGATAAAGCATGTGAAGGCTGCGACCATCTCCAATGAAGGTGGTGCTATGCTATAGTTATATATACAAATAGTTATTGAAACGGAAACAAGTCCTATTATTATTATAGTATAGAGTGTTAATAGTAGTAATATGTTAAGTAATACCCCTGAAGTCCCTCATGCTCAATTTAGTCCATCTCAGCCCAATACTTTTCGCGACTCTAAATGATATTTTTTGCCCCATAACTTTTCATCCATCCATTCAATTTCTCTCAAACTTGGCCAAAATGTAGAGGCAATTGTTCCTAATAGAAAATAAGTATCGCTGACCTTGGAAAAAATCTGGTTCGCGTCCCCAGGGGGTAAAAGTCCTTAAAATGGCAAAAATTACCCTTTTCTCCTATAACGTTTGATCCATCCATTCAATTTTTCTGAAACTTGGCCAACATGTAGAGGCAATTGTCTTGGATATGAAATGAGCATCCTTGACCTAAGAAAAATTCTGGTTCGCGGCCCCATGGGGGGGGCAAAAATACCCCAAATTGCCCAAATTTATTGCATTTTACACTCGCCACATCGAGTCACATACAGAGGGGGACCACGCATGCGCGGCTTATTTTTTATGATTATTATATATGTTTTTCATATATGTTTTGTTTTCTTTTACAGCATAACAACATTTTCTTAACATTTTTATGCTTCAAGTTCTCATTTTATAAATTAAGATATTTTTTATGGTGTTTGACTTAACAGTTATCCATGATGTAATTTTTGTGTCCATCTTTGGATACAGTTTTAGGTCGAATCCAGGACATTTAATTCATGAATTAGACTCTGAAAGTTATCACCACTCAATGTCAGATGGACCTGCGAGTAATGGTAATAAAAGAGCGATTCCGCTCCCAAATCGTGGCCTTATAATCGGGTGAAGTATCGTATCATACACAAGACAAATTAGTTGCAGCAGCAGTATTTGTCTACTACTACTACTACTACTACTACTACTAATCGAAAGACTATGCACAATGTACTACACTCGAAGGATAATACTGACTATATAAAAAGGAGAGAAGACTGCGTTGGCATACAATAAAAAGAAAGAACTAGAAAAATTCATAACCCAAGTATAGAAAGTCTGATTACCGCTAACAAATGGACTGACAAAATGCACATCACAAAGAGAAATGAAACAGGAAATAAAATACAACAAAAGCAAAAGGGGGAAAGAAGCATCTACACGCACGAGAACACATGGGCGTGGTTACGAAAAGTACACTTGAACACAAACGAAATCACTACTAATAGTTGCACTAAACAACGCAATTAGAACAAATATATCAAACCTAAAACAGAAAAAAACCCCAGAAAAACAGAAAAATAGACTTCGTGGACAAAGAGACGAAACAGTAAATCACATAAGCGAATTTAGTAAACTAGTCTAAAAACAATACATAAATAACCATAACTGTGTGGGAAAATCAGTTTGAATAGAACTATGAACGAATTATGAATCAAAGGGAGCATTAATATCATACAATGCAAGACAATTATATAAAAAAACACCTTAAATAGCAAGGACAATCATCGAGTGCGGAAACCAACACACATAACGAAGTAGCGCCGACCAATCACAAATACGTTTGAGTAGAAATAGAATAAAACATATAGAAATAATTTTGTAGTCCAAATAATCAAAAAAATACACATAGAAAGAACTTTAAACGAATTCAAGGAAATTAAACCACCAGAAATTCCATAACTCACACTATAAAAGAAAATTGTGGCACTAGCTATGACTGGTACCACAGAAAATTGATTGCAAAAGTTCAAGGAGGACAGAAAGACTGAGTAGGGAGATAACCATCCAAAATTCAACTGGAAGGGTACGGAGGATACTGGAATCTTTGGGAGGCTTATCGTCACTCAAAGTCCAGAGAAAGTTCACGGTCGTTATCAGCGAAATATCAATAATAAACGGTTGTTGCGATAATCAAGAATGGGTGCAATGATTATCGAAAAAGTCATAGAGTGCTAGGAATCTAGTGAGAGTAACTGTCACGCAGACTTCAGGGAACATTACTTGTTATTGCCAGTGAGCAATCACTGATAATGACTCGTGTGAAAGCTCCTAGTAAATAATAATAATAATAATAATAATAATAAATCATATAATAAGTGAATGCAGCAAGCTAGCACAAAGGGAATACAAGAACAGACATGACAGTGTGGGGAAAGAAGTACACCGGGAAATGTGCAAACAACTGAATTTCGAATATGCAAAAAAACGGTACAAACACAAACCAGAAACTGTACTAGAAAACGAAAAACACAAAATCATATGGGATATGGATGTACAAACAGACAAACCCATAACAGCAAGGAGACCGGATATGATAATAATCAACAAGAAAGAAAAATCCTGCAAAATCGTAGACTTTGCCGTTCCAGTAGACCACAGAGTGAAGATCAAAGAGACGGAAAAAAGAAGCAAATATACTGAACTTGCCAGAGAATTGAAAGGAATATGGAACATGAAGAAAGTCAGTATAACACCAATAATCATAGGAGCACTAGGAACAGTCCCCAAAAACATGGAGAAAAGACTAGGAGAAATAGGAATCAAAGGGATAACTGAGATCATACAAAGGACTGTAATGATCAAAACAGCTACAATCCTGAGAAATGTCATCGAATGCGGAAACCAACCCACATAAGCAACGAATGGAGAACAAACACATGGAAGCACAAGACAACAGAACCGGGGAAAATACAACCGTACGAGAGAGTCGCAAGCATAGGCTGACGCCACGAAAATTGTGGACAGAGGGTCGAGGAGGGAAAGCGCAAATCAGACCTCCACTGGAAGAACGCGGACAGCTCTGGGATCTTGGGGAGGCTTGTTGCCACTCGGGCCCCAGAGGGGACCAATGGCCCTTATCAGCGGGAAATCGGTGGTAGGTGGCTGTTGCGATACCGCAAGGTCATCAGCGGTAATGAACGAAAAGAGGTGGAGCATACTGGAAGTCTGAGGAGACTTGTTGTCACTCAGACTCCAGGGAATACCACAGGTTGTTGGCAGTGGGCGATCACTGACGATGACCAGTGTGATAACTCCTAGTGAGTAAATAATAGTAGTAACATTTTAATCCCCATGACACTTGGTACCTTAAAGTTTCATCATGCCAAATTTGATGGAATACCGACCAATTTTTCTGCAATCATAAATGACTAAGAGTTATATAAGCAGATAAAAATGTATAATTCTAACATAGATTGTACAAAACGACGTTCTTCGGGGGGTAACCGACTTGAGAGTCCTCATTCAGCTTGTTGAATGTACCGGATTAAATAAATTTTCTAAAAGGGAAGCAGGGATATTTTATTTAGAATATCAGCAACATGACCTATAAGCGCGCTGGAATATGGTATAAATAACAGTAACCTTTATTCGAGGAGACAAACACACACAAAAAAAATAGGGATGGACAAGACGAAGAGCAAAGTGAACAATAAAAAGTAGTAGAAGAAAAAGAAGAACAACAATAACAGCAACAACAACAACAACAACAACAACAAAATAACCCGTCAAGTTAAATATCAAGTATCTTCTTCATGGACTAAAACAAGGGAATTATTTAAAATGTCAACAGTAACAATTTGACATTCAATGAAGAATATTTAATAAATAAACATACCGAAATTAAATAAATAAATAATAATAATAATAATAACAATAACAATAACAATAACAACAACAACAATAATAATAATAATAATAATAATAATAATAATAATAATAATAATAATAATAATAATAATAATAATAATAATAATAATAACATATAATAATATCGGATGCCATAATAGTCAACAAAGAAGGAAAACATCTTACCAAATCGTTGATTTTGCCGTTCCAGCAGACCACTGAGTGAAGATCAAGGAGACATAAAAACGAAGCAAATAAACAGAACTTTCCAGAGAACTGAAAGGGATATAAAGCATGAAGAAATTCAATATAATACCAACAATCGTAGGAGCACAAAACCTGAAAAAAGACTGGGACAAATTGGAATCAAAAGCGCTTACTGATACAATACAAAGGACGGCAATGATGTAAACAGCTGCAATCTTAAGAAAAATCCTCACATGCGGACACCAACCTCGAATAAGCTACGAACGGTACAACATGAGGAAAACAAAACCACAGATAGAACACCACAACACGAAATAAAGAACAGAAACTGCAAAAACTGCACCCCTCCGCATAAAAGTGATGGCACTAGCCTCGGCTGATACCGCACA
>OY744519.1:65975349-65985349 GCA_963556195.1 Sepiola atlantica
AGTAAAGTATTTTGAAAAAATATTAAAGGAAACATGTCTTGATTTAAGTCCTGAAACAGATCAAATATGCCTCTAAATATAAATGCTCTATCAACTACATTGAGCTTCACCGTATCTCTATAGGATCTAATATAATTCTTGATCTTTGTATTATCCATTTATACTGCAAGCTCCCTTCGAAGTTGAGCTTTTTACCTATCCCGATCTGCTCAACATGGAATACCTCTTGCTTTCAGCTAAAAATATACCAACACACCCAAGGGAAGCTTATATGCATACATTTGTACAAGCTCTAAATGTCTTCCAAACAATGTTAGATGGAAAGCTTACCATCATGATATGAACATGAAAACATCAATCAACGACAGATTTTCCACAGAAAAGCAAAATCACCCCATATCCTCCAAACTCCGACCTACAAGTAAAGTCATACATGGAGTAACTGAAAAAAGAAAGACTAGCGGCTACAATGTATAGATTAAAACACCATTCTACTCTTAAACAAAACGTTCATCTGCGTGACTTTGAGAACGCCTTAATAGGCCTCACCAAGAGAATCATTATAAATTCTAATTAAAAATCTGAAGTAAAAAACACTCTTTTCTCGATTAACTGATCTATTCTATAAAAAAACAAATTCATACTTTCTTAACTCCAAAACATGGCAGTTATGAATATCTTGAGCGGTTATTATAATAACGTTTAGTAAACATAAAATATAATTAACGTAAAGAGTGAACTACTGACAGCCTGTATACATAAGAGAACATTTAAATACACAAAATAACAACAATCTAGCGAAATACCCCAACCTCCCCCATAATATGCAATCTGATTTCGAAAATATCATTACATAAAAATTACCTCTAATAGACCTTAAAAATACTCCAGCGTATACTCTAAATTCCCTTAATCTACCGAACGTAAAAACATAATTCCTCAATCCATTTAATAGCTTTCCCCAAAACTCAATAAGCCTACATTTTCATCACATAATACATACTTAACAAGTATAGAATAACATCATTATATCTATTTAGAGTATTATTCTCAATAGATAATTATTCTTTATTAAATCCCTTATTTCATCTCATGATATAATATATTAAGTTGTATTCGGGTTTACTTCAAGATGTAACTACATTTAAATTTAAATTATTGGAATATAACACAAACTTGTAACTACCAATATTATTTTCTTGGGTATCTATTTATGACCTATGCATCTCATACACCTAATAGACTGCTAGGGGTGCTATTTGTATTTGTACTTTGTTGTTTGTCTTGCATTCCAATATGTATGGGTGCCTGCATATATATATATATATATATATATATATATATATATATATATGTGTGTGTGTGTGTGAAAAAGGACAATTGGAAAACAGGTTAAAATGCAGGAGAAATGTAGATATGTGGATATAAGTTTATATCATTATAACATAACCCTACTATTTCTAGGTTCTAAGACTATATTTTATGCTATTAGTAACAACGAAGATAAGAGTTGGCTGTTGCGAATCGATGTGCTGGTTAAAAGGGTTGAATTGCATGCTTTTAGATTAAAATAAAATGAAGCCACAAAGATTATTAATAAACATCGGCAGGGTACAATGTCTTATTTTGAAACTATATATTTCGCCCATTTTTTTTTCTTTCCCCATACATTCTCTCTCGCTTCATACTTTTTTCTTTTTCGCCCTCATCTTCATCTTCATTCTCTCCTATTGTCCCGATATTTAGAAGAAACCTAAACATTACTAAAACTGAAATAGCGGCATAATATATCTCTATATCTGAACTCCCCCGATATTCTCGCTGTAACCCATTCTCCCCTGGGTTTAGAGAAACAAGTGCATTGAAAAAAGCAAATTAAAACAGAGAACAAGAGTTGTTATCCGTCTGACTTGACTACAATAATATATTGGTGTGGTTCCAGGTATTTAATTGCTTCCCACCGGAACAATATGTGACACTAGGTCGGAAGGTGGGGAAAAAGTCAAGCAAGCGCCCCTAAAAAAGGAGCACTCTGGCCTAAGGGCGCCTAAGGCAGTAAGCAATGAACTTACTCCACCCCAAAAGAGGGGAGGCAAGGCATGGGAGTGTGCACTTCCTAAGACAACCCAGGACAGTATACCTCAGCCCGGCAGATAAAAGGCCACCGAAATGGCTCAGTTCCTACCGGACCGATTGTCGAGAACGAATCCTCGACTGGTATTACCCCACCCCGACGTCCTCAATCAACCGAAGTCAATGAAAGACTGAACGGGTTGGGGTGGATCCAACACTGAAAGATAGGTGCTCCCAGTATTTATGGTGAGTGAAAGAGTTCAAGTAGTCTTTGCTATTGATTTATTTGTTGACTTTTGTCTTGTATTAAATATCCACTTTCTATTGGAAAATTACCATTCTAATTAACTAAATCAACATATAACTTCTTGATATCTTCTGCATTTCTATATATTTGAAAAGCTTCCAGTACTTTTCCACTTTTGTATTGAGCAGTAAAACCGTTATCATTCTCTAACACATTTGTTTCAAATAAATATCTCTTTTTTCCTCGTGTGCCATAAGCCGATTCTTAAAATACGCTTACGATCTGGGTAAAATGGGTCTTTGGGAAAATAAGTTGTTATATATATATATATATATATATATATATATATATATATATATATATATATATATATAAACGGAAGCTCTGGGTAAGTCTTAAAAAACCCTAACCTAACGCAAATAGAACTCATTAATTTTTCTCTCGCTTCTCTCAAAATGAAGCCGTCTCAATAAATAACTGGCAGAAATCGTTGTCCAGTAAATAAAGGTCGAATTAAAGCAGACGTAGATTAGTGCTAATTATTTTCTTTCTCTTTGTATTTATTTTATTTTATTTATGTATTAGTTATTTATGTATCTTTGACCCCGTATTTAATTTGTTTTAAAGAAAATGAATAAATAACGAAGTTATCCACGCTTTCATTTTATCCCCTTTTCTACTTATTATGAGAGTGGAACCTATCTTTAATTTTATTTTTATTTTTTTAGACGAGAGCAAAACTTATTCTATATATATATATATATATATATATATATATATATATATATATATGGAATCTTTTTAAAAAGTATTTTCGGGGTCTCTGAAATACCTGGCTAGTACGCGGGCGCAGTATTACCCCTCTCGGTGTGATGGACCTGTAGATTTTGTTAGGTCATCAATCTAGACGGAAAACTGATATAAAAACTGTGCTACTGACTACTTACATCTTGGTAGCAAACTATTGAGGGGGAGGCCTCCTTAGTCCTGATCGACAACCTTCCTAGAGCTTAAGCCTCGAACAAAATATCCGGTTTGACAACCTAAAACTGCTTAAGGAGTAGATGGGCTCTGCGCCCGGCCTTTCCAATCATTCTTTGTCTATCAGCCAGGCATAGAGGTATTAGCGATGGGACGCCTCAAAGGGACAACTCAAAGAAACCCAGTGCTTGGCCTTGTTTCCTGACTAGGACAATGATCGCCGTCTCTCTTTCTCTCTATCTAGGCAACTTGGGGTAAATTCTTTGTCAATAAGTCTCACATAACTAGTCTGTGTAGATCTTGTTCCGACAGATTGAATGTACAAGTTAGACAGCTTGTCTAACTACTGTTTTCGACTGGTAGTGCAGGAGACCTAACTTATAAGTAGCCATAAGAGCGAATGCTCCATCAACAGTTGTATAATATCATGGGTAACTGTACGTGCCATGTCGCGCATAGAAAGGGACCCTAGAGTTATTCCCGGTAGGCTTTCCTGAGGCTACAACCCCATGAATCAAGTCCCCACTAATGGTCTGGTTTTGTGAGCTTATCGGCACCAAACAAGCACCCACTTTTCCCTCCCCACTCTATCTAAAGCCAATTTGACATTACAAATTAAAAGAAACAAACCTACACCAGACATCCACCAAAAGACATATTCGCCTCCACACTTAAGGCTAGCATTCACAAATATCCAGGGGCTTAGAACTAACATCAATAACGTAGAAACTTTTCTTCCTAGTAAACTCCCCGAATATCCTAGCACTAAGTGAAACAACCCTCCAATCTGCAATCTCCTCACACCATTTTGACATGACTGAATACATCCCACTCTACCGTAAAGACTGACAAACATATGCACGGCTTAGAGTTTATTTCGAAACACGCTCCCTTTGACTAGAGAACATAGGTTAGAATCAGATGATTCAGCCTACATGTGCTTTAGATTAACCTTACAGCGTCAGTTACTAATATTTCTTATACCGTTGTCCTTCGACCCAGGACTGTACCCTACTTTACTCTTTATCTGAAAGCATGGATACAGCTCTCTCACTTTATTCGAGTGCCCAAATACATGTATTTGGGGATTTTAATGCACATCACCGTGACTGGCTTGGATTCCCAGCAATCCAGATGCAGCTGGTAACTCCACGTATAGTTTCTCTATAGAGCACTCACTCTCACAGACTGTCATTTTCCCAATCTGCCTCACTGATGGTGTACACCAGCAAGCCTCATTTATCGACCTATTCTTAACCTCACTGCCTGAGGCTTGTGTGACAAATGCCCATAGCCCGCTCGGGAATGCTGATCGCCTTGTGGTAATGATTGATATAACCCTAAAATATCGTTCCAAAGCTGATGAGCCGTTGCTCAAAACGACGAGATACTACAAGCAGGCTGATTTTAATTCCATCAGAGATCAAATCAGAGACACCCTATGGAGTGAATCATTTTCTCTCCCTGCTGATTAGTGCGCAAATGAGTTAGAATGGGTCAAAGCAGGCATTGAAGCTCAGGTCCTTACGAGAAAATTCTACAGCAAGCCCGACTCTCCACAATGGTTCACCTCGAACTGTGCAGTTACTATTGCTCAGAGGCAACAAGCATTCCGACAATTCAGAGATAACTAGAAAAATCATTCAGTCGCAGAACTTAGGTACTCGTGATTTCTGGAAAATCTTCAATAGTGTGGTGAACAATGTGCAATTAACAATTTCCTCACTATCCAACCACAATGATGTCGTTTGCACGGTGACTGATAAGGCTAAACTACTTGCCTAGTGTTTCGCCTTAAACTCAACTTTGAACTTCGCAAACAACTCCCTTCCAAATTTCCTATTGCGGACGAAAGCCACACTTTATGACCTGGCCATTATATCATTTTATGTCTGGGACATCACAAAAAACATTGAAACATACAAAGCACGTGTGCCTGATCTTGTACCTGTAATAGTAATAAAGAAATGCTCTGCTGAACTGACCCCTGTCCTATCGAAACTCTACAATAAATGCCTTGCCGAATCTTGCTTTCCTGATAATCGGAAAATTGCCTCTGTAGTACTAGTCTTCAATAATTCTTGATATAGAACTGACCCTCAGAATTATCACCCAATCAGCCTACTCCCGCCCCTCGCTAAAATCTTTGAATACTTAATCAATCTAGCAACAGTCCGGTACCGAGTTGATACTAAACTTCTTTCTGATCATCAGTTATCTTCGAACGCATATACCATACACTGGACAAGACAGGTTAAGCTAGGGCAGTAGCACTTGATATATCCAAAGCCTTTGACAAGGTCCGGCATAAAGGTCTTCTGATAAAAAATTATTCATATGGTATTACTGGACGAATATTTAATATAATTAGATCCTTCCCATCCAAAAGAAAGATCTAGGGTGTCCTCGATGACCGTTCATCCAAAATATATGACATAAATGCAAGTGTGCACCAGGGATCAAGCCTTGGACCTTTATTGTTCCTGATTTTCATAAACGACCTCCCTGATGACATTGTGTCTTAGATGGGTATATTTACAAACGACACTACGCTCTACTCTCGTCATGTGTGTAAAACGGGCATGCACATATCCGAAGCAATGGCTAAATCCTTAGAAAGTGACTTCCACTTTGTAGTGGAATGGGATCATACACATTTAATGCTGCTAAGACAAAGCTTATTTCTTTCAACAACTACAAAAAACCTCTTCAACCACCGATTGCTATGGCAAATAACACTCTACATGAGAGGCCAACGTTCAAAATCCTCGGCCTAACATTCACAGGTAACATGAATTGGAACAAATATATAGAAGACATTGCCAAGGATGCTGCAAAAAAGGTTAGCTCCCTCTAACGTTCTAGAAAAATTCTCACGCCCATGCATGAAGTATTGTTGCCAAATCTGGGCTGGTGCATCATCCACTAGTCTCTCCATCTTAGACAAGGTTAGAAAAAGAGTCTCTAATCTAATAGGTCCCTCACTATCTACCAAGCTCCAGACCCTGTCCCATCGCCGCAATGTTGCATTCTTGTGCTCGTTTTACAAGTACTTCAATGGAATGTGCTCCGATGAACTTGCTGTTCTGGTTCTTCCTCTGCGAAAATACACTCGACCAACCCGACAATCAGCTTTAATCTCATTTATTCACTGTGGAGGTCCCCAGTTGCCGGGGAGCCGTCTACTCCACCATCTTCTTCCTCTGCCGCCGGCCTTTGGGGACTCCTTTCCCTGTTTCCCCGAGATGCAGATATTTAAACTAATGTGAACAAGTATCTTGCTGCACAGCTCCAAATTTAGGATGTCACCCTAAACTTTCACCCTAATTCATCAGTAGCCCCTTACGTCTACAGTGGTAAGTTGCCTTGTTTGGGATGAACTAAGTTAAAAATAAAATATCTATTATAACTTAAATAACTGCCTCCTTTAAAATTATCCCTACCACATTGCGTACAATTCTGTTGGCCTGCACTACTGAAGTTCCCTTCTATGATCATCACGGCAATATCTATATTGAAAAAGATGGCGTCGCTTTGGGTTCCTCGCTAGGTCCAACATATAGTAATTTTTACATGTCTTTCCTAGAAAATAAAGTATTTAATCTTATCAAAAAAACACAAATATATCTACAATATGTAAACAATATCTTAATACTTACTAATAATAAAAATGAAATTAATAAATTACAAATTACCTTCCAAAATTACTTCGTACTCAATCTCACGTATGAATTAAACATTAACAACAAAATCTCCTTTTAGATGTTCTTATAGATACGAACCACAATCAATTCTCCACATCCACATATCAAAACCTTACAAATAAAAATCCATGAACCCTTAACTTTCTTAGCAAATACCCCTTCAGATATAAAATAGGTATTATTAAAAACTTATTAACTCTAGCAAAACTAATTTTCTCCTCCCCCAACATCAACTCAACAATATAAAACAAACTCTAATAAATAATGGCTTCCCTAATTATATTATTGACCCACAAATCTGACAGTTTTAAAATAATCCTCACGGCAATATTGATAAATTCAATCCTTCACTTAATACATTTATAAAATTATTCTTCCGTAACCAGTTTCATCATAATTATAAAATTGATAAACAGGTATTAAAATGTATTATTAATAAAAACGTACTCCCTACTGACCCAAATAAAAAAAAGTATAACTGATCATTTACTACAGTAAATTAAAAACCGCTAACCTTATCATTACCAATAATTCTTCCCCCTCGACCAGTATTTTGGATAGGAAGAACCTCGCGTATGAATCCAAATGCCCATTGGGATACTGTGTCTCCAACAGCGAAAAAACATACGTTGGCTTGACTACTACAACTTTATCAAAGAGGTTAACAATGCATTTATACACTACCAGCGTCAAAGCTCAATAACTAACGAACCAGCATTCCTGCCCAGGCTCCCAATTTAGGAAACTCTTAGCAGAAAAGACCACAATATTAGAACATACTACTAATAAACAAACACTCTATATATTAGAAGAATTATACATCGTCCCCCACAAAAGAACAGCCATTAACAGAATTAACTTTAATACTAACGATATCATTCTAAAATGTTTATAATGTTAAATTTAGTTTTGTGTTAATTATATAATACCCGCTAAAGCTACCTATTAATATCAACACAATGGTCTTTACCCCATTCCTTTGAAGATGAACCCGGATGGGCTCGAAAGTATTTAGGACACCAACGATTATGGCCGATTTATCGGCGAATTGCCAACCGAAACAAATACCCTGATTCGGCTAATGGAAAGGATCTCCACAAAGATATCCAGACATAGGCTGTCTGTCATATGTCATAATCAACGATATATATAGATATATATATATATATATATATATATATATATATATATATATATATATATATATAGCCTTTGGAATTCCCTCCAAACTCCCTGTTTCACTGACTGTACCAAAATGCAGACAGTTAAATATAATGGAAACAAACATCTTGCTGCAAAACTCCCCACTGTTGGTATGGTTCCTAATTCACAGTAACCCCTTACGTTTCAGTGGCAATGTGCCTTACTTGGGGTGAATAAACGTAAGTAAATAAATAAATAATATATATATACATACATATATATATATATATATATATATATATATATATATATATGTATATATATTAGAGAGAGAGAGAGAGAGAGAGAGAGAGAGAGAGAGAGAGAGAGAGAGAGAGAGAGAGAGAGGTTGAGAGGGGAAAAAAGAGAGATCAGGCTTGTTAAATAAAAAAGCGATTCTTTTTAAAGAGCAAAATATATAAACAGAATTACAATATTTTCCATAAATCTAAACTCTGCATTTTGGGGACTGGTTTATAGCAAAAATGATTTTAATCACACATAAATACTAGTTTATTCAAAATGGCGACACATCAAACAAAAATGCTTCAGGCTTGAACTGATGTCTATACTCATATCTTTTGCGGTAGAGAAGCAAGCCTACAGTAGCATATATGTATTAGAAAAAGCATGTTTTAGTGAGTAAAATAATTACAGGCGGGATAAGTTGCTTAAAGAAAGTCGAAACTATATTCCAGAGTGAGACAAGACGCCAGACTGGCCTACAACGACGAGTCTATCATGAATGGTGAATTTAATTAACGCGTCTGTTCTAACAGTTACAAAAGAGGGCATTTTTGACAAAATGTAAACATTGGCGAAAAATACTGAGCTCCTGACATGATGTGAACCTGTTTTCCGATCTCATAGCCAAGATGCACTTTAAACCACTCAGCTACAGAGCGAAGCGAATATTAGTCGAAATGGTGTCAATTCTCAACATCATCGACGTAAATTATACTTTCTGTTTAAGATTCATTTATTAGTTTCGTATCGTAACATAGACATATAATAACATTTCATCGATGAATACATACCTGCCATATTTTATTTAATGCAACTTTCTAATCATTTAACTTAATAATCAGTCATCCACTTTCATTAATTCAATTCATTATTTTCAATTCTCTCATAATATTCATCATCATTCAACAGCTAATCCATTCATTTCATTAACCTTTATGCTCGAGTAGCTTTTAGCCTTGATAAATAATGAATCATTAGTATATATATATATATATATTATATATATATATATATATATATATATAGGGTGTAACTTGCGGATTATGCTCTATATGTGTAAATGGTGAAAAGGATTCTCATGAATATAGGTCAAGAATCGTTTCGTTTCCGAGTTTATCAAAATTCCTTATGAAATTTAACACGTACAATATATGTGATAATGCACTGTTATTACTATATTATAGGATCGCTAAACATTATCCCTGTGAGATAATCACAAGTAAAATAAGCCGGGATTAGGTGTTGCCACACACACTAACAAAACCATGAAAAATGACATCAACCACATATTAAAGCCGTGAGGCACAGAAGAAAGATCTGAGTGTCAAAATCGACAGGGGTTCCTCTAATAGCGAAGATGAGGGACATGCGATTGTTGGTCCTTCTTATTACAGAAAACAAAATAGAACAGACAAAATGCAGGTAAATGAATATGATAAGCACTAACTAAAAACTACAAAGAGGAAGAAATGAATTACAAAAGAAATTAAACTTATAATGGAGTGCTGTTACAAAAGCGCTCTCAGATAAAGTGGCTCCGTTACACTATCGATTTTCCAAACACCCT
>OY744519.1:65989789-65997289 GCA_963556195.1 Sepiola atlantica
GCCTTGCCGAATCTTGCTTTCCTGATAACCGGAAAATTGCCTCTGTGGTACTAGTCTTCAATAATTCTTGATATAGAACTGACCCTCAGAATTAGCAACCAATCAGTCTACGACCTCCCTGATGACATTGTGTCTTAGATGAGTATATTTACAAACGACACTACGCTATACTCTCGTCATGTGCGTAAAACGGGCGTGCACATATCCGAAGCAATGGCTAAATCCTTACAAAGTGAATTCCACTTTGTAGTGGAATGGGATCATACACATTTAATGCTGGTAAGACAAAGCTTATTTCTTTCAACAACTACAAAAAAACTCTTCAACCACCGATTGCTATGGCAAATAACACTCTACCTGAGAGTCCAACGTTAAAAATCCTCGGCCTAACATTCACAGGTAACATGAATTGGAACAAATATATAGAAGACATTGCCAAGGATGCTGCAAAAAAGGTTAGCTCCCTCTTACGTTCAAGAAAAATTCTCACGCCTGACAGTTTCTTATATCTCTACAAAGCCACCATCCACCCATGCATGAAGTATTGTTGCCAAATCTGGGCTGGTGCATCATCCACTAGTCTTTCCATCTTAGACAAGGTTAAAAAAAGAGTCTCTAATCTAATAGGTCCCTCACTATCTACCAAGCTCCAGACCCTGTCCCATCGCCGCAATGTTGCATTCTTGTGCTTGTTTTACAATTACTTCAATGGAATGTGCTCCGATGAACTTGCTGTTCTGGTTCTTCCTCTGCGAAAATACACTCGACCAACCCGACAATCAGCTTTAATCCCATTTATTCACCGTGGAGGACCCCAGTTACCGGGGAGCCTTCTACTCCACCATCTTCTTCCTCTGCCGCCGGCCTTTGGGGACTCCTTTCCTGCTCCCTGTTTCCCCGAGATGCAGATATTTAAACTAATGTGAACAAGTATCTTGCTGCACAGCTCCAAATTTAGGATGTCACCCTAAACTTTCACTCTAATTCATCAGTAGCCCCCTTACGTATACAGTGGTAACTTTCCTTGTTTGGGATGAACTAAGTTAAAAATAAAATATCTATTATAATTTAAATAACTGCCTCCTTTAAAATTAACCCTACCACATTGCGTACAATTCTGTTGGCCTGCACTACTGAAGTTCCCTTCTATGATCATCACGGCAATATCTATATTAAAAAAGATGGCGTCGCTATGGGTTCCTCGCTAGGTCCAACATATAGTAATTTTTACATGTCTTTCCTAGAAAATAAAGTATTTAATCTTATCAAAAAACCACAAATATATCTACAAGATGTAAACGATATCTTAATACTTACTAATAATAAAAATGAAATTAATAAATTACAAATTACCTTCCAAAGTTACTTCGTACTCAATTTCACGTATGAATTAAACATTAACAACAAAATCTCCTTTTAGATGTTCTTATAGATACGAACCACAATCAATTCTCCACATCCACATATCAAAACCTTACAAATAAAAGTCCATAAACCCTTAACTTTCTTAGCAAATACCCCTTCATATATAAAATAGGTATTATTAAAAACTTATTAACTCTAGCAAAACTAATTTTCTCCTCCCCCAACATCAACTCAACAATATAAAACAAACTCTAATAAATAATGGCTTCCCTAATTATATTATTGACCAACAAATCTGACAGTTTTAAAATAATCCCCACGCCAATATTGATAAATTCAATCCTTCACTTAACACATCTATAACATTATTTTTCCGTAACCAGTTTCATCATAATTATAAAATTGATAAACAGGTATTAAAATGTATTATTAATTAAAACGTACTCCCTACTGACCCAAATTAAAAAAAAGTATAACTGATCATTTACTACAGTAAATTAAAAACCGCTAACCTTATCATTACCAATAATTCTTCCCCCTCGACCAGTATTTTGGATAGGAAGAACCTCGTGTATGAATCCAAATGCCCATTGGGATACTGAGTCTCCAACAGCGAAAAAACATACGTTGGCTTGACTACTACAACTTTATCAAAGAGGTTAACAATGCCTTTATACACTACCAGCGTCAAAGCTCAATACCTAACGAACCAGCATTCCTGCCCAGGCTCCCAATTTAGGAAACTCTTAGCAGAAAAGACCACAATATTAGAACATACTACTAATAAACAAACACTCTATATATTAGAAGAATTATACATCGTCCCCCACAAAGGAACAGCCATTAACAGAATTAACTTTAATACTAACGATATCATTCTAAAATGTTTATAATGTTAAATTTAGTTTTGTGTTAATCATATAATACCCGCTAAGGCTACCTATTAATGTCAACACAATGGTTTTTACCTCATTCCTTTGAAGATGAACCCGGATGGGCTCGAAAGTATTTAGGACACCAACGATTATGGCCGATTTATCGGCGAATTGCCAACCGAAACAAATACCCTGATTCAGCTAATGGAATAGATCTCCACAAAGATATCCAGACATAGGCTGTCTGTCATATGTCATAATCAACGATATATATATATATATATATATATATATATATATATATATATATATATATAGCCTTTGGAATTCCCTCCAAACTCCCTGTTTCACTGACTGTACCAAAATGCAGACAGTTAAATATAATGGAAACAAACATCTTGCTGCAAAACTCCCCACTGTTGGTATGGTTCCTAATTTACAGTAACCCCTTACGTTTCAGTGGCAATGTGCCTTACTTGGGGTGAATAAAAGTAAGTAAATAAATAAATAATATATATATATATATATATATGTATACATATATATATATATTAGAGAGAGAGAGAGAGAGAGAGAGAGAGAGAGAGAGAGAGAGAGAGAGAGAGGTGTTGAGAGGGGAAAAAAGAGAGATCAGGCTTGTTAAATAAAAAAGCGATTCTTTTTAAAGAGAAACATATATAAACAGAATTACAATATTTTCCATAAATCTAAACTCTGCATTTTGGGGACTGGTTTATAGCAAAAATGATTTTAATCACACATAAATACTAGTTTATTCAAAATGGCGACACATCAAACAAAAATGCTTCAGGCTTGAACTGATGTCTATACTCATATCTTTTGCGGTAGAGAAGCAAGCCTACAGTAGCATATATGTATTAGAAAAAGCATGTTTTAGTGAGTAAAATAATTACAGGCGGGATAAGTTGCTTAAAGAAAGTCGAAACTATATTCCAGATGGAGACAAGACGCCAGACTGGCCTACAACGACGAGTCTATCATGAATGGTGAATTTAATTAACGCGTCTGTTCTAACAGTTACAAAAGAGGGCATTTTTGACAAAATGTAAACATTGGCCAAAAATACTGAGCTCCTGACATGATGTGAACCTGTTTTCCGATCTCATAGCCAAGATGGGAGGTGACGGTGGTTAAGTGGATATCGACACGGACTGAAGACCTGGGTGTTTCAAGTTCGAATCCAGTCGGTTTCACAGTATCACTTTCACTTAGGGATGTTGGCAACCTTCTCGTGGTCCTTCCCGTAAGTACCTGATGTCTTTCCAGAAAGATTTCTAACTAGAAAAACATCGGGGAAACTAATGCCAACACCAGAATCATCTGATTCACACGAAAGAAGAAGAATAGCCAAGATGCACTTTAAACCACTCAGCTACAGAGCGAAGCGAATATGAGTCGAAATGGTGTCAATTCTCAACATCATCGACGTAAATTATACTTTCTGTTTAAGATTCATTTATTAGTTTCGTATCGTAACATAGACATATAACAACATTTCATGGATGAATACATACCTGGCATATTTTATTTAATGCAACTTTCTAATCATTTAACTTAATAATCAGTCATCCACTTTCATTAATTCAATTCATTATTTTCAATTCTCTCATAATATTCATCATCATTCAACAGCTAATCCATTCATTTCATTAACCTTTATGCTCGAGTAGCTTTTAGCCTTGATAAATAATGAATTATTACTGTATATATATATATATGTTTATAGGATGTATTATGTGAATAATTCGAACTATTATTCTTGGTTGGGTGTTATTCTCACAACGTTTCAGCCTGTGTAACCTCCGGCCATCTTCAGGTGCATCTGTCGAACTCGGGAACCTTTATGTCGAGTTTGACATATTGCACCCTAAGAAGATCGACTGTTACATCGGCCGAAACGTTGTGAGAATAACATCCAAGATGAGAATGGCAGTCCGAATAAACCGGATAATACAAATTATTAATCCTCATCGAAACATATATATATATATATATATATATAGGGTGTAACTTGCGGATTATGCTCAATAGGGGAGGTCGATTTTGAAACTGTAAATTATCGCACTCGAAGAAAGTTGCCAAATAATGTCAAAAGTTACCACAAGAAATATTTTTCTTCAAAACTTTGTATTTATTTGAGCATTGCAACTTTAAGATCAAATAAATCGAGATTTTTTCTCACTGCCGAGATTTCACCGGCAGATGTGTCTCCTTAAATTAAACCCGGGTTTTAACAAAAAAAAGTAATACATTACTTAATAATAAATATTTTAAAGTTTATTATTATTTTTCTTAAGAAATTAAATGTACATATTCAAATTAAAAAGGAATAAAACACTATGATATTTAATGTTATATATAAATAATTATTTGTTTACATAGGCGTTTTATTTATTGGATATTTTTTATGGTATTCACCGGTTGAAAATTCATCGGGCGAATTTGACTTCCCGTGTTGATTGTCTGTTTAATTATCACACATATATATTGAATTGTCGAGCGCTGGCTTATCTAATCCCACTTTCCCGACCTTTTGTCACACCTTACCTTGTGGGAGTTAGATAAATAAAAACTAGTTCAGCCAGGGGGTTTTACCCCACCAAATAAACCGGTATCGTCCGGGCCTTTGGGTCTGGATTCACGCCCGTCTATTGGGGCTTGTCCGTCCTGTGCAGTTCTAGGAGGTGCATCTCCCAGGTTTTGCCTTCCCTCTTTGGCGAGGAGTAAGTTTATTGCTTACTGTCTGAGGCGGCCCTACCGGGGAATGCCGACGAAGCTGCCCAGGCAATTTTTAAATGGCCAGAGTGCTCACCTCTCGAGCACTGGCTTTCTCATCCCACTTTCCTGACCTTTTGTCAATCTTACCTTGTTGGGGGTAGATAAATAAAATCTAGTTCAGCCAGGGGGGTTTACCCCACCAAATAAACCGGTATCGTCCGGGCCTTTGGGTCTGGATTTACGCCCGTCTATTGGGGCTTGTCCGTCCTGTGCAATTCTAGGAGGTGCATCCTCCCAGGCTTTGCCTTTCCTCTTTGGGGAGGAGTAAGTTTATTGCTAACTGTCTGAGGCGCCCCTACAGGGGAATGCCGACGGGGCTGCCCAGTCAATTTTTTAATGGCCAGAGTGCTCACCTCTATAGCGCAGGGTTATCTAATCCCACTTTCCTGACCTTGTGTCACATCTTACCTTGTTGGAGGTAGATAAATAAAACTATTTCAGCCAGGAGTTTTTACCCCACCTAAAATATATGTATTGGAGTTGATGGGAGAATGGATAAGGACACATTGATGTATAAGGAAATTGTGGATGAAAATAGACAGAGAATTATGAAAAAAACTAAAGGACCAGAACACCATTTAACTTTTACAAAAGAAACACCATGTGAAAGTAAATATCTGACACATAGAGTTCTTCCGAATAGTGGTGCAACAGGTGCTGTTCATGCAGATCAAGTGGTGGATGTTTTGCATGAATTCCACAGTGAGAACAGTATCAAGGCTATACTTGTTGACAACACTAATACCAACACAAGTTGCGATGGTGGAATGGTTGCAATTTTAGAAAAAAACTTTTTAAAACTCTTCACACAATTGGTTGCTCTTTGCATCATAATGAACTACCTTTCAGAGCCCTTTTTAAAAACATAGATGGTTGCGCAAAGGGCCCTACAACATTCAGTAGCCCTCTGGGGAAATTATGCTCAAATGATTGATATGATTTACCCCAAATATCATTTTCCACTATTAGCAATCCTCTAGAGTCAATTTTTAAAATTGATGAAATACATGATCTTAGTTCTGACCAAAGACTCCTTTATGAATACACAGTAGGTATTTCTAGAGGTAAGGTTGACTCTAGATATACCTCCTGGAAAATTGGTCCTTTAAACCAAGCAAGATGGTTAACTTTGGCCATCAGGCTTATGTGTTTATGGACTCGTGGTGCATACCCACAAAGGCACACAACAAAACTCCACTATGTAGTAAATTTTATTGTAAATGTGTATGCCACTTTTTGGTTTGAAATTAAAAGAAATAGTAAATTCCACAATCAGTAAGTGCACATTTTTAATATGACCCAGAGGATTAAGGAGAAGCCTCAGGAAATCCAAGATATCACATTTAGAAATATACAAGGTAATACATTTTGTTTACTGCCTGAAAACTTTCTATATTCCATGGTTAAATCTGAGGAGATTGAAGTAAGAGAAGAAGCTTTAAAAAGAATTTTGGCCATTAGGTAAGTAATATTTATTCATATATCTCTGACTCAATTATTTATTCCAATTTATAGAATGATTTTTAAAGATTTTATCTGATTTCACCATAATTATTAAAGCAGTACAGATTGGAATTTTTTAATAATTCAATTAATTAATTTGTTCTTTCAGGAGTGAGGAGTCAACCAGAAAAAGATTAAAAAGAATACTACCTATTAATTTTAATGCCACACATTGGACACAATTAATAGATTTAAAATTATGCGGCATTTTTGAACCACCAATGACGGAAGATTTTACTGAATCTGAACTTCGAGAATCGTTGATGAATGGAACCAAGCTTGACTTGCCAGATTTGCCCTCACATTCTCAGGGCGTGGAACGGGCAGTTAAGTTAATAA
This sequence comes from Sepiola atlantica, assembly GCA_963556195.1. Classification (NCBI taxonomy): domain Eukaryota; kingdom Metazoa; phylum Mollusca; class Cephalopoda; order Sepiida; family Sepiolidae; genus Sepiola; species Sepiola atlantica. Next base: position 65,996,671 of record OY744519.1, read on the forward strand.
CAGAAGCTTCACAAACTGTATATGGTTTTGAAGCAAGGCATCAACACATTACAGCCAAAGTTTTGAGTCAGAAATTGAGACCAGCATTTTTGTCTAAGGGGTCTTATATGGAGAAATTTGACTCTCTATATTAAGCTTCATTAAAATAGTGTTAGGTTTTTCCTTATTTCTTTGCTTGTTATATTTTCACTAATAACAGAAAAAATCATTTTTTTAGGTATTCAAATGTTACTGTTTAATTCATAACGTTAAAAGGTAGTTTACAAAAGCAGATACTGAAAATGAGGGGGGGGGGCAAATTTTCAATTTGAAGATTTCTTTAATTCATATCATTTTTATAAAATAAAAGGACATTCCCTGCTTTTAAATGCTAAAATTATTTGGTTTTCACACCAATATTCAAGCAAATCTTGCAAAAACGAGGAATTTTCAGTATATTCTTGTCTACGATCTTTGATACCAACCGCTCAAAAAACCGCTGAAGTTTTTGATCTAATTTTTTGCATGAGTATTTAATAGGTCTATATACAACTTTCGGAACGTGCCTTTTTTTAATATTTAAAAAAAAGTGTAAAATCGACCTACCCTAATGCTCAATATGTGTAAATAGTGAAAAGGA
>OY744519.1:66004789-66012289 GCA_963556195.1 Sepiola atlantica
CAGCAATTGTTTTAATTTAAAAGGATAACTGAATAATTTCTCGATCAAACGGCCACACATTGTTGTGATACCTTGTAACCTGGAATTTGTGTTTCTTGTTTAGAATTGAAAAAAAAAAAACGGTCTAGCATTTAGTTCCAAATATAATTTAGTTTTGCCAACGTTAAGAATCTGTTCAAGAAGTAACTCGTTTTCTTCAATGATCTCAGTCAATGCTTAACGAAAATCGCCTGCTGTTTGTTCGTCAGCTGATGGAATTTCACCTTTCCTTTGTTCTTCAAATTTAACTAACTTGATTCGCTTTAAACTCTACATCTTTTTTTTCTCTGGATATATTTTTTGTTAAAGTTCTTAAACAAAGACAGCATTTCCGCTAAATTGATTTCTTGATTAATACCAGCTAGCTCATGATTCAACTTGTTAATCCAAAGAGAAAGAAGTTATATCTCTTCAAATATGTTTCCTCCTGTTTATTGCTAACAGCATTCTTCATCTCTGTGGCATCCGATGTGATATAGGCCACAATCTCATCTTTACTGTGAACAGTCGTCGAACAATCTATATAACCTGTTCACCCTTTTTTCATGATGTTTTTAAATAGTAAGTTTTTTGTTAAACGTTCCTGACGCTTAAAACGTGCACGATAATTTTTTTTAGGTGCAATCAAGGAAAACTACAAAAATCAGAAATAAATAAAAATCAGGGAGGGGGCAATCAATAGACGTCTACCGTGCGACAATATTCACGGCGGACAAACGTAAAGTCGAATAAAATGACGTAAACATGTTTTTTATGTTTTCATAGACGTTTTGTAAAAAAACTATGTATAGTATAAGACAATTTATTAAACGGCGTAATATACATATATACATACATACACCGTTCGTAAGATGACTCTTTACTTCTTGGTATCTAGCCGCAATTCGCTATTTACATTTAAAATTCCTCTATATTTACTAACTAATTGGCTATGGCCGATAGATATAAATATATGCATACACATACATATATATATATGTATACACATATATATATACATACACATACATATATATATGCATACACATATATATATATATATACATATATGCATACACATATGCATAGACATATATATATATGCATACACATATATATATATGCATACACATATATATATACATATATATATGAATACACATATATATATATGCATACACATATATATATATACATATATATATGCATACACATATATATATATATGCATACACATATATATATACATATATATATGCATACACATATATATATATGCATACACATATATATATATATACATACACATACACATATATATATATACATATATATATGCATACACATATATATACATATATATATGCATACACATATATATATATACATATATATATGCATACACATATATATACATATATATATGCATACACATATATATATATACATATATATATGCATACACATATATATATGCATACACATATATATATATACATATATATATGCATACACATATATATATACATATATATATGCATACACATATATATATATACATATACATATACATACACATATATATATATACATATACATACACATATATATATATATACATATACATACACACATATATATATATACATATACATATGCATACACACATATATATATATACATATGCATACACACATATATATATAATAATACATATGCATACACACATATATATATACATATGCATACACACATATATATATATATACATATACATATGCATACACACATATATATATACATATACATATGCATACACACACATATATATATCATATACATATGCATACACACATATATATATACATATACATATGCATACACACACATATATATACATATACATATGCATACACACACATATATATATATATGCATACACACATATATATATACATATATATATGCATACACACATATATATATACATATATATATATGCATACACACATATATATATACATATATATATGCATACAAACATATATATATGCATACACACATATATATATACATATATATATATGCATACACACATATATATATACATATATATATGCATACACACATATATATATACATATATATATGCATACACACATATATATATATACATATATATATGCATACACACATATATATATATACATATATATATGCATACACACATATATATATATACATATATATATGCATACACACATATATATATATACATATATATATGCATACACACATATATATATATACATATATATATGCATACACACTATATATATTACATATATATATGCATACACACATATATATATATACATATATGCATACACACATATATATATATATACATATATATATATATGCATACACACATATATATATATATACATATATATATATGCATACACACATATATATATATATATAATTACATATATATAATATATGCATACACACATATATATATATATATACATATATATATATGCATACACCATATATATACATATATATGCATACACACCATATATATATATATATATGCATACACACATATATATATATATATATATATGCATACACAATATATATATACATATATATATATGCATACACATATATACATATATTATATATGCATACACACATATATATATACATATATATATATGCATACACATATATATCATATATATATGCATACACATATATACATATATATATATATGCATACACATATATACATATATATATATATGCATACACACATATATATATACATATATATATATGCATACACATATATACATATATATGCATACACATATATAATACATATATATATATATGCATACACATATATATATATATATATATGCATACACATATATATATATACATATATATATATATGCATACACATATATATATATGCATACATATATATATATAGCATACCATATATATATATGCATACACATATATATATACACATATATATATATATGCATACCCATATACATATATATATATATATGCATACACATATATATATGCATACACATATATATATGCATACACATATATATATGCATACACATATATATATACATACACATATATATATACATATACATATATATATACATATACATATATATATATACATATAACATATACATATATACATATACATATATATATATACATATATATATGCATACACATATATATATGCATACACATATATATATATACATATATATATACATATTATATATATGCATACACATATATATATACATATATATATACATATACATATATATATATATACATATACATATACATATATATATATATACATATACATATACATATATATATATATATACATATACATATACATATATATATACATATACAGATATATATATATATATATACATATACAGATATATATATATATATACATATACAGATATATATATATATACATATATATATATTATATATATACATAGATATATACATTATATATACATATATATATACATATACATATATATTATACATACATATACATATATATATATACATACACACATATATATATATACATACACATATATATATATATATACATACACATATATATATATATATATACATACACATATATATATATACATACACATATATATATATATATACACACATATATATATATACATACATATAATACACACATATATATATATATATATACATACACATATATATATATATACATACACATATATATATATATATACATACACATATATATATATACACACACATATATATATATATACACACACATATATATATACACACACATATATATATATATATACACACACTATATATAATATATATACACACACATATATATATATATATACATACACATATATATATATACATATATATACATACACATATATATATATATACACATATATATATATATACACACACATATATATATATATATACACACATATATATATACATACACATATATATATATATACACACATATATATATATACATACACATATATATATATACATATATACATATATATATATATACATATGATATATACATATATATATATACATATATATACATATATATATACATATATATATATACATATACATATATGCACACATACATATACGCATACATACATATACATATATGCATACATACACATATATATGTACATATATATATATACATACATGTATACATACACATATATATATATACATATATATATATATACATACATGCATACACATATATATATATGCATACACATATATATATATACATATATGCATACACATATATATATATGCATACACATATATATATATACATATATGCATACACATATATATATGCATACACATATATATATATATGCATACACATATATATATATACATATATGCATACACATATATATATATATATGCATACACATATATATATACATATATGCATACACATATATATATACATATATGGATACACATATATATATACATATATGGATACACATACATATATATACACATATATGCATACACATATATATACACATATATGCATACACATATATATACACATATATGCATACACATATATATACACATATATGCATACACATATATATATACATATGTGTATGCATATATATACATATATGCATACACATATATATACATTTATGCATACGCATATATATACATATATGCATACCCATATATATACATATATGCATACCCATATATATACATATATGCATACACATATATATACATATATGCATACTCATATATATACATATATGCATACACATATATATACATATATGCATACTCATATATATACATATATGCATACACATATATATAAACATATATGCATACACATATATATATACATATATGCATACCCATATATATAAACATATATGCATACATATATATATATACATATATGCATACCCATATATACATATATGCATACACATATATATATATATATACATATATGCATACACATATATATATACATACATGCATACAGATATATATATATATATACATGCATACAGATATATATATATACATGCATACAGATATATATACATACATGCATACAGATATATATATATATACATACATGCATACACATATATATATACATACATGCATACACATATATATATACATACATGCATACACATATATATATACATACATGCATACACATATATATATACATACATGCATACACATATATATACATATATGCATACACATATATATATACATACATGCATACACATATATATACATATATGCATACACATATATATACATATATGCATACACATATATATACATATATGCATACACATATATATATACATACATGCATACACATATATATACATATATGCATACATCTATATATATATATACATATACGCATTCACACATATGCATACACATATATATATATACATATACGCATACACACATGCATACACATATATACATATACGCATACACACATGCATACACATATATATACATATATGCATACATACATGCATACACATATATATACATATATGCATACACACATGCATACACATATATATACATATATGCATGCACACATGGATACACATATATATATACATATATGCATGCACACATGGATACACATATATATACATATATGCATACACACATGCATACACATATATATACATATATGCATACACACATGCATACACATATATATACATATATGCATACACACATGCATACACATATATATATATATATGCATACACACATATATATATACATATATGCATACACACATATATATATACATATATGCATACACACATATATATACCTATGCATATATTTACGTATATGTGTACACATATATATATACATACATACACATATATATATACATACACATATATATATATATACATACACTTATACACATATATATATATATACATACATGCATACACCTATATATATATACATACATGCACATATATATATATACATACATGCACATATATATATATACATGCACATATATATATATACATACATGCACATATATATATACATACATGCACATATATATATATATACATACATGCACATATATAGATATATACATACATGCACATATATATATATATAAATACATACACATATATATACATATATAAATACATACACATATATATACATATATGCATACACATATATAGATATATGCATACATATATAGATATATACATATATATATATATATGCATATATATATATGCATATATACATCTATATATATGCATATATAGATATATATATGCATATATAGATATATATATGCATATATATACATATATGCATACACATATATAGATATATGCATATATATATACATATATATATATATATATATATATATATGCATGCACATATATATATATGCATACACATATATATACATATATATATATGCATACACATGTATATACATATATATGCATACACATATATATACATATATATATATGCATACACATATATATACATATATATGCATACACATATATATACATATATATGCATACACATATATATATATACATATATATGCATACACATATATATATACATATATATGCATACACATATATATATATATACATATATATGTGTATATATGCATACACATATATATACATATATATATGCATACACATATATATATACATATATATGCATACACATATATATATATACATATATATGTGTATATATGCATACACATATATATACATATATATATATATGTATATATGCATACACATATATATACATATATATGTGTATATATGCATACACATATATATACATATATATATGTATATATGCATACACATATATATACATATATATGCATACACATATATATACATATATATATGTATATATGAATACACATATATATATACATATATATGCATATATGAATACACATATATATATACATATATATGCATACATAGATATATATACATATATATATGTATATATGCATACATAGATATATATACATATATATATGTATATATGCATACATATATATACATACATATATATATGTATATATGCATACATATATATACATACATATATATATGTATATATGCATACATAGATATATATACATATATATATGTATATATGCATACATATATATACATACATATATATATGTATATATGCATACATATATATACATAT
>OY744519.1:66019789-66059789 GCA_963556195.1 Sepiola atlantica
GTATATATATATTCTTACTAGAATAGCCGTCGCAAAACGGGTAAAATTAATTCCCAGAACAACTGTCATGCTCCTTACGAAGATTAAATCAAGATATAATCATACAAAACCTTGTGGTTATATCCTTATTCTGATTTTGATCAAAATCCATTACATTATTGTGAATTGTAGAAAATGTTTCCAATTAAAAGCTTAAGTTCTTAAGAACAAATTAAAATTTAACTAATCGCTTAATTTTTATGTAATTACTATGGACTCAATTTAATGCAAATCTGAAATTTTTAGATTTTCAAATGCCAGGTAGGACTCATATTATGACTTCGAAAAACTTTTTAAAAATACTACAAAGAAATTAACATTTTTGGGATTATTTCTTCTACCTATTGTGAACATTTGACAAAATCATAGGTATTTGAATTTTCACGAAGATGTTCACCCTATTTTACTGTTTTGCAAAAAAAATCTAAAGGAAACTACTTATAGCCCATATTTTGACTTTTTACGTTTAGCTGCGGTATTTAATTCATAATGATCGGTTAATTAGTTTGGGAGCGAATTCTGTAGATACAAATATACAAACATACCTAACGTATATATATATATATATATATATATATATATTCATATACATACATACACATACGAGAGCGAGATATAGGGTGGGTGTTTAGTATAAAATGTATATCCACACAACGTACATCTGCGCCTTGCGACATGTTGCTTATTGCCTGTTTTGTACATGGACGTTCAATTCAAGTTTTTGTTTAAGACAATAGAAACTAGGAACGCCCACACGGAAAGATGGGCATTTGCCTCTCATCTTAATTTATGCTGCGCACTATGTGGCAAATATAGAAAGTAGCAGTTAATGTTTGAAGAAACGCCCACACTACGACTCCAATATACGTGCGAGCGTGTGTGTATATGCACCACATATATCTGCATGTATGTATACACATAGATTATCTTTATAATATATAGGTGTGTATATAAATATATACATATAATACAATTTGAGCTAACCCGATCAAAAATTACAATTAATGAATAGACAACGGCAATATTAAGAAACATCAGAGACGCTCTTAATACATACAAATTGAAATATGAATTAAAATAAATAAGTAGTAAATGGAGGTTTACGAGCCAGTTTTCTACCAAACAGTAAACATATGATCCTCGTTTGGCGAAGTCTGTTCATTTAATGTAGTTCATATACATGATATATCTCATCCGCTGACAGCTGTTTCGTCGTGTCTGTTACCTTATCCCTATTTACATGAATAATACATGAACCATCCCTGTAACTACAGTAAATCTTAATAAGCTTCCAATTCATAATTGTTATGAAACCTTATCTGTAAGGATATCGTTTTCTTTGTGTGGGCTAGATCTTCCGTGTTAATTGGACTCGATCCCGATTTTTAGAAGTATTGACAAATAAGAAGATAGATAAATGATACGGATTGAGATAAAACAGAAAATCTATAACTCAATATTACATTTACAACGTTTCGCTAACTCTTTCGACTTGACCTCTTGATAAAGTCATCGTAACAATTGAGCGAAACGTTGAAGTGTATTCTATTGTTTCAAATCTTCTTTTATCTCATATTTATATATATAGTGATTAAGATGAAGAAAATCTCTGATTAATCGCCCTTAACTTTATAAGTGTTTCTGGCTCACAGCCGTCATCAGCATGGCTAACTTAGACAAGGATCGAACCTTCGATATTGATGTCTATAGTCCAGAGTCTTACCATTAGACTACGACACCCTGCCTAGAAATATGTACGATTTGTATCACCTAAATATTTACTTTATTTTTATGTAATTCGTGTTATTGGTGATTGCAGCGTTCGTTGTTTTTGCTTACTACTACTATTTCGATTGTTATACCTCATCAGTGATTAAGAAGCAGAAAAGTACATTATTAGTCGCCGTTAACTTTATAGGACGTATATTTCGTTAATATATATATATATATATATATATATATATATATATATATATATATATATATATATATATATATATACATTAATTTTATACGTACATAAAAGTAATCCATGGGCACGTGTTTCTGGCTCACATAAAAATACATTACACTGATAACACTAGACTATTTGAAGTTGACAGCATCCACTTCCTAACTCAACCCTGCTGTTGCGGTTCTTCTCATTTAAAACTCCACTCTCACGTACAGATCTACTTGCTTGTTTTCGGCACTGACAAACCGGAAAACAATGAGAAGTCTTAAATAAGCAAGGGCTGGGAGCACCTTACTAATCCATCCTTTTATCTAATTTTATTTGTCTTTTTTTATTTTCCTTTTTTGGGGGTGTTTTAGGCATCCAACTCCCCATCATTTATACATCTGTACATATTATTCTTGCAAATAAAATTCATGAAAATAGTCAAACCAATAGAGCAAATGCGGTATTATGGTGAAAGTGCCTAATTTAAGATAAGATTATAGACCAGCACGACCCTAGCCCGGATATCTATTGGCCTTGTGCCTAATTTGTTATCAAAATTCTTATGTAATTATTTTTCGCGAATAAACATTGATCTTAACAATAAGTGTAATTAGATTTTGTTCAGCTATCTTTATATTCTTCAAGGATGCGTTGGTAGTGAATTTAAATACATAGATGCATTTTTAGAGTGCAAACTCCGGATTCAAATATCATGTAATTGTTAATGGAATAAATTGGATTACTTCCAAAATCATCAAAACTTCTAGTATGTATTTATACCCGAAAAGCATCATATTCATTTTCTTTTGCCACTGAGAATAATGAAATCTCTCCAGTCTTAGGAGGTCAACCCTCCAAAGCTTTTTTTTATCTCTGAGAAGGGCCGGTTTATTGCTAAGCGCCTGAGGCGTCCCTACTGGGGAATGCCAACGAGGCTGCTCAGGCATTTGTTTTAGGCAAGAGTACACTCTACCTAGTGCGCTGATTTTTCAAAACCTCATCTGACCTTGTGTCTAATCCCTTACAGACGAGATAAAATTATCATGTATAATTCATGGACCCCAAAATTCTATTAACCCAGCGGCGTATTGTGACCTGAATCCGGACGTACTCTCTATTGAATAGATGGGCCGAGGTCATGTTACCCATCTACAACCCGTAACAGTCATGCACGGAGAAGGTTTAATTTAAGATGACATCCATGAAGCCGATAGAAATCAGCTTTGTCATTCTTTTTCTGTAACAATTATTCGAATCATTTCCAAACACCGATTGCCATGGATGATAACACTCTTCCCAAGAGCCCGGCGTTTAAACTCCTCGACTTAATATCCACATGCAACATGAATTGAATACATAGAAGATACTGTCAAGTCTGCTGCAAAGAAGATGGGTTTCCCCTACCAGGCTAGAAAACTTCTCACACCTGCCAGTGTACTATATTTCTATAAAGTCACCATTCGCTCATGCATGGAGAATTGTTGTCACATCTGGGCTAGTGCTTCAACCACTAGTCTCTCCCACTTGAACAGGGTGTAAAAAAGAGTCTCTAACCTAATAGGCCTCACGCTGACTAGTTGCTGTCCAGTCGCCACAATGTGGCATCCAAGTATTTGTTTTACAAGTACTTCCACGAAATGTGCCCTGATGACGTTACTACATTTGTACGACCTTAATGTTAATACCCCCGACATACCCGACTAGCAACAAAATCCCACCTCTTCAGTATCTGGAACAAATTTCTACTCTAATAGCTTATTTCCTCGGACTGTTTACTTTCGGAATTATCTTCCTGCTGCCTGTTTTCTCGAATGTACTAACATGCAAAAATTTGAATGTAATGTGAACAAATATCTTGCTGCACTCCCACTTAGGATGCTACTATAGATATGACCCCAAACTAAAATAGCCCCTTACGTCTCAGTTGCTATGTCTCATGTTTGGGGGCGAACACAAATAATTAAAAGATATTTTTTTTTAAAAGAGAAAAGGTGTTAAATCTTAATTGTTTGTTGAAATATATTCGAAGAAATGGCGTAAATTCTGCACCTGTACAATCGCTGCCACCGTCGTCGACGACGACGACGATCGGGGGAAAAAGGGGCGTGACTCGCTGCTAAATGTTCAATCTAGATTACTTGTTCATGACTGCCGCAAAATCGAAACGTGACTGGGAAAGCGTTGTTGTTCGAGCGAGCAGTACTACGGCTTCCATCGTGCTCGCTGATTCGTGTAGATCATGTTGGAATTTCGAATTTGTTCATGGCAACAAGAAGAGACGTAGGTTGATGACAGAGAAAACCAAATGATAACGATATTATTAACAATACCCCCCCCCCTGTTTTGGTTGCTAGAAACAAACTGGCTCAGGTGACCCACTTTAATCCTGATACTTCGCATCAGTTTCTTTAATAAATAGCCGTGGTCTGTTTCCAATTGTCACTCACTTGTTAGAACACCGGATACTGTTGTAGAGACGACAGAGTTACCTCTCTTCAAGGGTATTCATTTTTCAATATTCAGAGCTGTGCCCCTTTTAGAAAAAGGGTAAAGTCTGGAGATTTTGAAAGACACGTGACCTTGTACTAGTTCTCGCGGGATTCGAGAAATCTCGGTTATTTTCGAGCAAACCAAGAGAATCTCCGACTCAAAGTCCGCAGCAATGTTGGTTCCTGTTATTAAAGACTTCCTCTTTCGGTTAAAAATAGGTAATCAAATAGGTCTTGAAGAAAATCAGGAACATTTTTGCATCAATTTTTATTTTAAATAATTTGTTCAAATAGGTAATTTGATTTTTTTATCGAAAAATATCAAATGTTTTTGTTTTTTTATTTGAAAAAAAAATGTGAAAAAATTATTTTAGACAAATAAGGAATCAAATATATGATTTGATTCATTTGGGGAAAATATGAAAAAATATTTTTCGAAACATTGAAATATGAATTTTTCTACCAATCATAATACTGTCAAAAAATTAAACCACCTATTTGAATACTGTTATAAGAATACTGTTATAAGAAGTTATTTAAAATAAAAATTGGTATAAAACCTTTCCTTATTTTTTAAATACCAATTTGATTACTTATTTAAAACCAAAACGGGAAGTTTTTAATTTCAGGAGCCAACACTGACCGGACACCGTTTGCTGCGGACTTTGAGTCGGGAATTCTACTTGTTTGCTGATTTTCTTTCTCTATCTGCTGGTCCTCCGTTTTTACAATAGTCAATCCCTTGTTAGCATCCCGGATACTGTTTATTGGCTTGACCTTCACCCTTCTACACTCGAAAATATACTCGGCTTTGTTAATCACACTTTCAGCAACGAATGAACATAAAAAGTAGTTTATTTACCCTCTACTTATGTTACATAATAGGCGACGTGTTTGAGTGGAAAAGTTTAGAGGTCAAACAGGCAGGAAGTGACACCAGGCGGAAGTTACAAACCTCGTATTTCTGGGCGAAGCTCTCGCTCTTTCTTAGCCGGCAAGATTTCAAGCAGACTGACTTGTCTAGCAGATATCCCAAAAAAGGTGAGGAGGGGAAGTAGCGAGACGGGCTATCTGTATTTCTCTTGCGCGAGTGTTTACAAGTTGTCTCCATGATGTTTCCATGCGACGGTCTCTAAATGAAATAAACCTTGATAAAAACACCTGGGCCCGAGTGATTGTATTGAAAAGACGACAAATATCCCGAGTTCACTACGACGACTACACCATCGACGGCGACGACAACGACCTGCCTGTGTAAAGGAAATATACACGCTTCGTAGATGAGTATATAACACTTAACCGGATAATTAAGATAAAAGTATAGTTTTTTTTTCCTGGCATTATGGCTATAATAAAATGGAGTAATGATAAAGAGTCTACCTGGAAAATTGCTCTCTGTATTCTTATATGTCAGGTGTTGTCTTTCAGCTGTCCGTTCCAGTTTTCATTGTGTTCGCAATAAAATTGAAAATGTTGACAGATATTTTGTATATCATTAAGCATTCAATAATCCATGCTTATGGAGTAGTGTCGTAAGCTTTCCTTTAGTCAATCTAGTCCATAACAATTTTCTTTTTTTGCCTTTTAATTACTTCAAGATCATTTGGTCGATGTATAGCAAGGCATGTGTCGCTTTCTTTGATTTCTACTTTCTCTAAGGAACAGTAGAAATGAAATAAAGCGACACATGCCTCGCTATACATCGACCAAATGTACCTGAAGTAATTAAAAGGCAAAAAAAGAAAATTGCAATGGCATCGATACAGGAAAGCTTACGACACTATCCCATAAGCATTGATTATTGAATATTTAAGGATGTACAAAATATCTGACAAAATTTTTAATTTTGAACTAAAGGTTTTGTAATAATTTTCCCTTGTTTTTAATTTGATGTACTCGTGCAGATTAGGACACACGCTAACCCTGACCTAAAACCTACCCTAACCATGTCTATATCAACCAAGTGACGAATCCATTATTTATCATAATCACAAAAACTCGCTTTTATTTTTCATATGTAGTTGAAAAAAAGATATCTTTTTACAAAATAGCTAAAGAAATTGTTTACCAATTTTTTTCCATAGACTTTGAAATAACTTTTTAAATATTGTTAAAAATTATTTTTACGTTACGAACTGGGTCAAATTTATCAATTATTGTTACATGATGATTGATTAAAATCTTTAACAATTACACTACTCGATTTAATTTTTAAAGAATTAATGTTATTTTAAAGAGTATTTTTTATTTTAAGCTAAAATAGTATTTTTTATTTTAAGTGTGAAAAAGAAAATTAAAGTCAATTACTACACTGACAATATTCATGAAAAAATTAAAATATTAACAATTATTTATTAATAAATAAATAGAATTCAATTTTGAAAGAAAATGTCATATTTGAAATTTATTAATGAATAATTGTAAAAGTTATTTATTATTTAAAAAGTTTAAAACAAATTGTTTTAAACTTTTTGAATAATATTTATTAATGACAAAATGACAAAAACAAACTTACATTATCTTTCCAAGTAATTGACGATGAATTGTGAAATTAACGAAATTGATGAATCTCTGAAAATAGAATGTTGACGGCGGTAGTGTGATTGAGTAGTGGTTGGAGGTCTACTCCAGCCTGTTTATTACACAACAGGGCCACCATACCTCTCCAAGTAAATCCTTAGAACTTATCCAATTTTTTAGGTTCTTTTTTTCGTTATTATCCTGATTCTCAAATTTTTCTATTTTTTGTTAATCTTCTAGATTATAAAAAAAATTTCTTACGCTGATGATAACACGTTCATGTATGAAAATGAAATATAATTACATTGCATTTTATATTTTCCGAGAAACTTTAATAATTCAAAATCACATGAAATATTTTATGCGATTATATTATTTTTTGGTGAAAATATTGATTTATTTTTCTTCGAGTTATAGTGATTTGTTTAACACGGAATTTAGGGGCCTTTTTCGTAATATATACGAAATAATTAAAAAAATGTTTTTAATTTTAAACATCTACAGTGCTTTATTTTCTTGAAAAAAAAAAAGAATCATGCATTTTTTTTAATATATAGAAATATGACTTTAGGAAAAGTGTATTTTGTTTTAAAAAAATAATACATTTTGATAAAATTTAAAACTAATAATGGTTTAATTATATTCCGTGATTGTTGATTAATAAATATTGAAAATTTAATTAGAATTTGTTGATTTCCTGAGTTTTGGAAAATTTGTAAGTGAAAGGAGAGTAAAAATGTTTTTACATTTTGGGAATCGGCTATTGATTTTGCACGTACCTAATATATACATACTATACGTGCCATAATGATATATATATATATATATATATATATATATATATATATATATATATATATATATATATATATATATATATACTATACATGCCATACATAATATATATACTATACATGCTATGCATACCATAATACTGTATATTTTCCATGCATACTATATATCATATAAATACTAATATATATATATATATATATATATATATATATATATATATATATATATATATATATATATACACCAGCATGCTGTCCGATGCGTTTCCGTTCAACCAAAGAGCCGCGAAGTTACATCAGACGCGGACAATACGTCAAATAACAAGCAAGGACGTTTTACCTATAAACAAAACTAAAAATAAGTTTGTTTATTTTCATAAAAAAAAGAGAAATATCTCTAATGATGAAGTTTATCTCCGAAATAAGATACCTGTAAAAAAAAAAAGAAAGAAATATATCTCGCATTGAGAAAGGGCTTTTTATTCTCAATTTCATACTAATTCTTCGATGCTTATAATAAAAAAATAATAATAAAAAAAAATGTTGAACTACCAATATCCTAATATATATATATATATATATATATATATATATATATATATATATATGTAATAGATAAAATATAATATTATAAATATATTATATATACGTATTTTGTTCTAATTCTTAAAATGCTTGGAGTTAATACGAAAAATAACTTTATGTTGACAATTTAACTTATTTTTTAAGTCAAGAACGAGGCTTGATTTAAAAAAAAATCAAAGATGGTTCATCTGTAAACATTTCAATTTATTCCGTCCGCACGAGCATTGGATATGACTCATACCAACTGTATAAATGTTTGTCAATTTTTTCGTTTCATTGTAAGATTCACATTTGGTTTTGATTGTATGAGTTCATTTATGAAACGAACGTATAAAATTGAAAATATACCACTTTACTTGATACAGTTCTTTTTGCATTATCGGAACTGACATCTCTCTGTATGTCTCTATCTCCCCATCTCTCTCATATATATATATATATATATATATATATATATATATATATATATATATATATATACAAGCACCTCATGTGCTTCTGCCCCATAACAGAATATTGCTTTTTAGGGGTGGGTGGGGCAAAGGGTGTACTTAGGATTAATTCGATAGAAACGTGCGTAAGTAAATTAACTGACATTTTCAGCAAATTTATAATTATTAACCCCTTCGAAATACACCTAACATTCACAGTGAACATATGAAGACCTTTGTGCGCTTTGGCTTAAAGCCCTAAAACCTAGAAATCGAATAATATAAAGTAAAATGTATTTTCTTTTTATGGATGTCTGGCGCGAACGAAGACACCAAGATAATGTTGTACAGACTTTGCTCGAAATGAAATATATTTATACAACTACCTTGGATTGTGAAGTTTAATCTGATATATAAAAGGTAAATGTTTGTGTGTATGTATGTATGGCTACAACTTAAAAAATACACCCATAGTTGATACTTTCTTGATCGGCATTTCCCCTGACGTATAATATCTCAAATTGTAAAGGGGCTAGCTTTTCTCTGCAGTTTCTAATGTCTTAATGTAGTAATTTAAAAAAGAAAACAATGTAATTATGTAGTAATTTGGAAAAAACTGCTTAGTCATTCCTAGAAATCTTCCAGCGGCCATCATGAGAGAAAATTTGTTGATATAAAACTGAACAACAAAAATATTCGTTTTCAGATAGACACTGGTAGCGACTTGTCTATAATCAGTGAAGACTCCTGGAAAACAGTGGTAAACCAAGATTATTTAGTAGTGAAAAGGTTGCAAAAAGGGGTAACTGGTAGAAAGCTGAATTTCATATGAGAATTTATTTGCAACATTGTTTTGAAGGTAAGATGTGTAAAGCGAAAGTCTATGTACTGAAAAATACTTCCGATTTATTCGGTACCGACTGGATAGTTTTATTTGACTTGTTGGATATACCGATAATCTCATTCTGCAACTCGGTAAAGGCCCCCTCCCCAAACACAGTAAAAGTGAAAAACTCAAGAAGTCTCTGAAAAAAGATTTCCCTGAGATGTTTTCACAAGGTTTTGGCAGATGCACAAAAACGAAAGTAAAATTTGAGGTAATGAAAAATGCTACCCCATATTTAAACCAAAGCGTAGTGTACCCTATGCAGCTGTAGAATCGATAGACCAGGAACTCGGTCACCTAGAACAAATGAGCGTACTTAGAAAAGTACAATATTCAGAGTGGGCGTCATCAACGGTTGACATAGAAAATAAAAATAAAAATATTCGTGTGAGCGCAGATTTCTCAACAGGCTTAAATATGTGCCTGAAAACGCATGAATATCCATTGCCCAGCGCAGAAGACATTTTGCCCGTTTAAATGGCAAAAAGATTTTCTCAAAATTAGATCTTTCAGATGCGTATCTGCAAGTAGAAGTCAAGGAAGAGAGTACGGAATTGCTCACTATCAATACGCATAGAAAGTTGTATTCGTTTAATCGTCTACCTTTCAGAGTGAAAGTAGCATCAAGTTTGTCTTAAAAAAAACATGGATAACATGTTAGCGGGTTTGGATTACGCTATGGCGTACTTGGACGGTATATTGATAAAGAGCGAGACCGTTGAACAACACATTAAACATGTGAAGGAGGTTATTATCATTATATATATATATATATATATATATATATATATATATATATATATATATATATATATATAAATATGCGTGGTTTACGTTCCCCGTTAAACGAACTGTTACAAAAGATACAAAATGGCAACGGACAGAAAATTGCAAGAGGGCTTTTCAAAAGATTAAGGATGTGCTTACATCAGAACTTTTTTTTAACACATTATGTCCCGAAATTAGAAATAATTTTGGCTACTGATGCGAGTAATTATGGCATCGGAGCCGTACTACTCAATAAAGACAATTTGGGGGGCACAAAAGCCATTGCTTATGCGAGCAGAAGTTTAATCTCGGCTGAGAAAAACGATATCCAGATCGAGAAGGAAATTTTCGGAATTAAAAAATTCACAAATTGATCGATGGCTGTAAATTTATTTTACAAACGGACCATCGTCCATTACTTTCGATTTTTGGATCAAAGAAAGGAATCTCAGTTCATACAGCAAATATATTACAGCGATAGAGCACTATTCGGCTAAATTATGATTTAAAAGTAGAATATATTCCTTCAAAGAAGTTAGGGCATGCGAACGGATTGTCCCGATTAATTCCGAAATATTGTGAACCAATGGGAGATACGATAATCGCATCACTCAAAGCTGAAAGTAAAATAAAAGAAGAACTGGTTAGCACCGTACGCGAACTCCCAGTGACTGCGCAAGAAAATCAAATCTAAAAGTGATAATTTTATTAAAAACATGATGGATAAAGTGAAGTGCAAACAAAGGGGAAATATAAATTCCTCGGTAATCAATAACTATTCAATTTGAGACGAAATTTTAATGTACGCCGAGCGCATCGTGATCCCAGTGGCATTACAAAAGAGACTGTTAAAGGAATTTCATTGTGGTCACCCAGGAATGTGCAAAATGAAATCGTTTATGCGTTCATACGTTTTTTTGCCAGGTATGGACCAGGACATTGAGAGGACAGTTTAGAGCTGTAAAAGTTGTGGCTTAGCAGCTAAAGCAACACCAATAATGACAGAATCATGGCCGAAAGTTGACACGCCATGTTCTAGACTATATAGATTGTGCTGGACCGTTAAATGGTGCATATTACTTGATTGTGGTAGACAGTTTAACAAAATAGCCAGAGATTCTAAAATGCAAAAAACCAACATCTGCCATAACAATAAATTATTTGCATGAACTGTTTTCTAGGTTAGGATTACCTGATGAAATATTCACAAATAATGTGATCCAATTCACCTCAGAGTTTAACATGTTTTGCAAAGACTTTGGGGTAAAAATATTACTACACCTGCTTACCACCCGAGAAGTAACGGGCAGGAAGAAAGGTTTGTAGATATCTCTAAAATGGCTTTAAGAAAAGCTGGAGGTGAAGTAAACGATGAGTGGAAGATCCAACAATTCTTAAGGGTTTACAGGGTCACACCGAACAGAGAGATTGTGGCAAACATGTCACCGGCGGATATGATGTTCGCAAGAAAAATTAAAACCATTTTTGACAAATTGTTGTCAATGAAAGAAAAACATTTTTAAAACACGGATGGTCAGAACAGACATTTTAATGTTAGTGAAAAAGTGTTTTTTAAGACTTAAAGAAAAGGTAAAATGTTCTGGCAAGACGGTATTGTCACCACGTGAATCAGACGCCTGATATACATGGTTCAGGGTCCGAAATGGGAAAACAAGCGTCATGTAAATCAGTTGAGACGCAGATACGTGGAAAAACAATCCTCACATGAGGAACCCATGGAGGTACTTTACGATGTTTTTGATGTGCCCATTCCTGAAAACCTTACTACTACTCCTGCTACTACTACTACTACTGAAGTAAGACGTTCAACGAAAAGAAAGATAAATTCAACAGAACGTCTAGAGATTGACCAAAAGAGGAAAATATATATTTCCAGGAAATAATAAATCTTAATGTGTTGTTGACTGATCGGATTCACCCATAGTGACAGGATAGATTCGTCAGGTCACTATGAAGTCGACATCTTTTCCTTTACCAAGGAGAACCGCTTAGCACGTCTGCCTAGAGTCGGTAATGGCGACCAACTTATTGTAATTAAGTATTCTTAATACAATTCCTATTCCTTTCAATTCGTGTCTTAGGTTTCTTATTTACTTATTGTTATTCTTACGATATAACAGGTGACACATCATCAATAGCGTTGGAAATATTTTTGATGAAGCAAAATAAATTGTTTTGAACTAACTGCGTATTGGCGTTAAAAACTATTTAATATATAATATATACTAGCATTTGTGCCTGTATATATATATATATATATATATATATATATATATATATATATATATATATATATGTGTGTATGTTATTATTTCATGTGTCCACATAAGATGTTATGAGGAGATATAATGTTTTATGTATCAATTTTCAGTATTTACTTCAACACTGCTTACTACGTGAGTAGAGGTCAGTAGTAAGTTATGAAACTAGCCGAACGATTGGCTAAAAGTATAAGAATCTCATTGTAAACTAGCTAGACTAAACACCACGCGTATATATGAAAACAGTCGGAAACACAAACTCCATGCATTTTAGTCTGACAATAACCACGGAAGCATCTGTAACTTAATTGCCATAAATATATTTTCATAACTTACTACATATATATATATATATATATATATATATATATATATATATATATATATATATATATATATATACTACACAAACTGTCTAGGCCTGGAGGATCTAGTCACTAAATGTACTGGATACCCCATGTATGGGTATCTGCGTGGGGAGTCTATAGTAGAGCCAGGGTTGCGTAAAACTCAATTTCCTCTCTATGTAACTGGCATAGCCTGCGTCTAGTGGCAATAATAAATTTAGAACGACTGGAAACAATGCTAGGATAAAAAAAAGAAAGACTGGTGTTATTTTGGAGTTTACCTTCTCTTAGACTAGTTGTAAAACGAAGGCTTGAGAGTGTTGTTTACCTTACCATTGAATCGATAGCGAGAGAGAGAGAGAGAGAATATATATATATATATATATATATATATATATATATATATATATATATATATATATATGTGTTGTGTGGGGGTTTGTTTGTGTGAATCTGCACATTAAATCAGTGAAAACTGTCACAGTGTCTACCTCATTTGATAGAACTGCGTTCTATAGGCTTCATAGATGCCATCTAAACTTAACCTTGTCCATCGCCACAGCTGGACTGGGCGGTGTGGTGTCGATGACCGATAAGATGGTACATGTATCCATTATAAGACATATGCTTGCCTACTTGAATAGCCAGCAGACATCTTGGTCTGTTTTTAGCCTGTCCTAAGCAACAAGGATTGACATTATCATTGATAAGGCACACCTCCTTCAATTACCCATCATATATATATATATGTATATATATATTAGTAGAATTCTCATACTAGGACGGGAATAAGCAATACATATAGCATTAGTTTTAAATATTAGTGTTTTTGCTTTCTTTGGGGTATGTTACGGTTTTCATGCCCCCCCCCCAACTGATACATTTTACAAAAAATAAAAATAAAATAATGTCCCTTCATTACTCACCCTGCTGCCTCTAGAATACATATTCGATAATTCAAAATGATAGGTAAAATAGTTTAGGATTTTATTAAGCACACACACATGTTTTCCGTTCACGCACGCGCATCGCCCCTTTACAAATGTATTACTTAATATAAATAAAATTTTGATGTAGAGCAATTATTTTCTCCATTAAATTCTTTGTATCTTACTTATTTTAAATGTATTTTGGGGTCGGGTGTGTGTTTTGGTGGGCGCATCATCAAAATGGTAAACAACACTTTATATATATATACTCCACCTAAATGTTAACATTTACAAAAAATAATGTACCCATGTTATTAACCGTGTTGTCTAGAATATATATTAAAAAATTCGTAATGATCCGTCCATTAGTTCAGGAGATTATTCTGTACACACATACACGCACACATAAATACATAAGTGTGAATGTGTACAGGGGGTAAACAAAATAATTCAAACACCTTGTGAATTTTGAATCAATAACACCTTTAAGAATTTAACACCTATATATTTTTTAAATTACCAAAATATTTGTTCAATTTTTTTTGTTTACGGTTATTGTTCTGAATTAATTAGCTAAATCTATTTTTTATTTCAGATACTGCATATTAGTAAGACAAATTTAAATGACAAATCTATCAAGAGGATAGATTTCTGGTGCCCGTATGGAAAGTCCTACTGTCACGGAAGTGGCTGAGATAGTGGTTGTATCGAGGGGAACTGCCGCGAAGATGATGACAACCTATGCAAAAGAAGGGAAAACATCCTCCTCTAAACAAAATTCTAGGATAAAGCCGAATCTGTCTGAAAGAGATCGTAGAGCCTTTACAAGGATTGTGAAGAATAAGCACAATACTACGGCACTAAAATATTACAGCAGAGCTTAACAATCATCTGAAGGCTTCACAAGACTGGATTTCATGGGAGGAATGCCATCAAAAAACCACTGGTTTCAAACACAAATGTTGAAAAACGTTTAGAGGTGTGTAGAAAAGTAAAAATTGGTCACCAGAGCAGTGGAAGGATGTAATTTTTTTCGATGAATCGTCGTTTACTCTATTCCTAACATCTGGCCGTGTGTATGTTTGGATACAGCCGAAAAAAACATTCAATCCAGACTGTCTTCTTCCAACCGTAAAACATGGAGGTTAGTCAGTAATATTTTTTTTTGGGGGGGGGGGCTATATCTTAGAATATCGCTGGTCCTATAGTTTTCCTGCATGGAATAGTAAATAACCAAGATTATTTGAAAATTTTGAGTGACCAAGTTCATCCTATGGCCAGGGAACTGCTTCCAGACGGAAATGCCATCTTTCAGGGTGATAATGCTCCCATTCACACGGCAAAAGCTGTAACGAAATGGTACAAAGAACATTCAAGTGAAGTAGAACATCTAATATCGCCACAACAATCCTCATATTTAAATATTATTGAACATTTGTGATGTATTTTTGAAGTCGATATCCCCCTTCCTCATTGAAAGAACTAAAGATGATTTTAGCTGAGGAATGATACACAATTTATCTAGAAACAATACTAGCGTTGTATACATCCATTCCACGTTTCATTAAACTAGTTATTGATGCAAAAGGGGTTATAGTAAGGGTTAAATAAATTTATTTAAATTTCAAGTTGTTTTCATTATTTTGTTCTAAAATTTGTAGAACTAAAATAACTCAAAACATGACGGAAATAGTTTTTGAGTTATTACAATTCTAACTTTATTTTTGCTTTGTACGTACATTGAGCTCTCTTAGAGAATGTACTCCGGAAAAGGACAACACATACACCGCGAATCAACCATGATATATATATATATATATTAAATTTTTTCATATAGTTTTAAAGGTGTAAAAAAACAACAAAACAACATATTTAGTCCCAAGTACTTCATTGCAAAATTCAGTTGCTAGTAAGTCAATTAATCTCTTGTACTCACTGTATTAGTTAGCTTACAATAATTTACGATAGACTTAATATTATTGTAGGGATCATCAGTTGTTTATCATGAAAAACTGTTTCGGGTATTTAAAACCAAAACAGTATTTTATCTTATGGCTCCACAACAGGTTTCATCAAACACACTTAAAAATATGAGAATCTAAACATTCCGGATATCAAGTCTTGCTGTTGCTAAACTTTTCTGTTACATAAAAAGATGTTCTCGTTATCTGTGTTGTTGCCGTCATTGTTCAAAATGTATTTGTTATTTACAAAACTATTGTATTTATATAGAGCCAAGACAAATCTATTTACGAGGTTAGGTATTTCTATTTTTTAAATGTATTATAATTTATTTTAGTTTCATTAAAATATTTGTTATTAAAAATATACTATATACATACATATATACACTTCGTTTTTAATATAGGACATTATGTGTATGATTTATACACGTTAAACATTTTTTATTGAATGTCTAATGTAGTTTTAGATTTGTTCTTTCAACGTAACCTTAATTTGATGAAACTTAAAAGCATTAGTATGGCGAGGTATTGCCTTATTTAATTGTCTAACTATTTTATTTTGATTACAACCTTGTTTAATCACTCTGATTAGTAAAGCGGTAACTGGGAGTATGAGATCTATTAATCTTAAAGTAACGCCAGCTATTCTCAGAACTCGGACGTAATGCTCACGTAAAAATATACATAGGGCAAGTACTATTTTTATACGGCATACAAATGATATGAAAAGGAAAATAACTTCTTTATCAAACATTTAATAGATAAATATTCCATCCTCAATGTTTATGTCCAAATCAAGAAACGTAGCTTATGTTCCTGTGTGTTCACAATTTAATTCTAACTCCTTTGGATATATTAATTGTTTTGTATTTCCTAACTCTTCGTTATCATTAAAACATACAATGTTGTCAATAAATCGCCTGCAACCATGATAAATATAACTTCTAGATATATCAATTGTTATTAATGATGACATGTATATGTATTCAAGTCTATGTAGATAGAGATTAGCCAAAATGGTGCAGAATCCAAACCCATTAGAATGCCTATAGTTTGGGCCAGTATTTTATTTCCTATTTGAAAATAATTCTCTTTAATAAAGAGACTTATAAGCATTGTTAGACCTGTTTTGGAAACACTAGTCTTACTCTTAGTTTTACGCTAAAAACGCCTTAGATTTTAAAAAGTCTATGTATTTACCTTTCCCTCCTGCCCCAGCTAAATCTATAGTTTTATCTAATTTTTTTAATAAGATACTTATGTGATATATTTGTATATATATATATATACATATATATATATATATATATATATATATATATATATATACATACATGGACGGCGGAGGGCTCAAGCCCCCCACTTTTTGACTTGCCCCCTCCCACTTTACTGTCATCAATAATGAAGTTATATATGCATGTGTTTAACCGGGCCCCCCACTTTTTAGGAGAGCTCCCCACTTTTATAACTGTCCCGCCGGTCCTGATATATATATATATATATATATATATATATATATATATATATATAGCTAGTTGAGATCTATATAATATTAACATTGTTATAACAATTCAAAACCAACGAGCATTCGGCGTACGATCGTTACAAAGACCATTTGGAAATATTTTATTCATTCATTATTTTTGATAATTTTTTTTAACATAGTTCACTCCAAACAAGGCATGCCGCAACTATAGACGTTAGGGGCTACTGAGAAAAAGGGTGAAAGTTTTTTTAGGGAGGGTCAAGTTTACTAGCACGGTAAAGGGATCCCACCTTCTTTGCAGCAGCCATGGCAATGTCTTCAATATATTTATTCCAATTCATGTTATCTGTGAAAATTAGACCGAAAAGTTTGAATAATGAACCGTCAGGAAGGGTGTTATTTGCCATTATATTCGGTGGTTGAAGAGGTTTCTTGTAGTAATTGAAGAAAATTAGCTTTGTCTCTGCGGCATTAAAAGTTACCATTCATTTTTTACCCCAATCCACCACTGACTGGAGGTCATTTTCTAAGGATTCGGTCATTGCCACAGATATGTGCGCGTCAGTTTTGCCCACATGATGAGAGTAGAGTGTGGTGTCGTCAGCAAATATTCCTATCTCAGTCTCAATGACATGAAGAAGGTCGTTTATGAAATTCAGGAACTGTAGAGGTCCACGGATGGATCCCTGGGGTACACAAGCATTTATGTCATGCTGCCTAGATGAACGGCCAACCTGGATCTTTTTTTTGTTAGGAAGAATCTAATTATATTAAATATTTGTCCAGTAATACAATATGAGTGCAGTTTTAGGGAAAGCGCTTAATGCCAGACCTTGTCAAAGGCCTTGGATATATCAAGCGCTACCGTGTTAGCTTCACCTGCCTTGTCCAGTGCATGATATATGCGTTCAGAGATTACCGTTAGAATATCTGTGTAAGATTGTGTTTGCCTTAATCCGTATTGATGATCAGGAAAAAGTTTAGCATGAACTAGGTGCCGGACTATCGCTAGATTGATTAAGGATTCAAAGATTTTAGCAAAGATCGGGAGTAGACAGATTGGGCGGTTGTTTAGAGGATCAGCTTTATCTCCATAATTCTTAAAGACTGGTACTACAAAGGCAATCTTCGAACTATCAGGGAAACCAAAACGCATTTCGTCAGCACTTTTATAACATCAAGTACAGAATTTTCATGAGAAAATGCATCAGATTTCAGTACCAAAATTCAGCAGGGCTACTTAAAAAATTGATTAAGAGGATATTAGAAAGAGGAAAAGAACCAATAAACACATACAAAAGCTAGAGTTTATTTGATGTTTTTTTTAATATATATACAAAAATAGAGTGTATTATTTTAGATTAATAGCAGTTGAAATAATTAGAAGATAAATGTTTTCAAGAGAATAAGTCCGGAAATATTTAAGAGTAACAGTATAGATTGAACATATAATTTTATTCCTAAGATGAGCACGTATCATAATTAAGTATATTTTAAACTATAAATAAGTTTGATAGGTTGCTGAATTTAATTAACCTATATAAATGCTGGAGGAGAATAAGGAATTTTATGAATTTTAACTTTAATGGAAATTTGGGATATATGAGACGATCCCAATGATGAAGTTATAAAGTAAAAGGGAATCATAAATAAAAGTTAAAAGAGGTATATTACAATATAGTTATAGAAATAGAAATAAAAATTAATAATATATAGAGAGTTAATTAATTAAAATAGTTAAAACTATTTCTATAAATTATTGTAACAACCTTATTAAAAAAAGAGTTAATAAACAAATTACATAATACTAATTATAAAACATTGACAAAAATGATAACAATAAGAATAATAGTTGTCAGTGATCAAATGTAACATTAAGATCAATAATTAAAACCAATAAAAATTAAAATAATTACAGAGACGAGCAATCGTATTTAGATACAAGCGGATAGTTAAATATATATATTATTTATCGGTGGAATAATTAACATAAACATTGGATACTTTTCACTTCATCGATTGCTGACGCATCTCACGACTGGAAAACTTTTTAAGCTCTTTCAATTTCTCGTATTTGGACTGTCACTCATCACCTGGATTAATCTTCAGTAAATCTTCTGGACTTCTTTCCTGAATATTTTTTTAAAAAATGTATGACTTATATGGATTGTATAATTTTAACAAAAAAAGTGTGTTTTTGGGTTGATATATTTAATGTTATATATTTTTATGTATTCTTGTATATATTTTTATATATTTTTGAAGTGTAATTTTATTACCTGTAGTAGTATAACTGCTGTAATGGTACTCTGAGGAAAAAAATTATCTTTGAAAACTCATAAGCTATATATATATATATATATATATATATATATATATATATATATATAGTCTCGGAAGTTTCTCAACCATTAAAATTATATTAAAAAAAAAAAAAATTATAGTCCCAAGTCTTCCAGTGGAAAATAACTCATGTAAGTCAATTTATTTTCTACAGTTATTATATTAGTTTATTTCTAACACTATTTTAAGAGATCATCAGTTGTTTACCATGAAAAACTGTTTCGGGAATTTAAAGGTGCAGATATATACAGACACTTAGACAACACATATGTAATAGAAAAAACAAAATCTCTTGATTGTGGGGAGGGTCAATTTAAATATATATATATATATATATATATATATATATATAACTTGTATTTTATATATATATATAAATCTGGTATTGTATATAGATATATATAAATCTGGTATTGTATATAGATATATATAAATCTGGTATTGTATATAGATATATATAAATCTGGTATTGTATATAGATATATATATAACTTGTATTTTATATATATATATATATAACTTGTATTTTATATATATATATATATATAACTTGTATTTTATATATATATATATATATAACTTGTATTTTATATATATATATATAACTTGTATTTTATATATATATATATATATATAACTTGTATTTTATATATATATATATATATATATATCACTTGTATTTTATATATATATATATCACTTGTATTTTATATATATATATATCACTTGTATTTTATATATATATATATATCACTTGTATTTTATATATATATATATATCACTTGTATTTTATATATATATATATATCACTTGTATTTTATATATATATATATATATATCACTTGTATTTTATATATATATATATATATATCACTTGTATTTTATATATATATATATATATATCACTTGTATTTTATATATATATATATATCACTTGTATTTTATATATATATATATATCACTTGTATTTTATATATATATATATATCACTTGTATTTTATATATATATATATATCACTTGTATTTTATATATATATATATATCACTTGTATTTTATATATATATATATATCACTTGTATTTTATATATATATATATATCACTTGTATTTTATATATATATATATATCACTTGTATTTTATATATATATATATATCACTTGTATTTTATATATATATATATATCACTTGTATTTTATATATATATATATATCACTTGTATTTTATATATATATATATATCACTTGTATTTTATATATATATATATATCACTTGTATTTTATATATATATATATATCACTTGTATTTTATATATATATATATATATCACTTGTATTTTATATATATATATATATATCACTTGTATTTTATATATATATATATATATCACTTGTATTTTATATATATATATATATATCACTTGTATTTTATATATATATATATATATCACTTGTATTTTATATATATATATATATCACTTGTATTTTTATATATTATATATATATCACTTGTATTTTATATATATATATATATCACTTGTATTTTATATATATATACTTATTTTATATATATCACTTGTATTTTATTATATATATATATATCACTTGTATTTTATATATGTATATAATGTATTTTATATATATATCACTTGTATTTTATATACGTATATCACTTGTATTTTATATACGTATATAACTTGTATTTTATATACGTATATAACTTGTATTTTATATACGTATATAACTTGTATTTTATATACGTATATAACTTGTATTTTATATACGTATATAACTTGTATTTTATATACGTATATAACTTGTATTTTATATACGTATATAACTTGTATTTTATATACGTATATAACTTGTATTTTATATACGTATATAACTTGTATTTTATATACGTATATAACTTGTATTTTATATACGTATATAACTTGTATTTTATATACGTATATAACTTGTATTTTATATACGTATATAACTTGTATTTTATATACGTATATAACTTGTATTTTATATACGTATATAA
Source organism: Sepiola atlantica (assembly GCA_963556195.1). Taxonomy (NCBI): domain Eukaryota; kingdom Metazoa; phylum Mollusca; class Cephalopoda; order Sepiida; family Sepiolidae; genus Sepiola; species Sepiola atlantica. Next base: position 66,041,624 of record OY744519.1, read on the forward strand.
CTTGTATTTTATATACGTATTTTTATATACGTATATAACTTGTATTTTATATACGTATATAACTTGTATTTTATATACGTATATAACTTGTATTTTATATACGTATATAACTTGTATTTTATATACGTATATAACTTGTATTTTATATACGTATATAACTTGTATTTTATATACGTATATAACTTGTATTTTATATACGTATATAACTTGTATTTTATATACGTATATAACTTGTATTTTATATACGTATATAACTTGTATTTTATATACGTATATAACTTGTATTTTATATACGTATATAACTTGTATTTTATATACGTATATAACTTGTATTTTATATACGTATATAACTTGTATTTTATATACGTATATAACTTGTATTTTATATACGTATATAACTTGTATTTTATATACGTATATAACTTGTATGGTATATACGTATATAACTTGTATGGTATATACGTATATAACTTGTATGGTATATACGTATATAACTTGTATGGTATATACGTATATAACTTGTATGGTATATACGTATATAACTTGTATGGTATATACGTATATAACTTGTATGGTATATACGTATATAACTTGTATGGTATATACGTATATAACTTGTATGGTATATACGTATATAACTTGTATGGTATATACGTATATAACTTGTATGGTATATACGTATATAACTTGTATGGTATATACGTATATAACTTGTATGGTATATACGTATATAACTTGTATGGTATATACGTATATAACTTGTATGGTATATACGTATATAACTTGTATGGTATATACGTATATAACTTGTATGGTATATACGTATATAACTTGTATGGTATATACGTATATAACTTGTATGGTATATACGTATATAACTTGTATGGTATATACGTATATAACTTGTATGGTATATACGTATATAACTTGTATGGTATATACGTATATAACTTGTATGGTATATACGTATATAACTTGTATGGTATATACGTATATAACTTGTATGGTATATACGTATATAACTTGTATGGTATATACGTATATAACTTGTATGGTATATACGTATATAACTTGTATGGTATATACGTATATAACTTGTATGGTATATACGTATATAACTTGTATGGTATATACGTATATAACTTGTATGGTATATACGTATATAACTTGTATGGTATATACGTATATAACTTGTATGGTATATACGTATATAACTTGTATGGTATATACGTATATAACTTGTATGGTATATACGTATATAACTTGTATGGTATATACGTATATAACTTGTATGGTATATACGTATATAACTTGTATGGTATATACGTATATAACTTGTATTGTATATACGTATATAACTTGTATGGTATATACGTATATAACTTGTATGGTATATACGTATATAACTTGTATGGTATATACGTATATAACTTGTATTTTATATACGTATATAACTTGTATTGTATATACGTATATAACTTGTATGGTATATACGTATATAACTTGTATTTTATATACGTATATAACTTGTATTTTATATACGTATATAACTTGTATTTTATATACGTATATAACTTGTATTGTATATACGTATATAACTTGTATTTTATATACGTATATAACTTGTATTTTATATACGTATATAACTTGTATTTTATATACGTATATAACTTGTATTTTATATACGTATATAACTTGTATTTTATATACGTATATAACTTGTATTTTATATACGTATATAACTTGTATTTTATATACGTATATAACTTGTATTTTATATACGTATATAACTTGTATTTTATATACGTATATAACTTGTATTTTATATACGTATATAACTTGTATTTTATATACGTATATAACTTGTATTTTATATACGTACATAACTTGTATTTTATATACGTACATAACTTGTATTTTATATACGTACATAACTTGTATTTTATATACGTACATAACTTGTATTTTATATACGTACATAACTTGTATTTTATATACGTACATAACTTGTATTTTATATACGTACATAACTTGTATTTTATATACGTACATAACTTGTATTTTATATACGTACATAACTTGTATTTTATATACGTACATAACTTGTATTTTATATACGTACATAACTTGTATTTTATATACGTACATAACTTGTATTTTATATACGTACATAACTTGTATTTTATATACGTACATAACTTGTATTTTATATACGTACATAACTTGTATTTTATATACGTACATAACTTGTATTTTATATACGTACATAACTTGTATTTTATATACGTACATAACTTGTATTTTATATACGTACATAACTTGTATTTTATATACGTACATAACTTGTATTTTATATACGTACATAACTTGTATTTTATATACGTACATAACTTGTATTTTATATACGTACATAACTTGTATTTTATATACGTACATAACTTGTATTTTATATACGTACATAACTTGTATTTTATATACGTACATAACTTGTATTTTATATACGTATATAACTTGTATTTTATATACGTATATAACTTGTATTTTATATACGTATATAACTTGTATTTTATATACGTATATAACTTGTATTTTATATACGTATATAACTTGTATTTTATATACGTATATAACTTGTATTTTATATACGTATATAACTTGTATTTTATATACGTATATAACTTGTATTTTATATACGTATATAACTTGTATTTTATATACGTATATAACTTGTATTTTATATACGTACATAACTTGTATTTTATATACGTACATAACTTGTATTTTATATACGTACATAACTTGTATTTTATATACGTACATAACTTGTATTTTATATACGTACATAACTTGTATTTTATATACGTACATAACTTGTATTTTATATACGTACATAACTTGTATTTTATATACGTACATAACTTGTATTTTATATACGTACATAACTTGTATTTTATATACGTACATAACTTGTATTTTATATACGTACATAACTTGTATTTTATATACGTACATAACTTGTATTTTATATACGTACATAACTTGTATTTTATATACGTACATAACTTGTATTTTATATACGTACATAACTTGTATTTTATATACGTACATAACTTGTATTTTATATACGTACATAACTTGTATTTTATATACGTACATAACTTGTATTTTATATACGTACATAACTTGTATTTTATATACGTACATAACTTGTATTTTATATACGTACATAACTTGTATTTTATATACGTACATAACTTGTATTTTATATACGTACATAACTTGTATTTTATATACGTACATAACTTGTATTTTATATACGTACATAACTTGTATTTTATATACGTACATAACTTGTATTTTATATACGTATATAACTTGTATTTTATATACGTATATAACTTGTATTTTATATACGTATATAACTTGTATTTTATATACGTATATAACTTGTATTTTATATACGTATATAACTTGTATTTTATATACGTATATAACTTGTATTTTATATACGTATATAACTTGTATTTTATATACGTATATAACTTGTATTTTATATACGTATATAACTTGTATTTTATATACGTATATAACTTGTATGGTATATACGTATATAACTTGTATGGTATATACGTATATAACTTGTATTTTATATACGTATATAACTTGTATTTTATATACGTATATAACTTGTATGGTATATACGTATATAACTTGTATTTTATATACGTATATAACTTGTATTTTATATACGTATATAACTTGTATTTTATATACGTATATAACTTGTATTTTATATATGTATATAACTTGTATTTTATATACGTATATAACTTGTATTTTATATACGTATATAACTTGTATGGTATATATGTATATAACTTGTATTTTATATACGTATATAACTTGTATGGTATATATGTATATAACTTGTATTTTATATATATATAACTTGTATTTTATATATATATAACTTGTATTTTATATATATATAACTTGTATTTTATATATATATAACTTGTATTTTATATATATATAACTTGTATTTTATATATATATAACTTGTATTTTATATATATATATATATATATAACTTGTATTTTATATATATATAACTTGTATTATATATATATAACTTGTATTATATATATATAACTTGTATTATATATATATAACTTGTATTATATATATATAACTTGTATTATATGTATATATGTAACTTGTATTATATATATATATATATAACTTGTATTATATATATATAACTTGTATTATATATATATATATATAACTTGTATTATATATATATATATATATAACTTGTATTATATATATATATATATATAACTTGTATTATATATATATATATATATAACTTGTATTATATATATATATATAACTTGTATTATATATATATATATAACTTGTATTATATATATATAAAATATATAGTCCATATGTAATACTTGTTTTTATAGATGTTTATCCTTTGAAACTCCAGTGTTTATAAAAAGGGCTCAATAACTAATACAGCTTTTTTGAGTACAAATTTGTATTTATACAAACATTATTGGTTACATATGTGCATACATGTTTCAGTTGCCCTCTCCAATGAAGAGTCAATATTCTCAGACCTGCGTGAAGAAAAATTTAAATGAGTAATTGCGAGGTTCTTTATTCGGTATATTCTTCCAGTATATTCTAAAGCTGACCACTATAAAGTCATACTTATATAATACGTGTCAATGCACACATATCTCTACATACATACACAAACATATATATATATATATATATATATATATATATGTGTGTGTGTGTATATACACACACATTTATAACAGATACAACCCTTTTTCCATACCAATTTGTACAATATATTATATATATACTGGTCAATATATACCTATTTCGATCCAATATTCTAACGATCAGTGAATTAGTATATTCTAAACCTGGTTTATATTTACACATTCTATTCGTGCATCTACGTATATACATAACTATAAATATTTATATATATATATAAATATAATATAAAACACTTATATACAGATATATATATATATACCCACAAATGCACTCATCCGTATAACTATACACATACGCACCTATATACATATATATCCTACGCACACACATACACACACCCACATATATATACACATATATATATATATATATATATATATATATATCCACACATACACATATATATGTTATACCTAAACACATACACATTCATTCATGCCATCAAACTTAAATACTTACAGTATTTATCCATATTAATACGTACAAGTATTCGTATCGTACGTTACTAAATTATATATATATTTTTCGATATCTACCTATTTCTGTCGAATAAAGCATTCCTACTTCATACATCATATTATCTCTCCCCTCAAGGGCATACATTTACTTAACATTTTTCCGTATACATGTGGTCCCTACACAATCCAGAATGAATTTAGGGGTGACCTTTCCTATATTTATCCTGACAAAATTATTTAAATACACGTTTATATCTCTCATGTGTTTTTCATACTTCTCGATGCGCTTTAATTCTATTATATTCTGGATATATCCTACCACGTATAGACTAAAAATGATAACCATCCCCATTTCCTTATTTTGCATCAATCATCCTTTCTAACGACCCTATTCTGTTTGTGCACATTTATACCGGCTCTAGCATCAATACAAGGAACCTACAAAGCAATCACTACCAAGGCAAACAATCTAAATAACATACGATAAAATAAAACCGATGCATTATCGTACCGCATAATGACCAAGTACCAGACAAACTGACATAACGGTTTATTCTAGAAACAAATAAGTAAAAACTAGGAGAAAGGATTAAAATCAGATCTACTCTAGGGTTAAGCATAGTGACTTTGAATAATATAAAACACTGAAATATAAAAATAGAAATAAAATAAAGTAAAATAAACATACATAAAATTAAATAAAAATCTGCGAAATCAAAAGAAAACAAAATGTAGCGTAATAGTATGGTTAGGAGCAGTTAGTAGACATCAGTGTTTGTAATTTAAAATCTGTTTAGCGTATGCTCCTTGAAATGTTTGCAGTTCAAAGTTTCCTGTCTGACGTTAAGTAATTTTTTCCTGTCTTTAAACCTTGCAATTTCCAGTTTCTCACCGAGGCATAAGACACAAGGTGAGTTGAGTGACCTACAGGTCCATTTAATTATTGTTTTTTCTATCATCTATTAATTTCCAGAATATCGGGACAACGAAGTGTTACTGTATTTTTTGTTCCTGAATGATAATGTGTGCACGTAATACCTATCCTAAAAACTCTTTGACATGCTTCCTATATAGAAATCCTTTTTCATCTAGATTTTCCAGTGTGTAGATTTTTGCGCAATATATTACTGAGGTAGTAACGTAATTGTTCTGTAGTGGACATTCATCCTGTCTTTGACAATTACAGTTGTTACTGGTTTCATTACTGTCAACACCATTATTTGTTTCATTCCTTTAAAGTATTTTGTTGTATTTTTTAATGATTCTTTCAAATAAAACTTAATTTTAATGTATTCCTATTAAATAACCTATGAAAATAAAGATTGTAAAAATTCAATATCTATTATGTCATTAGTTGCTCAAAACAAGGTTTTCAAATAATAATTATATATATATATATATATATGTATATATATGTATGTATATATGTTCCTTGCGGAATCATCAGTGCAAAAATAAGCATTCACGCCAGTCGCACGATCCGAACCTAGAAAAAAGTGTCATATTTTACTTCAATTCTGAGCGCCCTAACCAATTAGACTACCGTACAATAGCTTCAAACGAAACGAGAAATAAACCCTATATATGTAAATGGAAGCTGAACGCTATAGCTGGTGATCATAACAGTGGTAAACAGTAGGGAACATTAAATTATAGCTTTTGACGGCTTCTTATATTTACTAATTAAAACGCCCAGATCAGAGAGGGCTGCAATTATTTTAATAATAAAGATTTAAATATTATCTACATACATATACGTTTTATCCTTACGGAATCATCAATATAGAAATAACCATTCACACCAGTCGCATAATTCGAACCCCGAATATATATATATATATATATATATATATATTCGGGGTTCGAATTATGCGACTGGTGTGAATGGTTATTTCTATATTGATATATATATATATATATATATATATATATATATATATATAAGGAGAGGTAGTTTGCTTGAAGCATTGTGTGTAATATGTATATTAAGGAGTGTTAGAAAGCTATCACAAAAAATAAAATAAAATAAAAAGTTTCAGAAAAGCATAGAAGTAAATATTGTTAGAATAAAGTAAGCTAACAATGGTATATATAAAAGCATATTAAATGAACAATATTTGAAAAATAATTAATTGAACACCGCTCTTGACTGTTATCCCTACCTCTCCCTCCACAAAAGATATATATGTATTTTTTTTGTTAATATAAATATTTGGCACTTCGTCGGTGGGTTCAAATATAAAATATTCAGAAAAAAAATAAAAATAAAATAAATAAGTAATTAAAATAATAAAAACAAAAAAAACAATTAGTTATAGTTTTAGTTTTATTACATTTGCTGCTGATATTAATATTTACTACGTTATAAGCAATATTGCCACCCGCACGTTTTTTGAAATTTGAAACACCTACTATTTGACAAAGAGGTCTTCCTCGAAATATATTTTGGAACACGGTCACACACATAACATCACAGTGTTGAAGTCTTGCTTAATCAATTATAATTTGCTATATAGAAAAACAAATTCAAATTTTTGTTTTTAAATATATAAAGTAAAATCACTTGTTTTTGTCTTACTTCTCAACGCCGACATATTTCCATTTCTTGCATTGTGATAGCCTTCTAATACTCCTCTCTCTCATATATATACATATATATATGCGTGTGCGTGCGTGTGTGTGTATACAAAAGATGGAAGTTCTTTTTTAAATAGTCATGTCGACAAAGTACGACATAATATTCGCTTTATGAATATAATTTCTCCGTTCGGCAACCTTATCAAGCAATGCAATATGCGTTAAGTTAAGCAGAGAATTGGAAGGGTGAGAAGGGGACTTTTAATGTCACGACGGCGGAGAAGAAAAAAAAAAGAAAGAAAACGATAAAACATTGTTGATTGTTAAAAAGCTCAAGCCTATCGAGAAAATATCAATCTCCACTGAATTTAAGTCGAATGTTTCGAAACGATAGTTTTGTTGATGGTTGATTTAACGCGAACATTCAGAGATTATTGAACTGTACACAAGGATTAAAATCTAAAATGAAACATAAAAGATTAGAAATTAAACCCACACCGAACTTAACGTGGCGGAATTTCCATCAAGCAGTTAAGGCGTCGATTCATGGGATTTTTAGTGGTTTCTTATAGATTACAACCGGAAATTTTAAATGCGAATTACCTGTTCGTCTATTCGTGATCAACATGATTTCAACAATTCGACATATTTATACCAGGTATATTTAGGCAGCATACATACTTTTAAACATGTTTTGTTGTACAATACGAATAAAATAAAGAAGTTGTCCAATTAATGTTTCGATGACTTTATTTCCATTATTCTGCGGATTATATGTCAGTTGATTCGCTAGTAATTCCCAAGGAAGTATATTTTTATAATATTCATTGGTAGGAATAATAATATTAATAGGCATTGTAATGTTTTTATGTAACTTAGTTTCAATATATGTATTTATATAGTTATATGTGAATTAAAAAGGAAAAACGGAAAACCTAAAATTCACGTTTCGCCCAGCCGTTACGTGGGCTTTATCAAGGACGAAAAACTAAAAGTGGCAAAGAACAGAAGATCTGTAATTTTGGGGAATATACATAGTCATAGGATATAATAACATTTAAATCTATTTAGGGAGAGGGGATATGCAAATATGTACATGTTTTTTAAATTTAATTTTATTTATCTTTTATCTTTATTTATATATATATATATATATATATATATATATATATATATAACGAAAAAAGATAAATAAATAAAATAAAATTAAAAAAACATGTACATATTTGCATATCTTCTCTCTCTGCATAGATTTAAAGTTAACTTTATACTTTATACAAGGTTGTAAATATCATGTCGATTTCCCGACTAACTGACACCAACACCTACCCGCCGCATATACACATTGGAAGTGCCTACGTGTCAGTTCATACCCATGCAAAAAATAAATACACACTAAGCATATAAACTGTTTATATCTCTTTACCATTGCTCACCCAGACATTAAAAAATCTAAGGCAAGCCTAATCTATATTCATGTACCTATTTTCCAGACGGTCAAACATGGATAGACATCCAATTTCTTAAACATGCATTTAATCTTATACACGGATTATAAAGGACCTATTTTCAATAGTTCACACACATTTACTTAATTATATATTCAAATAATCTCTGAATAAATAAAATTATATGTGAATTTAAGGAAAAACTTGTTTTTAATTGCACACTTACTTAAAAGAATTTGAAATTTAATTAGATTTAACTCAGATCCGTTCAATGGAAGACACAATTGGTGTTAACCAAACTCATTGTATTTATACTAAAAAGGATAAATAAATAAATAAATATTTTCATTATAATAATTCTGTAAAAGTAATATATATCATTTACATGCATCAAAGAGTATATCCACCAAACATATCACACATACACAAGTATGTAAATAAAACAAGCCGCTCAACGGGAACATCCAACTCTACTTAATATATAAAATATGTGTGAGTGTTAATGTGTACGTTGTGACACGTATGTTCGTTATAGGTAGGTGTTCAAGATTTGGAATAGTGTCCGCGTCGGAACAAAGTTGCTATAATGCCTAACAGCCGTGTTTTGGTTACAAACGTTTTATCTCCTCTGCTTTCTTTAATATTCGACCTGCCGGCTTCATATATTCTAGGTTTTAATTATCGCGGTAAAAACTCTATCATTATTCTTATTTGGAGTCTTCGTGTTAGTCTTTCACGAACGTCCGTCACTCGCTGCATTTAAAATGAAACTACATTTAATTTCAAATCTTCAACCAGTCGGTCACATAACAAATTAAATCATCAATTTTATTCGGACAGGAAATGGCTTAAATCTGATTATCTCACCTGTCACTCAAGACAATAGGTGAAATTAAGAATCGAAAATACGCTTAGCTAGACAATTCTGACTTATACTCTATCAGACTAATATAGTAACAACCCGAATTCACGTACAGACGGAAGGTGTCATATCATTTCCGCTTGTACGTGTTCCCTTTCTTTTTTGTCGTTTTGTTTTTTTTTTACTTCATGCACAGACAGAATTTACGACACACCACTTCCGTCTGCATATGTCCTTTTTTCTTTTTTCGTCTTTATTTCTTTCTCTCTTTCTTTCTTCCGGATACATTGTTACTCTTTTCTTCCTTTTCTCACATCTTAGTTATTTACTTAGACTTTCATTCTGTTTTTGAAATCGCATATTCTTTCTTTCTGTTTTCTTCTTTTTTTTGTTACCTTGTTACTCTCACTTTTCTTTCTTTTTGTCTATTAGATTGTTACTCGCTTTTTATTTCATTATTTCCCTTTCCCATGTCTTACTGTTTCAGTCACTATGCCTTTCTGTCTTTTTTTATTAAAAAAAGTGTTGATATTTATAACACAAAACAAACAGACTTTATCATGCTAATATATTAGCGACTTTAATTCACATATAGACATAAGATGTATTACGTCACTTCCGTATGTATGTGAATTAAGGAAGTTAATATATAAGTGTGATAAAGCATTATTACTAACAATCGTTCGTTCTGATTAGTCAGTAAATTAATGAGAGAAGTTCACATAAAAAAGTAATAACAATCAAGAATGATATAAATTTAAACTTTATTTCAATCTTTCTCAATTATTTTTCCAATATCCATTGTCAGTTCACGGAGTAAATACAATATTTTCATCTCATTGGTAAATGTTTGAACACGAAAAATCAAGCGAGTTAATTCATCTTAGACTAGAAATGAGAAAAGAAATCGAGTGAAGGAAATGGAAAAAGTGGGAAATCCGTCGCGGCTCGATAATTCGACCAATCTAATCACGTAACTTTGTATCTCTAGACAATTCCAAGCCAAAATTCGTTTATATTCTTCAAAATCGCCCATGGTTAGGAAATTAGAAGCGTTGTAGTATCGAGAAAACATTCATAGGTAAAAAAGCACCATTCCTTCTTTGCCTGTTAGATAGATGGTAAACAATCGTTCGTCTCTCGATATAATTAACTAAAAACTCTTTTTCTTTGTTATTTTCTAGTTTTGTTTCTGTTTTTTACTTAACTCACATTTTAGTGAGATGCTGAACATTTACAAATGACATTTTCTGACTACATAAATTTGTACATTTTATGGAAATATTCAAATAAATGAGGAATATATAATAGAGATGTTCCATATGTATGTCTAACCAAAATCACGTCTTAGTTCTAAATATATTATCTCATATTCTCCAATTCTTTTCGGAATATTGAGAAGAATTTAGTACTAGCAAATATATACGTGATCCGGGCGCATATTTTTACGCATAAATCTACCTACCAACCTAACTATTTCAATCTATGCATCTATCTGTTACTTTATACGTATGTATGCATATACAATGGGCTCGGCTCGACCTGTTCAAATGTTTGTCGAGCTGATACATCAGTTTAACTATTACCTGTTTTCCATTGCATCTGCTCCAAAGGCAGAATTAGAATGGTACACACATAACCGAGAGGAAACCGTCCGCATTACCCGGTAGGGGCGCCTCTGCCGACCCGAAATAAACCCCTCTCGATAAAGAAGTCAATGCCTTGGAAAGTGCACCTCCTAGGACTTATCTGGATCATACGTAATCATGATAAAGAAGGAGCTGATGGTCCCGGACAGCCTTTATGCTGCCAAAATAATTCCAACGTGAACTTCGGCTGGTATGACACTAATATCCTTGGAACGGTATGAGTCCAGCTCATAGTGAAATAGGAGGTTAGACTAGATTCTAGTAGCTCGGAAGAAGAAACTAGTCTAGGAGAAGGAAACATCTGAGGCTTGTTGTAAATTTGTCTCCGTGGCAATGATTTTAGCATGCTCAAGGCGTCAGTGTGTTGTTGTGCTAGGCACATGCGATGTTAAACTGATGCAGTAAGATATGCGAGCTGACCGTAAAGGAACAATTGCGTACACTCACAACTAAATTCGTCGCACTCGTAACACAAGATAGCGGCGGTCATCATTCATATATGCATTTATATGTTACTAGCATACATGTCTGGCTCACTATTTCATTCGTCTATCTAATATATATATATATATATATATATATATTCTCTCTCAATTGATTTCTCCAGTAAGTAAAAAATTAATCTGGAACAAAAAACTAGATCTAATATCCTGAACGTTTTTTTTGTTTTGTAAGAGAAGTGGTGTCTGATAAACTCTGCTGGGAAGCCATGTGATAAAATACTGTTTTGTTTTTAAATTTCTGAAACAGTTTTTCATCGTAAACAACTGATGATCCCTTACATAATGTTAAGACTAGCGTACATTCTTGAAAGCAAACTAATATAGTGACTAGAAAAAAGTTAATTGAGTTACATAAAAAAATTAGTTTTCCAATTTAAGACTTATGACTAGAAGAGTTTTTTTCCATATATTGTTAATGGTTGAAAAACTTCCAAGACATATATATATATATATATATATATATATATATATATATATATATATGCATATATGTATTTATATATATATATATATATATATATAAATACACATATGCATATATATATATATATATATATATATATATATATATATATAGATATTATTTCATGTATACACGTATAATATTATAAGGTGGTATAATATATTATGTGTAGATTTTCAGTATTTACTTCAATAGTGAGTAAAGCTTAGTAGTAAAGTATGAAACTATATTTATGTCAATTAAGCTACATGTGTAGCTTAATTGTTATGAATATATTATCATACTTTACTATATATATATATATATATATTCTGTATCAGTGTTACTCTATATGTATGTATGTATGCATGTATCTATATGTATGCATATATGTATCTACATGTATGCATGTATATATGTATCTACATGTATGTATGCATATAGGCATGTATCTATCTGTATGCATAATGTATCTATCTGTATGCATGTATGTATATATGTATGTATCTATATGTATGCATGCATCTATCTATCTATATTTGTATATATGTATGCATTTTTCTACATGTACGTAGATATGTATGTATGTATCTATCTACGTTAAACTCTTCTTTATCACTATCTCTATTTCCTCACAAAAACGAAACAAAAACAATTATATACTCAGATATCTCCGGTGCATCCTTGCTCACGCTTCATGTGTCGTGAGAAAGTTGCTTTGTGTGCGTGAGAAACATAACAAAATTAAAACACACATAGAAAAATGATCATAAGATTTTGCACAAATAAAATTGAATAAATTGAACGAATAAATAAACGTGTAAAATTTAAAAAAAACAAAAAACAAATACAATTTTCTCTGCGGTAATCATGCGAAAAGATGTTTCGATGCGCTATCGTATCTATAGGAGAGGCGTTGTCCGTCGATCTGTCACGCGTCAGGTAAAATAGCATTTTCAACTTTAAATGTGCAGAAGAACGGACGCATATTATTTTAGATGCGTCCGAACATCTATATAATAGGTTTTCCACATTTGTCACGTTCTAGTTTGAAATAGCATTTTTGTTGGTTCATCACGATTCATTTCAAAATAAATATTCGTTGATCTGTCACACTGTAGTTTGAATTAATATTTTCAGTAGTCTATCACGCTTAAGTCAGAAATAGCAATTTTCGTTGGTCTGATATGCTTAAGTTTGAATTAGCATTTTCGTTAGTCTTTTCTATAAGTCACCACTGACCGAGGCCAAAAGTCACCCGAGAATAAAGTTTAATGAGGTTCTTAGTTTGATGATGAGCAATACTATGAGAGGATTGAAAACGATCGATGAAATGGTCAAAATCTGATTATTTAAGAGGACGGCTCGATAAGTACTTGCTGACATCGGACTTAAAAACGACCATGTTGGAAGCAGCTTGGAAGCAAAACAGATGGGAAGAAACTCTGTTCATGGATGTTCCGTTTTGGTTTTAGGTACACAGAGGAATAAATGAAAGTTTTAAAAAAATTAATTCACCAATTCACCCCATACAAGGCAAATTGCCACTGTAGACGTAAGGAGTTTAGGGGGTCATCCTAAATTGTTCACATTAGTTTTAAATTTTTACATGTCGAGGCAGCATTGCGGAGATAGTGCAGGGGCTGTAGCTTGATGGATAGTGAGGGACTTATTATACTATATATTCTTTTTTGGACCTTGTCTAAGAGGGAGAGACTGGTGGATGGTTCACTAGCCCAGATGTGACAACAATACTCCATGCATGGTGACTTCGTAGATATCTAAGATACTTTCAGGTGTGAGAAGTTTTCTAGCATGGTAGAGGGAGCCCAACTTCTTTGCAGCAATCTACCTGTGAATGTTAGGCTGAGGAGTTTGAATGTTGGACTCTCAGATATAGTGTTATTATCCATGGCAATCGGTGGTTGAGGAGGGTTTTTGTACTTGTTAAAAGAAAAGAATCTTCGACTTTGCAGCATTAAATATTACCATCCATTGACGACCCCATTCCACTACAGACTAGAAGGTCACTTTCTAAGAATTCAGCCATTGCCTCGCGTCCGTTTTACACACATCACGAGAGTACAGCGTGGTGTCATCAGCAAATATACCCATCTCAGACACAATGTCATCATTTATGAAAATCAGGAACAATGAAGGTCAAATGATCGATCCCTGGGGTACACCTGCATTTATGTAATGTTGTTTTGATAAGCGGCCATCGAGTACAACCTGGACATTTCTTTCGGTTAGGAAGGATCTGATTATATTGAATAACTGTCCAGTAATACCATATGAATTAATTTGTATGAGTACACCTTTATGCCAGACTTTGTCAAAGGCTTTGCATATATAAGGCGCTACCGCCCTAGCTTAACCTGCCTTGTCCAGTGTATGGTATATGCGTTCAGAGATGATCGTTAGGATATCCGCAGTAGAAGTTCACCCTGATCAGTTGCTGTTCAAACGACATCATTGTGGTGTGATAGCGGGGGAATTGTTGATTGCCCATTGTTCACTACACTATTGAAGAATTTCCAGAAATTTCTCAGATTGAATGCGTTTTTTTGGTCATCTCTGTATAACTTCTCTTTGCTTCATCTATAACAGTCTTACAATTTTTTCTTTACTCCATGAATTAATGTCTATTAGTAGTTAACGTATGGCGGCTGAATTGTCGGAATGCTTGCTGCCTTTGAGCATTAGCAGCTGCACAGTACGTAGTGAAGCATTGTGGAGAGTGGGGCTCACTGTAGAATTTTCGCATGGGGACATGAGCTTCAATGCCTGCTTTGACCCATTCGGTTACCTCATTTGCAGGGAGAGAAAAAGTTTCATTCCATGAAGCGTCTGATGTGATCTTTGATGGAATCAAAATCAGCCTGCTTGCAGTATCTCGTAGTTTCGAGCAACGGCCCATTAGCTTGGGGACGAGATTTTAGGGTGATATCAATCATTACCACAAAATGATCAGCGTTCCCGAGCGGGCTATGGGCATTTGTCGCACAAGCCTCGGGCAGTGAGGTCAAGAATATGACGAGAAGTGAGGTTTGATGGTCCACACGATCAGAGAAGCAGGTCGGGAAAATGAGTGAAAGTGAGTTCGCTATACGTGGAGTTATCAGCTGTTTATGTATAGATTAAAAATCAAAGCCAATCACGGCGATGTGAATTAAAATCCCCTAATACATGTATTTAGGCACTCGAGTCAAGTGAGAGTGCTGTATCTATGCTTTCAGAGACAAAGTTAAGCAGAGCACCGTCCTGGGCCGAATAAGGAACGGTATAAGAAGTATAAGTAACTAACGCTTTGCTGTAAAGGTAATCCAAAACACATGTAGGCGTGATCATCTTATTCTAGCCTATGTTCTCTAGTCAAGTGGAGGGTGTTCCGAATATAAACTCCTAGCCCGTGCATATGTTTGTCAGTCTTAACGGTAGACTTGTAGGTATTCGGTCATGTTAAATGGTGTGAGGGATTGAGGATTGTATATTTGTTTCACTTGGTGCTAGGATATCCGGGTAGTTAACGTTTCTACGTCATTGATGTTGGTTCTAAGCCCCCGGATATTTGTGAATACTAGCCTCAAGGGCGGAGGTGAACATTTTTTTCTGGTTTAGGTTAATTTCGTTTTCTTTGTATTGTCATTTTGATTTTAGATCGAATAGGCACGGCAAAAGTGGATGCTTGTTTAGTGCCATTAAGCTCACACAACCAGGCGATTAGTCGAGACTTGGTCAATGAGGGTTGTGGTTTCGAGAAAGCTCACCGGGGATAACTGTAAGATCATTTTCCATGCGCGACATGGCACTACAGTTACCCAAGATATTATACAACTGTTAATAGATAATGCTAAGAACGGCTGCTCTAAGTGTTTGGACTTCTGCACTATCAGTCGGAAACAGCATATAGACAACCTGTCTAAACTGTACCCCTAACCTGTCAGAGCTAGAGCGACCCAGACTAGTCATGCGAGATTTAGTGACAAAACGTTTTCCCCAAGTTGCCGAGATATAGAGAAAGAGATACGGCGTTCGTTGTCCTAGTCAGGAAACAAGGCCAAACACGGGGTGTCTTTGAGTTGCCCCTGTGCTGCTACCTTTGAGCCTGGTTAATAGACAAAGAATGAGTGCAAATGCCGCGCGATAGGCAGAGCCCATCTACTCCTTAAGCAATTTTATGTCTGCAAACAGGATATTTTGTTCGAGATTCTAGCTCTAGAATGGCTGTCGATCAGAGCTAAGGAGGCCTCCCTTCTCAGTTCTTTGCAATGGTTGTAGCTCAACGAGTTTTAGCTGTTTCTGTTTTACAGGTGGAAGCAGTGATTGGAGCTCAGTCAAACACCTCCCATGAAAATAATGATACAGTAGAGAAAGACAAGCAACGTCTCTTCTATGAAAAGGCGGCTATAGAAAAGAGAAAAAATCATTCCCCACTAGATTGCGAAGTTGATTTTGTATTCTGTCAAGGCAAGAAAGAATGCTATCAGCTTCACCTCCCCAGATATGGCAGCGGTAGTCCATTTTAGGACGTATCTGACTCTTATATAGGTTGTTTGCCAAACTTAATTCAAAAATAGCATTTTCGTTGTTCTTTTTGGCTTAAGTTTCAAATAGGATTGTTTTCGCTAAACACGCACATTGAAGAGACGTACCTTACTAATATTCATTCCGGTTCTAGATGTCATGAATGCCAATCTCCAAACAGTTTTTTTCTGTCGCGTCTATTTAAAAAAAAAACTTATTCCGTTTTAATTATCTCGATAAAGTTAGGTATTTTTTAGATATTTGTATGTAAATATTTCAATACTAAACTAATTAACGGATAATTGTGAATTTTAGAACAAAACTGCTAAGCGTTAGGGGCCCAATTGTTGACTATATATTTTTAAATTTAGTTTCTGCAAAAGGGATGAAAAGAGGATAAAACGCCCTCTGTGAAAATTCATAGACCTCCGATTTTTGTGAAATTTTAACAATAGGTATTCGACACAATGTTTCCTAAATTTCAGTTTATTTAAAGTGGTTTAGTTGACATAACATAAGCACAACCTCAAATTTTAAAATTAAAATAGTTTGCTTTAATTTGATCCATATTCATTAGAAGCAAATTAAGCAATATTCTCTTAATTTCAATTTCTTATTAAGTGTCCTTAAGCTTTAACCTTAAGTTTGAAGCATTTTGTAGAATCCAATTCATAATAAGGATTCTAGACATAAGATTTAGTATCATTATATCTCGATTTTAATCTTTGTAAGGTGTAATAAAATGGGCGCAAAAATGTTCTGTTCGAGTAATTCATTTTTACCGCCCTGTGGCGGGTATTCTTCTCGTAAGGTATACTTTGATAATACAATGTAATTAAAATTTATATCGTATTATCATACCAGCATTATATTAGAACACCAATTCTTTTA
>OY744519.1:66064789-66082289 GCA_963556195.1 Sepiola atlantica
CCCATAAGTCCTCACTATTTCTCGGCCATAATGCTAATCTCTCATATCTCCCAAACTGATCCAATCTTGCCGCCCCACTCGTTACTCTTATCTCTAAACCAGTCTTAATCAGTATATCAATTTTATTACTCCCATAAGCCTTCACTATACCTCAGTGAATAATGTTAAATCCCGAATAAAAATCATTCAAAAAACCTGCAGGGTTACTGCCTATAGACCGCACGGATGATTTCTTTATTTAAATTCTATTGGGATTGATTCAAAGTCCTTTAATCCAGGATTTAAACTTGAATTTAATGGTTATTTTTAACCTTTTTATCTCTTCAAAAGTATAATCCTAAAACCCATTTTCTCACCCTATTTTTATTTAGAAGACACATTATTAAACTCCAAAACAGTAACGGGATTTATATAGAAATATTTTTTATTTTTATTTTTCATTTTTATTTTTTTATATCTCTTTAAATTTTCTCCAGTTTTAAATCTCAACTGTTACTTTTCACCCCCTCCCCCTTTTTTCAAACCTTATTACACCTTCCTTACACTAAATTTAAACAAACATACATAACACTCTAAGCAAATAACGCGTCCAAATGAGAGTGACACGTTACTTCACATTTCCGAAACTGATGTCAACATACGCTGTAGAGAGCCGGATGGCTATGTCCTTCTGTGCTTGAAACCGACGGTACGAATGTTATACTAATTATTCTGTACCAAACTAACTAAATATATATTTATATGTAAATTATATATATATATATATATATATATATAGGGTGATCTAGACAATTTTGACACTTTTCAAAAAAAAAAGAAGCAAATCTTGGCCAATAATTCATATATTCTAGCAAAATTCAAATGGATCCTTTTTGCCGAATGCAAATCACCCAAAGAAGCCGTCCACACCCTCCCACCTCAACCGTAACCTGGATCAAGTTTCTCTTCAAGAGACGTCTTAATACCAGTTTGATCCTCGAAATTATCTCATCCTTGATGTTTCAGGCGGTGCGGTTGGTATCTTTCTCAACTGCGTCCCACGCATAATAATTCATACGGTTGCAATCAAGCGAGTTGCGTGAAAATGTTGGGAATGCTAAAGTCGTGGAAGTGCTCAGACAGCTACTTCAAACTTTTCTAGGGAGTGTTACACGAGGAGCTCAGTCCGGGTGCCACACATATAGCCTTCCCACAACCACCCTCTCCACTCATCACTTGCCAACAGGTGGATAGCAATTATATATAGCTCTCCGAATTGAGTCTGGCTCCCTTTTCGAGGGTGTTGGGCGACATGACGTGGCTTTCGTTGGAAACAGACTCAAATACTATCGTAATTTGATTACACTATTGTCACATATTGACGCAAACACTCCTTTTTATTGCGTTTAAACAGATACAATTATCGCCCCGAATCGTCGATATGGTTTTTTGATCGATTGCTAGAAATCGAGACACCACTTTCAACACAGTTTTCTCATCTTTTCAAATCTTAATGTAACATGGTGAATGCACTGCCTTCTGATATCTTCAACCCCTTCTGCTATATCACGCAACTTCAATTTACCATCGGCCAAAACAAGTTTGTGGACTGTTTTGTTATGTTTTCCAGGACAACTGCCGAATTTGGGAGACCTGAGGGTTTATCATAGTTGTCTGTAAGATTACATTTAAAGTGAGCATACCACTCATTAACCGTTATGCTGAGTCCTAAAACACTTATCAAGCCATTACTTTGTTTGAATTGTATTTTTCCCCACCAAAAAGCAACGCTGTATCAACGCAAGAAATTGAGATTTTTTTCTATTGTTTTTGAAAATTAGCAACAGTAGAGTCACGTAAATAAGTGTAATTTGTAAACTAAAAATCCGATTAGGCTACAATTTCAGCATGTGCCATTTGAAGGTTAGTACTTTACTACAATCATACGGATTTTATTTATTATTGGCACAATCTATATTCCAGAACCGGGACTTATTGAAAATATCTCAACATAGTTTGCATAACTTTAAACGTAAAATGAAAAATAAATTTAAATTATAATCCTTAGTTTAAAAAAGCATAATTATATAATTTAAATATATATGAATTTTAAAGTTACAAAGAAATAGGGATAATATCGTTTATATAGCTGCTAATTATACTCGATTTTTAATGAAAAAAGATAACCAATATAATTTTAAATAAATTATTTCGGCAACGTGCGTTAATGCGTTTCAAGGTTGTAATATTTAGTTATAAGTTATCTCTCGTTATTAGAACTCTTCACTGACATCCCTCCAGAAATAGAAACGATACTTTAACCCTTTTTTATTACTGGCGGCAATCACTACACACATATAAAACACATAATAAAAAAACATGAAGTGAACATAGTATGTCTTCTCTTAATTTCTGATTTCAGCTTTGCCTCAGTATATTACTTGGCATCAGAAGTGGTGAATTGTCAGGGAGCTTATCCAACCGCCAATACAAATGTACTTGGACAGGCAACACCGATGAATATTTCAAGTCGTGGTTCCAGAAATTCGAATTATATTTCCAGGGCGTAAAATAAAAAGGTCGAAGCTCGACAGCTGTAAATGCGCTATTTTCTCACATATCGGGTGAAAAGGCAATTGAGGCATACAAGGCATTGTCATTCACGGACGCGAAAACTTGTCGCTAGAGTGCTTCGATTTGCAAGTTTTCAAAGCATGTTGAAAGCAAAAAAGACAATCCACGAATGATACATCTTCAACAACAGAAATAAGGAGATATATCCCAGTCTTTCTTAAGAGACATCACAAAAATACGGCTTTTCACAAATAAAGGTTGGCATGATACGCGACTGGATAATATTGGGTGTATGGTATGACAGAGGAAAGTTAAAATTGAGACATCTGACTGACACGGACATCAATAGAGTGAAAGACTGTAAATATGACGATTTTACAAACAACAACAACAAAAAAACAGAAACGTAATCAATATAGATCGGAATTAGTTGTATATGATATGCGGTCTATCCGCAGAAAAACTAATTTTCACAAAAACTACCACAGAAATTACTGCGAAAAGAAAGAGCACCTGCGACGAGATGAATAAGAATGCAGACGATGAAGTTATCATCATCTGCTAAGGGACAGATATGAGGAAATTGTCAAAACGCTGGACATTAAAAAAAAATGCTTAACTAAGGAACAAGTCCATATCAACGGTCGGAAACAGCGTAGGGAAGATATGCAAATGATAAAGAGGACTACTACAACAACTATGTGGTCGACAGGGTAAGAGAACCACACCGTACACCGCGGATATCCAACGGTGTACGGTGAACTCGACATTAGAACGGTCAACAGTCACCCTGAACCTTGACACTGGTAACGATGTCAACTAATGTCATATTAGAAAAAGATGAAAAGAAAACCAGAGCTGAAGCCGACGAACATATGGCTTCTATAGTACACTGATAACAGATAATAAATTACGGGAAAGCAAATATTACCGCTAAAAGATTTTAAAAAGCTTGTAACACGAACTATGCGTCATTGTGACGTCAAGGAATGTCTCACCTCTACTAGAAAAATACGCATATGATAGGCTGAACTTAATTAGATGGGTAAATGTCGCCCATTTTTATAGCTCTGTTTTCATTCTGCCGACACCCTTTCGGAAAGTATCAACTGTCTCGACAAACAAGAAGTGAGTATAGAAATCCGCATGTTAAAAAATTGTACATGTATATATTATCTATGAATCGTCTAAATGCAAAACGCGATAAACGCGATTTTCAAAATTACGAAACTACCACTACAAAAAGTGTTGTATTTTAAAACTTGGCCACGCGACGAAATAATGTTTTACATGATGCGATATCGGCATAATTTCGTTTTGCCCACTGTGTACTTATAACTAAACGGAGATACCACGAACAGAGTCTCTTTCCTAGAACTACCCGTCCGTGAAACACAAAGCTGCGGGACTGCTTCC
This sequence comes from Sepiola atlantica, assembly GCA_963556195.1. Lineage (NCBI taxonomy): Eukaryota > Metazoa > Mollusca > Cephalopoda > Sepiida > Sepiolidae > Sepiola > Sepiola atlantica. Next base: position 66,068,759 of record OY744519.1, read on the forward strand.
TAGCTGACTACAACATAGTCGGTTTCAAGTCAAATGTAAACAAATTCTTGTTGAGTGGTCCTCTTAAATAATCCAATTCTGCCCAATTTCAATCATTGTTACCAATTATCATGATGTTATCATGGTGTTATCCTCCATGACAAACTCATTAACCCTCATCCTCGAGTGGCCTTTGTTCCTTAGCTTTTAGTCGAAGTCTAGATTTTGTGTTCGCCCCCTTTATTGTTTAATTTCTCAGTTTAAATAAATTGGATTTATCGCGTTTTGCATTCGAACTCTTCATATGTAAAACTCATGAGTTCATTAAACAAAACTTACATATTTTTATACATATAACAGGTGACACAGCTAAATGTCAGGATTTCATTTTTAACCTCATCTCAAAATAGTAAACATACACGAATGAGACTATTTATAATATATAATCTAGCATTTATAAATGGGTGTCTCTATGATTTCTGTCTTTATCCATCAGTCGGTTCAGCCACCCACAATAAATTGTACAAATATCATCTAAAATGTGTTGTTAATTGATTTTCTCGTTCTCAAACAACATAAAAAACCCTACCGTCATTTTTTTTTATATTGTCACTTCCATATCCAGATTTAAATTGTCGTTTTCCAACTGCTAAACTTCTCGTCGTTTTTAACCATGTTGCACATTGACATTTTTGTTACACATTCAACGAAACACGTTTATTCTGCTAGAAAACAATATAAAAAAAGATGTATGAGCCTAATATATATTGAGTGTCGTCCATTCTTATGGCACTATTGTGTCCATAAATACTTTTTTTAGGGTATGCTGCATTTCACCAATGTATACCTTGTTGCATTCATTACAACGCATTTTATAACTGACTGCCTGTGTGGCTGGAATGTGCTATATATATATATATATATATATATATATATATATATATATATATAAGTTGTATTTCATGTCTGTTTATGTGTTCACGAACTCCTCTTAAGATTTAAGAGATAGACCTTTATAACCATATATTTTCTGAAAATACATTATCCAGATTATTAGGATTAATATATTTTATTTTGATCTAAGCGGGTGTCATAACATCATGGGCTCTGCGTTTACGAGGTACAACTTTATTTTATTGTATTTAAAATTTGAAAATACAGATAGACCCTATCACATATGTATTCTGAAACTTTATCTCTCAGGGTATTTGAAGAAGTATATTTCATTTTGATCGAAGGGGTAACATTATATCGTCGGATCCCCGTTCGCATAAAACATTCACAGAATGGCCATACTAATTCTTACTTTATATTATTATATTCATAACTTAGAAAAGTATATATAAAAAATATAATTGAAATTTTAATATGAGGTTTCGGCTTTGGAGCCGGAGTAAACGTGTTATTAATCATTCATGAGAAATGGCGAGTGTGGCTCAAGATGGTTAAAACTATAATTTTCCTGAAAATGATTTCAATATATATAACTTTATTTTCGTCTCCTTTTACCCAATCAATGATACATACATTTTGAGGCCCGACCTCCAAAATTTAATGTTTTGAATTGTAAAAAGTTAATATTGTCTTCTTAGTTGGGTACACAAAATGTAGTAGGTGGCTTCATTTAATCCCGAGCAAAGCAAGCCATCATTGCTAATTATATATATCAAGGGAGGCGCGAGAGCGCTCTATCTCTTAATAGACCTCACGAATGGCCTATGCTGGAAATCTCATTTATTTGATCAATCATAACTCAAAATCCAATAAACCAAATTAGTTAAAACTTTGCACAAAATTTATATCTGATAGGTTCTATAAGTGTGTAGAATTTCAGCATCATTAGTCAAGGCAACCCAGAGATCCTGAAAGTTCAATCATGAAATCATGTTATATGTGTGTACGTACGTACGTACGTTTGTGCCACCCTGTATCTCATCAACTATTTGATTGATTCAGCTGATATTTGGCAGAGATAGAGGTTCTAGGGTCTAGTTGATGGCATTTCAATTTCAGTTTACCATATACCTTATTTTTTCAGAGAATTAAAAAACACCTTAAAAATGACCAGTATTCATACACTATATTCTATATCTTATCGACCATTTGATGGATTCAACTGATTTTTGGCAAAGATAGAGGTTCTAGTGTCTAGTTGATGGCATTCTAATTTCAGTTTACAATATACCTTAATTAGTCAAACTACCAACTATATCAGTTATGAGAAGGCACTGTATTGAGGGATAGCCTTTACAAAAGTAGTAACATTCCATGAAAAATGCCAGTATACTGAAATCATATGCCCTTAATAGGGTTAAGATGAAAATTCATATACACTAAATGTACAAAAGCAAGGAAATTCCCAAATTTTTACACTTTTCTTGTCATTAAGGGTATGCGAGCACAACAGGGCTATGTATTTTACTAGTAAGAATTTTTCTTCAGCGCACCTCACACACTTCATCCACTCATGCATAGAGATTTATACTGTAGTGATGTGATAATGAAATGGTTTGGTTGATATGTAGTCATACCCTTAATGACAATTAAAGTGTAAACATTTGGGAATTTCCTTGCTTTTGTACATTTAGTGTATATGAATTTTCATCTTAACCATATTAAGGGCATATGATTTTAGTATACTGGCATTTTTCATGGAATATATATATATATATATATATATATATATATATATGGTGTGGTGGAGTTATCCACAGGTCTGCGTGATGCGTCTAGTGCAACAGTGGAGCGTACTTGTAGTTGCATGTGCTTCCTACTCTTACTCTTTGCTTAGCTGCCAGATAGCCCACTAGCTGAGCGAAAAGGGAGCCGAGTGAGTAAGTCTCCCCTGCTGGTATATAGCCTATCCCCAGACAAGACTCTAGTCTGACCTCCCCGTGGTACACTATGGTAACTGGGCGCCTTGCGGCCCCAGGCTAATAGACTAGAGATCTCGGAGTAGGTTAGAACCCGAGAGGTGCAGTGTGCAGGGCCTGCTGGCATGCAGATATGTCCCGGCGCTCACCAATCTAACCCCCTGCCACTGGGTAGTGGTCTACATATATATATGGTGCCGGGTTATGAAAATTCCCAGGATAGTGTCTGGGGGCGCGTTAATACCACTGGGCAAGATACCTCCCTTAGTCTTTGTTAAGACAGGTATCTAGGAGATGGAAAACTCTGATGTTAAACCTGAGGTCTTTTCTTGCTTAATCTGTGGCGATTTTCTGCACCGACTTGGGTTCATGAAAAGGTCCAAAAAGTGTGGATAATATTTACACAGGCTTTCACCACTATAAACAAATCTTTTGTGTGGGTTTCTTGACAACTTAAGTTTATACCAAAGTCCTGCACACACAAAAAAAAGTCCACAGGCGATAGGGTAAGGCGACGGGAACAGGTAAAAGATATTACTGGAAGTTCTTAGCTCGATCTCTACACTTTGGCGACCGGTGGGTGATGGCCGTTCTGCCCAAACATTTGAGCAATTGTGCAGTCCGTGTTCTCTATCGGTGACAAAGCAGCCCTGTTTAGGGATAGCACTGCTTTCCCTATGCTGGGGAGGGGGCGATAAAAGGAGCCCTAAACATATGCTTGCTCATCATTACCCTTGGCAGCCAACTGCAGCTGTCTGGGTATCCAACATGCAGTCCCAATAACAGAAGAAGTAAAAACTTTCATTTTGGATCTTGGAATGTCCGTACTCTACTTGACAATGATACTCAGCCAGAACGTAGGACGGCTCTTGTCACACTTTAGCTTAAAAGGTTTGACATCGATATTGCCGCCCTTAGTGAAACTCGCCTGGCTGGAAATTCACAACTGACAGAAGAAAAGGGTGGTTATACCTTTTTCTGAAGTGGCAAAGGCCCAGAGGAGCCTCGACATTTGCTATCAAGTCCAATCTTGCAAAGTCATTGCCGACCCTTCCAAAGGGGTTTTCGGATCGCTTGATGACATTAACCCTTAATCTTGAATGTGATACCCGTGCTATTTTAATTAGTTGTTATGCTCCCACGTTGAACAGACCAGAGCAGGAGAAAAATGATTTTTACCAGCAACTAAGAGAAATTATCACTAATGTTCAACACAAGGACAAACTTATTCTTTTGAGTGATTTTAATGCACGTGTGGGTGTGGATAGTACATTATGGCGTGGTGTTCTGGGTCATCATGGCGTTGGTCGTATGAATGGGAATGGTCTTCGTTTATTGTCTCTTTGTGGAGAGCTTAATCTGTGCATTACCAACACTGTATTCCAGCAGAAAAACTCCCACAAGACTACATGGATGCACCTCGTTCTAGGGATTGGCATTTGATTGACTACATCATCACCAAGAGACGTGACCTTGGGGACTTTCGTATCACTCGTTCGTTCCATACAAGTTGCTATCTTTCAGATCATGCCTTGCTTCGAAGTAAAACGTCTTTTCGTTTACAGCACAGACGAGTGAAACGCTCCTCTGTCCCTAAACAGATAAACATTCTACCATTAAAGAATACCGTTCAGCGGGCAGCACTGTTGGCCCGTCTTGATCGCTCATTGGATTCTGTTGAGATAACCGATGATATCGAATCTTCCTGGAAATCCTTGCGGGACATAATTCACACATCTGCATTGGAAGTTTTTGGGTTACCTGTCCGTAGGCATCAGGACTGGTTCGATGACCAGAATGTTGAGGCCCAGGAGTTGATCAATGAAATGCATAAGGCTCATAAAACCTGGATTGATAAGAACTCAACACTAAAGAGGAAATTGTACAAGGAATGCAAAAGTAAAGTCCAGAAAGCATTACGGCAGATGAAAGAGGCATGGTGGTCCTCACATGCCAAATTAATGCAAGAAGCATTTGACAGAAGAGACTTGAAAGTTTTTTATGAAGGTATTAAGAAAGTTTTTGGACCGCACGAATTTGGCGTTTCTCCCGTATCTGCAAATGATGGCACATTGATAAATGATAGAGCGGATATATTGAATCGCTGGAAGGAGCACTTCGAAGCGGTCCTAAACAATACTTCCACAACTGATGAAGAAATACTTTCATCTATCACTGAACGACCTGAGATTCCTGAACTCTCCTTCCTTCCAGCAATACATGAAGTTTTCGTTGCTATTAGGCAAATGTCGTCAGGCAAAAGGTCAGGGAAAGACACCTTACCTCCTGAGGTGTTTAAGTACGGTGGCCAGACACTAGTGAAGAAGCTGCACAGTCTCTTTGTGAAGATCTGGCAAGGTGAAAATGTCCCTCAGGATTTCAAAGATTCATTAATTCAACACTTGTATAAGAATAAAGGTAATAGAAACATCTGTGACAACTATCGAGGCATCTCACTTTTGTCAATTGCAGGGAAGGTCTTGGCAAGGCTTATTCTCAACAGAATAATTAAACACCTTGTTGATGATATCTATCCCGAATCTCAGTGCGGTTTCCGTGCTGGTCGGGGTACTGTCGATATGATCTTTTCCCTCCGCCAGGTTGCCGGGAAAAGAACGACGAGTTGTATATGGTTTTCATTGACCTTACAAAGGCCTTTAACACAGTAAACCGCGAAGCCCTCTGGAAAGTGTTGGACAAGCTGGGAATACCTAACAACATGCTGAATGTAATTATTTCTTTCCATGATGGAATGAAGGCATCGGTTGTTTCAAATGGAGAGTCTTCAGAACCTTTCAATGTGACAAATGGTACCAAACAGGGTTGCGTAATGGCACCTGTGCTATTTGCTTTGTTCTTTTCAGTTATGCTGAGATATGCTTTCGCTGATATAGATACTGGAGTGAAGTTTAAATTTAGAACAAGTGGTGGTCTCTTCAACCAGCAACGTTTCAAAGCTAAGACCCTTCTTCGACAAACTGTCATCAGGGATCTTTTGTTTGCAGATGACGCTGCACTTTGTGCAACATCTCGGGAGGAAGCGCAACTGCTTGTGGACAGGTTTTCGACTGCTTGCAAGGCTTTTGGTCTGACAATCAGCATCAAGAAAACAGAAGTGATTCACCAACCTCGCCTTCAGGGTGTGAAGCAACGGCCGCCAGTAAAGCAACGACCACCAGTACACTGTTTTCCAGATATTCCAATCCAAGTGGACGGTAAAGATCTGAAATATGTGAAAAACTTCACTTATCTTGGGAGTAAGATAAATTGGAGTGCCTCCCTTGATGACGAAATCTTTAACCGAATTGCGAAAGCAACCACTGCCTTTGGAAAACTGCGTCATCGGTTATGGAAGGACAGGGGGATAAGTTTGAGAACAAAAGTACTTGTGTATAGAGCAGTTGTGCTAACATCACTGCTTTATGGATCGGAATCATAGACAGTCTATCGCAGCCACATTCAGAAGCTTGATGTATTTCACAAAAATTGCCTTAGAACGATTTGTGGTGTCACCCTAAGAAATCGGATGTCTAATGCGGACGTATTTACATGCTGCGGTATTGGCGGAATTGAAAGCTTTTTGATGCAATCACAACTGCGTTGGGCAGGACATGTCTTACGTATGGAAGATGATAGAATACCAAAGCAACTGATGTACGGCGAGCTCAACAGTGGAAGGCGAAATGTGGGTCGACCGCTGCTTCGCTTTAAGGACAAGTTGAAGATGAATTTGACATCTATCAATATAGCTTATCGTGATTTTGAACAGCTTGCTTCTCGACGGAAGGAATGGCGATCTGACTGCCAGAGGGGCATCAGGCGGTTCACTGTAACTGCCATTGATCAACAGCGCGAAAGACGCGAAAGAACAAAAACATCTACAAGTATCCCAGCCGATTTTTCTCAAGATCTTCCTTCTTGCATCCATTGTGGGCTGGTTTGCAAATCTCTCGCAGGACTCAAATGCCATTTACGATTGAGTAAATGTAAGCATGCTACATCCATCGTAGACTAAACAAATTTTGAGTTGTCAAGACCTTATACGTCGAAATCGACGGGAGTGTCCATGATGATATATATATATATATATATATATATATACACGATATTCCAACTGTTTGTTGTCGTTGAATTCTGTTTCTTCTGTTCACTGTATCGCCCGCTAAGTTGGCGTTATAGAGTTCAATTTCTCATAATTTCCATGCCAGTTTGTGGCGGCAGTGGGGAAAGACGCCGGGCTACGAGGCAGTGGCGACTTGGAAACCTAGTTCGAGCCCTTCAACCGACATGAATTAACATCCCTACACGGAAGATTGCGTAAGCATGAAACATCGATGTCTGTAGGTAATAATAATTATATATATATATATATATATATATATATATATATATGACCAACGGGCGTCTAGACGGGTTGTCTAGTAGACGACTTAACTTACGCATCACTCAAACTGTCCCGGGCATAACTGATAACGCGACAACCTTTATTAAAAATTCGACTTTATTAAACAACATAGGGCATCATCCTGCAGTGCAGCTGTTTCCAATGCTTCTTTAACAATTCGATGCCTTTGTCTAGAACGTTTGTTTTTGACCTAAAAATACGCCTCGGTTTCCGATATCAATTCTTAATTGGAGCCACATATCTTTCACTAGAGCATTTTTGGGGGACTCTGTAAACAACTCGTAGTCGCTAAGTATGATATTTGGAGAATAATTCGACGTGCACTTCTTGTAGTTTTTCTATCGATGCGATCGACTTGTGACACGAGCCATTGTCTTCCTTCTACATTTGTGGCCCATTTATTTGCTCCTTCTTCCTTCAAACGCACGAATAATGCTGTATAATATTCGTTACGGATGGTTCTTCCTATTTCAAGGTAATCGATGACAAAATACCCTGTGAATCCAAAAATACGAATGCCAAAATCTAGCTGATATTTTCTTCTGTAGTCGCTTTGTACAGGTTCCCAGTGCCGCTGCCTACTCAGCTGACTGACGATTTGACTCCAGTGTGAAGTGGTGGATTCATGTGTCACATATCGATGCAAAACCTTTTTCTTTGGAATTTAAACAGTGGCTAACAACACTCTGAATCGTTGACACGTTGTTGTTTCTGATCGGCTGTGAAAAAACGCGGCACATACTTTGAACACAGCTTTCTCATTGACAAATGTTCATGCAAAGTGGTGAATACACTGTCTACTGATATATTCAACTCCTTTGCCATCTCACGCAATCTCAATTTATGATCGGCCGAAAAGATTTTGTTGATTTGTTTTTAGGGGGGGGGCGACCTGAGCGTTCAGCATAATTTGTGTTTGTACAAAAGTGTTTAATGTTAGAATACCAACTCTTAACCGTAATTTTCGATGGAACAGAGTCCGAATAATACATATCAAGCCATTGATTTGCTTGAACAGTATTTTTCCATCAGAAAGCAATTCTTTATCAACACACGAAATTCAGATGTTTCCATTTCTTTGTAACATTTGTAACAGTAGCTTCACTTAAATAACTATAATTTGTAAACTACTAATAAGATTAGGGCTCAACAATCCGATTTTGACAGGATTAGTACTTTATAAGAATTATATGGAATTTTTTTATTAGTCAGACCCGGGACTTATTAGGTGATTTTTATTTACTTCTTTCTAGGAGGTAAGACACAAGGTGAAGTGTAGGTTTGATGAAGGTGTTTCTGTGGAACGAACTGGACTTGAACTTGGAACACCCAGGTTTTCAGTCCCTGTCGTTAACCACTTAGTCACCATCAACCCCTAAAACGTCATAAAAATACTTTTTCTCAATTCTCTCTGGTTTGATGGATGATGTAAACGTTTTGCAACGTCATCTACTGCAGTTATCCATCATTTGTTTTGAAAGATGACGTCAACATATGTAACGTTTCGTTAGTGACGTCATCATGTATGACGCCATCCTTTGGTAAAGTCATCCAGTTTACACGTGGATAAACAAAAAAATAAGATAACAATATCCATAGAGTTTTAGTATTATATAGGTTGATATTATACTACTAGTTGCGATAATAGAATGGATATAATTTTTTTGTATGATATTTCACCCCAAACAAGGCAGCACGCCACTGTAGACGTAAGGGGCTACTGAGAATTAGGGAGTAGGTTTAGAGTGTCATTCTAAGTTGGGAGCTGTGCAGCAAGATGTCTGTTTAAATTAGTTTTACACCACTGCATGTCGGTACTGTCAAGGAAACAGGGGGCAGAGAGGGAGTTCCAGAGACCAGCAGCACGAGGAAATAAGCTTTTAGAGTAGAAAGCTCTCCGGCACCTGGAGACCTCTACGGTGAATGGATGGGATTCAGCTGATTTTCGAGTTGGTCTAGTGAATTTACGTCGAGGGGGCACCAGAGTAGCCAGTTCATCGGAGCATAATCCATTGAAGTATTTGTAAAACAAACACAAGGATGCTACATTGTTGCGATGGGACAGGGGCTGGAGCTTGGTTGACAGTGAGGAACCTATTAAGTTGGCGATTGTTTTTTGGACCTTGTCAACGAGGGAGAGACTAGTAGATGATGCACCAGCCCAGCTGTGACAACACTACTCCATGCATGGGCGGATGGTGGCTTTGTAGAGATACAGGATAATGTCAGGTGTGAGGAGTTTACTAGCACGGTAGAGGGGGCCCACCTTCTTTGCTGCAGCCTTGACAATGTCTTCAATTTATTTGTTCCAATTCATGTTACCTGTGAAGGTTAGGCCGAGGAGTTTGAATGATGAACTCTCAGGTAGGGTGTTATTTGCCATGACAATCGGTGGTTGGTGAGGTTTCTTGTAGTTATTGAAGGAAAGTAGCTTTGTCTTTGCGACATTAAAAGTTAACAACCATTTATGACCCCAATCCACTACAGCCTGGACATCATTGTCTAAAGATTCAGCCATTGCCTCGGATATGATCGCGTCTGTTTGCCAACATGGCGAGAGTAAAGCGTGGTGTCGTCAGCAGATAAACCAATCTAAGACTCCATGTCATCAGGGAGATCGTTTATGAAGGTCAGGAACAATAAAGGTCCAAAGATAGATCCCTGGGGTACACCAGTATTTATGTCATGTTGCTTAGATGAAGGGCCACCGAGGACAACCTGCATCTTTCTTTTTGTTAGGAAGGATCTAATTATATGAAGTAATTATCCAATAATACCGTATGAGCGTATGAAGCCCTTTATGACATACCTTGTCAAAGGACTTGAATATATCAAGCGCTACTGTCCTAGCTTCACCTGCCTTGTCTAGTGTATGATACATGCGTTCAGAGATGACCGTTACGATGTCTGCAGTAGATCGTGCTTGTCTAAATCCATACTCGCGGTCAGAAATATTTTTAGCATTAACTAAGTGTCGGACTATCGCTAGATGGATTAAGGATTCAAAGATTTTAGCAAAGATCGGGAGCAGACTTATTGGGCGGTAGGGTGATCATATATATGCGTATATGTATAGTTTCTGTCAAGCAGGATACTCAAAAGATGTAGACAGTATGTCACTATTTAATGACAGTCAGCAAAGGTAAAATAGTTAGCCAACACACATAACACTGGATGCCTTATTTGCGTCCATGGAATCGGCTATACACGTTCAAATCCAATCGGATATATTGGTCATTTGCGGATTAATAATGTTGAGAAAGGTATAACATTCCTCACGATAGTAGACGATGAATCGCTTAAAATGTGTATTGTGTTTCGGCAGTAAATAACCCCAAATGATTAATATGCCGTAAAACAAGCATACGCGTTTCTGATATTATTATAGATATATCGCAGTAAGGCGAAACAAAGATAGAGAGAAGAACACACACACAGATAAAAAAAATATCGGTTTATGCAAGTGCTAAGTCTGCGATATTTTGTATTTAGTTAATATTCGTGGGAATTTAAACTGCATTTTCTTTTTTTGTTTAAAATGAATCAAAGCTTCTTTAGACTATATATTGGGTATTTAGATTTGTATGGCTAGGTTTCCTTCATCTATCTATTTGCCTATCTGGTACTAAAGCTACTTAAGCTTTTTTATGCATATTTTATTCCTATATAATTTTATATGCTAACTACATATCGCAGAATGGTACTTGGGTAGTGTAGAGTTTAGATATTATTATTATTATTATTATTATTATTATTATTATTTTAAAATTAGTATTGTTTGATATGCAAATTACCATATCACACTGTAGTCTTAAGGGTAATGTTTTATTATTAAAAATAATAATTATTATTATTTATTTACTTATATATATATATATATATACATATATATATATATATATTAGTGAATTTAAAATTGAATTGTTTCTACATTTGTTTATTGGGGAAGTGGTTATTTGATCAGTACCACTGAAGAGCAATGGACAGTTACATATTGATAATCCCCGCTTAATATTTCACAGTTAAAGTTAACGTCCCCTGTTTTTGTTTCACTGTTATATACTTGAATCTCGTTTTGTATTTGTAAATTTTCCAGTGGCAAGTCGGCGTATGCAAGTGCTTAATCTGCGATATTTTGGATTTAGTTAGTATTCGCAAGAATTTAAACTGCATTTTCTTTCTTTGTTTAAGATTATTCAAAGCTTCTTTAGACATTATATATATATAGATAGATAGATAGATAGATAGATAGATAGATAGAGAGAGAGAGAGAGAGAGAGAGAGGGTGGTTCTGACAGGCATATAAACAGACAGAGGTTAAATAAATAAAATAGAAACACACTGGAAGACATTGAGCATCAAATGCAGATCAGGTAGAGATTGGCCCACACAATCTTCATTCGTTAAATATAGTAAAATTTCCCTGTTGAATATCTGCTCATTTATAAATGCTACACATTTACAAATGAGTGAAATTTGAAACCATTCATTGATTCTTTACGATAATCACGACTCAATTCGATTATTGAACTTCATAGGAACACTTTTATCAGTTAGTGCCGCGAGCCTGAATAGATGTGTATTCATAACCGTGGTCTAAAGAATGGCATGTAAAATACGGTTGGTATGAGGTTTCCGTGAATTCACACGATTATTGGAGAGACGTCCACTGGATGAAGACCTATTCTATAGAATAGTAAATGAACGGGTCCCTTAACAATTCAACGAGTATAAGAAAAACTGTGTAAAATTCATCATATTCGATTCGATCAAAGAACAGACATTCTTATGATGCCTTTATTCAATCTGCGATTTTAACGACGAAAATGCTATTTCAAACTTAAGCTTTATAAACCACACAAAAATGCTACAAGATGTTCCCAAAAATTCAACCCATAGAATCGTTAATAAAATTCAGTATCTTTCCTCAAAACCAACCATATTTGATACAAATAAATTTCAGTCTCTGATTTGGCCACCAAAGTTCAGTTATGAATGTCCAACATTCTTGGTTTTGTTGCTGATCAAAGTCAATGACATGATTTAAATATGCATCTCTGCATTAGAAGCACATCTGAATGCGACATACTAAATTGTCAATAATACTGACACATCCGACTCTAAATCCATCCTGTTAAAATCACTGTCCATCCTTCGCAGTACATCTTCATCCGTCCAGATTCCCTAAAAAATCTTAACTACTACTAGGAAGAACTCAGTATTGATAATGGCTGACCTTTTTTGCATCTTCAAACCAGTAAAAAAACAATGATTCCATCTTTTGATATTGATTGAATGTTGTTGCCCTTGCAAAAAATCTACTGGTGGAGTTGCTACTCTCCACACTTTAAATGACTCATTGGCATGGCTGCGAGTAAACTTTGGTGGTCGTCTCATCATTAAGAAGTATGATACTGAATGAGCTTCACACAGTACAACGAATACTTTTGGATATTCATGACTGAAAATTTGAATATTGTTGCATTGCAGAAAGGATTGGAAATTTATTTGGTTCATCATTGAGATCGCGTTAGATTGTTTGAATCAGGAAAGAGTTTGCAAAGCCAGTTAAATTTAATACAATAAAATAAAAAGACAAAATTAGTCTGTATTTGTTATACACCCACTATCTATTTTCTTGTTTTCATTTTTTCGTTCCCTCTCCGGTTAAGGGTTAAATAGTATTATTAATGTGGTGATATTTCCTTTTATTTATAATAGACTATTCCAATCTAGTATCTTAAAGTTGTGTTATTTTCTTTGACTTGAGAGTGACAACAGTGAGAGTGATAGACAGCATATAAAAAAGAGCAGTGGGCGACATAACACACAATAAGAGTGGGTGAAAGTAATAGATAGAAAAGTTAGTAAGAGATGAGTTAATTGAAAATTAGAACAATTAAAAGAGAAACCTTTTTTAAACGATAACTGGATCTCTAAATATTGAATATTTTAGTAGGTATTTTATGTGATTAAAATTCATAGGAAAAGACTGTCAGGGGGGACTTTGATTGACTCAGATTTAGTATCTTTCACTGTATAATAAAGACCGATGTATATATATATATATATATATATATATATATATATATATATATATATATATATAGGATGAGGCGAAATGGACGCAAATTCATATTATACGGCCTTGATTCGATCATGTCATCCATCAGTTACAGAGAAAGCGTAAAATGAGGAAGGTTGTTATTCAACACGACGAAGCTCCTCTCCACTATTCGCTGTTGGCTCAAGATTTTCTGGCTTCAAAATTTCA
>OY744519.1:66087289-66187289 GCA_963556195.1 Sepiola atlantica
TTCACGCTCTAAAATTTATTCGTCTGACGTCACTTCCGCTAAACTTATCGTTCCCAAGCCGGACTGATTTGCCGCAATCGGTCAACCGCCTGAACCCCGCCGAACTCTGTTTACAACGCATCCTGTTAATCACTCAACTTGCGTCAATTTCCTCTATAAATATTTTCCAACCCGATGAGTATTAGCTGATAGGTCCAATTTGGCTGCCGAATCGACAGTATTCAGAAGAAACATAATTTTTAAAAATTAAATTTATATTCATTGAATTTGGAGTAAATGTTTCGGTCGACGTCGCAAACTATTTTCAAGATAATGAAATTCCTTTTAGAAATAGTTCAACTATTTTAGAAATAAATGCATACTTTATTTGTATATTAAAAACGTAAATAGTATCAAACGTCTTTAATAGCTTTACTTTAAACTGACTACAGAGTTCTTTACAATTCACATACACGTCTTTACGATTCACACACCTCTAAAGATGGTCTCTGGAGAGATTGAACGTGGGTAAATAAATGGCAACCACTATTACGGGGTCTTCTTTAACCAGTTTCCACCTGACGTTGAGAATCTTATCCAGTCACTAGAAAGAATCGGTAAGAGATTGAGTCGAGCTTAATTTCTGTACTCTTTAAGGAAACTCGAAACAAGAAATATGTATTGTTGAATATTTGATATCCAATTTATAAAGTGTTGTTGGCGTATAGGATTGTCTAATTCAGTCCACATGACAACAATCTGTGTGTTTTATTGTATCAAATATACAGCACACGTGGTGGGAAAATTAGATAAAAAGACACAATTTACAATAACATTTAACGTTTATTAAGAGATGTCGGCGTTATATAAATAACACGAACCGGGCGTCAAAAACATTAGTTTATGACGACATGAATATACCTGAAGATTTAAACAAAGGATATAACATTAGGAATCATAAATTCTAAATTAAGAAATACATATTTCCTCATACACTACAAAATGCACAAATTGTTAAGGAGACAAAAGAGAATGTGCAAATTGATAAAAATGTAAATGTACTTACGTATATTGTTAAATAGAGATGACAATATTTTATATGAATCAACTTTAAATCAATAGTTTCGTTACTGGTCGGCGTCGTCATGTCCGCGTGTGTTTTATCCCGCCGACTGAGGGTATTTTCGTCTCTATTTGCTGCTCGCTTTTGGAGCTGAAACAAAAGCCATATGACATGCTTCCTTAATAGAATTATTCAATAAATTTAATCAACAGATTCTTAGAAGAATAAATGATTTATTTAACCAAATGATCCTCCAGTGGCTGAAATGTCAAAGGGAGTGGGGAGGAGATATAATACTGATGTCTTAAGCGCATCAGTTAATTATATTACCGTTTCGTTAGACCATTTTAAACGAGAGTCATCTCATTGACACTTCCACCGAGACTCAATCGTCTCCCAGAAATCTCGTCAGCCGGAGAACAGGTGATGTTATGTCTGTCGCTTAATCGGCTTCCGGTTTCTCACAATTAAGCGGAGTAAATCCCTTGACCCCTTTCCTGACAGCTGTCTGAAACGTTTCCCGTTTTCCAAAAGTAACCGCAATATCTCTCAGAAATATATCCGAGCTAAAATATCTACTAGTAAACCTAACCTCAGTAATATATAACTGACAATAGCGATTTATCACTCGGAGAATTTACGAGAAAAGTTCGTTTGGGGTTTAACTCTTGCATAAAATCCCAGCGTTCGATTTACGTTTGTACAACCCTAAGGCAATTTTGTAAGGCAATGTTGTAAGGCAATGTTGTAAGGCAATTTTGTAAGGCAGTGCTGTAATGTAACGAGTAAAAGCGAAGTTTTCAGACATACACAAATCTTAACTACATGCAATATAGCTTTGAATGTTAAACTAACGAGTAACATTATAATCATAAAACAGCCTTTCTTGGTCTTTTTGCTAGGAGGAAAGTGTAATATCTATTCTGATAACACACTTCACCCTTTTGTCCAGGGTCAGTGAAGGAGAAATCCTTCTAGACTGAGGCAATTTTAATTTTTGTTTCTAATCCAGAGTTCCCCTTTTTGGGGGAGCTGGATTTTCCCCACATTAAAAAAACGACCTTGTGTATAACTCTGCCCTCGTAAAGTAAATAGGAACATTATAATTATAAAACCTTTTAAACCGACACCCGAAATGCCTTTCATAGAGTTTAGAACATTAACGTAATAATTTAATTCAACATGACGTCATATTTATCCATCCATCCACGAATTTAAAAGTTGGAACATTTATTTTAAAATAGTTTCAATTTCAGCGAAATTCCTATTGTACAAATCAACAGCATCATATGAGTATTAAATTACTTAATCTTCTTTTGCATATGGGCGAGTCCATGGTTCCAAATAGGGAATAATGGTCATCCTAACATAGGAACAAGGGTATTATTATAGATCGTATCATCATCAGCTTTATCGGATAGTTTTTTTTTTAATATTGAGCGCTTTAACCCAAAATGAACATTGAATATATAAATTACACTAACTTACGGTTCCATGGCATTTTGACTAACGGCAAAGTGTATTATCTGTTCCTATACTACACTCCATCGGTTCTGTCCTCAGCCAGCGAAGGAGAAATCTTTCTAGATTGAGGTAATTTTAATTTTTGTCCCAATCCAGAGTGCCTCTTTTGTGGAGCTGAGTTTCCCTGACATTAAAAACCGATCGTAGCTGAATATTAATCTACGTAATCTTTCTTATCATGTGGGCGGGTTCATGATTCCAAACAGGGAGTAACAGTTTATAACGGTCATACTAACGTAGGAACAAGGATATTATTATAGAGATGTAATTATGATCGTCATCTGCTCGATTTTATTTGATTTCTTTTTAAGTATTGAGCGCTTTAACATAAAACAAACAATCGTATATAATCGCCCTCCCCAGTAAAAAATAATTAAATTCGGAAAATAAAGACAGAAGGTTAATCACGATCGCGAGTTTAAGTTTGTGCGCGTGGGTCGGAGTTAGTATTTGTTACAGTATATTCTAAAGTCATGAAGATCTGTTATTTCATAGCCTCACATAAATCAGTTTTCCCCTGTTTTCTTTTTACACTGGAATGGTTTCAAATCTCATGTTAATAGCAGATGGTTGTAGACGCCTACACACATTGAATACGTGACAACACGTAATCTTTTTTCTGTCTTCATACACGACTTTTCCATAGCGAGATGTTTGCCGGCGAAAATGCGACATTCTATCAAAAGCAATATAAAGAATTCTTGTCTGTTCATTGGGTTATTTTTTCCCATAATTTATTTTCTTGACAATTATAACCATACTTAAAGCAGCTCGTCCATGCATATGACATAACGTATCAATATATGAAGTGTTATAATCCATCAATTTTAGTCAGACGAGTCGTGTATTTCGCCATATGCCTATGAGCTGGTGCACTTATCTACGCCTTTTTTTTTAAAAAACCTATTCGTCTTTTGTACGCAAATTAGTCTGATTAAAGGCCTCTATTCTCCTGTTTTGGGTGTCCTTTCCACTTTCGACTCAAACTGTCTATGGAAATTTAGTTATGAGAAGAAAGCATAACAGTAATGGTCAAAGAGACAGAAAAACCTTCTCCACGAACCTGTGAGAAAATTAGAAAGAAAAGGAAGAGATAAAGGGGGGAAGGGGGAGAATAATGGGATAAATAGAGAACGGTAGATGGGGAGTTAGAGCGGGTAAGAGTAAAGTAAGAAAGATAGAGAGAGTGAGAGAAGAGAGATGGAGAAAGAGAGTGAGGGAAGAGTGATGGAGAGAGAGTGAGGGAATAGATATGGAGAGAGAGAGAGTGAGGGAATAGATATGGAGAGAGAGAGAGTGAGGGAATAGATATGGAGAGAGAGTGAGGGAATAGAGATGGGGAGAGAGTGAGGGAATAGAGATGGGGAGAGAGTGAGGGAATAGAGATGGGGAGAGAGTGAGGGAATAGAGATGGAGAGAGAGACGGAAGGCAAAAAAGAGAGGGGAAAAAGATGACGGGAGAGGAAAGTGAGAAGGAGAGAGAGAGGGAGAGAGAAAAAGGGGAGAAAGAGAGGTGGGGGATGGAGAGAGAGGGGAGAGAGAGCGAGGGGCGATAGAGGGAGAAATCCCTGGAGTACAAAGAAATGGTGAACACAAAGGAATTTAAAAAACAAATTGTTAAATGGATTAATGAAATTTTAAAAACATTGTTGTATTCTGTTGAGGTATAATTTATCCGCGTTTTTTCTCAAATGTAACAAAAAACACAGACGTAGAAATAACACGCATGGGGAAAGAGAAACGTTTACTCTACAAAATATAACATTTAAATTTTTACAGGTTTTAATTTTAGTGTATTTTAAGATGATTTAAATAGAAATGTAAAGCGGACAAAACAGGAGCATTTTCAACACGATTCGCTTTTAAATTTAGATGTTATGTTCACCAAAGATTCTCGGGGATTTGTGCTTTGTATAGAGGCAGGAACATATCACCACGTGCCGATTGCTGTTTGGATTTCATGCTTAAAAAAAAGAATTTTGATCTCAAGGCGAATTTTTATTTTTAAGCATGGAATCCGAAAAGCAATCGGCACGTGGTGATATTTTCCTGCTCTATGCTTGAACGTATTTAGGCAAACAGTTTCCGTATGGTCAATGGAAAAAAAGAAACTTATAACGTATTCATGTCAATTACAGTTAAACAAATATTGTTGATGTTGAATTCCTTGAACTGATATGAATAATATGTCAAAGTGTTTTTCCAATTTCTATTGACATTATATATATATACATTGATATATATATATATATATATATCAATTGATATATATGTATATATATAACAATTGATATATATATATATATATGACAATTGATATGTATTTATATAACAATTGATATATATATATATATAACAATTGATATATATATATAACAATTGATATATATATGACAATTGATATATATATATATATGACAATTGATATATATGTATATGACAATTGATATATATGTATATATATGACAATTGATATATATATGTATATATATAACAATTGATATATATATGTATATATATAACAATTGATATATATATGTATATATATAACAATTGATATATATATGTATATATATAACAATTGATATATATATATGACAATTGATATATATGTATATATATAACAATTGATATATATATATCAATTGATATATATGTATATATACAACAATTGATATATATATATATCAATTGATATATATGTATATATACAACAATTGATATATATATATATCAATTGATATATATGTATATATACAACAATTGATATATATATATATCAATTGATATATATGTATATATACAACAATTGATATATATATATATCAATTGATATATATGTATATATACAACAATTGATATATATATATGACAATTGATATATATGTATATATATAACAATTGATATATATATATATCAATTGATATATATGTATATATACAACAATTGATATATATATATATATACAACAATTGATATATATATATATATATCAATTGATATATATATATATATAACAATTTATATATATATATCAATTGATATAAATATATATCAATTTATATATATATATATTAATTGATATATATATATATATCAATTGATATATATATATATATATCAATTGATATATATATATCAATATGTATATGTATAATATAACAATTGATATATATATATATCAATTGATATATATATATATATCAATTGATATATATATATATCAATTGATATATATATATATATATCAATTGATATATATATATATCAATTGATATATATATATATATCAATTGATATATATATATATATCAATTGATATATATATATATATCAATTGATATATATATATATATATATCAATTGATATATATATATATCAATTGTTATATTATACATATACATTAAAATGGACATATATATATATATATCAATTGACATATACATACCAATTGATATATTTATATATATATATACATTTAAATTGACATATATATATATATAAATTGACATATTTATATATGTAATTTTAAATTGACATATATATATATATATATAAATTGATATATTTATATATATATAAATTGATATATTTATATATATACATTTAAATTTACATATATATATATAAATTGATATCAATTGATATATATAAATATATCAATTGATATATATATATATATATATATCAATTGATATATTTATATATATATCAATTGATATATTTATATATATATCAATAGATATATTTATATATATATCAATAGATATATTTATATATATATATATATCAATTGATATATTTATATATATATATATCAATTGATATATTTATATATATCAATTGATATATATATATATATATCAATTGATATATATATATATATATCAATTGATATATATAAATATATCAATTGATATATATAAATATATCAATTGATATATATATATATAAATTGATATATATATATATCAATTGATATATATAAATATATCAATTGATATATATATATATATCAATTGATATATACATATATATCAATTGATATATATATATATATCAATTGATATATATATATATCAATTGATATATATAAATTTATCAATTGATATATATAAATTTATCAATTGATATATATATCAATTGATATATTTATATATATATCAATTGATATATATATATATATCAATTGATATATATATATATATATCAATTGATATATATATATATATATCAATTGATATATATATATATATATATCAATTTATATATATATCAATTGATATATTTATATATATCAATTGATATATATATCAATTGATATATTTATATATATCAATTGATATATATATCAATTGATATATATATCAATTGATATATTTATATATATCAATTGATATATATATATATATCAATTGATATATATATATATATCAATTGATATATATAAATATATCAATTGATATATATATATATCAATTGATATATATAAATATATCAATTGATATATATAAATATATCAATTGATATATATATATATATATATATATATCAATTGATATATATATGTCAATTCATGTATATATATATATATATATTGATATATATATATATCAATTGATATATATATCAATTGATAAATTTATATATATCAATTGATATATTTATATATATCAATTGATATATATATATATATCAATTGATATATATATATCAATTTATATATATATATCAATTTATATATATATATCAATTTATATATATAGATATCAATTTATATATATATATATATATCAATTGATATATATATATATATCAATTTATATATATATATATATCAATTTATATATATATATATATCAATTGATATATATATATATATCAATTGATATATATATATATATCAATTGATATATATATATATATCAATTGATATATATATATATATCAATTGATATATATATATATATCAATTGATATATATATATATATCAATTTATATATATATATATCAATTGATATATATATATATCAATTGATATATATATATATATCAATTTATATATATATATATATATCAATTTATATATATATATATATATCAATTTATATATATATATATATCAATTTATATATATATATATATCAATTTATATATATATATATCAATTTATATATATATATCAATTTATATATATATATATCAATTTATATATATATATATCAATTTATATATATATATATATATATCAATTTATATATATATATATATCAATTTATATATATATATATATCAATTTATATATATATATATATCAATTTATATATATATATATCAATTGATAAATATATATATCAATTGATAAATATATATATCAATATATATATATATATCAATTGATATATATATATATCAATTGATATATATATATATATCAATTGATATATATATCAATTGATATATATATATATCAATTGATATATATATATATATATATCAATTGATATATATATATATGTATCAATTGATATATATCAATTGATATATTATACATATACATTTAAATTTACATATATATACATTGATATATATATATATCAATTGATATATTTATATATCAATTGATATATTTATATATATACATATATATATATATATATTTAAATTGACATATATATATATATATTTCAATTCACACATATGTATATATATATATCTATATATATATTTCAATTCACATATATATATATATATATTTACAATTCACATATATATATATAAATTGATATATTTACATATATATATCAATTCACATATATATATCAATTGATATATATATATCAATTGATATATATATATCAATTGATATATTTATATATATATCAATTGATATATTTATATATATATCAATTGATATATTTATATATATATATACATTCGAATTTACATATATATATATTCATTGATATATTTATATATATATACATTCGAATTTACATATATATATTCATTGATATATTTATATATATATACATTCGAATTTACATATATATATTCATTGATATATTTATATATATATACATTCGAATTTACATATATATATTCATTGATATATTTATATATATTAAAATTGCTATATTTATATATATATATATATATTTAAATGTACATATATATATATATATTTCAATTCACATATATACATATATTTAAATTTACATATATACATAAATATATTTAAATTTACGCATATATATATATTTAAATTTACATATATATTTCAATTTACATATATATTTCAATTTACATATATATTTCAATTTACACACATATATATATATATATATACATTTCAATTTACATAAATATATATATATACATTTCAGTTTACATAAATATATATATATACATTTCAATTCACATAAATATATATATATATATATACATTTCAATTTACATAAATATATATATATATATATACATTTCAATTTACATAAATATATATATATATATTTCAATTTACATAAATATATATATATATTTCAATTTACATAAATATATATATATATATTTCAATTTACATAAATATATATATATATATATTTCAATTTACATATATATATATATATATATTTCAATTTACATATATATATATTTCAATTTACATATATATATATTTCAATTTACATATATATATATTTCAATTTACATATATATATATTTCAATTTACATATATATATATATATATATATTTCAATTTACATATATATATATATATATATTTCAATTTACATATATATATATATATATATATATTTCAATTTACATATATATATATATTTCAATTTGCATATATATATATATATTTCAATTTACATATATATATATTTCAATTTACATATATATATATATATTTCAATTTACATATATATATATATATTTCAATTTACATATATATATATATTTCAATTTACATATATATATTTCAATTTACATATATATATTTCAATTTACATATATATATATTTCAATTTACATATATATATATTTCAATTTACATATATATATATATATATATTTCAATTTACATATATATATTTCAATTTACATATATATATATTTCAATTTACATATATATATATTTCAATTTACATATATATATTTCAATTTACTTATATATATATATATATATATATATTTCAATTTACATATTACTATGAGAGAGATTCATTTTGAGATAAAGAACATTTGAGAAAGAAAGCTAGCGAGATAAGGAAACACAGAAAGATAAATATCTTGCTATATATGAAATGCACCAGATAGATGAAAACAAACAAATTCTGAAAATTGATACATAAAACATTATATCTCGTTACAACATTTTATCTGGATACATGAAATTACAATATTTAGCTCCTCAAGTAGTCTTTATTTTACCACTGAAAAATAATATAGAAAAAGTCAACTTAGAAACATCAATTAAGAATATCCCAACACCTAGCAAGCATGGATACATTATTACATTTATTAAAAACCCGACGAACTAATACGCCGAATGCGATAGCGAGCACACTGCTTCCTTAATAATAAACATAAACACCTTGATACAAAAGAATCCTACGGATTGAAAAGCCTAAAAAACGCAAAACAAAAAGATCTCATGATTAGCTTTGAAAATAACCTCTTAAATGTAATTAAAGATTTAGAATTTCACAAACAACATAATAATTTCCCAAAACAATTACAACATCGTTAGAAACATAAACAACTCTAACCAAATCTTCGTAAAAGCGGATAAAACTAGGAATGTTTATATAATAAATAAACAAGAGTATAACAAACTACTCACAGAAAACATACGAAAAACTTAGATACGTGCAAAATCAATGTCCGATTCCCAAAATGTAAAATCATTTTGACCATCTCCTCACTTAGAAATTCACTAAAATTCAGGAAATCAGCCAATTACCACTATAGCAAAAATAACACTGAGAACAATAAGAATATGAGCACTACAGATAGCAATAACCAAAACCCTAATAGTAATCACCCGAATAGAATTAAAAAGTTAGTAATGTAGAGAAAAGATGTAACTGCATAAATCGTACACAAAGTAAAGGCCTAATCAAAAGTATTGTTTAACAAGCCACAATATTTGCCAAAAGAAAGATCGAATAACAAAAAGTAATACGTGGGTATGACCTCCCTTGATTATAAAACCAAATATTACAACAACACCACATTTTAAAACAAAGAACGCCGAATTAAAACATCACTAGCAAACCATTATTCAGAGCTCAAAGAAAGCGGACACTCACCAATAATCGAATGGAAAATAATAAGACAGGCCAGTACATGTAGAAATTTAGACTATCCGTATAGATTATGTCTGAATGAGAAATTTGAAATTCTAAACTTTAAAGCCCCTCAAAACCTATTAAACTGTAGAAGTGAAATAGCAAACAACTGCTTACACAGAATAAAATGTACCTTATGTTAGAAATACATAATAAATAAATAAATAAATAAATGAACAAATAAATAAATAAAAAAACTAAACTAAACTGACACCTAAAATAGAAATACAAGCAAGCACGTGTTAAAATAAGGTCATGCATTATTTCGACACAGCAAAGCAACATGCATGGGCCACACTATCGACAAGAGAACACTAGAATAGGAAATAGGAAGTAAAATCAACTGAACCTTTGTGAGAAGCCCAACGATTGGCTAAAAGAATAACAGCTGATTGGTTAATTAACTAGACTAAACACCACGTGTATATATAAAAACACCCGTCAAGACAAACACCATGCATTTTAGCCTGACGATTCTCTACGGGGATTAAACGCGGAAGCCTTTCTGTAGCTTATTTGCCATAAATATATTTTCATTACTTAGGATATTGGGATAGAACATTATTATAGTTCAATCAGAGCGAAAATAAGCAAATATATTGTAAGATATTTAACAAATTTATCATCATATTCTCTTAAAATGCAACAAAGTAGAGGATAAATCCATAAGCATCCTTAAAATCTGGAAATATTAAAGGAAAAAATATTCTTCTCAGCAGAAAGTAAGACCAGTTTTTTGGAGATAACAAAATTGCTTCAATTATTTTTTGAAAATTATATAAATTATTTGAGTATGAGTTATTCTTATGAAAGAAGCCAAAATCCCCCCTAGAACAAAATCTAACGATTATATCGAAAGTCCGATAAAAATTGAAACGTTATATTTTCATTATACAGCAAAAATAAAATGTTATACTTCTGTTAGGTATCTACTAGTCAGCGGGTATATTGTGGGGTATTGGGGAAGATTTGAATATTTATCGTTGTCCAAAGTAATCATCAATGCGGATAGTAATTATCCGGGTGAATAGTAAAACAGATGTCCAAGTGTCCAAAAATCCAAATTAAGTAAAGAAAAATCCCAAAATGGGTGAGTGCAAAATATGTAGAGATTTTTGTCAGCCCAGACATCTTCCTTATAATTTTATTAGGGAGGGGATTTTTAAAGTTTCTTAAAAGGTTATATATATATATATATATATATATATATATATATATATATATTATATATATAGGAAAATAGATTGCTATAGTGATTAGTGGGGAAACTAACATCGGAAAATTGAAAAACGAGATTTATATATCATTAAGATATTTATTCAAATAATTCATTGTGAAATATTAATTGTGAGAAATTTGAGACTGAGAACTCAAATAATAGCAATAATGGAAGGAATAATAAGGTGGAAAGAAAAAAAAATAAATGCTGCAAAACTGTTCCGTTCTTGGAATTAATTTTCCTGGGACGGGTATTCTTTTAATACTTAATAGATATATATATATATATAAATATATATATGTATATATATATATATGAGAGAGAATGATGAGGAGGAAAATTATAATAACAACAGAATACTCCCTCTCTCTCTCTCTGTGTCTCCCTGCATTATATATAACATATATATGGATGTGAAATACCCTAGATACACATATATATATATATATATATATATATATATATATATAGAGAGAGAGAGAGAGAGAGAGAGTAAGAGGAAGAAAGAGAGAGAGAGAGTAAGAGCGAGAGAGTGAGAGAAAGAAAAAAAGAGAAAGAGAGAGAGAGAAGGAAGTTTGTGAAAAGTGAAAAGAACCGGTTAGATAGAAGAAGGCTAGATGTGAATTGACCCGGGTAGATATAGAGATTTAATTAGAGATATTCTAACCCTAACTGATTCCGTCCATCCTGTCACGACATTACATTCCTTGTCTTATAAACTCCTTATAATCAGTTTATTGTCTCTTATCAGTTATGTAAATGGTTTTTCTTGTACATTCACACAGACATCTCCAATTTCAACTGACAAGTCCTCGGTTTTGTCGAAGTAAAATAGGCCCTTGTGAAAATGGGAGGCATTTTTTAACAGCCACCGTTTTACGTTTTCTAATCCACAAAGCCAGTAATAGAGAATAACTCTTATGGCGGCCATTTAAAAACTGCTTAATGTTTTCGGAACCTGGACGCAAAAGCGGAGTTATAAATCGCTTAAAATATGAAACAACTTTTAAAAGAAAAAAGATTCTCATTAAATTATGACGCAAATAATTCAGTAAATGGGTGCTTTTAAGATCCGGATACACCGAAACTAAATAAACGTATGATGACACAACTATGTGTATATAAGCACGCACGCACGCACGCACACACACACACACACACACACACACACACACACACACACACACACACAAGAAGAAAATGTGAGCCGTTAGGTCACTCATTGATCTATGGTTATATTGCTTGAAGTAGGAAAAAGTGACTTTGCAAACAAGTTAAATATTAAAAAAAAATGAAAAGACAAAATCCCAAATTGGTCTATCTCCTATATTAGTCTGTATCCACACTATCCTTTTCCCGCTACAGCGACTGGTTTGATAATATTATTACCAGCGGTGATATTCCATTTTGTTTATAACGAATTATTCCAATTTTTTTATTCTTTCCTTTCTTTGTTAAATTAAATTGTTAATAAACACACACATAGAGAGAGGTGGAGATGGAGAGAGGTGGAGAGAGGGGGAGACAGGGGAGAGTTGCAAGAGCAAAGGCAAAGTTAAGAGCAAGTCTTGGTGGACCGACCAAGATATAGAGATGCGATATTCGTATCTGAAACGATTTGTTCATCCCTATTATGAACTATGCACAGGTAGTTATCTGCTCTTTGATTAAGAAAAGAAAAGGCGTAAGGTATTCAGTTTTAGGTGAGAAATTGCTAACATTTTTAAACGCTGGTCACCATGCGGGTAATGTTGTCGAGGCGTGTATTATCTTTCTTGTGATATTGTTACGGTAAAATCCGTTCTTCATGCACACACAACACAATCGTTTCAGACACAGAGTTACATATTGCGTTACCCAGAATATGTTTGTTGAGATTATTTAGTTTGATAAACACTGTCTAACAAGCTCCATCCTCTTTCCCATTGTCGAAATGTTGCATGTATGTGCTTGTTTTACAAGTACTACCACGGAATGTGCTCCGATGAACTTACTGCACTTGTACCCAATCAGCGTAATTACCTTCGACAAAACCGACTAGCAGCAAAATCCCACCCCTTCACTGTAGAGATCCACAGATGCTGTAAAACTTTCTACTCTAATAGCTTCTTGCCTAGGACCGCTTACCTTTGAAATTTTTTCCCTGATCCCAGCTGTACCAACAAGCAGACATTTTAATGTAATGTGAACAAATATCTTGCTGCACAGATCGCCACTTAAGATGCTCTCCATAAAGTTGGCCTCCAATTATAGTAGTCCCTTACGTGGCAATATACCTTGTTTGAAGTGAAAAATAAGACTTTAAGAGGTAAATAGCTGATTGCTTGATTTATTCAGGTGAGGAAACACACACACCCACACACACACACACACACCCATATATATATATATATATATATATATATGTGTGTGTGTGTGTGTGTGTGTGTGTGTGTGTGTGTGTGTGTGTGTGTGTGTATTACAGAAAATCAGAACAACATTGGTATGGTCGGTTTCAAATCCGACAAAGGAAAACAGCACGTGACCGTCTTTTACGTACTCTCCTCAGCTTCCATTGTCCAACAACGAAGCCTAAGGAGAGTCTTTTAAAGACGGGCACGTGCTGTTCCTCTTGGTCGAATTTGAAACCGACACTTCCAATGTTGTTCTGATCTTCACATGAAAATAAATATTACGCTCTTATTTTTTATAATAATCGAGCATACTGCTGAGGGTTCTCTCTCACTGATCTTACAAACTATAATATATACGATGAAAATTATGGAAATAATAATATTCTAACTTGATGGAAAAATAAAAAGAAATTATCCATCAACGTGTCGTATTTATTTCAAGATTTTTTAATGATGATTGATTTGAAGAAATAACATACAAATACAATATTTTAAAATCTAGATGCGTTTGTGACGTGAAAATAATGTTTTTGTTCTTTTTCCAAACAAACCATTACTGTTAGAATTCAAAATTTGTGATGCGTTTATTAAAAGGAATGAATGTTCTTTTTTTTTCAAACGGAACAGTGGCTAGTATAAAAAAAATGGTGCGAATATTACGTGAAAAGAATTTTTTTCGAACGAATCATAGCCGTTAGCATTCAAAACGTGATGTGTTTATAAAATGAAATTAACTTTTTTTTTATTCATCATTATTATTATCATCATCATCATCAATATTGTTTTATTATCGATACTATGTACAAAGTTCTGTTGGGAACGTGATGTAAAATTGCTAACCTGGATCTAAATTCAAGTTCTGTTCGGTAAGTATAAGTTTTCAGATAAAAGATAACGTAACGGTTTCTATAATTTAATTGTTTTAGAGTTTATAATGAGCGCTGATTTAAGAAGTCTTTGCCGAGATTTATTTAAAATGAATTTAATGAGTTTACTTTGTTTGAAGTTAAAAGAATGATCATTTTGTAATGTATGAGAGAATAGTGCATTCGGGGCATTGTTATTTTTCATATCCCTTTCATGTTCCCCTTTGTAAAATAAATAGATATCATTTCTGGGCATACTTATAATAAAATTCCAACAATAATGTAACCTTCAAAGTTCATCACAAAACTACACACAAAAATGACTACATACTTACACAATAACAACAAAATCAAAACAGGTTTGGTAATCGTTTTCTTCCTACGTGCATTCAGAATTTGTAGTCAACAATATCTAGATGAAGAATTCAAATACATCACAAATTTACTCAAAACGTTGCAACATAGTTTATATTAAACGCAAAGAAAAAAGCCCTACAAATATTTCCAAAGACAATAAGCAAGAATTATATACACCGGCCACATCTCTTGCCTACCCACACCAATAACACAATAATTTGCAACACTCTAAATAGAAATTCAAACAACATCACAAACTAGAAAATAAACATTAAAAACAACAAAACATTTTTGTTTTAAATACGCACGTCTAATGCAGGTATATATATACTGTCCCATGCAATAATTGTCATCATATATACGTGTGTGAAACTTAACATGAACTAAAGAAAAGTATTGATGAACATAAAAGAGATATAAAAAATAACAATTCCAAGAATGCACTATTCTTTCAAGCATTACTACATGATCATTCTAGTTGTATCCACTATGCCCCCAACGTATTTTTCTTTCATTTAATTTTGCTTTTTTGAACTGTTTGGTTATTACATTATTATAAAATTATAATTATTTTTTTATATAGATAATGTAGTTTTAATCTGTACTTATAAAATTACTGGATGCAAATAGCTTTGAAACTTTCAATCTTTTAATACATAAATATTGACTGTAAATCATTTTCCTTTCTTCCTCGATGTGCTTAAAACTAAATGAAACCTTCCATGAACGAAGTTTTTATTCGTAGAACTATATGTCTGTGAAACAAACGATACCATGGGTCTGCTTCCAAGCTGACTACAACATGGTCGTTTTAAAGTTCAAGGTCAACAAATTATTGTTTAGCCGTCCTCTAAAATAATCGAATTCTGACCAGTCTCAACCCTTTTCCCCCAATCCCTACATTGCTGTTTAAATGCCCTACTAACAAACTTATTCGCCCTTATCCTCGGATGGATTTTGGGCTTTGATAAGGGGTGACTCGTTAGTACGTAAAAGATCTATTAATAACTTTTTAGGCTAGTTAAAATTACTTTTTATTCAGCAGTTTCAGTGTTTCCAAATTGGTTTAAATTTTCTAAGAGTCACAAAAATGCAGACTTTTTCAACCAAACAAAATATTAAAATAGTTGACTTGTAAATAATGTTTTAATAGTAAATAATAGATTTCCAACAAAGCGGATCTTCAGTTTGACGCTCGCCCAACTGTGCTATTTAAACTGGCTACATCTGTTGTAATGCTAAGCATTTATATTTGTACTAGCTGCTGCTATCTAGGTCATTATTTAAGATGATGTCAATTAAAAAAATCTTTTGAGGCGAACCAATGATATTTTGAAATAAATTAAATCGGAATACATTGTTTTTGTTTGCTAATAACATGGCCCAACGTTTCGCAAAAATGTTCGCGTATCAGAACTTAATTTTGTAACAAGAAAGCTGTTAAACACAAAGGTTCGAAAAACAGCCTCATTTTACTTTACGTATTAAATGAAAAATAAAAGCACCTGTAGTCGTCAATTCATCTCAATATGGATTCCCATCACGAAGCTGAAATCCAAGACTCAACTATAGGGATTCAAATAACGACACTAAGATGATCATGGAGGGAATATACAAAAAATTGTTATGTTTTAGTTTATTTGGGTTGTTTTCTTTTTAATGTAACTCAAGTATGTACATTTTTTATTCCATTTTTTACTTTTTCATCTTTCTACCAATGATTAGTACTACGTTTCTTTCAGTATTGAGTGTATTGAATGTACTTGTACAAAACAAGGCTGGTTCAAATATCGAGATGGAATAAATGAATTGGCCTCAGTGTGTTGAGAAAAACAGCTGATTTTAGGATATTAGAGCCGAATCACGCTAGGCGTGAGCGTGCCTTGTGCATAAAAATTAGGAATTGAGGAACGCAAGCCAGATAAAGTAAGAAAACGGATCGAAATTATGACATCTTAGTTATTTACAAACAAGACTATCTAACCTATAACATTAAATATATCCTCGCTCTTTTTATTCGGCCTTTACTTAAAGACGTCTTGTGACAAAATCGTTATTGTAGCAAGATTTGGTCGTGGATTTGCTTTAAAAATGGGTTCTTCCACGTAAAGTACATTTATTTACCTCCTCTGCAGGAGGTTAAACACAATGTGATATAAGGTTTAAAAAAACAGCGCACTAGAAGAAGTGCTCTCTGGCCTACAAAATGCCCGAGCAGCCCGGGTAAAAGTGCCTCAGTTTATTAGCAATAAACTAACTCCTTTTCAAAGAAAGAAAGTAAAGTTTCCGAAGGTAAACCTCATAGGCCTGAACAGAACCGTACATCAGCCCGACAGAAGCAAGGTCACTGGCGGATAATTTTTAATTACAGATTAAGTTAGACATTAGGCTGACGTGTACAGGAAGTATCAGGGAAGGAAGTTAACGCAGCAAAAAAGCCAAATAGATCCTATTTCTTGGATGTCGAAGTGAACGGATGTATTTTAGAGGCTCTTCGATGGTGCATACGGGGAATGACCGGTAAAATGCAATCATGTAAATGAACTTGCCGTAAAAACAAAAACCTAAATAAAAATAATAATAAAAATATAAGCAAATAAAAGAGTTGTTATTCTTTTCAATTATTCCCATTATTACAATAGAAATAAAGATCAACATCACTACGGCAATTACTACTGCTACTAATACAGAAATACGCCATTACCTACCGAGACGACTACATGCAACGTATCAATAAGACTCAGCTGTTTATGCGACAATAGACCTTTCCAGATGATCTGCTGAAATACAAGAATTGGTCGACTGTAACGCTACATTCCCAATCTTTGATAATGTCAACACAGTTAATAAAGAAAACTGTTGTGTATGGATGCCTTCGTTATTAATACACTGGGTATTAGACATTAATTACTTCTTGTATTATTCTGGGAAGAAGGCGATAATTAAATAACGTCTTCAGAATCAAAATCACTTCATACAAAAGCCTTTTTATGTGTTCTCTAATATTGACTATGTAAACCCCCTTTTTAGCCTGCAACATCTTCATTTACAGAGTGTACGTGATTAGATAGATACAGTCGCAAATTATGAAATCGGTTATATCAAGTTGCGATCGGATCTATTGTGACGATTTATGTATTAATACTGTTGAGAAAATTATGACCATACAATTCCCTCTCAACTATGTGTAAAATAAACTGAATTAATGATTTACAAGGAATTGTTTACAGTAAGTGTTGAGGTTAGTCATTAAACAATCATAAACACTTGCAGTACAAGAGACAAACCAAATCAATTAATAAATAATGTTATACTAAATTGTCATAATTAGTCAAGACCAAAAGCCAATCGGGTGGATTGTCCGTTAAATAATGAAGAATATTATGAAAGCATTTTAAATGACGAATAGAATTAATACAATTTAATTATTTATGCGGACGGTTTATGACAACTATTGGTTGACATTGGATTTCTAAATAACCATAGTATAGTCTGCAGAGAAATTGTCCTGTTGTCAAGTATTCGGCGGTGAGGAAGTTCGTGGGAATGAACTGTGCATGGGAATTCCGTTTGGTGTTAGGCAGAGGGAGGAAGAAAATTAATTTCTTTTCAGTTGTCGTAGAAGAACAGAATAGGACCAGAGGTTGGAGCTTAGTCGAGCCTTTTCAATGGAAATACCAATAGATTGGAGAAATATTAGCAAGGTTTCATGTGTGAAAACGGGCTGCGGAGAACAGAAAGGATCATCTCCCACTAGATTGCAAAGTCGATTTTGTACTCTGTCAAGGCAGGAAAGAGTGTTTTGGATGCCACCTCTTCAGATGTAGCAACAGTACTTCATCTAAGGACATTTACAATATATCTTTTATTTCGGTATTAAATAATCCCACAACTGGGTTGGTATGCCGTAAAAGAGACACACCAATAAATGAATCGTTTCTAGAAGATTCTGTTTTCACATTAAATGAACCCAAACGGATTGATATGCCGTAAAACAGATTGTTCAAGTTAAATCTCCCTTTTACACTATATAAAATCCATATATATATTCCGCCATGTTGTTCTCTTATTATGAATGTGAAGTTGAAAGTATTTTCAGAAATCTGTCTGGCTCAACTGTTTCCAACATTTGCTGACATTTCTTGCCTGTCTATTTGTCTTAGCGGTCGACAGCGAAAAGATATTTCGAGAGATGGACCTTTCTTAATGTCAATGTCATAGAGATGACGATGGAAGCAATCCAGATCACCAGCAGATAAACATCTGGCTACGTTGGATATCGGCCATTTAGCAGAGCTTAAGTGCTGGCCGCAGGCTTCGAGAGTAGTGAGCGGGGATTGGTGCGTCGGGATTATGGGCTTTTATTGATCCTTTCATAGGCTACTTTAAAAAGATAAGAACACGTCTTTATTTAACGAAAGAAAAAAATTACAAATGATACATTTAAATAGGTATTATCAAAATACATCATTTGAAAAAAAATGCAACGGGCACCGTCATCAGCGATCTTCTTCCTGCATTCTCTTTCACAAATATATATATATATACCCATTCTTGTTGCTTGAACAGTCTAGTAAGGGAGATCGCCGACTGCCATTTACGATAATGCATAGCTTTTCGTATAGAAATAGAGCACTCTATGCAATTGAAATGCATATATAAGCTTTAGGCTTTCGGTTAGTTCGTTGCTTTTGCTGATGGCTATTAACAAAACGTTCGGTTTTCGATCTCAGCATGCAGTACTTGCTCGCCTGAAGTGCTGTGATACATCGAAACCGTCTGTTTATGGATAATCATATATAAAGACTATTGAAACATGCAATATGAAGCACATCGTAAGGTAACCTATATTTAAAAACAGATGTTCAAATAAATTTCTTGTGAGCCACCAACACGCAAGTGATTCCAAAGACTAAACATATAAATCTAACACATCAAATTATATCGGTCGGATTAATTAAGTTAGACCTTAATAGAAACGCACCTGAGAAATTGATATTTTATTCTGCCTAGTCAATGTTATTTCTGCCTGACATCATGTTCTTTGCAAGAAATTAATGTATTTCGATTCGGTTTCTGGCAACAAAAAACTTACTCCGGCTAGAAATACTGTTACAATGGAGACATCTTTTTGCTATTCACCTACATACTTGCTGATCCTTACGTTATTAATACAAAAATAATTTTCTACATTTCTCTATCTATGTATATATTTCATTTAAAATTGCATTTGTACATTATATTGCACTATTTGTAAGTACAAATATTTTCTTATTTATCCACCTAATTCCTATGTTTTTTTTCTGTGCACTGATACAAACGCCAATACCATCGTAACAATGGCGAGTAATACTTTTCACCCAACGACGGCAAAGTTACACACACACAATGTAAATTCTTTTATATACGCTCTTCCAGTTTTCATTTTATATAAAACATTTCCACTTAACGATCCAAAACAATTTTTTTAATAATCTAGTATATTTTGAATACTTTTGTTCTAAGCACTCCTCCCAGGCAACGGTTAGTAGATAAATAAAATAATGAATTCACAAATAAGTAAATGAATAATGGAACACTTAAAACATGAACATTGCCACAATAATCCACAATAATCCTACACGAATATACACAAACACATCGAACTGGATGCTCGTACCTTAATATCTTCCCAACATTCTCTCTCTCGCTTTCTTTCTCTCTCTCTGATCTATAATATTTTTATGTTTTGTATATGGCACGTGGTCATCAATGTACACTTTTTTATGCTTGAATCTCTCTATGTTAAATAGTGAAGTGAGTGGCCTGAGAAATAGACAGCTGTGATCGATTGAACCAGATCGATATTTAGTTAGAGAGGGGCGATTTTGAAATAGTCAGTAAAGGTAGTTGGCGAGTGACACAAAGCATAAATATAGACACTGTAAACAGTTCTCCATATGGATATCTCGAAAAGCTTACGAACTGTAAAGTCCGAGGAAATTCATCACGCAACTCACCGGTCGGTGATTCTGGTGGAATTAAGTAAATAATATGAATGTTTCATGTATGATAAAACGGACCCAACATTTTTTTGTTTTTTAACAAAAACATAATAAAGTTTACGCACTATTTCTCACTTTTATTTCGTAACACATAGCAGCCATCATTCGTGTCCACAGACAAAAAGTGTGAGGCTCGCGCCGTGTGTCGTCAATCGGGGATTGAACCCAGAGCCTTCCGCTTACAAGATAGAATCTTGTTATTTTTTGTGAGATGACGAGAATTCACTTATACAAATAAGCATTGACTTGCATGGGCGAAGTCTCTTTGAGATAAGAAAAGGTAGGACCTTCCATACCATAGGGTTGACGTGACGAGTTGGGACCACGTCGAGTATTCAGCG
The DNA here is from genome assembly GCA_963556195.1 of Sepiola atlantica. Classification (NCBI taxonomy): domain Eukaryota; kingdom Metazoa; phylum Mollusca; class Cephalopoda; order Sepiida; family Sepiolidae; genus Sepiola; species Sepiola atlantica. The sequence goes on from OY744519.1 coordinate 66,109,437, forward strand.
AGAGAAAAATCGAAAAAGAGAAAAGATTGAGTTGGCGTCGTTAGTGCCAGGTTATTCCGTTTTGACGAGATTCGTGTGTTTTGGAAAATTGTTAATACAATTCGAAAGTCGGACTTTTGATTATTTTGTGCGCGTTTTCAACTTTCACTACTACAGCTTCGGTTTTCGATATATGATCACTACTGAATTGGTTGTTTGCTTATGGCGAAACACACGATAAACAACAATTAAAACGTGCCAAGACATATTTTCAGTTTTTGTCTTTCTACGTAATCATATTGATTTAGCCAAGTATGTTGTGACGTAAATAATTGTAACATCTACTGCAAATATTTCATTGATTTACATATTAGAGAATATATACGCGTATTTCCCAGTGTTGTTTACTTTGTTAAAATAATAATTGAAAACTAGTATAAAATTAAATGTAATCGAATAAAGAAATCATTCTTAACATAATTGGTCACAAAAACAACACTATTAAAGAAAATATTATGATAACATAGAACCTTAACTTGCACGTCTTAATCTCTGGCGGCTAGTTGTACGTTTCAGCGTCATAATTTTTTTCCGCCTTCTTAAAATTGATTAAGTAACTGATTTGAATTGCATTACCCGGTAAAGCTATGACGATATAAACGCTTGAAATTAATAATTATATTTAATCTTATTATAATTATTTGACATATTTGCAGAAAAATTCAATTCAGACTGCGACCGATTATTTTTTTCTAAACTTTTCTATTTAATAAATATTCTTCCTATACGACATATGTAGCATTTTGGAGTAGAAGAAATATCTTACGTTCCTTACATTTTTTCCCTCTAAATTAAATTAGTCTTTCTTTTATCTAATGAAGTTATAGAAAGTAAAAAATTCAAATAACTATACTTGTATGGTGTTCCGTGATGCGAGCAGGAGTTTTTTCTTGGGGATTCTCAATTTTCCCGGATCTTGCTTTATATAAAATATATTCGGGTAAAATACTAACGTCCAGATTATAAATCTATGCATTTTAAACCAACTTGTTAAGTTTTTAGCGGATGTTCAGTTTGATATGTAATTTTAACGTAAAATGACCTACATCGAATTTATATTTCCAGAGAGGACGTTATCACCACCCTATAAAAATATAATCTGCGGGTTACTATAGCGATTGATCACCACATCTCAAACGATAACATCCAATATAGCAACTTATACACGGTGCACACGTAGTAATCCATAATAAAGCCGCTAACGATGACAACGACTTTATACGCAACAAATACACTTGAATAATAATGCTCTTTATCCAGCTGTTTATTTTGTTTTAATTGAATTTCATTCACATTTTTGTGGGCCAGGTTAGGAACTATTTTAAATATTTATTATTTCGAAGCAAACTAGTATCCACATTTTTTGTTTAAATAGTTTTTAAGTAAATTAATAATTGTCGGAATTTATTCATTCTACAAATAACTTCAATAATGATTCCACTTTTCGCTTTTCCAAAATATCAAACCAGTATCTTACAAGCTCATTATTCTTGTGACACCATCTAAGACAGAGGTCTGAAACTGACACAAATGGGATTAGATGTGGTGCCGCCTGCCATTTTAAATATTCGAAAAAGAGAGTTATCGAGAATATATATTAGCTAGTATGCATATAAACAGTTAGGATATGGTACTTAAGGAATGGAAATGTAACAGACAGGTAGGCAAAAGGTCAAGAGTAACTGGTAATCAAATGTGCGGAAACGGAAGTAGAGATACAGAAAAGTTGAAGTAACGCCATAGAAAAATAGAATTCTGGTTTAAAGTAACTGAATGTCTCGAAATAAGCGCATGAGCTGTAAGAACGCATTGATATGAGCTCACAGACATGTAACTTGAAAAGCTTTGCGCTTAATAATCATCTCTATCTCGCACGCGCGGCACATGTTGCACTCTTGGCTGTGATCCAACTAAATAGTAACGATAGGTTAACCAACACCGTTTTAATTATCCAGATATGATGCAATGCATCAGAGTGCGACTCAATAAACCACTATTGTGCTTTCAGAAATGCTTGTTGAATTATTTTGTTTCCCTTTAAAAGAAAAGAGTGTTCGACGACTTTGATTTTCAGCGAACAGGGGCGCGCAACAAAAGTCGACTGGCAAGATGTGTGTAGCCAAATGGGAGGATCAAACAAGGCATGCTTCATTGTGTTGGTTGATTCCGTCGGAATTCGACATTCTCTGATAGTTATATAATATAATTAAGGAGCAAATGATTATGTGACATTACCAACGGGGATAAATGAACTCCAGCGGGCTGCATAACATCGATTCATCGTATCATAATATTAAGTGTTTATTTTAACATTCAGATTTTATTTTGATTAATATATATTTTTAGTGACAAAAATGGACTTTTTACTATTTTTTTATTTAAGGAATAAAGCGATAACATTTTTACAACCATCCAGTAAGAGTTAGGAGTGATGTGAGGAATCTAATGAATACATTACGGAAAATAAAATCGGTTGCACCGAGTTCAACCCCTATTGGATCCAGTTTCGCACTAATATCGTTGGGAAGGTATATACCCACAATCCTTCAATCCCCTTGTGAATTAAATAGTAACTTCTATTCAATAAATCGTATACAATAGATCGTTTGCAATAGGAAGAGTGCTTCGGTATTACACAATGTAAAAAGGTTTAATATGCCGCAAAACAGACTATCCAAACCAAATTGAATAACCGATAACAGGAAAGATTTTTTCATAATACAGGGTGCCCCACTTAAGAGTAGCCTGAATACTAGTGGACCGGAAGAATATAAGTAATAATGGGGCAGCTGACGTAAGTTTGAATGATGGTTAATACAAACAACAACTAAAACACATCGGAAAGCAATACAATAATAAACATATAACACAGAATATCGTAGCTAAGGGATAGGGTTACTTTTAAGTGGGTCACACTGTATTCGTATGCTTACTTTTAACTGATTTACTCTTCGACACACACATTTTGACTGGTTCGGAAAAAATACTCGCCTCGAAAAAATTGATATAAAATGCAAATAAAGAGAGATTACATAGCATTGGTATAGTTTCTTTTCAAAATAAATTAAATAGTTTTCGTCTATTATTTTGTAATATATATATATATATATATATATATATATATATATATATATATATAGATATATAAAGCCACCATCCGCCCATGCATGGAGTATTGTTGCCACATCTGGGCTGGGGCATCATCCACTAGTCTCTCTCTCTTAGACAAGGTCCAAAGAAAGAGTTGCCAACTTGATAGGTCCTTCACTATCCACTAAGTTCCATCCCCTGTCCCATCGCCGCAATGTTGTTTCCTTGTGCCTGTTTTACAAGTACTTCAATTGATTGTGCTCTGATGAGCTTGCTGCTCTGGTACCCCCATGATGTAAATTCACTAGACCAACCCGACAATCTGCCAAATCCCATCCATTCACTGTGGAGGTCCCCAGATGCCGAAGAGCTTTCTACTCCAAAAGCTTCTTTCCTCGTGCTGCTGAACTCTGAAACTCCCTCCATGCTCCCTGTTTTCCTGACGGTACTGACATGCAGAAATTTAAAACTAATGTAAACAGACATTTCGATGTGCAGCTCCCAATTTAGGTTGACCTCCCCCCCCCCCCAAAAAAACTTTCCCCCTTTTTCTCAGTAGCCCTTCACGTCTACAGTGGCGGCCTGCCTTGTTTGGGGTGAACTATGTTATATATATATATATATATATATATATATACGCATACACCCATTCTTAATATGAGGAGGGGCTTTGTTAACTATTCTGTTCCTACACCATCTTCTTATTTTGCATACCATAGACATCTCCGTAGTATGTTCTAGATTTGACCGATTTTTGAGCGCGCACACATTTGATTGCGTAGGTGGTTAGGGTGCGCATGCGCACTTCATTTGATTTCACATCCTCAAGATTACAATAACTTAAGCAATGAGTTATATCAAGCAAGTTGAAAGGGAAGATAATTAAAACTTTTTTGTTGCAACCATAACCCATAAGGAAAATCCAGAGAATTAGTAAGAAAAAAGGGTACTTATTCAGTTTGCATACCGGGCTGAAATAATAACGTTATAATTTAGAAAGCCATTCTTAACATGGGGAGGTGGGGGCTTCATTAACTATTCTGTACTTTCACCTAACAATTTAATAACAGAATAGTTAATCAACCCCTATCTCCTCATGTTAAGAATGGCTTTCTTAATTATAACGTTATTATTTCAGTCCGGTCCGTAAACTGCATAAGTACCATTTTAAACATTTATTTTCTTACAAATTCTCTAGATTTTCCTTATGGGTTATGGTTACAACAACAAAACAGTTTAGAATTATCTCCCCTTTTAACTGACTCTTCTAAATTAGAGATGAAAATTTTATCTGCTCCAATAATATAGAAGTTCCCAAAAATTAATCTATAAAACAATCGTATACGAAACATATACATTTTCAACATAAAATGACTCAACGATGGTTGAAATGCCGTAAACCCAACAACTAAACACCCAGACAACGCATGGTATCCTTTGTTTTTCCACGTTTGTATTAAAAATAAAATAAAAACTGAGTTTTCTCTTTAGTTGATACTTGATGTAAGCGAAATATATCAGCACTGGAAAATAAATAACTCGATATTTGTTTGTTTGTTTTGGTGGTTGGGGAGGAGGCCCTATTTAGGTCAAACGTGTTGACAAGTACTTGTCTCAGTCGGAGATTGATATAAAGTTCGGCGTTTTTTTTTTATACAACCATCTACTTTTTTTCGAGCTATTAGTCCTGCTATTTGCTCTATAAATAGTGCTGCGGTTACTATTTCACGCTGTGCTGATTTGTTCAAGGAACAAGTCTGAAACGGTCAGCGGATTTTTAGCGACCTAAATATGTTAATAGATTTTTTGGTGTGAAAAGGAGCGGCCCAGGCTTAAGACTTCAATCATGTTCGACATAGTTAAACGGCGTTGTATGATTATTCTGCTTAGTTTTTGCTTTTTATCTCTCTTTCTTTCGGTTTACTATATTATTTTTTATTCCTTTCTATCTATCTATACTAGAATAAAATTGACCCGTTGGGTCACCCACAGAAAAAAGTGAGTTTGCAAAGGTTATTAAATATATTAACTAAAAGGAAAAAGCTAAAATTAGCTTATTTCTGCTTTCTCTCCCCAACTACGGGTTACAGGTGATGATATTCCCTTTTGTCTATAATGGAATATTCCTATCTTTTTTTCTGTTCTTTCTTTATTACCTTTGATTGTTACCAACCCATATTTTATATATATATATATATATATATATATATATATATATATATATATATATACAGGGTGGGCAAAAATAAGGGTCCTATTTTTAAAAATTCATAACTTTTTTATTTATTGATTTTTTTAATTTTTTTTTTTTAGAATATGTAAAGGACCCCTTCCGAAGCAAGCATGAGCCGTATTAGCCCTAAGGAACGTACCCTCATTTAGAAAACATTATTTTTGCTTAAAAAACTCAAAACAGTGTAAAAAACAATACTTTAGTTTTTGTAAGTTTTAAGAAGTGTTTTTCGGCTAAAATTTGTTTTGTTTATTTCAAAAAATCTCGGAAGGGTCAGTCTACACACACATAAAGTTTGGTGAGTTTAACTTTTATTTTGTGGAAGTTATTCAAATTTAAAGATAGGACCCTTATTTTGGCCCACCCTGTATATATATAAATGGGAGAGAGAGAGAGACAGAAAGAGCGAGGCGGGAGGGATAGATACAGTATAAAATAAAAGTCAAACTATATCCTATGAGAGAGAAAGAGAGATACACAGTAAGGATCATGGTTAAATCAGCGAAATTTACGACCAATTAGAAAAATAAATATTGAATATTTTTCAAATATAACTCAATCTCCAAATTAATGAGCATTTTAGCATTATTTTGTGTGATTATAATATATAGGAAAAAACCGTAGGTAACAAATGTTCATCAACCTAGGTTTAGTATAATAATATCTACCTGTATATGTTTTCATCCTAAAACAGACTGTTTCGCTGTATCACAATTCTTCACCGTTGCTAGACAGGCAAGTGCCTCAAGCCGAGATTGAAACATGAGCGTTTCTTCGAAACTCGGATTTTCTATCTACTGCGAAATCAGCACAAACCACATGGAAGGAGAAATATTACTGCTTATATAAACGATATTAACTACCGATTAGTGCTTTAATCTTATTTATGAAGAGCTAAGCATTATCACTAATGACAGCTGGTGTACAACACACGAAGGGGTGAGGGCATATGTAGTCATCTATCTATATAAATATTCATCCATCTAACTCATCTTGTTCATATCTATATATCTATTTATCTATTATCTATCTATTGTTGCTGATGTGATAAAAATAACTTTATCCCCTGGAATGGTTAATCATAAAATGTATTAACTTTTGTACACGAAAACAACGAGAAATAGGAAAAAGAATATACAGTTCTTCGTTTAGTCGTGAAGCAACCGTTGACAGCATGGCTATAGTCGCCAGCTACTCTACTACTCGGTGCACTCTGTATTTATATTATCCTGCCCAACACTATCTATCTATCTCTGTCTCTCTATATATAGCATTTACAACTGGGTACCTATACTATTTTTAAGTTATCAATAATGGTTTGACAGTGATGTAGTATATATGTATTTTTATTACATATACTTTTCTGAGTATAAAACCATTGTTTTTAAATATAAACTGGTTCCCGCCTATGTAGTAATTTTTATTACTCGGGTTTTCAGTAGTGTATATAGGATCTTGATAGATTATGCTTTTTCGTAAACAATTATTTTGCTAAGGGCAACTTTCGTTTTTTTTTAGTTGCACTTGTTTTCTATCCTTCTTTTTATCAATATCAATATCATTGCTATTGATTTTTTTTATCATAGTTGTCATGTTTTGTACCAATTTTATTTTTATATCTACTGTTTTAATTTCGTATTTTATGATGATTTGCCTGATAATCACGGTAGATAATCATAAAATACTGAATAAATATTTATTATTTGAAAGTGAATTTAACAGAATCAGACTTTAATTTTAATTAAACAGATTTAAAAAAATAATACTTTTTTTTTTAACTAACTTAACATTAAATACTTTGGCAAACACTACAAGCGACCACAAGCTCACAACTGCATCTTAATTGATTTTAATTTTTTAAGTTTTATTTAAATTTTTCGGTTTTAGTATGAATAGTACTTTCTAACAGCATTTAATCTACCCTACTATTTTAACATTTTTACTTTCTCAATTTAATTTACGTGAATATTACTTTTACTATTTTTCACTTCATGTTAACTTGTGATTAATCAAAGCAGATATATTTCTTCGTTTGGTCCTGATGTTAGATAACGAAGGAGGGCCGGAAGGAGGGTGTCCCAAGAGAAGTAGGGGGTCTAAGCGGAAGTAGAAAATTACGTCACTTCTGATCGGGACTGATTCTAATTCTTCAGCTAGAACTAACAGGACGAACGAGACGTGAGAACTGAGCGTCCCATTAACTCCGGCAGGAGAGAGACAATGGGCACAGGTGACAAAAAGTCGTTATGGTATCTCTCCGCGATTCACCCTAGACTATTTCTCCCAATACAGCAAATTTCTGTCTCTGTTATGCTTAATAAAACCTTTAAAAACGAAATCTGGTGTTCATGTGTCGCCGATCACGGCTGAAGGACAGAATCCAGCAGCGAACAGCAACGACGAAACCTGGGTATATACACAACGGTAAGTAGCGATGCCACACTGAGGCGTTCCAGAATGAGCGAAACACTGACGCTAAAATTAAATAGGACTTTTGTCCGGAAAAAAAGTTTGGGTTTTTAATATGAAAATGCCGACATAGAAACCAAATACATCAAAACTTTATAAAAGTCGTTTAATAGATGTAAGTATTCTATCTGGTTAATAATCACACCAACACAGAAAACAAATGTGAACAAACGACGTCAACCGTCGAGAAATAAATCCCTGTTAGTTACATATTGCATCATAATGTAAATACATTTATGAGTTTATATAGTGTTGTTACTACTGCTAATACCACTACTAGTATTTCTCGTTTAAACATAAGCAATCAACAGATATTTTCATAAATTACTGACCAATATATTAGCGGGTTGAATGAATGAACGACGGCACAATTCGACAAACATCGCATTTTTGTCATATCGTCTTCTGAAACAACGGTGTAAATAAAAAACAAACTTCCAGTTAAAAACTTTCTTTTATTTATTGAAAGGAATGTAAATATTTTGTTTAATAAACGGATTCCTCGTAGTTAAAATAACTCTACATTGCTATTTACTTAATTTAAACGTATACCCACACACGCACATTATATATATATATATATATATATATATATATATATATATATACACGTTAACATAAACATTATATTGGGTTGTATAAAATCTATCTATATACTATTAAGTCAGGTGTTCGTACGAAAATAGAAACATGCGATTGGTTGACAACAAAAGGAATACGTAGAGTACACATTAATAAGGCAGTAGATTTTACGAAATTAATATCCGAGTCGAATCTCACGTAAGTCCAAATGATTTTTTAACTGGATACGTGTTTTATAAATTAAAAAAAAACATTGCATTAATATTTAAAAAAACTAAGTGACCGTAGTTTGATAATCCGGAAGAGAATAAACATAAAGAGTATTCAAAGCGAATTATTTTTTATTTAAAAACATTATTTCTAATTTTTTACGATAAAAACAATAAGTAAATAGATTCACTGTAGTCACTTACTCTCTCATGCAAATACTAAGAAGCGTATTTGGTTTCACAGTATGCAAAATATTTTTTATTCGTACTAGCTATAGAGCTAGGTAAATGTTGAAATTGACATACCCAGGTACTGTATCAACACGTATTAAAGAGCGAATATAAACTAACATTAATAAAATAATAATAATAAGAAAAAGAATAAATACTTGAGCAGTATTCCTAGTAGATGCTCTGAAATCCCCATTACCTCGATAAAAGAACTTAGGCACTTAGACTTATGAAATAGGAAACTAATGACCATGCACAATACACTACACCCCAAAATTAAGCAGACAGATTTTATATAAAAAGGAAAAAATGATGGAGAGGACTGGTTAGTACAAAACCACCATTCGCCATGCATGGAGTATTGTTGTCACATCTTGGCTGGTGCACCATCCACTAGTATATCTCTTTTAGACAAGGTCAATTACTATCCACCAAGCTCCGCTTTTGTCCTATCGCCGCAATGTCGCATCCTTGTACTTGTTTTACAAGTACTTCAATGGAATGTGCTCCGATGAACTTTTTTCTCTGGTGGCCCATCGATGTAAATACACTCGACCAACTCGACAATCAGCTAAATCCCATCTATTCACTGTGGAAGTCCCCCGATGCCGGATAACCTTCTACTCCAATAGCTTCTTTCCTCGAGCTACCGGCATTTGGAACTTTCTCCCTACTCCCTGTTTCCCCGACTGTATAGACATGCAGAAATTTAAAACTAATGTGAACAAATATCTCGCTGCACAGCTCCCAGTTTAGGATGACTGCCAACACTTTCACCCTAATTCTTAGTAGCCCCTTACGTCTACAGTGACAACTTACCCTATTTGGTGTGGACTAAGTTAAAAGAAAGAAAGTATAACAGATTGTGTGGATTATCATTAAAAAACTAGAAAAATACATGATCCGAAACACAGGAAGATTTATTATCGTTGTAAAAAGAATTCTTAAAATGAAAAATAGAAAGAGCAGCGAACTGGAAACAAAAAGGGGGAGAAAAATGGGAACAGAAACTGCTACATGGACGATTAATAAGACTGACCAAATAATTGGCCATAAAACGCATGGACATGTCTACAAAAAGGACACTTAAACAGAGAAACGAAATCACTATTGACAGTCGCACAAAACAAGGCGTCCAGAACGAATTTCATATAAGCCAATATAGAAACATCCATGGGAAACGGCAAATGTAGACTTTATGGCTAAAGATACAAAACGGGTAGTCACATAAGTGAATGTAGACAACTGAATCTGCCTGGCGTTGCCCGGGAATATTTTATTTTCATTTTCTTTCGCTTTTTTAAACAATGGTATCGGTTTTCTTTACAAAATTATCATATTTTTAAGTAAGAAGTTAAAAGTAAAATTTTATTATAAAAATATTGTTTAGTCATTAATTTATGAATTGAAACAAATTATTATAAAAAACTAATTCTGTCAAGTTAATGTTGTTTTAATGTACGTTTATAAAAAGTATCGGATGCAAAAATCTTCTGAAATGTTCATTCTTTTAACACCTGGATTTGCTAAGAATTTTAAAGCCAGTTTAAATGACTTTCTATTCGACAGTTTAAGTGTTTCCAAATTCCTTTCAATTTCGAAGAGTCATGAAGTAATTAATTCCTTTTTTAAGTATTAACAAAATATCAAAATGGCTGACTTGTTTACGAAGAAACGAAAATTCATGGTTGTAGATATAATTTCGTATGTAAATTAGTTTTATTAGAATATTTTCAATTTCATTTTATGCTATTGCTTTTTTAAAAAAAATCAACATATAATAAATTAATATATTATCAATTTATATATAATCAATTGATATATAATCAAGTGATATATTATCAAGTGATATATTATCAATTAATATATAATCAATTGATATATTATAAATTAATATATAATCAATTGATATATTATCAATTAATATATAATCAATTAATATATACTCAATTAATATATACTCAATTAATGTATAATGACTTTATATGTTATCAATTTATATATAATCAATTAATATATTATCAATTAATATATAATCAATTAATATATAATCAATTAATATATAATCAATTAAAAATTATATATATACTAATAGAGAGAATAATGTGTAAGACGCGTAAAGGGGTGAACACACGAGAAGTGGTCACACAATCTATTACTAATGGAGATTTAGTATCTGTCTGCCTGAAGCCGAAACTATTATTACTTCTATTGACTCTTGTACTATCTTTAAATGCTTAATTCAGTGGTCATGATACCATCCTCCCAAGGATTACCTTCTTTTGGGGGAGAGGGTGCTAGTGATATACTCGCAATATATTCGACCTCTGTTCGTAGATTTTCTCTAGTTTTATTGATATAGAGATTTCAATGGTGGCGACCATTTGTAACGCAGCAATATCTGGCCGGACTGTGAACGTATTATTAAAAAATTGGTCAGCACAAATCCTGGATATTATCAAGGAAATGACAACAGAACTAACAGGGGATGTTGGTGGTGGGGGTCGCCAAAACAACCTATGTAATGTTCAAGCGTTATGGGCGTGCAGCCAGACAGAATGGAATCTGATATACACGAAATTGATCGAAGAGTTGTGTACTTCCTTTCTGCGACGTATTACAGGCATTATGCAAGCTAAAGGAAGTCGCACGAAATATTCGCCATAGCATGAGAACACATAATTGAGAAGTAATTATAGAAATAACTAGTGTCTACCACTTCCGTAAAAAATGACGGAAACAATTATGATTCGCCAGTGTTCGACGTCGCTATATACCTAGATATATTGCTAAAATATTCATATAAATATCATAAAATTACGTTAGTAATTTTATTTCAATATATAAATTATTATTATAATTTCTGATGACCTACAGGAAAAAAGCACACACCGTTTATTTTACAGAATGGATGGTTTTATTCCGAATTCATTCCAATCGGTGTGATGTTTGAAGTTGTAGTCTGACTTGCTATTTGCTTCCTTGCTTCCCTTCACCACTTGAAATTATTTCGCTTTGAAGCTATAAAACACACGTGTTTTACTTGCTAAATTTGGCATGACAGGATGAAAGAACGAACACACACATTTGGTCTTTATTATAGAGTGGATGATAATCGTAACAATAAAACTACTAATTAGAATGATATCATAGCACGTGCAATATGAGGATAGGTAAATAAACGAGATATTTCTATATATAAAGTTGTAGTTTCTGTCTATTTGTTTTACAGATAGACACCCTTAATCAGATATATTTTGAAAGTAAATTACCTGGAGTATTTGGATACTTCATTTTGATCAAAAGGGGTACAATAATATCGTGAGGAACAAATAAAACATTTTACCTTATTTTATATCATAAATTACTTTAACATCATACAAAAAATGGAAATGGCATATGAGGTCCAGGAAAAGATTTATGTTTCGCTAGTGTCCGTAGTAATATTTATATACAATAACGTCTCACACGGCAAAGAAAAAAAAACCCCCAAAAACATCTTAACCTGGACACTTGCAAAAAAAAACAAAAAAACAAACAAAACATCAGTAGGTATGTTAAGAAAAATAAATAACGTCTCATTATTAAAATAAAGTGAAGATTTCTTTTTGAATCCATTAAGGACTGTGCAGTGTTGTCGGACTTGCTATTTGCTTTCTCCCGTCTCAGTAACACTCGAAATGATTTCCCGGAGCTATTATTTTACTCGCTAAATTTTGTATGATAGGGCGGATTATATATACATATATATATATATATATACATATATATATATATACATATATATAAAAAAAGGTTATACCTTTGTTTGTCTTGGCTCTGATGAAGCTTGTTTTTGTCAAGCGAAATATTAGCCAAAAAAAAAAAATCAAGATGAAGAAAAAAAAAAACGGAAGGTATTTCGAAATATTTTATTAAATGTTTCGAAATATTTTTATTTTTCTTTTGATTTAATTACTCGCATCTAATACATGGTTTTTGAAGGCTTGTTAGCCTCTATATTTATATTAACTTACATAAGATGCTTTATAAAATGAACTTTCCTAATTTATTACTCGCAGCGACCATGCGCATACAAGTTCTATTCTATTTAAAACAAGACATTTTCAACAATAGTCCACAACACCGGACGTGACACTTCACCAACACCAGGAAGTAAATTATGAAAAAAAAAAAAGGTTATACCTTTGTTTGTCTTGGCTCTGATGAAGCTTGTTTTTGTCAAGCGAAATATTAGCCAAAAAAAAAAAATCAAGATGAAGAAAAAAAAAAACGGAAGGTATTTCGAAATATTTTATTAAATGTTTCGAAATATTTTTATTTTTCTTTTGATTTAATTACTCGCATCTAATACATGGTTTTTGAAGGCTTGTTAGCCTCTATATTTATATTAATATATATATACATATATATATATAACTTTTATTTTCTTCGTCTCTGTACCAAAGACCAAACGGAACTTCCATGAACAAAGGTTATTTCGTAGAGCGTTCCATCTGTGGAATAAAATACTACGAAGCTGCTTCCCAGTCGACTACAACATGGTCGTCTTGAGTCTAATGTAAACAAATACTTGTTGAGTCTTTTTCGATAAACAATTTATTTTCAAGAAATCTTATGCCCAATCCATCGGTTGTTTTCAATACTCGCGTGGTGACGCTCACCGTCTAACCGACGATCTCTTAAAGCCTTATCATCGAGCGGCCCTCGGGCCTTGATAAGCGGGGACACACACACACATATATATATATATATATATATATAACATTCATCCATATACACGTGTTTCATCTTTTCAAGACTCATCAGTGTGGGTAGACGCAGCGGACGCACCAACTCCGAGATTCGAAACCCATAAATTAGTTACGAGCTAACTTGTCTGCTGATAAATGGAATATGTATACATTGCTTATAAACGACTTTTTGTATTCATTTGTTTTTTTACGATGCTGGTACTTGAGAGGATTCGATTTTTTTACGGAAGGATCTTGCTTTACGATTAATTGGAAACCGTCATTTTGATCTATCAGGGTGCTCGACTGTGACCTTTGTAAAAAATAAGGGCCGCTAGCTGGAAAGTGACGTCATGCTAGTAGGTGCAAGAAATCGCGATCTGTTAAACAGTCAGACTGCCGATAATGAATGAGAGCTTTTAAAATAAAAGGCATTAGAAAACTTTAAAAATTGCATTTAAAACTGGAGAAGAAAGAAACACGATCCGATTCATACTGAAGCTGAACTTCATTCAATATTATTGGCAAATCAGACAAAACTAGTCGATAACATTTGGTAGCTATTTGGAAAGCTAACCTTTTCAATATAATCGTTTAAAATGAAAACCAATGATGAATAAGTTTGTTTAAAATGAAAATAACACCGTTGATAAGTTACTTTATAATGAGAACAGGCGAAAAATTAAAAATCGAACAAATGAAATTCAAACAAATAATTTCAATACAAGCAAACAGTAAAAGTTACTTGTTCAAGAATAAATTTTAAAAAAATCAAATTTATAAAAAAAAATCTGTTGGAGAATTTAATTGAATGTTTGAAATTCTTTTTATTGCTTAATTTGTTCTTACTAATATCACATTTCTTACCACAAAAGTTATTTAACAGAGAATTTAAAGTGCTTCGGACAAGCATTCTTTCTATTTGTTTCCAATACCGTAATCCTTTTTACGAGATCAACATGAAAAAACAAACATTAGGTCACCTCTATTAATCCCCTGAAAATAGTAGTTAATTTCAGGTATTTCAAAGTCTCGTTACCACCAACCACTGTGACGTCAGCGGAAAAACAAGACTCAATGGAAAGGTTTTCTCTTTACGAAGGTGACAGCTCTACCCATATGAAAGCGTATTTATCTCTATATTTATAAAGAGAAGTGTGTTTATATATTTGTATGTACAGGATTGACGCCTAAAATAATTAACCGATCATAATAAATTTTCGAACACATCTGCTAAGCGTAAAACGCCCACACATGTTACATTTAGTATAATATAGTTTAATGCAAAAGTAATAAAAATAGGTTGAAAGCCCTCGTAGAAATTCAGATACCTCCGATTTTAATGGGTATAATATAGGCACAGCCTATTTAAAAATTCAAATTTGCATTAAATTTAATCCATTATATCTTGATTTTAATCTTTGTAAGGGGATATAAAAGTGGTGCAAATGTGTTCTGCTCGAGAAATGTATTTTACCCGGCATGAGACGAGTAGTCTTCTTGTTATATATATATATATATATATATATATTCATTCGAATTTGTTCAATTCTGTAAATTAAAACGATGGGAAAGTTGCGAACTAATCGATAGTTTCATAACAATAATAATTTGCCCGGGTGGAAGGTTTCTTATAAAAAAAAAAATCAGAACACAATTTTTTTCTTAAAAGTCGCGCGCTAAAATGCATCCGAAACGAATTAAAAGCGTGCGTTATATTTAACTTGAATCGACAAAAAAATCAAAATCAAACACAAAATTAAAAAAAAACAATTAAATTCGTAAGTGATTTTTAATCCTTCAAACTCTATATTCCAAAAATAATTTCTAGCTAAAACTAAAGTTTAGTCAAGTTCACAATTTTATTTTTTTGGAACTCGCGTCTAAAAAATGCAGCTGATACGAATAAAAAAGCCTGTCCTCAGTCAAAAGATAACAAAAAAACAATTGTAAACGATTTTCTTATAAAAATACAACTGAAGGGTCACAATGTATGATATAAAGATATAGATATGTTAACTTACGTTCATCTTCAGCGTGCGTTCAATTGTACGTGAAGCATGACACCGGCGGTGTAATTCCAGTGTGATTTTGAAGCTTTTGTTGCTGTTTCCGCACACAACAATTATTATTAAAATTAAAATTTCATATTTTTGTTCAATAGAAATTATTATATGATTTATTAAAAAATAATATAATATAAAATGTTTATTTTACTAATTTATAAATATTTAAAAAAATGTTTATTTGAAAATGAGATTTACTGCAAAAATCCAAATATGGCCGTTACTGTAGAAATGTTCCGGGTTTGTTATTTCTGTAGGTTAAAAAACTCCTCCTACTTCATTAATTATCAGTAAACAAAGTTTAATGTTGAAGCAAATAAAGTACGTTTACGATAAAATTGATTGGAAAAAAACAATTATTTTCAAACATGCCCCGATATGTCCTTGTCAATGATCTGGGCATGATATGACATTGTATCCGGTAGCGCGACTCCAATTTGAGTGGTTTAGGGAATGTTACATCAGTTTTAATTACTATTTCTCCCAGGTTTACTCTGACGCGGAGTGGCAGTACATATCATTATAAGCGCATTTGGTATTTTACTATCTTGCATCCAACATCGTGGTTTGATATCATCATTTATTGATACTATGTGTCTTTAAATAGCGTCTTTTATCCAACTGTGTTTTTTAATAGCATCTGTTGTTGATAACACGTTTATTTGGATGCTATATATTGTATTCAAACACGTGATTGCTTCACCAACCTTTATGGGCAACATATCCATGTGGCTAGAATGTTGTAATTGCCAGTTTATTTAATAGCACATTTTATTGGTATCGCTACGGAAAGGATATCATCTGATATTCAAAACTTTTGGGTAATTTTTTGTTTTCACAGCATCAACATTTTTGTAGCAATTTTATTGGTAGCATTTTGATTAAACCACGTTTTCATTATATGATCGTTTATGCTGTCAGGTTATTCCATAGTGTTATATAATGGCCATGGGTGTTATCTATCGTAGATGTCATACCTTGATATTTTCATCTTCTTCATGATGATCGATCGTCTTGATCAGCCAGTGTGTCTAAATTGCTGTAGATGCTCAAATCAAAATCATTTAAAGCAATTTCTTTCTGGCTGAATAAAGCACAACCTTACTTCGAAATGAATAAAACCAACTCCAATATCATTCATCGCTGGACAGTTTCTCCTTCATTTGGGGGTTTACATACAGCTGACACAGGGCGGGGAAGAGAAAGCGAGACTTCCAGTCACTAAATCACATATGATTTCTCCATCTATTCGCTTTTCTCTTTTGACGTAATTCTCCATCCGGTTGTCTTCTACCCTTCCGTTCCAATGCTTATTGGAGAACTGAACCTTAACCTTACTAGACAGTTTTTTTTTTCTGCATGAGTAAAACTAAAACCAAACGAAGAATAAACAATCATATAAAACTAGAGAACATACTCGACACGCAATGTATATTACTATATCATCTAGTATTGGAGCGCGTTTAATTGGTAAGATGTTCCTTTAGATAATATATTTTGGAATATACGTTATTGTAATTCACAGCTCATGTTCTAAACATTTCAAACGTATCCAGCATCATAACTATGGGCTAACACCAAACGTACGGTTAACACATTTTAACAGATTTATTTTACAGTTCAACGACAATTAACGTAGATTATGAAAAACAATCAAATATATGTAGTTCTTACTCTACCTTTAAGATATCAACATTGATTAACGATTAGTACGCATTCTTTATTTTGTGGGAGATCGACGGGAGAGGTCCGACAACGGTGAATTCTTAATACGCTCTGGCCCCTTTTGGACACAATCAACAGAAAACACTCAGCAATGCTCAGAACCGGTACACCACCAGAATCAGTTCCATACATATTGTATTCAATTATCTGTTTTCATTTTGTATTTCGTCACGTTTTGCCTGGTAATATCATTAATTGCCAACAGGTTTTATAATTTTTTATTCAATCACGTTGTTAGCCTATTGATTGGTAATACATTTATTTTGATGGCTTCTTGTATTCAACCACGTTTTTATAGTATACGTCATTACAAACATGGTTAGTTGTGTGGCAGATTATATTCAAGTGTGTTTTTAGGCATGTTTCAATAACATCGGGTTCATTTGAATGTAGTTTTTTTTATTTCACGACTTTTCTATAACACATTTTATTGGTAAAACGTGTATTTGAATAACGTGTTGTATTAACACGCTTTCATGTTGTTATTTATGCAACCAAGCATCTAAAAAGTTGCTATCTGGGTTGAATGGCCTTAATTGCCTGCACCGACTGAATATTCCGAATGTACTTATTTATTTTAATTTGTCTTGTTTTTATTCATATTACTAGCAGGAAAACACAGCGTTGCTCGGGATTGCATGGCGAATCATGTATCATGTTGTCCCCAACCTATAATAACATATTTAAATTTTATCCATTAACCTAAATAACGTTCGATAAATGCATAGTCTTTAACCCCTAAAGGCACATCTGTGTTTCCTGAGAACCAATTAAGGTTTCTGTTTACCCCCTTGATTCTGTGAACGTCTTATTAACATTTCTTTTCTTATATTTTTATTTTTTGTAATTTTCGAATTATAAATAAAAAATAAAGTGAAACGTCGTATTCTTTATGGATGTCAGGCTTAAACACAAACCCCACAATATTTTGTACTACGTTTGATCAGAATGAAATATACTTATCCAAATTATCTGGATAATTTAATTTAAGAAATATTCTGATTATGAGTGTCTATTTTCCAAAATTCTAGAAGTTTCCGAACAAACTGACAGACAGAAAAATATAACTTTATATATAGATCCAGCTCGTTGCAATACTGACACTGTTTTCCGCGGAATACCCTTGAAATTGTAAATCTTTCAAACAGTCTTCTTATATATATATATATATATATATATATATATATATATATATATATATATATATATATATATATACTGACGTGTAACTACTTACCAAGGCCAAACACAACTCGATGATGAGAGTTAATGAGATTGTCAGTTGAGTGATGAACCATACTCTGAGAGACTTGAAAACGATAAATAGAATCGACAATATTTGATTACTTCAGAGACTGCTCGGCAAGTATTTGTAAATATTTGACTTGAAGACGACTATGTTGTATTCTACAGGGAAGCAATTTCGTGGCAATGTGTTTCAAAGAAGGGGTGTTCGAGGAAATAAACTGTTCATAGAACTTCCTTTAAATTTAGGTACACAAAGAAAGAAAAAAATATTTGCATAATGGAAATAAGACGAGTTGTCGTTGTGTATTTTCTATCAATATTCTTTTCATTACTTCACGGAATTAGTTTTAAAAGAATTATCTCGACACACCAGGAGTTGCGTGCGATTGACCTAATGAATAGAGTCGTGAACAATTGAACGGGCTATGCCGAGTTCAAATCCAATCACATCCATCGTAGTCATTAATGCAGTTATACTTATGAACCTTAAATTCTATGTCAGCTACGGTACGCGTAAAATAGGGATTTGTGTTCAAACAATCTTTTAAACTAATGGGTTACCGTTTATCAAGGCCATGGGGCCACTCGAGCATAAAGGTTAAAGAGATTGCCAGTTGGACGATGATCGTCACCACGCGAGGATCGGAAACAATGGGTGGAATGAGCAGAAGATTACTTAAGAGGAATTGAGGACGGCTCAACAAGTATTTGTTTACATTAGACTTGAAGACGAACATGTTGTAGTCGGTTGGGTAGTAGCCTTGTTGTATTTTATTCCACAAATGCGATGTTTTTAGAAAGAAACTTTTTTGGTACAGAAGAAAAAGAGAGATAGAGAGAGAGAGAGATACGGGGAAGTTGTTTGCTGTGGCGGTAGCTAGGCTAGTTCTTGCTGTGAATGAATACAGGGGAGACCAGAGATTTGAGCTCAGTCGATCACCTACCATGAACATAACGATACAGTAGAGAGAGGCTATCAACATTTCTTATGTGTGAAAGAAGAGAGATCACCCCACTAGATTCCGAAGTCGGTTTTGTACTCTGACAAGGCAAGAAAGAGTGCTCAAAGCGGCACCCCCTTAGATGTGGCAATACTACTCCATTTTAGGACGTATCTTGTAAACAATGAATCGTTCACAATAGATATAATACTTCGGTATTAAACGAGAATAAATGACGAGGAGAAACACGGCACCATAAATAAGAAAAAAATCATATCTTGTCCGGTGGTTGTTGATAGCATCAGTGGTGGCAGTATGGCCGTAGGCACCGAAACCGGTATCACGCCTAGGTGGCAGCTGTTAAGGGCAGCACGTGAAATCACACGGGCAAATTGATATACAGAATGTGAATATGAACAAAACTTTAAAAAATGGTGAAAGTGACGCCCCTTAACATCCATATATTTTCGGAGCTGTCCGACAGTTAATAGCCATAAATACACTAAACAAAGTGCAGTATCTGTTCTGATACTACACTTCATCCTTTCTGTTCTCGGTCAAACAAGAAGAAATCCTTCTAGACTGAGACAATGTTTTTAGTCACAAACTAGAGTGCCTCTTTTGGGGAAACTGGATTTTCTCCACATTAAAAACCGACATTGTGTTTAACTCTGCCCTCGTAGGGAGACAAGTAAATGCGAGCATATACATTATTTATAGTCCCTTTCCGACTTAGTTAATTCCGGCGGTGAAGGGTGTTTGCCACTCCACTATAGGATGCATCTTATTTTATTTCTGAACTATAATACATCGCCTTTGAAATACACGGAATATACGCTGTTCCTATTTATTTGCCTCCCCACAAGGGCAGAGTTAGACACTAGGTCGGTTTTTAATGTGGGGAAAATCCAGCTCCCTAAAAAGACGCACTCTGGATTAGAACAAAAATTTAAATTGCCTCAGTCTAGAAAGACTTCTGTGTTAAGCTATGCAGAATTTATTATACTTTTTTTATTATTATTTAAAATTAGAATGATGATCGAAAATTCCGTGAAACTGCAGTAACGTGTTAAAGTAAGTATAATTTGTAATCATTTATTATTGTTACTGACTAGTGGTTCTTACACAAGTCGTTATCAGTGATTGCTCACTAACAGTAAGCGGTGGTGTTCCCTGGAGTTTAAGTGACAACAAGTTTCCCCAGATTTGCAGTACTCTCCGCCGCTTTCGATAACCATTGCAAATGACCTAGCATTATCGCAACAGCGGCATCCCATTAATTTCTCACACGCAACGACGACTGGCCATCTAAGCCTCCTAAGATCCCAGTACTATCCGCACCCTTCCACTTGTGGTCTGGTTAGTGCTCTCCCTTCTTCATCTTTCTATGCTCATTGACCCTTCACAGCATTTGTGTGCATCAGCCGAGGCTGGTGCCATCATAGTGTGTGTGTGTGTGTTAGTGCGTTTTTTGGGGGGAGGGGGTAGTTTATGTGATTCTTGCAGTTTCGGATCTCTTTGGTCTGCATGGTATTCTTTTCATTTTAATTTTCTTTTCCATGTGGGTGGTCAGCATTCGTAGTTTATGTGGGTTGGTTTCCGCATTCGAGGCTTTTACTTAAAATGTAAGCTGTTTTATCAATGTCGTTCGCTATATAGTCTCAATCCCCCCCCTTGATTCCAATTTCTTCTAGTCTTTTTTCCAGTTTTTGGGGACCGTTCCTAGTGCTCTTACAATTATTGGTATCAGATTGACTTTCTTCATCTTCCATATCCCTTTCAGTTCTCTTGCAAGTTCCGTTTATTTGCTTCGTTTTTCTGTCTCCTTGACATTCACCCTGTGACCTGCTGAAAGGCAAGGTCTACGATTTAGTAGTTTTTTTTTCTTATTACATCTAGTCTCCTTACTGGGATGAGTGTATCTGTTTGTATCTCCATTTTGTGAGTTTCGTTTTCCAGTACTGAGTCCTGTTTTTATCTGTACAATTTGTCTGCGTGTTCAAAATTCAGTCGTTTTCATAGTTCTCAGTTTGCTGTCTTCCTTACACAGTCGTTTCTGTGTATTCATTTGGGGCTATTTTGTGCATTCACTTATTATCTGATTTACCGTTTCGTCTCTTTGTCCACAGAGTCTACATTTGCTGTTTTCTGGGTTTTGCATATTTTAGCTTTCATATAGTTAGTTCTAATCGCATTGTTCTGTTCGGCTGTTTCTCTGTTTCGGTGTCCTTTTCGTCGCCATGTCCAAACATCTTCTTGAGTCTCTTTTCTTGTTATTCTTATGAATCGTCCGTGTATCTGTTTCTCTTCCTACTTTCCTTTTTCTCGTCTTGTTTCTCGTTTCTCTGTTCTCTGTATTGTCCATTTTGACAGTGTCTCTTGCTGCGGTGATTAGCTTTTATGTGCTCTGGTTTATGTATTTTCCAATTCTTTTTTTGTGTCATTCTCACAGTCTACTAGCCTTGCCAGTTTTTCTCCGTTTTATTTCATGTAGTGTCTCTCAATATCATACTTCGGGTGTAGTGCATTGTGCATGTTCATTAGTTTCCTTGTCTTCTGTTCAAGATGCCTCAGTTCTTCTTTGATCCAGCTTATGAATGCCCCAATATATCTTACTAGTGATACGACCAAGATATTAGATTCCTGCTAGATAATTTAGTTTATATAAGAGTTTTCTTGTTCTTCTCAGATCTTTTTTTCCAATCTTATCTTTCATCTCTGTTTATTTGATATTGTCTGCTTCCAGACCTCCCAAATTTTTGTCTGCATAATGTTCGCTTAGTTAGTCTCCAGTTTTCCCCTTTCTCATCTCTAGCAGTGCACATCTTTCCATTTCAAATTCAATTTGAATGTCCTGGCTGAAGATTTTGGTTGTGTTTATCAACATTTTCAGTTCTATTTTGCTTTTTTCAAATAGCTTCACGTCGTCCATATATATGAGATAGTTCATTCTGTCTTCTACGTCAGTAAACTTGTATCCGGCATCAAATTTCCCGAGTTTTTTGTTGAGTTTAATCATGACTATGATAAACAATAACGGTGATAGAGAATATCATTGGAAGATGTCTCTCTGTATTTTTATTTCAGTTAGGTATTGTCCCCCAGCTGTTATATCTAGTCTTTATATCCCCATTGTTTTAATTAAATTGATAATCTTATTGGGTATTTTGTACTCCCTTTAAGCACTTTATTATCCATGCTTGAGGGATCCTGTCGTAAGCTTTCTTGTAGTCGATTCATGAGATGTTTATGTTCGTTTTTTTGTTGCTATTACCTCTTACCAGATCTTTTAATCTATGTATAACAGGCCATTCGTCCCTCTTTTCCCTTTTCAGCATCCTTTCTCTTAATCGGGAAGTAGTTTCCGATTATTAAGGGAGTGGTAGATTTTTTCTATCAGTTGCTCTGTTAAAATTTTCCACATGCTTGCTAAAAGCAGGTTATTGGTCTGTAGTTGCTTGGGTCGTTCATTTTCGGTGTCTTTTTGTATGAATGTGGTTCTTCCTTTGGTCATCCTTTCTGATACGTATGTTTCGTGGATACATATTTTCATGTTTTGCATTAGCCTTTTATGTAGGGTCGTGAATGTTTTAAACCAGTATGTATGTATTCCAACGTAGCCTGGTGATTTCTAGTTTGCCATTAAGCACTAAATGATAGCATAATTTCAGAGAAATAATAGTATAGACCTCATACGGACAGATACAAAATCTCCATTAGTAATAATTTTTACGTGGTATACTTTTCTTTTGCGATACTTTATTTAATGCAATAACGTGTTTGCCACCTGATGATTATCACGTAGTATATTGTTCTCCAAGAATACCGTTTTAAATACTGATCGCGGAAACAACGTGCTCACCACGGGAACTTCGTTACGTAGTATACTTTTCTCTAACAACACTGTTTTCAATACTGATCTCTATCGCTCAGTGATCTTAGCCCTTCGAGTGCTAAAACGCCTTTTGTCGATTTCTATTAAGCCCGTCTTTTATGGCTGGTAAAGCATGCCAATAATACGCGGTCGATAAGTATATCTACTCTCGCTTCCGCCTATACTTATTCTTTCTCACATCTAGGTTCTACACGCTCGGCAAATTCGGGCTCTTTTATGATGGGCACAAGGTAAGTTAAGACCGTTTCCACTACTCCATCCAAGTTCTGGTTAATCACGTCCGCCACATCATCTAATCTGAGATGCGTCCAAACATCTCTTTAAGAGTGTCGATCAGTTGACCGATGCGTTTTTCTGTCACGCTTTTGTTTGATAAAGTATTTTCATCATTAAATACGCAGACTGAGGGTACACATCGAAGTTTAGATGCTTTCAATGAACTCTTTTAAGAAGCCCTTCCTCTCAAGTAATTGGCCTGTCTGTCAGTCACACTTGAGAATAGCATTTTCATATTTAAACCCTCTAATTGAATGGAGACATCTAGTTTTAGATTCTTCCAAACATCTCTATGAGGATCTGTCAGTCTGTCAATCAGTTGGTTTGTTGTTGGTTTATTGACCTCTTTATTATGAGGCAAGTGTAGACAAATCTTGAATCGCACTTCTCATGGTCCGTAATTTCCTTATTCCAGTAGCAAGGAGAAATCCAAGTCGATCGTATGTTTGTGAATTATTCAGACTATTATTCTGATCTTGGATGTTATTGTCACAACGTTTTAGCCGATGTAACTTCCGACCTTCTTTAAATGCATAATGTCCACATGAAGACAGTGCGCAACGGATAAAGGTGTCGATTAACAATCAGTTCTAAGCGACAGTCTTCTGGAGGTTGAATGTTCAACCTTCACTACAGGCGATACTAAGAATAAAATAAAAACCACTGGTCATGGCTGACGGAACGAGAATAATCTATCGTAGAGATTCCCGAGTCCGACAAAGATTCCAGAGTTCAACAAGATGCACCTGAGTTTGAATCGGTCGAAACGCCGTCATAATAATCTTCAAGGAGAGAATAGTTTTCGCAAATATTTCAAATAATACAACTTATCAATCCTCATTAAAAAAAACTCCGAAACAAAATATATAAACAATGCGTAAAGGAACGAGTGAAAAAGACCAAGATATAACATCGAGAGTACGTATATGATTTTATCACAATTTGAGTCACTCTCATAGAAATAGGCTAGTATTAAGGAGAGCAAAAGAAAGGCAAACAACTATAGATTATTGTGGCCTTACGTAAGTAAAACAATATGATTTCAAAATGCTTTTGGCATTGGGACACATCTATATAATAATTATGCTTGTTACTCCCTTAGTAAGTAAGCACGCATGCGCGAAATCAAAGGGATTTAATTCATCCAACCTAGCGCCGTAGTAGGATTAATACAGCTTTCTTGTATATGTTAACAACAAGCAGACAATCACAGATTTTTTCAGGTGAATTTAATGACAAAATTTTTATTTAAAAAAGTTATCAACCAATAGGTGTAGAGAAAATGTTTAAAAACAACAATAGAATCATGCTCTACAAATTGAACAAATTTAGTCACACATTGAAAACGTTGCCGGAATAGCAATAATAAGGAGAATATTTTTTAGAATATTTTGAAAACCTAGACAACGCAAATTATTTGTTTTTTAAAATAAATTATTTATTTACTTTAAAGACTTTTTTTTAACTTGAGTACTTTCAATGATAAACATTTTTGTACAATCCTATTCGACTGAGACATATTTATCGCAGTCAAGTTGAAATTCGTCTTGATACTTCTGACAAAGATGTTTATCATCGAAAGTACTTAAGTTAAAAAAAAGAAGTTTTTAAAGTAAATTAATAATTTATTTAAAAAAACAAATAATTTGCGTTGTCCAGGTTTCCAAAATATTGTAAAAAAATATTCTCCTTATTAACAAATTTAGTTTTTATCAAGTGGAATTTTTAAAATTAGAAATTACGTTTAAAAATTACTTTATTCAAAATAAATCCAATATTTTACTTTTACTATGAAATAAAACTGTCATCTAAAATTCCTACATTTCATAGATTTTGAATTTTACAAAAAAATAAAAATATAATGATGACGAAAGCATCGGTGAAATTTCCATTGGGCTCCGCTAGTTTCAATTACAAGTGTGACACAAACCAGTATACGATGAATGCGACTCAAGGCACTGAACCATGTTAGTTGGGCAACAATTAAATGGTTTCCTACCTGAGTGCATTTTGAAATTAAAGGAAGTAAAATCCATTTACCAGTTCTTTCTCCTACCGACTATAGTTTTATGAACTTGAACTATTGTCTTTAACCGGTGGGCCACGACAGTTTCCTATCAAATCATGCAGACGTCCCGTCTAGACACCCCCTTCCTCCACCAAAACAAATTACTAAATACAAGAAAAAGAAGAAACGATAATTTTTGCATTAAGAAAGTAATCGACTTTTTATTCCTCGAAAAGAAATCCTCCATTCTTGTCACGGATTTCTTCCAATTTTCTCTTCGTTCAACAGAAATCCCGGAATTTCCATTCAATTCCAAAGATTTTGAAATCATTGCTCTGTTCAACTCATGAATATCTATCTTAGTCCATTTATTTCTCTCCCCTTCCACCTCTCTTTCTCTCTCTCTCTCTATCTATCTATCACTCTCTCTCTCTCTCTCTCTCTCTCTCTATCTGTCTCTCTCTCTCTCTCAATCTATCTATCATTCTCTCTCTCTCTGTCTGTCTGTCTGTCTGTCTGTCTGTCTCTCTCTCTCTCTCTATATATATATATATATTAGGGGAGGTCGATTTTGAAACTGTAAATAATCGCACTCGAAGAAAGTTGCCAAATAAAGTCAAAAGTTACCACAAGAAATATTTTTCTTCAAAACTTTGTATTTATTTGAGCATTGCAACTTTAAGATCAAATAAATCGAGATTTTTATCACTGCCTAGATTTCACCGGCAGATGTGTCCCCTTAAATTAAACCCGGGTTTTAACAAAAAAAAGTAATACCTTACTTAATAATAAATATTTTAAAGTTTATTATTCCTTTTCTTAAGAAATTAAATGTACATATTCAAATTAAAAAGGAATAACACACTATAATATTTAATGTTATATATAAATAATTATTTATTTACATAGGCGTTTTATTTATTGGATATTTTTTATGGTATTCACCGGTTGAAAATTCAACGAGCGAATTTGAGTTCCCGTGTTGATTCTGTGTTTTGTAAACACTGTTTACACATTTAATTATCACAAGTCGAGCGCTGGCTTATCTAATCCCACTTTCCCGACCTTTTGTCACACCTTACCTTGTGGGAGTTAGATAAATAAAAACTAGTTTAGCCACCAAATAAACCGGTATCGTCCGGGCCTTTGGGTCTGGATTCACGCCCGTCTATTGGGGCTTGTCCGTCCTGTGCAGTTCTAGGAGGTGCACCTCCCAGGTTTTGCCTTCCCTCTTTGGGGAGGAGTAAGTTTATTGCTTACTGTCTGAGGCGGCCCTACCGGGGAATGCCGACGGAGCTGCCCAGGCAATTTTTAAATGGCCAGAGTGCTCACCTCTCGAGCACTGGCTTTCTCATCCCACTTTCCTGACCTTGTGTCAATCTTACCTTGTTGGGGGTAGATAAATAAAATCTAGTTCTGCCAGGGTTTTTTACCCCACCAAATAAACCGGTATCGTTCGGGCCTTTGGGTCTGGATTTACGCCCGTCTATTGGGGCTTGTCCGTCCTGTGCAATTCTAGGAGGTGCACCCTCCCAGGTTTTGCCTTCCCTCTTTGGGGAGGAGTAAGTTTATTGCAAACTGTCTGAGGCGCCCCTACAGGGGAATGCCGACGGGGCTGCCCAGTCAATTGTTTAATGGCCAGAGTGCTCACCTCTATAGCGCAGGCTTATCTAATCCCACTTTCCTGACCTTGTGTCACATCTTACCTTGTTGGAGGTAGATAAATAAAACTATTTCAGCCATGGGTTTTTACCCCACCTAAAATATTATATGTATTGGAGTTGATGGGAGAATGGATAAGGACACATTGATGTATAAGGAAATTGTGGATGAAAATAGACAGAGAATTATGAAAAAAAACTAAGGGACCAGAACACCATTAAACTTTTACAAAAGAAACACCATGTGAAAGTAAATATCTGACACATAGAGTTCTTCCTAATAGTGGTGCAACAGGTGCTGTTCATGCAGATCAAGTGGTGGATGTTTTGCATGAATTCCACAGTGAGAACAGTATCAAGGCTATACTTGTTGACAACACTAATACTAACACAGGTTGCGAAGGTGGAATGGTTGCAATTTTAGAAAAAAAACTTTTTAAAAATCTTCACACAATTGGTTGCTCTTTGCATCATAATGAACTACCTTTCAGAGCCCTTTTTAAAAACATAGATGGTTGCGCAAAGGGCCCTACAACATTCAGTAGCCCTCTGGGGAAATTATGCTCAAATGATTGCCATGATTTACCCCAAATATCATTTTCCACTATTAGCAATCCTCTAGAGTCAATTTTTAAAATTGATGAAATACATGATCTTAGTTCTGACCAAAGACTCCTTTATGAATACACAGTAGGTATTTCTAGAGGTAAGGTTGACTCTAGATATGCCTCCTGGAAAATTGGTCCTTTAAACCAAGCAAGATGGTAAACTTTGGCCATCAGGCTCATGTGTTTATGGACTCGTGGTGCATACCCACAAAGGCACACAACAAAACTACACTATGTAGTAAATTTTATTGTAAATGTGTATGTCACTTCTTGGTTTGAAATTAAAAGAAATAGTAAATTCCACAATCAGTAAGTGCACATTTTTAATATGATCCAGAGAATTAAGGAGCCGCCTCAGGAAATCCAAGATATCACATTTAGAAATATACAAGGTAATACATTTTGTTTACTGCCTGAAAACTTTCTATATTCCATGGTTAAATCTGAGGAGATTGAAGTAAGAGAAGAAACTTTAAAAAGAATTTTGGCCATTAGGTAAGTAATATTTATTCATATATCTCTGACTCAATTATTGATTCCAATTTATAGAATGATTTTTAAAGATTTTATCTAATTTCACCATAATTATTAAAACAGTACAGATTGGATTTTTTTAATAATTCAATTAATTAATTTGTTCTTTCAGGAGTGAGGAGTCAACCAGAAAAAGATTAAAAAGAATACCACCTATTAATTTTAATGCCACACATTGGACACAATTAATAGATTTAAAATTTTGAACCACCAATGACGGAAGATTTTACTGAATCTGAACTTCGAGAATCGTTGATGAATGGAACCAAGCTTGACTTTCCAGATTTGCCTTCACATTCTCAGGGCGTGGAACGGGCAGTTAAGTTAATAACAGAAGCTTCACAAACTGTATATGGTTTTGAAGCAAGGCATCAACACATTACAGCCAAAGTTTTGAGTCAGAAATTGAGACCAGCATTTTTGTCTAAGGGGTCTTGTATGGAGCAATTTGACTCTCTATATTAAGCTCCATTAAAATAGTGTTAGGTTTTTCCTTATTTCTTTGCTTGTTATATTTTCACTTATAACAGAAAAATCATTTTTTTAGGTATTCAAATATTACTGTTTAATTCATAACGTTAAAAGGTAGTTTACAAAAGCAGATACTGAAAATGAGGGGGGGGGGCAAATTTTCAATTTGAAGATTTCTTTAATTCATATCATTTTTATCAAATAAAAGGACATCTCCTGATATTAAATGCTAAAATTATTTGGTTTTCACACCAATATTCAAGCAAATCTTGCAAAAACGAGGAATTTTCAGTATATTCTTGTCTACGATCTTTGATACCAAACGCTCAAAAAACCGCTGAAGTTTTTGATCTAATTTTTGTGCATGAGTATTTAATAGGTCTATATACAACTTTCGGTACGTGCCTTTTTTTAATATTTAAAAAAAAGTGTAAAATCGACCTACCCTAATATATATATATATATATATATATATATATATATATATATATATATATATATATATATATATATATATGTATCACTGCTCGTCAGCAACTACGTTTGTAGAATTATCGAAGAGAAAATATTTGATGACTGATGGGCACATTTCCAGATATTCCATAGCTAACAAGCTTGTTGAGCAAACATTGGGGCATTCTATTAAGGTCTGCAAACGACCAGTAGTCGCTGGGGTAAGATCTGGAGGATGAGGTGAGTACGGAAGTAATTCAAAGTGCAATTCATGTAGTTTTGAGATCGTTGTTGTCGATTTGTAAAACAGTGCATTTTTTTGGTGAAAGCGCACCTTTCCTTTCTCGTGACCGATTTTTGGTGATTTCATCCTTGAAACGCACCAATAATGCTATATGATATTCGCCAATAATGGTTATTCCTCTCTTAAGGGTTTTGATTAAAAAAATACTTTGCGCATCCCAAATTATGAACTTGTCTTAGTTGGTTTTATGGATTATACCTGCTGCTGTTCACTCAGCTGACTGCGGATTTGACCTCGGATCCATATCTCATTATTTCTTACATATTGACGTTTTTGTTACGTTGAAATAGTTACAAACGACGCTCTGAACCGTCGACGTATTGTTGTTTTTGATCAACTGTGAACAAATGCGATACCAATTTTGAACACAGCTTTCTCATTGAAAAATATTCATGCACAATGGTGAAGATATTGCCTGCTAAAATCTCCAACTCCTATGCTATCTCAGACTACTTTAATTTACGACCGGCCAAAACAATTGTTTTGAAAATTTGCAACAGTCACCTCATAAGTTAAGATGTGTAATCTGTAAAGTAATAATCCGATTGGACTACAATTTTAACACAAGGTAAAGGTTTATACAAATCGTAAGAACTTTTATTAGTGTCGGAATCTATTGAGTCATGTGTTTTATATATGATGATTGAGTAAACACAAGTGTCAGTAAGTAAAAAAAAAAAAATATTTATTAAAAATATTGTTATAAGCCCCCTTCAAATATTATGAGGGAGTTATAATAAGCTGTCAACCATAGCGTAATGCAATCTTCCTGCGCCCGCAGTTGAACAATATTTTACTAGCTTTCTGTATTTGTCTGCAGCCTTGAGATAATATAGAACTTAGTTCTTTTTCCTTTCCCGTGGTAGTTTTTGGTGGCCGAGGGGTTGAATACCAGGCCGCAAAGTCACAGGTGACTTTGTAACTAGGTTCGAATCGTACGACCGGCAGTAATTATCATTTCCTACACTGATGATTGCGTAAGCATGACACACTAGTGTCTGTAGGTAAAAAATAATTAATATTTATTTATTTAAATATTATTTCTCTTTATCTCAATATATATATATATATATATATATATATATGCTCAAGAAATATATATATATATGCTCAAGAAATATATATATATATATGCTCAAGAAATATTGGGTTTACTATCAATATATTTGCACTTAATTACATATATATATATATATATATATATATATATATATAGCATGAGAATATACTTATGGCAAACAAGCTACACAGAAATCTATGCGTTATTATGTTTCGAAATCTTTTAGGTAAGAATGAATAATTTGTATTATTTGGATTATTAAAACTACTGTTCTAACTTTAAATGTTTTTCTGACAACGTTTCGATCGATGTAACCGCTGACTTTCTCTCTTTATCCCGAACTCGGGAGTCTGTACTGAATTTTGAACGAAACTATTTTTTAATTTACGTAGTAGCTTGCTTTCATTACGTCAGGAATAGCCGCGTAGAAGTCTTAAGTAATTCATAATTTTATTCTTCGTATCACTGAAAATTGAACCTTCAACTTCTAGAAGACTGTCAATTTGAACGGATTAACACTTCGCACTTTTATCTGTTGCGCCACGGGTCTTTTAGGACAATTCTAGTATAAATGTTTAGAAGCTATTCTTACGTGTAATACTACTACTACTACTACTACTACTACTACTACTACTACAACTACTACTACTACTACTACTACTACTAATAATAATAATAATAATACCACTAATACTACCACTACTGCTATAAACACACATATATGTATATATCTTCTATATAAAGTTGACTTGATTTTTTCCCTCTCCAATCTGTTATAGTAGACAATAAAAATAATTCATCAAATGCATCGAAACAGATCACTTCATTCGCTTACTACCTTCAACTATGTTTCCAGAAACTTTAACTTATTTTTAAAGCCTAAACAAAAAACATTATAATTAGTCCACCTGTAAGCCTCTCCCAACCAAATAGAGGGCAGCAAATAATATTGCCTCTAAAAATCATGTTCTCCCACAAAACCCAAATCAGCGCCGAGCACAGCCGGTCTATAATTTAACAAAGAACAACTCACGGAAAGACTGGTTTCACAATTCGCAAACCAGCAAATCATCGATCATTTAATAACATTCATAATACGTCGGAACGCATATTTTCATAACTTTAACTTAATTTAATAAAATATACATTACTCCTAAGTACTTAGACACTGTTTTCTACCTCATTTATACAAGTAACAAAAAACTATTCCGTTTAAGACGCGGAGTAAAATAAATTGTTGATGTGGACAACAGCCAGCCAAAAGCCTCCCACTATCGGACACGTAATTATTAAAACGGAAGTAAGAGGGAGACGCGAAGTAAATAAACAAATTAGGTTTAACTTATCAAAAGGCCGCGACACCCTCCTCCTACACCTCTTGTACCCGTAATGATTACAAGTGAAGTAGGAGAGAGCAAAATAATATTTCGTAATTAGGTATTTGTATTTGTATATATATATTTTATGTACAGGATTCACTCCTAAACTAATTGACTGATAATTATGAATTTTTGAACACAGTTTCTAGACGTAAAGGAGTCCAAATATGGGCTCTACTTAGTTCAGTTTACTTTTATCCGAAGAGGGCCAAGAGGAAAGAAAACCCATTCATGAACATTCAGACACCTCCGATATTTTGTGAAATTTTGACAATAGCTGTTAGACATAACTTCATAAATATATCCAAAATTTCAGTTTCGTTGGGGTATTTTAAAGGGTTTTTAGGGGCCATAATATAGGTACAACCTCCCATTCGAAAATTCAAATATTTAAAATTTGCATTAAATTTGATCGATAGTCATTAGACACCAATTAAGTAAGATTCCCTGAATTTCAATTTCTTCTGACGACCCTTTAGGCTTAAGCCTGACATTTCAGACATTTTCCAGAATCACAATCATGCAATGGATTTTCATCAAAATTGAAATAAGGATTCTTGACTATATCATTAAATCGAAAATGATGATTCAACTTTGCATATTGCATACTTATCGACGTTTTCATTTTATATTCCATAACATACGTCCGCCTTCAATTCTGTTCTATATGCAAATTGATTCATAATAAAAACTTACCGAACACAATAAAATACGGTCAATTAAAGATAAACGCTTTATAACTCCGACAATTTGTATTATTGTATATAAGGCGTTGTACGCTCCAACACATTCTAACTATCCAATTAATTTGCCTCCGCACGAGGGCAGACATAACAAATCCTTAAACACGGTCCCAATTGCTATTATTGTATATAAGGCTTCTTTAATTTTTCTTCTACGATCTATCACATTTTAACTATGAAATTTACTTGCCTCCCCACAAGGGCAGACAAAACTACGGTCAATGGAGGAGAAATCCTTCAACACTGTGGTAATTTCTATTAGTGTATATGAAGCTTCTTAAATCTTTCTTTATACGATTTATCAATGTAGAAATAGAGGGCAGAGTTAGACACAACGTAAGTTCTTAATGTGGCGAAAACCCACCAACGTTTATTATATTTTATCAAGAAACAACATCAATAAAAATTGCCGCTGTAAAGAAGGATTGCTTTCAATGACCAAGGAGAGAATAGATAACAGTTCGAACAAATATCCTGGTTCGACAGAAACACTTCTTTCCATAATCGGTCAGTAAAGAAGATATCTTTCTACACTGTGACAATTTCTATTTTTGTTCCACTGTGAAGTAATCCTTTTCGTGGGTACATACATTTTCCACAATTCAAAACCGACATTTTTTCTGACAATTAAAACTATCCGTTGTGACCTATTTGCGTTCTGTCGGCGGTTTATAAATTTTAATTCATGCTTTTGTATTTCTCCCGGGCAACGCCGGACAACAGATCCTGCTAGTATATGTATATATCATACCAACCCTATATATCCACGTACTTGCATGACATATATATATATATATATATATATATATATATATATATATATATAAAAGTGCTCTGATCTATTATCTATAATTAATGGTTCTCATATTATATTAACTTCGTTACTAAGTCTACTTATGAGGCCATTGTCGCCAAACATATGCGCTGCTTCTTTAAGTCGTCTTACTCCCACCGTTTTCTTTAACTATAATTTTACTTCTTCCTATAAGGGTAGGTGGTCTTTGTTATAATGTGGTGTTGATTTACCCTATTTAGAGTGTAGAGGGACTCTTCCAGAGACTATGAATAGAGTTACGACAAATATATATATATATATATATATATATATATATATATATATATATATATATATATATATATATATATATATATATATATATATACGGAAAAATCAGTTTAATTGAAGTTACGGTAAAAAATGGAGGAATTAAATAATGCAAGTTCAGAAATTTTCAACATCAGCAAAATTAGCAACTGAAATTACAGAGAGAACATGCATCATATAAAAAAAAATCGATGAATAAAAATACAATTGCAGAAAGAACAAGCGGAATATAAAAAGAACATAAATGCGGAAAAAAGGAATTTCAGCTGTAAAAATTTTTTCTTAATACCCAACATCAACATAAAAATATATTCGAATTATCGAATAGGTGTCACAATGGTAAAGATGAAAGTTCTTTTTCATAAAACACTTTTGGATCGCTATTGATAATTTTAACTACGTATTTAAAGCAATACGAAGCCAATTATAATACAGACGGTGCGAATTTGACCGATTTTAAGAAGGTTCGTTTTCTTTTAAGGAAATCTGGTACAGTTGAATGTACCAAATTCGTAAATTATATCTTACCACAAAAGCTACCTTACATTTGATGAATAGATACTATTATTGACTAAATTGTTTTGCCTTAAAACGTCACTTTTTCACAAAAAGTAGAAATACATGAACCTTACAAAGGAAAGGCGACGAAGACTACACGTAGTTAATAAGCACTGCGATGATTTCAAGTTGTCGGAGTTGAGTGTTACCAATGTTAAATGCGTTATATTCGCGCTAAGATTAGTACCGAATACAGATGCAGAAATCAAAAGAAGTGTTGTTAATAAACTGGAACATGAACCAAATTTAATACTCCAGCATATCGCAGAAGACTTCCAACGTTTTATTAGCGTGCGTCATGATTCAAAAGATATTGAACAGAGTGCAGTGTCACATATCTGAAAAATCCGCAACAAGAAGAAAAGTACTTCAGCAGCTAAATGTGATAATCAAAAGAATATTAATCTGCCCGCTAAACCGTGTTTCAGTTACGGACAGCTGCATTGATACAAAGATTGTCCATACAAAACGAAACAGTGCTTGAAGTGCGATCGCGTGGGACACAAAAGTACGCACTGCAGAGTAAAAAAGTTTTATTAGAATCGATGAATGTGACGGAGTGGAAAATATTAAGAAGTTTGTTCAAGTAAGAATATTGAACAGAAATATTAAAATGCAACTTGACTCAGGCTCCTATTTGTCAATTATAAATCTTCACGCATGGAAGAAAATTGGAAAACAGACTTTATTGAGAACTAAAAAATTAACCAAAAGCGTCACTGGAAAACAAATAAAATTCGAGGTCAACCTAATAACTACAGTTACACTACAAAGAAAAACTTAAAAATTCTAAATGTTTGTGATGAACAATTCAATTAACAGTTTGGGACAGATTGGATGAACAGTTCCAATTATAAGACAATACCTATACATTATTTCTGTAAAGGTATAAACTTTAAATGCTACGGCAAAAAGGTAAAGAAATAATTGAAAGAAAGCTATTCGGAAGAATTAAAATAAAATTGTTTAGAAGTTTTTTTCTGGAGAACTAGAAAGAGATAAAAATGACTGACAAAGCTGAATTTAAAATATATATTAAACGCGTTTCTAAAAAAAAGGTTCCATTCGCGTCATTAGTTAAGATTGACGAGAAAGTGAATAAAAAAGTGGATTTAAGGTAGAGCAAGTAGTTTTCGCCTACAGTCTAGGAAAAAAAAGAAATTAAAATGTTGTAGACAAAGACATTAAAAGATCAGACTCAGTGCTGGTGAGTATGTTAAAAAAGAATATGCCAGCTACGGCAAATGTATCGTCTCGACAAAGTTCTCTTAATTTTACGAATTGTTACAAAGTATTTAGTTAAAACATACAATATTTACGAGCGTCTCTAAATAGGATATTATAAAAAGGAGAAAAATGGAATAGATTAGGTCTGGACAAGAGAATGTCAGAAAACGTTTGGTATACAAAATCACATCAAAATGAAACCGTAAATTAAGGACTTCATGAAAATCAAACCGATAGGAGAAAATGGCATTGACTCCATACGAGGTGTGTGTGTAATGGTGTGATGTTGATCTACCCTATTTTGGGTGTAGATGAACTCTTCCAGAGACTGTGAATAGAGTTACGACTAAGTGTCGTAACAGTCAGGCGGCAGTTATTTGCCGTTCTGTGTCAGCATAATACTAATTTAGGATCCGATCTCAACAATCAGTCCGGCAGAAACTTTTGCTATCTCACTTCTACAGTTTAATAGATTGTGCGGGTCTATTAACGCGGGGGCCTCTGCGTAGCTTAATCTATTAAACTATAGAAGCTAGATAGCAAACAGCTGCCTGCACAGAATAAAA
This sequence comes from Sepiola atlantica, assembly GCA_963556195.1. Classification (NCBI taxonomy): domain Eukaryota; kingdom Metazoa; phylum Mollusca; class Cephalopoda; order Sepiida; family Sepiolidae; genus Sepiola; species Sepiola atlantica. The sequence continues at coordinate 66,145,851 of OY744519.1, forward strand.
TTTACCTTAGGCTAACAATACATAAACAAATAAATAAACAAACAAATAAGTAAAAAAAACTAAACTAAACTAAAACCTAAAAACTTAAAACCTAAAACCTAAAATAGAAATACAAGGAATCACGTGTTAAAATAAGGTCACCCATTATACTGACAAAACAAACAAACAGTGATAGGCCACTCTATAGAAAACAGAACGATAGAATAGGAAATAGGAAGTAAAACTAACCGGATCTTTGTTCGTGAGAAGCCCAACGATTGGCTAAGAGAACAGCAAAGAATCTGATTGGTTAACTAGCTAGTCGTGTATATAAAAACACCCGGTAAAACAAACTCAATGCATTTTTGCCTGAAGATTCCCCCGGGAGCCTATGTGTAGCTTAATTGCCATAAATATATTTTCATAACTTACTACCTAGCTCTACTTACGTATCGAGCACTGTTGAAGTAAATACTAAAAATTATACATACAAAAATTATATCGCCTTATAAAATGTTATGTAGATACATGAAATAGTAATATATATATATATATATATATATATATATATATATATATATATAAATGTAACAATACAGATGAATAATATATATTTATATTAGATTCTATCGTGATAAATCAATGCTCGATATACTTAATAGAGCAATAATATGAGAAAATTAATAGTTCAAATAAAAATTGGATAACATACAATATTTATTAATTCATCAATTATTCAAAGAAGGGATATAAAAATCTGTTTCCTCCCTTAATGATTAAATAGCTTATTTTTGAAAATCCATGAATTAAGGAAATAAAAAAAGTTTTTTATATCCCTTGTTTGAATAATAAATATTGTATTTTATCCAATTTTTATTTTTATCATTAGTTTTCTTTTTGTCAGGAATGTAATTTCTTCTATACAAACTAATACACACACACACACACACACACACACACACACACACACACACACACACACACACACACATATATATATATATATATATATATATATATATATATATATATATTACGCTTTTATTTAATATTTATACTTTATTTTATTAGGCGCTGGCCTAACTGAACGCTTAAAAATAGTTGATTGACAGATGGGAGTAAATAAGGATGTATGTATATACGTTTTTGTATAAGCAAATAAAACAGAAGTTTAAAAACATGCCAGTAGTAACCAATCCAAACATCATTTGCTCATGAAACGGATAGAAACATGTTTATTATCAAAGTTAATTAGTCTGATTAACTTTTAAGGAGCGAAACAGACATATTTCATGAAGATCCGTAAAGTAGCTTTTCTTCCGATACATTAATGAAAAAGCAGATCCAAACCCAATATATATGTATAAAGAGAAAGTTTGTTCGACTGTTTGCTTATAGAAATCGATATGTCGACGGTTAGAAAATTTAAATTAATTAAAAAAAAAAGAACTTTTTGAAGAAATATCCTGACACCATTCACATTTCCCTACAATTCGATCTGGTGCCATTAGGGTCCAATTATCGATTGCAATGTGTGCGTATCGAGGATGAAATTGAATACAATAACCTATACAAAATCAACTCTAACTTTCTCGAATAACATTTTCCGAAAAATCTAATTGTGGTACTAATTTTAAATTGTGGTTTTACAATCCTATTATGGGATTAGCAATCGCTTTGAACATTCGTAAAAATATGTGAGCTAGTGTACATATATACATATGTGGGGCTCTGAGCGAGTGTTTATATATATATATATATATATATATATATATATATATATATATATATATATATATATATAATTAAGACTGTTTATTTCTCAAAGTTAGACATCGATAGCATTGGATTTGACAAATCGATATTTGATTCTGTCCTGCCGTTTCTTTCTTATTCTACTATAAAGTTCTTTCCGCAAATATAATTTATTTCACTTTAGTCTTGAAAATACTTATTTAGGTTAGGAATATTTTTAAAACGGCGACATTTTTCTTAATGACCTAAATATAAGCGTGAGCTTACGAGAGAAAAGAAAACGATCGACATTGTTCTATCTTTGTTCTGCTTTGTGATAAAAAATATGTGATTAAATAAAATATTATCCTGTTCATGTATTAAATTATATTTATTTCACACAAGTAGGTAATAACATTTTATTCCGGACAACAACGTAAAATGTTGTTTCAGTGAAATGATGCAAACGGTAATACTATCGTAACAATGTCCGATGCTTTCTTACGTTAACACGTGATTTTTACAGCAGTTTAGAAATATTTCTGCTTCTATTTATAGAAAATCCACGCATTTAAGCAACATTACAAAAATGAATAATCTTTTCACACTATGCGACTTTCTGTCTAGAATTATACACGATATATAACATATTAGATTTTTTCTTTTTACCATTAAAAATAAATATAATACTTTTCATAAATTAAATTAAACTAAACATAGCCTACATTAGTTATTTTTACGCATAGCATCTGTGTTATAAAATTCATAATAATCGGTTGATTAGTTTAAGAGTGAATCTTTTAATACAAATATATACATACCTAACTTCCTATATATGTATATATATTCTTCGTTTTATTAATCTTTACCTCTCCTTCTCTCTCTCTCTCTCTCTCTCTCTCTCTCTCTCTCTCTCTCTCTCTATATATATATATATATATATATATATATATACATACATACATACATGAATACATACATACACACACACGCATCGATTTATAAAGATCTCTCTAGTATTAAACACTTTGGAAAAGACGTACCTAGTATTGAGCATTTTTTAAAAAATATATTGAAATTTCTTCAATTAATTTATGTAAATATATGTATAAAGTTGAATTATTTGTTGCATTGATATTAAAAGCTCACTTTACTTATTTAGAAGTAAAAACAACCTATTAATAGACTCACTCGTGGATATGCGAGTACACTTCAAAAAGTATAACTAATTTGCATATTCTTTTAAAAACGACCTCTCATTAATTTACTATTAATGTTTTCTGTTTTCTTATTGGATGATTGGTTGCATTTAACTATTACGCACAGTTCTATTTATGCATATTTTCTACATTGTGTATAATTGAGTAGAATTTGGTGTGAAAAGTTTCTAGCACACACATGTGTTTATATTATATATATATATATATATATATATATATATATAAATATATATTTATATATTTCTATGTACTTGATAATCACCTAAACTAGTGAATGAATCATTATGAATTTTTGAATATACATTATCAGAAACCCGTTGAATAAAATGGACATATTATTTTTTGTAAACTTGAGAATTTTGGAAATGCGCTCACCCAAACTCGTACCCGCCATCAAAAAAATTTAAATAAGTTAGATACAAAAATTAAACAGAGAAAAGATTTTCTCTTCATCACATTTTTTAAAAGGACAGATGCTGGCACGTGAGCGTCATTAATATGCATACGCTTGTTAAAATCTTAAACCATTTAACTTATTATGAATTATCGAATGTGTATTCTAAGCAACAGGGTGATTAACGTGAGCACATTATTATTTTTTTGTAAACCTTACCATTTGGGGTGGTGGTGCAAACGAAACAGTCATGTGATAGGTGTTCTACTAGTATATATATATATATATATATATATATATATATATATATATATATATATATATATATATATATATATATATATATGCTATCTCTCATCCCACATTCATTTCAATAATACATGAATTGAATACACATTAAAAAACGAGATGAAGAAATAAAAGAAGGTATTTTGATGTATCTTTATTGAAATTCTGATGAGGAAGTATATTTTCGAAAATTAAATCGAAAAACAAATAAAATTTAATAAAACAAAAATGCATTTATGGCGTTCTAATTGCTCATTATTATTTTTAATATTTCATATTACCATGTAAACAATTCTTTCTAAACCAAGAACAACGTTTCTTATATATATATATATATATATATATATATATATATATATATATATATATATGTATGTATATATTATATATATGTATGCATGTATTTATTATATATATATATATATATATATATATATATATATATATATATATATATATATATGTATAGTGAATGTTTGTTTTGTATTGCGCTCTCGATATTCCTGATTTTAAAACAAATTGTTCTGTTCTGAGGACAATAAACATTTATAACTCCATGATTTATTGTATGACTTAAAATAAATGCTGCTTTGCAACAGATATAAACAACCATACTATCTTGGTGCATGCTCTTTATTTGGAACTTTATTTAGAAATGTTTTGATTCGCTGAAATATATATATATATATATATATATATATATATTTATATCTAAATATTTTTATCTTTACCTAAGATACATGTGTTTGATGCTTATGCAATATTCAGTTTAAGAGGTGATAATTACTGGCTGTCTAAGGATTCGAACCCAGTTACAAAGTCACCTTTGACTCTGCAGCCTGGTATTCAACCCATCCGCTACAATCAATTTCCATGGAAAGAGAATGAAACTCGAGTCGGCGCACATACACAGTAAGCTAATCATAATAGTGCTTTACGGCGAGCCGGAACATTGCCTTGCGCTGGGATTGACAGCCTATTATTAATTTTCTTAGAGGCCCAGTCTTTTGTGTAAAACCGGCTATGGCAATATTTTTTACTTAAATACATATATACATATCTCTCTCTCTCCCTCTCTCTCTCTCTCTCTCTCTCTCTCTCTCTCTATATATATATATATATATATATATATATATATATATATGTGTGTGTGTATGTGTCGATATATAAAAGAGATACCTAGAAAGACGTCGAACAGACTGACACAAAAGTTATAATATAATATTAATACTGAAACTGCTTGAAGTGCGAATAAAACGCAAGCGATCTCGTCCTTCTATCATGCAGTCATTTCAATATTGAAAACCTAAATATATAGATATGTTTTTCTCCGTTGTCGACAATCTTTTAGTTTTTTGATAAAGACGGAAAATGAACTTGCGTTATAAATATCGGCAGTAAAATATATGCACCAATATTTGCAAGGAGCCTATTTCTTACCGGCCATGATATTTCCATCGCCGAAATCAAATATATTCAGCGTATGAACGCTTGGCTGTATTGAATGATGTACCCGTGTTGGGGAAATAAGTATTCGGATCTATATCGAAAACGCAAAGACAGGTCTCTTTGGGCAAAATCGGCAATATCTTTCCGAGTTCAACGTTCTGTAAATCTCTAATTAATAAGAAAAATGCATGAAACTTGCAAGATATATCGCCGTTGGTCGGCATAATGGCGATTCAATTTCAGAATAACGTATAAAAAATTTCAACATTCTTAATAGACATACATAAAAATATATAACTATCTCGGGAAAAAAATTATTATACGTAGCGTAACGGATAAAGACGCTGAGTCAAACAGTTCTAAGTGACATTTTTCTGGAGGTTGAAGGTTAAATCTGCACTACAGGGGATTCTAGCTAACTAAGAATACAATCAAACACATCTACTTGGTCATAAGTGATGGAACATGAAACATCTACCCTCGTGGTTTAAAAACAGTTCTCTTTCTTAATTCCGTATAGATTTCCAAGTTCGACAAACGGATTCCCGAGTTCGATAAGATGCACCTGAAGAAAATCGAAGGTTACATCGGATTAAACATTGTGAGAATAATATCCAAAATTCGAATAATAGTCCGAATAATCCAAATATTATAAATTATAGATCCTCATTTCAAAATTCCGGAACATAGTTCATAAATATTAGTTTTGTTTTGATCAATGTTAACCATTACTAGTAGACCAGCCGTGATTCTTCGTCATTCACCTTTTGTGACGTCATCCACTGTGCATGGAAATCTCCATCTCTTTATTCAATTGATGACGTCGTCATTTAGTGACATAATCCGCTGTGCACGGTTATACCTACCTCTGTTTTAAAGGATAAGATGAAGAATGATGTGTTTAAAGAAAATATTAGCTTATTTATTTCTTAAAATAAGTTTCATTTCATGCTATTTTATTTCGGACAACAACTTAACATGTTGTTTCAGTGAAATGATGCAAGCGGCAGTACTTTTGTAACAATGTCCGACGCTTGCCTACGATGAAACCATCCAATGTGCACGGGAACAAACAAGATAGCCAGCAAACAATATAAGATTCCCAGAGTTTAGTAGCATATAGATATCACACAGAAGGTGGCCGTTGTTGGCAATGAATTGGTGAAATCGTTCACATAATCACCGAAAGAAACGGAGAGCACTGAACATGTTTTCAATTAGACTAGTAAACACCACCTGTTCTTACCAGCGAGCGATCACTGATAATGAATTAAGTGAGAAATCATAGTGAGTCTTAAAAATCTGCTCAAAATAGAACTTTGTTTATCTCCTGGTGAAATGGCAAAGTAAAAAATTGTTGTCATTATCATCATCACCTTTTTTATGAATGCACTAACTATTCATCCTCCATGTGTATACTTCAGAGAGCTTCCTATGCCACATGATTGGAAACAAAATGCTGCTTTCGAGGGTTCTACATGTAATTTATGGTGGTATTGCGACAATTTCTTATCTGATCCTTTCCGTCAAAAGTGCGTGGAGGAACAAATTCTCCAAAGTAAACAGTCACAAGAGCTTAAATGTAGTGACCTTGTCGGCTACTGCGCGTCTACCCTTAAAGGGGTATGTTATATCTTTTTACAGGACTTTGTTTTCAATTGCTTCCTACGGCAGACACACAGAGACAGATACACCAGGAATATATTATATAGATTCCTGTAAGCGTGTTCACAAGGTTACACGAATAGAAAAGTATAAATGTACACTATATATTATTCTTACAAGTGGCGGTAGGTTCAAACCCAGCTTTGTCTTCAGTATGATTTCTTAATGCTTTATAGACTCCAGATTTTCAGGTAGCACGTTTAACCAACAGTTGATATCACTTTTTTCATCGTTGATTTTCTAGGGATTTATAGAATTAAGATATCTTGAAATTCTATATCTATGAGTCAATAGGTTGAGCATAAACAAATAAGACACCCTCCAAAAGTAAAACTATAACGTTTTATTTTTACAAAAACGTCTCATAAAGAAAAGCAGACGAAATAATAACAATAACAGATCATGGGAGTTTACAATTACGCTTACAGACTAAAATTCTTTCTACACCCTTCAAAAATAAAATGCTTGGTAAGTCGGTAGTTTAAGATAAAAATAATGTAACAGAGTCACGAGGGACAACTTACAGAGAGGCCGGTCAAAAGAGAGGACGCAACACGCTTTGACTGAGGCCTCATCCAACGACTTACTGGAGAAAAGAAAGAAACTGCTATGAACTTCGATATTATGCATATTCATACACTGACAAACTAAGGTAAACAAACACGTTCACACCTTTATTACACAGACCAATTATTTTTTCTCCATTCTACAAAAAAAGAATAACAACTTTACTCCCTAAACTAACAAAAGCAAAATGAATAATTCACACAGACAATCTTTCATACTATTTTAATTGTTGTGTTTCATTAATTCTATTTTCACTCATTCTTTTCTCAAAAATCATTTCATTATTACTTTTTAACGTGAGTCACGGTATACATAGACAAACAGTCTTATCTATCTAAGCCATACCAGGACTTACGCTAGAAAATGGTGACCCTGACGTTAACTATCATTATATTCTTCACTTTCCTAAACAAACAACATAAAAAATGGTCGCTACAGATTAAACAAATATTTATGTATGAAATTTAGTTAAGCATGCAAAGCATTGCATAAAAAATATGCGAATGTGTTAGATAGAGAAAGACAGGTGAAATATACCAATGTTTCTGATTGTTTGAACTATGCCACGCATTAAGATAAGGGGCTTGTTTGAGATAGTTAGACTTAATTAGCAGTTCCTGTTTGTAGAAGTTGGCGTACGAGGGTCCTCTGTCTTCATGACCAAATGTTGACAGATAGTTCATCTTTTTGCGACTAATATACGAGCCTGTGAAATTGGCGAGAGGATAAATAAATATATAGTTACAATTCAAAATAGTCATCGTCGTCATTATCCAACAACATCTTCCAGCAACAAAAAATAAATTCCAAGATGGCTGTCTGGTAACAGACGAAAGCACTAGACATTCACAGAAAACTCCTTGGCATTTTACAACACATTGGGGATATTTTAAATAAGATGCTTCCACCTCTGAGTAAATATGGTATTGTGCTGCCTGAAATTATTCTAGCTAAGAATAGGATTACCACTCCCTACACTTTTGATGTTCTTGTGCCTAATTTATTAAATTTTATTTTTTACGTTATAGCAAATAAATAATTAAAAATGTAGTATATGTTCTGATACTACACTTCATCTTTTCTGTCCTCGGTCACTGACGGAGAACCCCTTCTAGAGTGTCTTTTTTGGGGAACTGTTTTTCCCCCACATTATAAACCGACCTTGTGTCTTACTCTGCTATCGTGCTGATGCAAGTTAATAGGGACATTCAGAGAGCAATAGTTGATTGCAACATTACAGTAACATCGAAAACTCCCTAACTTAAATTCATGTTTTCAACTTTTAGAGAACTGCCCGTGTTTGATAGTATAAAATATTGTTTATGCGAATAAAATTGTTTTTCCTTCTTTCTAAAACGCCCCCATCTTCCCGGCCAAGCATTATCCAATGGTGTTCAAAGAATTGTGTGGAATACTGAATTTCAGCATTAATTAATCAAGAAGAAAACCAATGAGTAAAAATAAGAATACCACATATCAGACATATCACTTACGCATCAGTACGTTTAATCAAGGAAAACCCTGAAATAATTTTACGTTCTTGAACAGCCAGCCGCATCCGCCCCGTTTATTTAGTTACATGATCTCTCTCTTTCTCCTTCTTCCCCCCTCCTTCCCTTTTCTCTCTCCTCTCTCTATATTCTATATTATGATTATGTTTACTTGTACGGATAAGACTTCTTTCTCTCTCTATTGCCACTGATGAAATCTGGTTGGAAGTGGGGATTAAGGTGAAGTTGTAAATATTTGTCAAGCTGGATTGTTTGGTTGGTAATAGTTGAAAAATATAATTTTATTTTCGTTTACGTTACAGATGATTCGTTACTGAATTAAATTTAGAATTAAAATTCCAGAACAGATTTTTCAAAATTATTTGGTATCACAAAATCATCTTAACTCATGACGTACAAATATTGTTAAACTTGTGATTAAACCCGAAAAATACGGATAAAAACGCATACTTATATTTTTAGTTTAAAATGATATTGTAATTAATCAAAGGTTCGGTTTTGCATCTAAAGTATCATTAATACTGTTTGTTCCCGTTCCAAATATAATATTTCACAAATAAAGAGTTATTCATTTGTTTTTTAAAATTGCTTTATTTGTTTTTCAATCTACATCAACTACATAAAGAAAAATCAGTCGGGTTCTTGACATTAGAACTACATATAATTTCCTCTGACAAAAATAATTTGAATTTTCCTAACTATTTCTTCCTTTTTATGCTTGTACCATGTCCTTTATTTATTTATTTATTTCTGAAAATATTTATTATGGCTAAAAATACTGTTATGGTAGAGACACTCTCCCTCACTGATAAAAAAAAACAGAAGTGTGAGCCGATGATAAAATATAATTTCTCTCTCTGTATCTCTTTCTCCCTCTGTCTCTGTCTGTCTGTCTGTCTGTCTGTCTGTCTGTCTGTCTGTCTGTCTGTCTCTCTCTCTCTCTCTCTCTCTCTCTATATATATATATATATATATATATATATAGTGTGTCAGGTTGTATATGAAAAGAAATAAGTAAAGTGCTCAATCATATAAGAGAGCTAATATAATTTATTTAAAAACTGTTGACGCCATTCCACATCGGGCCGTGACTACAATCATTTCAGCATGCCGACGATTCCACTGGGCACAGAGATTTGCTAAAGATGTCTAAATCTGCCCTTTTGGATGAAACCGCGGTACATTTCTGAAATATGTAACATACAGTTTTTTAAATGAATTATATATATATATTATATATATAACGATTCTTACGAAAAATATATATTTGAATATATACTCTTCATAATATCCGAAAATGCTTCAAATTGCAAGCTCAATGAAGGTGTATTACTAGCCTAAGAGCAAATATAATTTATAGAATATAATTTATAGTTGCATTCCAATGACCATAGGAACAATCAATCCATAGCCATAACATTCATCTGTTGAATGAAAGTTATATTTGTGGATTGATTTTTCCTATGGTCATTGGAATGCAACTATAAAGTATATATATATACATATATATATAGATATATATATATATATATATATATCGGTTATCAGATGAAAAGTACTTGCGTTTACAATACAAATTAAACTATTTATTTCTTTAAATGTTTTGCATACTGTAGTACTAGTTTGAATAGTTTTCCTTCAATTTTCTTATTACCCGATTATATCTACTAAATGTTACAATGGATATATTATTCATCTTCAATGCTGTATTTTTTGATGATACAAACGGCGTTTTATTATCCGTAAGAACTGATCACCCTCATCATCTTGTATATTATTTAGAAAAGTTTTTAAGTAAAGAGACATTCGTTACAAAATGATTATTTTTACTAATTACAAAACGAATCATCATGTACAGAAGGAGTGGAAATGCTAGAAAGATAAAAACATCCGTGCGTGTGGAGAGGCGTAATCTATATACTACTAAAAGTCTATGGGTCTTGTATGTTTGCAATCAGCTTTCAGCTTTCCGGTTTTCAACATCCGGTTGCGCATGCGTAAATAGCATCGTCTTCCAATCTGTTATTCTAATTCCGTTGAACTCCTTTTATTAACGAACGCATGCAATTTTTCATTCTGGAAATGTTTATATCGCTTTAAATATAAAACAATTTCATTTAATTTCATCAAATAGTTTTTTTGTTTACTTGACGACTAAAAACATTCAACGGGAGCACTTCGTAAAGTCTGTCGCAGTTTCAAACCCTTTTAAAAAACAAAAATAAACAAACAAAACAACAACAATCTTCTATATATTAATACGCTAAGGTGTACGTACGTGTGTCACGCTTCCAGCAAACGCTCTGCGCATGCGTGCCGCACCTAGATTATTAATAACATTTAATTAGCCTAATTTCTGCATCGTATTTTAATTATTTCCCTTTAGCGCAACGGTAAGCGACGTAGTATTTTTGTCTTTGGCCCGACTGGTTTATAGTTCGATCCCAACCAGCCGCTAATATTTTTTCTTCTACATTTCGAGCGGAAGGGGAAGAAATAATACATTTTTTTTAATCACCCGGTCAAAAAGTACTTTTTTGTGTTGCTTAAAACTTAAAACTATTTTTTGTTTTTTATTTTGACGTTTTTAGGGCATGTCTATTATTTTTTGTTGTTGTTGTTTTTGAACGGACGTTAAGCAATGTTTTTTTTTTCAATGATAGTTTGAACTAAGTATTTATTTTTTATTTGCACCACTTCTTAAAGTGTTAAAACATTTATTTATTATTTTTGGATGGTAAGGAACCAGTATTTATTTTTTAAATGTTTTGAACGGACAATAAGCAATGTTTGTTTTGTTTTGTTTTTTTTTCTCAGTGAAACACCGAGAGCGTGATCGAAAGAAAGAGAGAGTGTGTGTTCGTAAGAGATGGAGGGGGGGGGGATAGAGAAAGAGTGAAAACGCAATAAAAACAAATAAATAAATCGCAAAAAGTCTCTTACTAACAAATAGAAGGTGATTTGTTACATTAGGACCCGCGCTAACTTTGACCCCGTCGTTAGGGTTAGGGTCAGTGAGGGGTTAGGGTTAGCTATAAAGTTCAGGGTCATTGGGGTTAGGGTTAAAATTAGGGTCAGGGCCAAAGTTAGCCCAGGTCCCAATGTAACAAACTACCAAATAGAGATAGTAAAAAATAAGACAATGACAATGATATTGTATAGTTAACATCTGAGAAGTTAAGTTTCTTATTTTGTGTCACGATCTGACACTCTCATTTAATAAGATTTAGTATTTACTTTTGCCCCTGACAACGGGGGAGGGGAGTCGCGACCGATAGTGATTGCTGAAGAGACAGCTTTTACCCCGACAACCGAGTAATATAATAAATATATATACTTCCATCCCGTCACGCAAAATTTTGGTGAGTAAGATATGTGCATATTTCTAGCCACCGGATAATTTTATTAACAGTAAATTATACAAATTGATGTAGAAAACACTGTGGAATTCCTTTTTTTTTCAGTGAAACACAGAGAGCGCGTACGAAAGAAAGAGAAAGTTTGTGTTCGTAAGAGAGAGATAGAGGGAGAAGATAAAGAAAGAGAGAGAGAGAGAGAGAATAAACGTAATTGAAAAGTGAAAACGCAATAAAAACAAATAAATAAATCGCAAAAAGTAAAAAAAAAAATATTTAACAAAAACGAAAGTGAGGAAAGTCGTGATTCAAAGCAAAATAAAAAAGAAAATCTAATCGAAAAAAAAAGTAACAAGTATAATTTCGTTTACTATCGGAAGCCTACCAGTTTTTACGGTATATCAACCCTTTTTAGTAGAGTGTCCATCGTACACGCGTTATTGGAAGGCAAATTATTAATTTTTTCAAAATATTTCACTCTTATCCGGGGGGGTGCTCATAATAAAACAAGCGTAACTTACTAACAAATAGATGGTGCTTCGTTAGATTGGGACCCGCGCTAACTTTGACCCCGTCGTTAGGGTTAGGGAGGGGGGTAGGGTTACCTATAAAGTTCAGGGTCATTGGGGGTTAGGGTTAAAGTTAGGGTCAGGGTCAAAGTTAGCCCGGGTCCCCATGTAACAAAGTACCAAATAGAGACGTAAAAATAAGACAAGGGCAATGATATTGTATGGTTAACATCTGAGAAATTAATTTTTTTTATTTCAAATATTTATTTAGTTATATTGTCAAATTCGTCAAACAAAAATGGCGTTCGCTTATTTTAGGTGAGGTGGTCGCTAATTTCAGACTTTATAAAAGGCTAAATTGCCCGATTACAGTAGAGGATCTCTTTACATTATCAACTAACCCAAGATGTAGGGGAGGGCGCCACTCTTTTCCCAGGACTGCTTCATTGTCCTTGATCCTGACCTTATAATACTGAGAGTTTTAGCAATGTTTGTTTTAGTCTTTTAATATAAACAATTTCATTTAATTTCATCAAATAGTTTTTTTGTTTTCTTCACGGCTAAAAACATTCAACGGGAAGACTTCGTAAAGTCTGTCGCAGTTTCAAAAAACACCTCCCTTTCAAAAAACAAAAACAAACGAACAAAAAAACAACACTCATTATTAATATCAGCCATACGAGCGGTCGGTGAACGAAACCACCTCCCACTTTCCCTCTCATAGATTTCACCACTCCTACTCCGTCTGTTTTCGTTACGTACGCGAGAAAGCCTGCTGTCTCTCGGTGGCCACGGCTGTACCCCCTTCCTTTCTCAAATCGCCCTAACCAACCACTTATAATTCAGTAACTGTAATTTAAAAAAAAAAACAATTATAATAAACAGAACGACTCATAGAAATCTATATTCTTTTTTCATTTTAATATACTTTCATAGAAATGCTTCTGTTATGTAAAAAAAAACTATTTTCTTTATGCCACAAGTGTCACGCTCATACATGAATTCCATAGCTAATATAACAAACTGACCCAACGGGTCACGGGTGGTCTAGTATTTAATACTATTGATACAATACAGTCTGCAACATTTGTTTTTTGGTAATTTCTTCATAATGACGTTTTATTGCGCTAAATGAAGAGGACGTATCAAAAATAATTATAATTATAAAATACATTCTAAAAGTCCGGTGGCGTTGCTGATTTTACATTAACACGAGGAAATGTTTGTACTACAGTTGAATAGCGATCATCAAAATGTATTGACGTGTTGTATATTTTACGTTGGAAATTGTGGTATTATTAAGAGTACAAAAACAAACATAATAAAGTTGAACGATGATAGTATAAACAAACTTGTGATAATGTATGAAGAGTTTAATCTATAATTGTATATGTGTCGGTATGTAATAACTTCTATTAATACAAGTTTATTGCGTTTGTGTGTTTACAAGCATTTAAACTGTGAAATGGAAATTAATTTATAGCGAATAAATGGAAAACACACTTTACTTTATATATAAGATTTATCTGCTATATTTGTACAGTAAGATCCTGGGGTCTGCGGAAAATCAAAATATGAATAGTTCCGGACAACGCCGGGTCGGATAAGCTAGTTATTAATAATTCGAAATATTGTAGACTATAATATATACTTGCTTGTATTTACAGGCAGCAGTTAATCACAACGTAAGAATATATATATACACACACACACATATATATATATATATATATATATATATATATATATATATATATATATATATATATATATATACGGATAGATATTATTTTCTATGTCTTTCTTACACACACACACACACATATATATAAATATATATATATATTTATATATATATATATATGGCATATGCATATATTTATATGCTCAAATATAATTTAATCATTAGTAGTTAATAAATAATACACAAATAAATATGAATAAATAAATACATTTACATCTAAATAAATAAACCAATAAATATTATTTCCATATATCCTAGACTTATATATACATAGTTCATATGCACATACTTATATGTTATAAATAATTCAATAATTATTGATTAATTAATACTACACAAATTAATTATTAACTAAATATGAATTAATACATTCACACATAATTAAATAACTAGTAGATATTATTTCCTATCTCTTTCTTAAACATATATATACATACACATATTTGCATATGCATGTACTTTTATGCTCAAATATAATTTTATAATTATTGGTTAATTAATGATACACAAATAATTAAATAAATAGGAATAAATGAATACACTCACACATAAACAAATAAACTAATAGATATTATCTCTTTTTTCTCTTTTTTACCACCTTTTCGGTTTTCATCAGAATTTGCGTTTCTAAAACTATTCACGCGATTATATTCCTTTTAATTCGAAACGAGACAATGAATTCAGGGTCCCCCTCTGCACCACCCTAGCTCCAAACGCCCATTTAGCCACAATGACCTAGACAAAATCTTTCTTTCAAGGTTACAGATAATAAACTAATATTCAACCAAACAAACCATCCCCCCTAAAAATTCTGTGAATTGCTGCTGATCAGACTCACCCAATTTTGCTTTTCTCAATTTTTAAATTTCTTTTCAGTCACAGACTGACCCTCGCGCAGATCAAATTTGATAATTTTATGATTATTTTTGCATTTATCTTTAATCATAAGGAAGTCTCACAATCAAGACGAAACGTTGATGAATACATAAATAATATAGTTTTTGGATTTCCTTTTTCATTTTACACACACACAACACACACATATATATATATATATATATATATATATATATATATATATAGATATATATATATATAGATATATATAGATATGTAAAAATAAAAATGGAATAAAGGATAAGCACATCAACAACTAGCAAAAATAAACTCAAAAACACATATTGAATAGTTCTACCAAAATATTTCAATTGTTAAAGTACACTCATCATCAGTTAGTTGCAGAACTTTAATTAATATGTCCCGTTTATAACCAGTAGTGTTGAAAACAAAAATTGGTTATACACGAATGATGGATGCTATCTGTGATTTCCGTTGGAGGGATATAAGTTTAGTCTCTGGGTGGGGGTTGTTAACTTCTATTTTATTGATGGTGTGTTAATAATATCAATATTTAGTGTATTTCAGAGCCGCTGTGGATGGGGTTAGTTTTAGTAGTTTTAGTTTTAGTATAACCCCATCCACAGCACATTATACATTTATCAGCAGATACCCCTATCTCCACATGACCCTCTTATCACGGTAAATACATGAAACCCCTTTAAACTCCCAGGAATACAGATACACCACAGAACGAAATAATTTTTGATCCCTAAGAACCCCACCCCCCACCCTCGCTTCATACGGTCCATATAATAGATTTTTAAATCACCCGACCACCCCTGTATAAATGAAGATGAGTGTACATGCGTGTGTATACGTCCGTGTGTATGTACAAGCACGTGTGTGCGGGTGCGCGTGTGTATGTATAGGAGTATATCATTAATAAATATAAAATATAAAATACTATTAATAAAATAAATAAAAGATTAAATTAATAACATAACAAAAACACAAAAAATAAATAATAAAAAATAAAATATATATAATTAATAACCCCCGTACAGGTGAGTATAGATGTGTGTACATGCGTGCATGCGCATATGCGTGCGGATGTTGTATATAGGCATGCTTGTGGTTCCATGCACGTATGTGTATATAAGTTTATTTGCCGGTGCGCATGAACGGAAGTACGCGTACGAGTGGAATAAAATAAAATAATAAGATAAAGAATTTATTAAATTTTCTGAAATAAACTAAATATTAATACACCATCATACACCATCAATAAAATAGAAGTTAACCACTCCCACCCAGAGACTAAACTTATACCCCTCAAACGGAAATAACAGATAGCATCAATCATTCGTTTATAACCAATTTTTGTTTTCAACACTACTGGTTATAAACGGGACATATCAACGAAACACCGCTTTCCTCCCATTAAGATCAAGAAAATACGAAAACACCAATTCAATAAAAAATATTATTTCATTATCTTTTTCAGTACTATATCGAACAATTAATCCGATACATAAATTTATTCCCAAAAAACGACAACAAAAAAAGCATCCTAATTTCACAAACCCAAACAGCAAACTTCATAGCCGCCCCTTTCGTATTTTTTCAGACTAGGTAAAACAATAACATTACTAATCCAAAAAAGAACAGATAAATAAATAAAGAAAGAAAACTTGCTAACAGATAAATAAATAAATAAAACTTGCTAGGGAATAAAATGAAGGTCTTTCATACACGAACTAACATCGATCTCCCTTAAGTCTTAGTTAATCACTATCCCACACCGGATTTTTTCAGGGACCCTCTCAGAGATACACCGTTTTCTGTCATTGTTGACGCCATTCCCTATCGGGACGTGACTACAATCATTTCAGCTTACCGATGATTCCACTGGACACTGAGATTTACTAAAGATGTCTAAATCTGCCCTTTTGGATGAAACCGCGGTACATTGCTGAAATATGTAATATACAGTATCTAAATAAATTATATATATATATATATATATATATATATATATATATTAGGGGAGGTCGATTTTGAAACTGTAAATTATCGCACTCGAAGAAAGTTGCCAAATAATGTCAAAAGTTACCACAAGAAATATTTTTCTTCAAAATTTTGTATTTATTTGAGCATTGCAACTTTAAGATCAAATAAATCGAGATTTTTTATCACTGCCGAGATTTCACCGGCAGATGTGTCGCCTTAAATTAAACCCGGGTTTTAACAAAAAAAAGTAATACATTACTTAATAATAAATATTTTAAAGTTTATTATTATTTTTCTTAAGAAATTAAATGTACATATTCAAATTAAAAAGGAATAAAACACTATGATATTTAATGTTATATATAAATAATTATTTGTTTACATAGGCGTTTTATTTATTGGATATTTTTTATGGTATTCACCGGTTGAAAATTCATCGGGCGAATTTGACTTCCCGTGTTGATTCTCTGTTTAATTATCACACATATATATTGAATTGTCGAGCGCTGGCTTATCTAATCCCACTTTCCCGACCTTTTGTCACACCTTACCTTGTGGGAGTTAGATAAATAAAAACTAGTTCAGCCAGGGGGTTTTACCCCACCAAATAAACCGGTATCGTCCGGGCCTTTGGGTCTGGATTCACGCCCGTCTATTGGGGCTTGTCCGTCCTGTGCAGTTCTAGGAGGTGCATCTCCCAGGTTTTGCCTTCCCTCTTTGGGGAGGAGTAAGTTTATTGCTTACTATCTGAGGCGGCCCTACCGGGGAATGCCGACGAAGCTGCCCAGGCAATTTTTAAATGGCCAGAGTGCTCACCTCTCGAGCACTGGCTTTCTCATCCCACTTTCCTGACCTTGTGTCAATCTTACCTTGTTGGGGGTAGATAAATAAAATCTAGTTCAGCCAGGGGTTTTTACCCCACCAAATAAACCGGTATCGTCCGGGCCTTTGGGTCTGGATTTACGCCCGTCTATTGGGGCTTGTCCGTCCTGTGCAATTCTAGGAGGTGCATCCTCCCAGGCTTTGCCTTTCCTCTTTGGGGAGGAGTAAGTTTATTGCTAACTGTCTGAGGCACCCCTACAGGGGAATGCCGACGGGGCTGCCCAGTCAATTTTTTAATGGCCAGAGTGCTCACCTCTATAGCGCAGGGTTATCTAATCCCACTTTCCTGACCTTGTGTCACATCTTACCTTGTTGGAGGTAGATAAATAAAACTATTTCAGCCAGGAGTTTTTACCCCACCTAAAATATATGTATTGGAGTTGATAGGAGAATGGATAAGGAC
Source organism: Sepiola atlantica (assembly GCA_963556195.1). Classification (NCBI taxonomy): domain Eukaryota; kingdom Metazoa; phylum Mollusca; class Cephalopoda; order Sepiida; family Sepiolidae; genus Sepiola; species Sepiola atlantica. The sequence goes on from OY744519.1 coordinate 66,164,402, forward strand.
ACATTGATGTATAAGGAAATTGTGGATGAAAATAGACAGAGAATTATGAAAAAAACTAAGGGACCAGAACACCATTTAACTTTTACAAAAGAAACACCATGTGAAAGTAAATATCTGACACATAGAGTTCTTCCGAATAGTGGTGCAACAGGTGCTGTTCATGCAGATCAAGTGGTGGATGTTTTGCATGAATTCCACAGTGAGAACAGTATCAAGGCTATACTTGTTGACAACACTAATACCAACACAAGTTGCGATGGTGGAATGGTTGCAATTTTAGAAAAAAAACTTTTTAAAACTCTTCACACAATTGGTTGCACTTTGCATCATAATGAACTACCTTTCAGAGCCCTTTTTAAAAACATAGATGGTTGCGCAAAGGGCCCTACAACATTCAGTAGCCCTCTGGGGAAATTATGCTCAAATGATTGATATGATTTACCCCAAATATCATTTTCCACTATTAGCAATCCTCTAGAGTCAATTTTTAAAATTGATGAAATACATGATCTTAGTTCTGACCAAAGACTCCTTTATGAATACACAGTAGGTATTTCTAGAGGTAAGGTTGACTCTAGATATGCCTCCTGGAAAATTGGTCCTTTAAACCAAGCAAGATGGTTAACTTTGGCCATCAGGCTTATGTGTTTATGGACTCGTGGTGCATACCCACAAAGGCACACAACAAAACTACACTATGTAGTAAATTTTATTGTAAATGTTTATGCCACTTCTTGGTTTGGAATTAAAAGAAATAGTAAATTCCACAATCAGTAAGTGCACATTTTTAATATGATCCAGAGGATTAAGGAGCAGCCTCAGGAAATCCAAGATATCACATTTAGAAATATACAAGGTAATACATTTTGTTTACTGCCTGAAAACTTTCTATATTCCATGGTTAAATCTGAGGAGATTGAAGTAAGAGAAGAAGCTTTAAAAAGAATTTTGGCCATTAGGTAAGTAATATTTATTCATATATCTCTGACTCAATTATTTATTCCAATTTATAGAATGATTTTTAAAGATTTTATCTAATTTCACCATAATTATTAAAGCAGTACAGATTGGAATTTTTTAATAATTCAATTAATTAATTTGTTCTTTCAGGAGTGAGGAGTCAACCAGAAAAAGATTAAAAAGAATACTACCTATTAATTTTAATGCCACACATTGGACACAATTAATAGATTTAAAATTATGCGGCATTTTTGAACCACCAATGACGGAAGATTTTACTGAATCTGAACTTCGAGAATCGTTGATGAATGGAACCAAGCTTGACTTGCCAGATTTGCCCTCACATTCTCAGGGTGTGGAACGGGCAGTTAAGTTAATAACAGAAGCTTCACAAACTGTATATGGTTTTGAAGCAAGGCATCAACACATTACAGCCAAAGTTTTGAGTCAGAAATTGAGACCAGCATTTTTGTCTAAGGGGTCTTATATGGAGCAATTTGACTCTCTATATTAAGCTTCATTAAAATAGTGTTAGGTTTTTCCTTATTTCTTTGCTTGTTATATTTTCACTAATAACAGAAAAAATCATTTTTTTAGGTATTCAAATATTACTGTTTAATTCATAACGTTAAAAGGTAGTTTACAAAAGCAGATACTGAAAATGAGGGGGGGGGAATTTTCAATTTGAAGATTTCTTTAATTCATATCATTTTTATAAAATAAAAGGACATTCCCTGCTTTTAAATGCTAAAACTATTTGGTTTTCACACCAATATTCAAGCAAATCTTGCAAAAACGAGGAATTTTCAGTATATTCTTGTCTACGATCTTTGATACCAAATGCTCAAAAAACCGCTGAAGTTTTTGATCTAATTTTTTGCATGAGTATTTAATAGGTCTATATACAACTTTCGGAACGTGCCTTTTTTTAATATTAAAAAAAAGTGTAAAATCGACCTACCCTAATATATATATATATATATATATATATATATATATATATATATATATATATATATATATATGTATAGTACAACTATTATTATTGTTTCCTAGATGTTAATCTAATGAAACTCCAGTGTTTATCAAAAACTACTCAATAAAAAGTAGAGATGTTTTTAGTATAAATTTTCATTTATACAAAAGTTATTGGTTACATATGTGCATACATGTTTCAACTGCGATATCTCTCGAGAACCAGTTTCCTGAGACCATAAAAGATGAAAATATTAAAAAAATGTTTTCATTTTTTCTGTAGGTCTGAGGAAGCTAGTTCTTGAGAGAGATCGCAGCTGAAACATATATGCACATATGTAACCAATGTTTGTATAAATAAAATAAATATATTGTATATATATATATATATATATATATATATATATATATATATATATAAAATGACGAGAATAGAAATTGTGCAAAATACAATATATATTAATATTAATTCATCAATTGTTTAAAACAAGGGATTTATATAAGAAAATTATTTCATTATTCCTTCCTTAAACCATGGCTTTTCAAAGATGTAATTTTATCGTCAGAGGAGATTAGACCAAAAACTTGGTAAAATAAAATTTACCATAATGTCAACATTTGAAAAGGTATAAAAATATAAAAAGAGGATAAAAGAATGTAGAGAATGTAGGAAAAATTCACCGTTAAAGATGCATGAAGAGTTCGTAAGATTATATTCGACGATTCTGGTGTATTGCAGAATCAAATTCTTGTGTATGGAATGAGTTTAGGCAGCCAGAGTTGTAAAGAAATCTGATTTTTAGAATTAAGGCTGAACCAGATCCTATAGAAAAAATAATTATATATATATATTTATACTATTTATATTTATTTTATATCATTTGATACATCACATAAATGCAGAGTAGTTTGGGCTTCTATCGAAATTTTCGAAAACCTGAGGAGCTACGACAGAAGGGTTATAATTATTCATGTTTAAAATTGCGTTATGTTATTTTCAATCTAAACTATTAATAATTAAAATGTTACAGACAAAGAGTCACAAGCGCCCGTGTTAAAAATTATACAGGAATTTAGACTTATTTATGGCTTGCGAATATATCTAAATACAACTAAGATGCTTATATAAGTATGATCATGTATTTATAAGCATTCATTTTTCTACAAAGCTTTATTATTTAAAATAAATGCATTTGTTGTATGAAGTTTATTGGTCCCCCAATTTATAAAATCGGAGGACCTATGTTTTGAGGCATTTCCGTCCATCCGTCCGTCCGTCCGTTCGGATTTTTCTCCGCAACCATCCATTGAATTTCTCTGAAATTTTGCATGAAGTTGTAACTTTTATCAGATTAAAAAGTGACATTCTTCGATTTTTGAAAAACAATTTGGTTAGCCCCCCAGGGGTCAAAAGGCCCCAAAATGGTAAAAAAATGACATTTTTTGCCCCATAACGTTTCATCCATCCATTCAATTTCTCTGAAACTTGGCCAAAATAGGGAGGCAATTGTTCCTAATAGAAAATAAGAATCGCTGATCTTGGAAAAAATCTGGTTTGCGCCCCAGGGGGTCAAAAGCCCCTCAAAATGGCAGAAAATGACACTTTTCTCCCATAACGTTTGATCCATCCATTCAATTTTTCTGAAACTTGACCAAAATGTAGAGGCAATTGTTAAAGATATAATATGAGCATCCTTGAGCTCAGAAAAATTCTGGTTCGCGCCCCATGGGGTACAATTGGGGTCAAAAATTCCCCAAATTGCCAAAACTTATTGCATTTTACACTCGCCAGATCGAGTCACATACAGAGGGGGACCACGCACGCGCGGCTTGTTATTTAATGACTTTCTTATGAATAACATTCATAGTTTCTACTGTTGATAGTTAAAGAAGCTGATAATTACGAACATTTCGAATAATATTACTATTCACAGCTTTATTCTTTATTCCCATATTTATTTATATATTTTAGTGCTTCTCTTATATTTATCATTTTCAAATGTCATCATTAGATAATCATATCTACCTTTGAATTGATTTTTTTAGGTTCTGTATATATAAATAGATGATTAATATTCTTATTTACGGTTACTTTGCATATTACATTAAACATGTATTAATTAACAGACAATTATTTATATTATCCAAAAAATACTTTTCCGATCTGTGTTACATTTCACACTACAATAATAAAAAATTTTACAGAAAAGTAAATATAATTTGGTTTAATTATTATTAGATAGATTAATCCAAATTATATTTTTTTTTCTGTAAATTTTCTTTTTCTTCTTATTGTTATTATATGTTAATTTATTATTTTATAAACTGTTTTACAAGGCTGTTTCATATTCTTTCTCATTTTGGTTAAATATATTTATATTGCTGACATTTGCCCATGATCTATGGCTTCTTAAATTGGAATGTGTTTGAAAATATCTCGATGTGATTGAGATGTTTATTAATAAACAGTACGATATTATTTGTTTTCTCTAAGGCTCCGTTATTTAGATAAAAGTTATATCAAAGCGTTACTTCTTTAAATTAATGTTATCTCTCTAGTAAAACACATATTTTGTAAATTTGTATTATTCTTTTCCTTTTTACCTAAAGTTATGTTTGCTGTGTTTTAAATACATTAAGTTACACTATCTCTATAAATACTGACATCTATCTTGTCTTCGATTGAGTAGTACTTATTTATTACATTTTGACCGAGAACAATGAAATAATGATAATATATAACAATTGGTGAGTTGTATATGTAAATCCCAAAGTACTCAATTATGGCAAAAGTTCTCAATACAGATAGAGGAAGTGTGTTTACACGCTACATTTCCCGGAAGAAAGAATTTCACTGTGTATTTTTGTACTGTTGTATACAAGAAATGGTACCCAGCGTTACCTGGTAGCCAAAATATTACAGTATTACATTTGGCAAGTGGTATAAATCATAATTCGGTGCGTGTATGTCTCCCCGTCTTAAAGTCAGAAACGACATAAGATACATGCTTAGAAACTATATATCAGACGTGTTTATTATATTTTCATTCATTTTCTTCATTCATTTTGCATTCATTTTTTAATTGTTTAATTTCATTCATTGTTTTACATTTATTCATTTATTCATTTATTTTTTAATTCAAAAAATAATTTATTCACGATCTGGGAGGGGGTCAGGGAAGTAGCAGTCTGTGAGAGGATGTGTGCAATGAACAAACTATACGTGATATTACTAGCTTCGTCTCTATAGCTCGATACACATAAGTTAATCACCGTAGTTGATATTAAACTCCCTAAATACATGTATTTGGGCGCTCGGATCGAATGAGAGTGCTCCATCTATGCTGTCTAAGACAAAGTCGAGCAGAGTACAGTCCTGGATCGAAGGAGAATATTCTAATAGTCAAGGGGATGGTATTCGAATATAAACTCTGAGTCCGTGCATAGGTTTGTCAGAATCCTTACGGTAGATTAGGAGGTACTCAGACATTTCAAAACTATTAGAGCCGATTAAGGAGTGCAGGTTGGTTTCACTTAGTGCTAGGATATCCGGAGAGTTTACTAAGGGTAATGATTCTACGTCATCGTTGTTGGTTCTAAGCTCTCGGATATTTGTGAATGCAAGCCTCAAGGGAAGAGACGAATGTGTTGTTTTAGGTGAGCGTCTGTTTTGAATTTGTTGCTTTCTCTTTGAAGGATCATTTTTTGTTTATTTATGTAGTTATTTCATATAGTGGGTGGGCCAAAGTGGATGTTTGTTTGTTACCAGTAAGCTCACAAAAATGGATTAATGAGTGAATCGTCATCCATAGGGGTGGGGCTTTGGAAAAGCATGCCGAAGATAATTGCAGAGTCCTGTTTAATGCGTGATATGGCACTACAGTTACCTCGATATTGTACAACTGTTGATAGAGAAGCCGAAACCTAAGAGTAAGGGCTCCTGTACTACTAGTCGGAAATAGCAGCCAGAGAATCTGTCAAACCTGTACTCTCAACCTATCGGAACAAGAGCAGCCCAGAGTAGTAATGTGAGACTTAGTGACAAGACACCTTCTCCAAGTTGTCCAGATAAAGAGAAAGAGAGACGGTGTTCATTGTCCTAGTCAGGAAACAAGGCCAAACACTGGATCATTGAAGCGTCCCTCTAATGATATTCTGCGCCTGTCTAATAGACACAGAAGGAGTACAAAGGTCGGGTGATAGGCAAATCCCATATACTTCTTAAGAAATTCTTGATTTTCAAACCGGATATTTTATTTGAGTCACCAGTTCTAAGAAAGTAAACACAACAGTTTTCGTTAGATAACCGAAATTAAGTAACGTTGAGCCTGGTCAGTATCAGTGTCCATTTGAGAATGCCAGGCGCTGTATGTAAGAGGCCGTCGACACCTCCCTGCAAGAACTGCAAAAATCAAACGTTCTCATCTACCCTGACCGGAATATACATGCGACTAGGGACCGCTTGTGAATTTGATATTCCTTAGAAACTTTCTCCTTCGGAGGAAGCCGGTTCAGCCCGCCTAGAGTAAATGCCGCTTCATTCGTTCTAAGAAGGTTGTTGACCAGAACAAAAGATGCTTTCCTCCCAGTGGTTCGGTGCCAAGACATAAGAAGTTAGTAATACAGGCTTATGGATGACCTGACAAGATCTACGGTTTAACCACACTAAGAGGTGTAACCCCGCGCCTGTTTACTATGCTATATATTTTAGAGCCCCGCAAGAAGAAAACAAATTAAATATATATATATTTAAGTTTATACGTAGAATAAGTTTTCATGTCACCTTACAGAGACAACAGAAAATTAGCAGAAATAAGTGGTAAACATAATGAGTAGAAATACTGCAAACAGTCATTTCTCGGAACAGTATGGCGAATGAGTGACGCATAGAGGATAAAATAAGTTTGCTAATTAAACTAATATACACTCACCCATGTAATTGATTTTAATAAAACATACACAGTGAAACTACACGGGAATTGATTAAGAGGCTTAGGGAACACAAAAAATAGCAATTCTTTGAACGCACTTTTTTCCTACGTAGTACTACATCAGCACTCTTTTAATTTTGAAAGGCTAAAATTATTAAATTTGTCTCTAATAAATCTAAACGTAGACTCCTGGAATCAGCACTCATTACAAATTCTAATACTATCAAACACCGTAACGGTTTCTATAATCTGTTCTTTTAATAAGCAAACTTATTTTATCCGAGCATAAATTTATTTATGCCCATGGATAACCATTTCATATCATATTCTGTACTTACGTTTTTCGCATTATATCTACCCAAGTGTCGTTAAACTTACAAATATATTTAACTTAGTAAAACCATCCGTTTCTCCTATCTTTACTACAACTTCCCTTTCAATTTATTATGACATTATTTTTTGCAACACAATGATACATAATTACACAAACATGTATATTTATATATTTTCTCTTCTGCGATCCATACTTTTATCATTTTTTTTCTTTTTCTCTTTCTTTTTTCCGGCTTTCCGCCCCTCTTCCTCATTTAGTTTTCTAATGTTCTATGGAACGTTATACAAACCGTTGACTTCTGAACGCTCAGTTTTCATACTTTTATCGGTTGTAATGTGTTATGGAACGTTATATATACCGTTGACTTCTGAACGCTCAGTTTTCATACTTTTATCGGTTGTAATGTGTTATGGAACGTTATATATACCGTTGACTTCTGAACGCTCACTTTTCAAACTTTTATCGGTTGTAATGTTCTATGAAACGTTATATAAACCGTTGAATTCCGAACGCTCACTTTTCAAACTTTTATCGGCTGTTCTGCCGTAGCACATTTCTCAGCGTTCTAACTGCTGAGCGTTTCCTGACATTCATTTTCAGACTTGGGTACTTGTTGCTGCATTTTTATTTTTATTTAATCTCACGTCCTGATGAAACTTTCTAATATAGGTAAAACGTAAGTGGCTATTTAATCAATATTTTGGTTTTCCTTATTTCATTTTTCACACACACACACACACACACACACACACACACACACACACACACACACACATATATATATATATATATATATATATATATATATTAAATATATGTATATATATATTAAATATACGTATATATTAAATATATATATATATATATATATATATATATATATATATATATATATATATTGTTGAATTTGATAGACATTATGTGTCTAATAATTCAGTTTTTTATTTAAAAAAAATGATGTGTTAATAAAAGAATTCCAAAAGAAATCTGGAATTTGGAATCCGAGCTTTCGAATGACTTTCAGACGAAAATGCAAACATTGTCGCTTGGTTGAGATGCAAAACTTGTTTTTTTCTATTGTCAAACCGGATGCTATTTTTCATAAATAATCATTTGAGATAAATTAGGTTTGAGAAGGTGGAAACATATTCGTTGTTTCATGATGTTAGATTGAGAAAATTCTGACGAAGTAATTAGAATATTAATAATGAAATATTAAATTACATTATACGAGTCAATTTGATTATATTATGCCTGTATATTCTCCTATTCCATATTTTATGGAAATTGATAAGATTTTACTAATAATGAATCAATGGCGTTACTTCGTTGGACATTAGTGCATATATTTAGTCTTTTTATTTTGTTCTTTATTTATTTTACGTCGATGAAGTTACTACTTTACTTTTCTTTTCTTCTTTATTTACGTCATTTATTTATTTACATCATACTCTTTCTTTATATCTTTTCTCTTTTTTTATTTACGTGATTTAGTAATGTTATCTTATTACTCTTTCTCTACTACTACTACTACTACTACTACTACTACTACTACTACTACTACTACTACTACTACTACTACTATTATCATCCCCTCCATTTTTACCTCTCTCACCCCTTTCCCATGATTTTGTAACTGTTCTTTCAACACTTCTCGTCGAATTTTTATATCGTTAATCTTTATATATGTAATACCATAATACTTACTGCATTTACTTAGAAAAACTAAAATTTTAAAACTATTTCTTGGTGATAAAAGAAATCAACTTTTAGGATTGAATATTGACTTACAACTTAGACTGTTCAGTGGATACTGTGGACTTATATATTTCGTTGTTGTAACACAAACACACAGCGATTTTTGTTACAATAGACGATTGTCTACGGACAGGAACCAATTACCTCGATTTGGGTATTAGCTTTAGATCTCCCGTATCAGATCTTCCTGCACGTTTAAAACAAAAATGTGGGATTTAAGAAACAAAGGAATTAATGTTGTTTACAGTAAAAATTAAATAGAAAATGAAGAGTTACCTGTTTTGAAATGTGTGGACAATGTCGCATAGAGGGCACTCGAAATTCACACGAAAAAAGAACTTATGTTCATCATAGATATTTCATAGGTGGCATTCATTTGCATATGAGGAAAGCGACTGCTTTAAGAATGGGCGTATTAGAAAGACAGCAGTTCGGTTAATGACAGCAGAGAGTGAGCAGTGAACAGTGAACATTTATATTGAGATTGAGAAGTTGCTTTAAATTCATTACTGGATTACAAGCTATTTCAGCACGAAGAGGAGATTATGGAGTTCGGAAATTTAAGGTTAAGCAAAGATGTGATATCACCTTTGAGTGGAGAAGGTGATGTGGTCGGGTGGATAAAAAAGTTAAATTGGTGGCAAAGCTACAAAAGCCGCAAGATCTTGCTAGTTTCATTACACCTTTTCCTGCACAGAGATGCACTAGTTCTCTATCTTGAGATGAGTGATGAAGACCAGTTAGATGCGGAACAAATTGAGATGAAATTGATCGAAAGACCTTTCGAAGCGTATGAAAAACTTAAACGATTCAGGTGGACTGGAGAATTGGTTGATGTTTACGCCAATACTATCAAAAGATTGGTTGGACTAACAGGACACCTAGGGAGAGTGCTTGATTATAGGCTAAACTTGCGTTCATTACAGGATTCACAGACGACGTATCTGTAGCACTGCAACAGCTACCTCACGTAGAAAGAATGGACGCCACCAAACTGATACCGACTGCACGGCTTTTAGTTAGCAAAAGAATGTGAGAGACTTGGACAGTGGTAGCGACTGCCCAGCGCAGTACACTGAGAAGTAAGGTTTAAAGTGAATCACCAGGCATCCGGTGCTTTCGATGTCGAGGACCGAATTTAATTAAAGATTGCACAGAGCCACCTAAAGCCAGGGTAAGGTACTATGAATGCGGAAAATTTGGGTATATTGCGAGGTATTGCTCTCAGGCTCAATGAAACGAGCAAGGGGGAGCTTCTGCACCAGTAGCTACCGTGCCAACAGAATGTAGGAACAGTATACGCCTCTTCCAATGATTCAGCACCACTTTAATCAATTCCAAACTTGTGAGTATGTGTGGCAGGAGTGGTACAGTGAAAACGATTGATGGAAGAGAATAAAATGGAAGGGAACCTGTCAATGGGAAATAAAAGTATTTGGAGTACTAATGAAAGTGGATATGATTATAATGGATCACATGATTGACGAGATCAACGTCATAATTAGATTGTATGTAATGAATGAGATGTGACTATAGCTATAAAAAACTTAGGTGAAGTTTGGACACATTCACTGTGCTGTAGCTGCCCACCAGTCGAACGTTTTCAAAATCGAAGACAAAGACGTTCAGGCAGATTTTTATATAGAGAAATGGGCAGTGAGATGGAAATGGATGGGATAGCCTTCAGTGTTACAGAACAAAGTAAAGTATTATAAGAATTCACTGGAGAATGAGAAAAACTCACAGTTTAATAAGGAGGTAAAAAGATGGATAACAGACGTATTCTCTTATCATGGAAGGATGAAGGAAAAGGTGTGTTACCATTGATGACAGTGTTCTAGGGAACAAAAGGTAAAGTCAGGCTAGTATTAGACTTTCAGGAATTGAACTGTTTGGTAGCGTGTCAAACCGGGAGCAAAATAATAGATGTGTGTGATGAAAAGATGAGAAAGTGGAGGCAGTTGGCAGGATAAATTGCAATTGTGGATCTTAAGCCTGCCTACTTGCAGCTACATGTGGCAAATGAACTATAGTGGTACCAGATAAATAAAAGAACTTACTGCCTGAAACAATTAGGATGTGGGCTTAATGTTGCACCAAAGATTATGGCAACTGTTCTAAAAACTGTGTTAATTAAAGTAAATAAGATAGAAGAGGCCACTGATTTATACATTTATAACATAATGGTAGAGGTGACAAAGGTATCGACAGAGGAAGTTGTGGAACATGTTAAGAGATTTAGTCAAGCAGCAAAGCCGCAAGAATCTCTGGAAACGGGAGCGACACTGGGCCTTACGCGGATGAAAGTAAAGATGCGTGAGCTAATGTCAAAAGGGGGCAACGAGATCCTGCAGATGACAGAAGATATGTTGTTCTCTATCTTGCATGCAGTTATGCGAAAAGAAGAGCACGTGGAGTAGACTAGGAGTGCAGAGTTGATGACAAAACTGTCAAAGTAATACAAGAGACTCTAGCTGATGTAGAAAAAGAGGGCCCTCTTATTGCAGCTTCGTACATACCTGAAACAAAAATAGGAGTGGTGTGATGTGATGCAAAAAATATTGCAACAGGCGTGTTTTTTGGAAATTGATGGTTTGGTGGCGGAAGATGCATCATGGCTTAAAATAAACAATGACTATAATCACATTAACGTGGTCGAATTAGATGTTGTTCTGAAATGTATTAATTTAGCTATAAGATGAGGATTGATAGAAATCGAAATAAGGACTGATTCAGCCACAGTAATAAGTTGGGTAAACTCTACAGCGGGGGTTAGCAGAAGAATACAACCAAATGGTGCTGGAGAGATAATTTTGAAACGAAGATTGGGAATACTTGGATAGTTAATATCCGAATTTGGACTGCGAATAAAGACAGTGTTCGTGCTTTTAGAGAGAAACAAGACAGATTCACTAACCTGAATAAAAACAGTTGTCAGTTTAGAAGGAGGAAGTCTAGGAACCGGAAAGCTAGAAGAGTTGCATGGCAGGCACGGCGAAAAGTTGGTCCACTTATAAACCGGGATGAATTTCAGAAGGTTGTCAAAATTTGCGTTCGATGTCAATTAATTGATCCTGCCTCGAATATACATAATCCTGGTAAACTTGGGATTGCAAACAACTGGACAAGATAAGCTATCGATATCACATACTATCGTAGGTGCATATACTTGTCAATGATTGACTGTAGACCTAAGAGGATTGGCAATATTGAGAAAACTACATGCGGATTCGGAAGCTGCGGTCGCAGAGGAAGTAGTGAAGGTGATGCTTGGACACGGTCCAGTAATGGAAGTAATAATGGACAATGGCACAGTTTTCACTCAGAACTTCTCCAGACGATGCTAAAAATGGAAGATAAGTATATATTACAGGGAAGCTTATAGACCCGGAGGTAATGGTATAGTGAAGCGACATCAAAGGACGATGAAAACACTAGCTGGGAGAGGAGAGATATCAACTAAAGAGGCCACTTTCTGGTACAACATAGCACCCAAGGTCAGACACAGAGAGGAAACAGTGTCGCAAAAGATCAATTTAAAATTATGAATGGAGGAACACATCTCTCAAAATCAATGAGCAAGAGCCAGCCACAATGTACGACGCAATGTGGAAGAGGAGTAATTACTGGAGTGCACTCCACTAAGCACTTCAGCGTCAATGGGATGCCATGGCACATTTTAGATATAAGGCGCATGGTTAATGTAAATGTACATGATGGAGATGTAAGCACCCAACACGAAGACAATGAAGGAGAGGCGGTTGCACCGCAAAGAGAGCGTAATGTGCCGATTTGGGCACAGGATTATGTTATGTGAAATGATCTTTTATGTCTATGGGAGAGTGTGATTTAAGAAATAACGGAATTAATGTTGCTTACAGTAAACATTGAATAGAAAATGAAGTTACCTGTTTTGAAATATGTGGACAGTTTCGCATGGAGGGCACTTGAAATTCAGCAATAAAAAATAACTTGTGTTCATGGTAGATTTTTTATAGGTGGCATTCATTTGCATATGAAGAGATCGACTGCTTTACGAGAGAAGGTATTTGGAAGAAAGCAGTTCGGTTGGTGGCAGCAGAGAGTTAACATTGAGAAGTTGTTTTAAATTCATTACCGAATTACAGAATGTTACCAGGATAAACGCAACGCGTATGAATCAGTGTGTTGCGACTTTAGGACTCGCTTGATTGTTTTTTGCTAAAATTATTTTTTTATGTAATCATGTACTCATGGAATGGATTACGTGACAGTTCCTAACACCTATACATTGAAGTACTATAGAACCGACAAGATTCGAACACAAGAACGTCAACTTCTATTAGGTACACAGGGTGACTGCCCCCAAATATTCCACCCATGTAATCGCTAATAAAATCAACAATCCTTTCTGAAATCCAACTATATTTGGTACAAATAGACTTTAGTCTATCCCTGGCTTTTTCACAAAGTTTTTATCATAAATGCCCAAAATGTTAAATCATAAGCACAGGTAAATATGACGTGCACAATTGTTAAGAACTCTGACACACTCCTTCCCCTTGGCACTGTTTTGATTTTGGCTGTGATGGGCTTCCTCGGTTTAGGTATAGTCTGGTGAATTTATTGAGAGATATTCTCTTTGAGATAACCTCACACATTAAAATTTAGAGGATTGAGGTTCTGTTAATGTAAAACCTATTCAGGATCAAATATCCTACTGATGAATCGATTACGAGAGTATATATCTAATATAATTGAACGGGGGATCAAACAACGACTGTTCGATATTTATAGCTGCAACTTCGTGGACAAGTCAGAGAGAGACTAACCGTTATAGGCTAGTCTTGAGATTACCAGATGCAATTAAAAACGAACATACAACGGTAGTGTCTAGCTATAATAAAACACGAAAGCACGTTACAGATATGAAACTTTATTCAGCTTTTAATTGTTTTGTCCAAAAATAATTAACTATTTATTTATTTAGTACTTATTCAAGGGAGATAATCATTAACAAGGGAGGTAACTCATGACATTACTTCTTATTACACGATCGTGTATATATTTTCTACACTGTCATGTATGTGATAATCAATATAAATAATGATGTTTACAAAATATTTTATATATTATTTTATCTTCAACGAAAAACTAATTTTATTATAAAATTCCATATCATCTAAAACACCCTCTCTGTCATATATGTCAAAAGTAGAAAAATAGCCATAATTTAATTTGGTGGCAGCTGCTATCTTGAATTCAGAGAAATACTAAATGCTGTCCAAGTGGCAACAACATTAATGTCTTTCTTCTCTCTACAGAACAGATTCCCTTGTAACAAGTTTGCAAAAGTTAACATTGCAATGTTTTATAAGATACCGATCATACATTTCCCAGCAGTGATTTTATTCGCAATTTGTTTTTTGTTTTTTTAACTATGCCGTGTTTTATTTTTCGAATAATTATTTTGTTTTGGTTCCAAAGAAAGGGAAGTAACTCTATATTGACGAATACAGAGTTATGTGCCTTTTCAAATATGGCGTCCGTATAAAAATAATTAAGACCCGGTCATGATATTTTCTGGGGGGAATTAAATCGAATTTCGTTTTATTGTTTTAAAAAACATGCTGGAACGACCCCCGGAAAGAACTAGCGAATCAGCATCAACTATTGATGTTGTACGAAGAAAGCTATTGATGACTAAAACCGAATACTAAACTGGCTTTACCATTATATACTAGATACATAAGTAAGGAACTAGAATTGCAGAAAACTCAAGATGCAAAATAGTTACATTTTAAATATCGTCAATGAAAAAACGTCAATGCTGAATAAATTAATATGATTATGTAAGAATGATTTTTCACGATATAAAGATGATGGGAAATTTGAAACTCATTCTATTCCATCGTTACGTAAATCGGAATAAATGTTTCCGTCTCTTTTATTCACCATTTAGTCAGTCGCCTAAACGAATATTGATGTAAGATAAAATTCATCGTTGGCTACCTTCCATTTAAAAATCAATTTACATCTACCTAGTAGATAAAGATACCGAAGGTTCTGATTAGGTGAGATGTAGATGACGTTTTATGGGAGAGTTAATGTTTAAAATAGTTACGGAGTAGAAGTTCGTATCACGAAGAGGGGGCATACGAAGGCACCCTGAAGCTTCTGCATTCATGGCCAACATAAAAGAGAAATGTTAATGGTAGGTTCCTATGAGTCCATACTACGAATTATAACACGTCAAGGGAAATTGGTAAAGGGACGAATAAAACAACATTGTGAATGCTCAGCGTGTCCGTGTTCTTATTTTAATGCTCGGGTCATTTACCAGCTACGAGAAAGTAATTACAAGATGGTTACACGATCACATCATAAATATTAGAGTGGATATGTTGAGTTGTGGACATATTAAGTCGTAAATATTAACGATTCTGTAGGAAGTGCTGTAGACAAAGGTAAGAAGAGATCAAGGATTGCCCCTAATCATAAAAGACTGACCGTAAAAACAGGAAGCCGATAATAAAAAACGGACGTGATCTCATGTGTTCAAAGGCGACGGAATTCTGGCCTAAGTTACGGGAAATGGAAAGTTTAAAGAGATAAGGCGTGATAAATGTTGTTTAATAAATGATAGTCTTAAAGCGACAAAGTTTGAAGATTGACTCTCTCTCTATCTATTTTGTTCTCTCTCTTTATATATATATATATATATATATATATATATATATATATATATATATATATATGTATATATAGTGTAATTCAGTGTTATATGAAGAATAACAAAAGTGCTCAATTACATTTGCGAGAGCATATATTTTTTATTTAATCGGTACATTCGGCTTGAGGGAAACACTTGAAACTCACCCCACTGGGTTACAGATACCAAATGTGACCTATTCCTCAGCCGACGTTGTTATAATGTGATCATCTGTGGTACCGATGGAAGATCTAACTAATGTATTGTGTCTCTTGAATATACATATTATATATATATATATATATATATATATATATATATATATATATATATATGTCCGTACGAGTGCCACTTTAAACTAATGTAATTAATTGTGAAGCCATTGCCAGTAGTTGACTCGAATACACCCTTCATTCTCTTTTAGTATTTTTGTCGAATAAATTGCATAATTATTGTAAGAATCCAGACCCACACACGCAAATAAACGACCGCCCTCAGCCAGGGAAGAGATAGACGCCAGCCAAGATTTTTGAAGGACTGAATCACTATGCGACACATATATTGTCCCAAATGAAAGACTCAACCACTATGAGGGAATATTCAGCATATTTCATTTATTCGCCTGGATTTAGTCAGAAAGTAAAAGAAGAAAAATAGAACAACTTTGCAGTAACAGTGACGTAAGTATTTATAAAAAAAACTTTTGCATACAATGCAGAAATTCACACGCGGAAGAGTGAATGTTTCATTAAGAAAGAACAATAGATAATTTTTAAATAATGAGGACATGAACGAATAAAAACAAATGATACATCTATAAAACCGCCATTTTCTTGTAAGTAGGACGAAGAAAAAAAGGGAAGAAATTTAATTACATATTTATCTCGTGTGTTTGCTTGTATGCTTGACACCTCCATGAGACTTGATTTAATAAAAAAACGAATATTTATTGAAATATTTATTGAAATACCATCGTGAAATAAAACTAAAATGTTAAAATCCTACATAAAAACATTATAAAATCAAATCCATCAGCATGTATTTCGATTTTTTCGTAGACAAGTCAGCCTTTTAATCTTGTTTGATTAGTTGTAAATAAGAATAATTGATTACTTTACGACTCTTCTACATTTTAACGGAATTTGGAAGCATTTTACCTGTCAAATAGAAAATTAACAATAAGATTATTTGTTGTTCTTTCAGCCAATCGTTGGGCTTCCCACGGACAAAGGTCTGGTTAGTGTTACTTTCTATATCCTGTTCTATTGTTCTGGTTTCTATAGATTGGTCTATATCCTGTTTCTTTGTTGTGTGAATAAAATGCCTGAAGATCCCCCCGGGGATGAAACGCGGGAGCCTCTGTGTAGCTTAATTGTCATAAATATATTTTCATAGCTTACTATATATGTGTTAATGTCCAAATCAAGTTTACCTTTCTTTTGTTAGGACAAAATGAATCCCAGCGAGTATATAATCCTGTAAACGTAGGTTTACGGTAGATTGATGTAAGGTAATCCGATGGGGATATGTAGACGATACATTTTGTCTTTTTAATGATAAAACGGAGGCAAATACATTCTTCTCCTTACTCAATAAAATGCATCCCGCATCAAAATATACATATGAAGGAGAGCGTAATTCCACTTTAGCTTTCCTCGATGTATTGGTAAGAAAAACCCCATAGCTCAGCAGTTGAAAATTGCTATTTTTCTTCTAAAATGCGTGTTGAGTTTTCTACAAAACCTTTATTGGCGTCCTCTCGTGAAGTCGTTTTACCCCCACCATAAAAATAATGTAATTTTATCATTTTAAATGTAGTAGCACGGCTGACTACATGGGTAGGGCGACGTTAAGATTGGATAGTAGAGTCCAACAACACATTCCGAGTAAGATAAGAATGGAACCTTCCGGTCAACGGACGTTCAAAATAACACATACGGGTCTTCCATTACAGACCATTTACTTAAAGATCTGCCGTGCGCTAGGAATTTTAGCATGGACTTCTTCACCATTCTCAGTCATACTCACTCATTATACCATCTAAAAATCTTGGAGATGATCCACGGTCGTCTTAAAGTTCCTCCCTAGATGTGATCAGTCTCTAATATTCATCCGCTATCGTACATATACCATAACGCTATTTTATTTTCTGTACTCTCTCTTTTCACCCCCTTTTTTAAATCCCTTGATACAGCATTTGTTAAGAGAGGACGAAACCGGTCGGCTGGCTTTTTTTCTTGGTTAACTTTTAATCATGAACTATAAAATTCGTCTTCCCTTCATACATGCGATAATGTTAAACCAATGCTTTTTCTTTTTTCTTGTTTATTTCTCTTTTCTTTTTCTTATTTATGTATCTTTATCTTTTACTTATTTAATTTTTATTTTTATTCAATTTTTTAAAATTCTTTCCTCTTTTCCCTAACTTTGGTATCCAACTATCTTTTAGCGATTAATCTATAAATAACCTGTGGCTCTTAATAGGCTGCAAATCTTCGATGCCCCCCCCCTGTTTTTGTTAAAAGCTCCCTCGACCGCTCCTTAGTACCCGATATGAATTCATTGAGAAGGTCATTTTCAAAGCGGCCGTCTCAATCTAATTCCATTTACACGGCAGATTTGATAGCTTCCTCAAAGTTAAGTTTTTCCAGCTTCGCCATCTTGAATGTATTTGGCATTTTACTAATTTCAAACAATGCTAGTATTTTACCCTGTAAAACCAATGCTTTTTCTTTTTTTCTTTTTTTTATTTCTCTTTTCTTTTTCTTATTTATGTATCTTTATCTTTTACTTATTTAATTTTTATTTTTATTCAATTTTTTTTATTCTTTCCTTTTTTCCCTAACTTTGGTATCCAACTATCTTTTAGCGATTAATCTATAAATAACTCGTGGCTCTTAATAGGCTGCAAATCTTCGATGCCCCCCCCTGTTTTTGTTAAAAGCTCCCTCGACCGCTCCTTAGTACCCGATATGAATTCGTTGAGAAGGTCATTTTCAAAGCGGCCGTCTCAATCTAATTCCATTTACACGGCAGATTTGATAGTCTCCTCAAAGTTTTTCCTGTTTCGCCATCTTGAATGTATTTGGCATTTTACTAATTTCAAACAATGCTACCAAACGGGTCAGGATTTTACCCTGTTAAACTTATTTATTTATTTATTTATTTTTATTAACCTGCGGGGGATATTAAATAACCGACTAGTAAACGGGCGCAGGATATTTGCACCCTTCTCGGAGTGTTGGACCCGTAAGACCTTGTAAGGATATCCATCTAAGAGAAGGAAATCTCTGACAAAAATACCTTGCTACCAGCTACTTACGCCGTGACAGTAAACCGGTGGGGAGGGAGGTCTCCTTAGTCCTGATCGACAACCTTCCTAGAGTTGGAATCTCGAACAAAATATTCGGTTTGCAAACCTACAATTGCTTAAGGAGTAGATAGGTTCTGCCTATCGCCGGCCCTTGCACCCCTTCCTTGTCTATTAGTCAGGCGTAGAGGTAACAGCGCTGGGACGCCTGAAAACACCCAGTGCCTAGCCTTGTTTCCTAACTAGGTCAATGAACGCCGTTCTCTTTCTCTTTATTTGGGCAACTTGGGGAAAATCTTTTCGACACTAAGTCTTACATTGCCAATATGGGTCTCTCTTGTTCCGACAGGTTGAGGGTACAGGTTAGACAGCTTGTCTGGCTGCTGTTTCCGACTGATAGGAAGGAACCCAAACTCTTGGGTAGCGCCAAGAACGGCTGCTCCATCATCAGTTGCATAATACCGTGGGTAGTTGTATGTGCCATGTCGCGCATGGAAAGGGACCCTGCAATTATCTCCGGTATGCTTTCCCGAGGCCATAACCCCCATGGACCAGGTCGAGACTAATAGATTGGTTGTGTGAGCTTATTGGCACCAAACAAGTACCCACCTTGACCAACCCACTCTATAATCAAAACAAACATATCATTACAAAAAAATAAAAGCAAACCTAAACCAGACACCCAACAAAAAACACTTTCGCCTCCGCCCTTGAGGCTCGCATTCACAAATATCCGGGGACTTAGAACTAATATCAACGACGTTGAATCCTTTCTCCTGACAAACTCCCCGGATATCCTAGCTCTAAGTGAAACTAACCTCCAATCCTCAATCTCCTCTCACCACTTTGACATTACTGACTACCTCCCACTCTACCGTAAAGACTCTGACAAACATATGCATGGGCTAGGAGTTTATGTTCGGAACACCCTCCCCCTGACTAGAGAACATAGGCTAGAATCAGATGACTATGACTACATGTGCTTTAGATTGACTTTACATCACAGCGTCAGTTACTTATATTTCTTATACCGCTCCCCGGCGACCCAAGACTGTACTCTGCTAAACTCTGTCTCTGTAAGCATAGACAGGGCACTCTTAACTTACTTGAATACCCAGATACATGTATTTGGGGATTTTAATGCCCACCACCGTGACTGGTTGGGATTCTCCAGCCTTACTGACGCAGCCGGCCACTCTACGTAAAATTTCTCCTTAGCTCACTCCCTCTCTCAGACTGTCGATTTTCCGACCCGCATCCCCGATCGAGTAGACTAACAAGCCTCACTTCTAGAACTTTTCTTGACCTCAATGCCCGAGGCTTGTGTGACGAAAGCACATAGCCCACTCGGGAATGCTGATCACATTGTTCTAATGATACATATTACCTTAAGAAGTCGTCCAAAAGCTGATGAACCGTTGCTCAAAACAACAAGATACTACGAGCGGGCTGATTTTGAGTCAATCAGAGATCACATCAGTGACGCCCCATGGAGGGAAACCTTCTCACTCCCTGCCAACCAGTGTGCAAACGAATTAACTGAATGGGTCAAAGCAGGCATTCAAGCCTATGTCCCCATGCGAAAATTCTTTAGTAAGCCTCACTCTCCTCAATGGGTCACCTCGGAATGTGCAGTTGCCATTTCCGAGAGGCAACAATCATTCCGTAAATTCGGCCGCCATAAGTCAGCTACTAATAGAAATAAGTTTATAGAGTCAATAAATAATTGCAAGGCCGTGATAGGAGAAGCGAAGAGAAAGTATAATGAGTTAACAAAAAAAAACGCATCCAGTCACAGAAATTAGGTACTCGTGATTTCTGGAAAATCTATAATAGTGTAGTGAATAATGGTCAATCAACGATTCACCCACTATCAAACCACAATGATGTCGCTTGCACGGTCACTGATAAGGCTGAACTACTTGCCCATCGCTTTGCTTCTAACTCTACTTTGTACTCAGATAACCACCCCCTCCCCAGATTCCCTTTGCTGACCGAGGCTACACTTGATAACCTGATCATCACCCCATCCCAGGTCAGAGACATCATAAAAAACCTTGACACCTCCAAAGGTTGTGGGTCTGATCTTATACCAGTAATAGTAATAAGGAAATGCTCTGGTGAACTGTCCCCTGTCCTCTCCAAACTCTACAATAAATGCCTAGCCGAATCTTGCTTCCCCGATAGCTGGAAAATTGCCTCTGTGGTACCAGTCTACAAGAACTCTGGGAATAGAACTGATCCTCAGAACTATCGCCCAATCAGTCTGCTGCCGATCTTTGCTAAAATCTTTGAATCCCTAATCAATCTAGCGATAGTACGGCACCAAGTTAATGCTAAACTTCTTTCCGACCGCCAGTATGGATTTAGACAAGCACGATCTACTGCAGACATCCTAACGGTCATCTCTGAGCGCATGTATCATGCACTCGACGGGGCAGGAGAAGCTAGAGCAGTAGCGCTTGATATATCCAAGGCCTTTGACAAAGTTTGGCATAAAGGGCTTCTCCTGAAAATACGCTCATACGGTATTACTGAGCAATTACTTGATATAATTAGATCCTTCCTGGACAAAAGAAAAATACAGGTTCTCCTCGATGGCCGCTCATCTATGCAACATGACATAAATGCTGGTGTACCCCAGGGATCTATCCTTGAACCCTTGTTGTTCCTGATCTATATAAACGACCTCCCTGATGGCATAGAGTCTGAGATTGGTTTATTTGCTGATGACACCACCCTTTACTCTCGCCATGTTGGTAAAACCGACGCAATCATATCCGAGGCAATGGCTGAATCTTTAGAAAATGACCTCCAGGCTGTAGTGGATTGGGGTCATAAATGGTTGGTAACTTTTAATGCCGCAAAGACAAAGCTCCTTTCCTTCAATAATTACAAGGAACCTTTGCAACCACTGATTGTCATGGCAAATAACACCCTACATGAGAGTTCATCATTCAAACTCCTCGGCCTAACCTTCACAGGTAACATGAATTGGAACACATACATTGAAGACATTGCTAAGGCTGCCACAAAGAAGGTTGGCTCCCTCTACCGTGCTAGTAAACTCCTCACACCTGGCATTATCCTGTATCTCTACAAAGCCACCATCCGCCCATGCATGGAATATTGTTGTCACATCTGGGCTGGCGCATCATCTACTAGTCTCTCTCTCCTTGACAAGGCCCAAAAAAGAATCGCCAACCTAATAGGTCCCTCACTGTCAACCAAGCTCCAGCCTCTGTCCCATCGCCGCAATGTGGCATCCTTGTGCTTGTTTTACAAATACTTCAATGGATTATGCTCCGATGAATTGGCTACTCTGGTGCCCCCTCGACGAAAATTCACTAGACTAACTCGACAATCAACTAAATCTCATTCATTCACTGTGGAGGTCCCCAGATGTCGGAGAAGCTTCTACTCAAATAGCTTCTTTCCTCGTACTGCTGGCCTCTGGAACTCCCTTCCTGCCCCTGTTTCCCCGACAGTACAGACATGCAGAAGTTTAAAACTAATGTAAACAGACATCTCGCTGCGCAGATCCCAGTCTAGATTGACCGCCCCCTATCTTCTCCCCCTTTTTTTTCTCAGTAGCCCCTTACGTCTACAGTGGCGGCCCGCCTTGTTTGGGGTGAACTATGTTAAAAAAAAAAAATGTTGTACTCCCCCCAAAATCATGATATATATATATATATATATATATATATATATATATATATATACATTAAATAACTAAACATCAATACACGTATCAACTGGATACGCAACTGCTTGTACTTAATATCAGCGCACTACAACACTGCAGCTGCTTCCGTTTCCAAAGACACACCTTAATGCGCATACATTGAATGTATATAATTTAACACTGAACATGGTTATTTCGTTATAACCAAGATGTATACTAAGCGACAAATAATGCAACCACGACA